>JANRMT010028174.1:3587856-3673936 GCA_026402145.1 Polypterus bichir lapradei
GCCCTAACTGCCGAAAGTGTCCCACCTGAGGTGCATCCTCCTGAGGGTGGAGAGGCATGGCCATTAGTTATCATAGATAGAGCCCCAGATGCAGATGAAAACTTTCATACCAAATTAAAGTTGCTAATGCAGGCTGAGGGGAAAACTATGGAGGATATTAAAGCTCTACTGCCAGGTGCACAGAAGTCCACTAGCTCAGCTAACTCAGTGATACAGGCATTTGGTGACCTCTTAGAAAAGACCAATAGACCCTCATCTGAAGGTGGATATCAGTTGCGTTTAAGAGAGAGAAAGACTGAGCCACCCACCTTTCTACAACTCTTGAGTGAAATACGCGCTGAAGAGGAATATGAGGCTTCCAGGAGGAAACTCACTGCTTTTGTGCATCCGGTACAGCCAAAACAGACAACTGATTTAAAACAAGCAGAGATTCAAAGCTTAAAAGAGGAACTTAAGGAGCTCAAGTCTATAATTACATCTGTTGCAATTTCCTCCGCTGACACTCAGAAAGAGTGCTCAGATAGTATGTTTCCAGCCGATACACACGTAGGTGAGCTCCGCGATTTACAGAAACAAGTAAAGAGACTACAGATCCAATTAAATAAGAAAATGACACCAACCGATAGTTCAGCCAACCCAACTACGTTGTCAGCAGTAGAAGTTTCCACGAAAGTAGTCAGCTCTCCCCCCAGAATCTCCAGACTAGCTGAAGAGCAATTCTGCTACCGGTGTGGGGAAAATGGACATTTTTGCAAATAAGTGCAATTTAAGAGAATCAGAGCAAAGCCATTAAAAGACTAATTCATGCCCTGAAACTGTCTAGGGAAAGTCAGCCTAGGACTAACCCGTCAAGGGCTGAAAAACACTGCACAGTTAAAAGAAGTTTTGTAATCACACCAGAACAGGCAGGAATACCTGATGGTTTGATTGGTCCACCTAGTATAGTACAGTTAAAAGTTTACGGTCATTCCTGTGATGCGCTGTTTGACAGAGGCTCCCAGGTTACCATCGTCTTTGAGGCATGGTATCAAGAACACCTGTGTGATGTCTCAATACGTCCTGTGTCTGGACTGGCTATTTGGGGTTTGAGTGAATCACAGGACAGTTATCCCTACCATTGTTACATTGTAGGGGACCTTGAGTACCCAGCTGAAGTTATTGGTACCTGTAAAATTGTAACTGCTCTTGCACTCATTTGCCCCAGTCCTAGGACTGTGGACCAGACCCCTGTTATTGTTGGCACAAATACCAGTCACGTCAGGAGTTTAGTAAAGCAGTGCAGAGACCGTGGATTTGATATCACACAAAATCTAGGAATACAGGCTGACTGCATCGATGAGATTGCTGCTACACTCACCTGTGATGAAGATGATAAAGTTGGTGTGGTGCCTTGGCAAGGCCCCGGGCCGCTGACTATTCACCCGGATGAGGACCAGCCAATTGTCTGTAAAGCTGATTTTAATCGGCCATTAGGGGAAGAAATACTGATGGTTGATTCATCCCCCTTAGCTCTACTTCCTGCCAGCGTGTTACTGCATTCCATGGTAGTGCCAGCCCATGAAGTGAATGTTAACAGTTTCCGAATTTTGATCCAGAACCAGTCAATTAGGGAGGCGATCATACCAGTGGGAACAGTCATGGGACATATGTATCTCACTGAAAGTGTCACTGCTGTCCCTGCTGAAAAGACACCATCAGCAAGTTTTGACATCAGCCAGATTAATTTTGGGGGCTCACCCGTTTCAGAGGAGTGGAAAGAACGGTTGAAGCAGAAGCTATCCAAAAGACCCAACGTTTTCTCAACTCAGGGCCCCTTTCTACACACAGTTGGAGTAGATGGGCTACATAAGGAATGGGTGCCTCACATTTGCTGTGCGACATGTGCTGTCAGTCTGAGATCCTGGCTCAGAGGCACTCGAAAGACGATGCTGTTTGCTGTTCCAATGATATGGCGAGAACAGAAAGACCCTGTGATGTACTGTTACTTCTCTTTGACTAATGTGTCTGGTTTCTCTGCCCAAAACAAGAAGTCAATTGAATATCCTGTCACACACGTGTGAATAGAGGGACGTTGTGTGGACCAAGTAAGGGTAATTCCACGCCAGGCCAGGGGAGGGCGGGGTGCATTAAACCTTCTCCTGCTATCTCTACAGACCAGTCGTGGGAAAACCTATCTGAATCAAGAACATCACTTCCGGTTCCGGTGCCTAGAAGAACATCACTTCCAGTTCCGGAGCCCAGAAGATTGCCGCTTCCAGTCCCGGCTCGCAGGCTGATGTCAGAGAAACATCACTATTATAAGGATGGCTGCCCCACACCTTTTTACGTGTGTCGAGTCTCTTCCTTTTTACAGTGGCGTAGCCGGCAGGATGATGGCCTCCTGGAGAGAACAGAAGGCAAACCCAAATCTAGGCTCGACATATGCTCATAATCCAACGAAACATCAGATGGGTAAGTACCGCTCCCGAGTTGCCGAGTGGGCATCAGTCGGGGTGTGCTGGGGAAAGTTTGAATATGCTTTGACCCATCATTCTGTTAAAGGGAAAAATAGCCCTGGGACCCACAGACTAGAGCCAAGTGCGTCAGGGAACGCATTGAGTGTTATTATGGCCTCCCGGGTGTGGGGATTGCCCCTACTTATCCCACGAAGGGCAAGCCCTTTAATAAAGGTGGGAGAAACCCAGGCTGGCAGGTGAAAAACATAATGGCCTGAAAAATTAATCTAGCTAAGGCAACTAAGAAACAGGCCGTGGCTTTATGGGCTAAGGTGGTTGGTTGGTTACAACCTCATAAAAAATCCAGCCACCAAATAGCGGAGCAGGTAGCCTGCACCTTACTCCTCAAATGCCTTCCTGAAAAAATCGCCCAGCCGGCCTGGGGATATACAGATATTGTCGCGCTAGCTGAGACAATAGATTACCTCAGGGCAGAAACCGGCTTGGGAGTGTCAGAACGGGACTCGTGTGAACCCGGGCGTACTTGCGTCCCTAATAGAGTCCCGCGGTTATAATGCGAAGCATGTTGGAGTGTACCCTAGGACGCGCCGGCAGGCCCTGCGAAGCAACAAAGGGGTCTGCGGGGTGATGTGGGAGGAGGCACGGTGCGCTCTCGCTAATCCACTGGCCTGTTCACATATGGGAGAAGTGCTAGTTAATGGAATTAAAGTAATCGATTTATCTGATTCCGGCAGTAACATTTCCATTGTTGCTTGCCATTTGATATTACCGCGACAATGGTGTAAGAATAAGACCTGCATTATCTGTATTCACGGGGAAGTTCGGTATTATCGATCTACCAACTGCTTTATCTGTCAGGACGGCATAGTTAAAAAGTTAATGGTGGCCGTGATGGATAATCCTCCCTTTCCCGTGATACTAGGAAGAGATTGGGTCAACATAAATAGTGGTGATACAGGCACTTCTTCTCCTCGATCACTAGGTCTAGTCATGGATGCAGATTCTACGCCCTCAACTTCCTCCATGCCGTGTTTACAGCCGGCTCCTTTAGTGATGACGAAGAAACACCTGGGACGTCGCAACCCGAGACATCATCAACAAGCGCTATGACGGCTCGGGACGAAACCTAACCCCTTGAGGTCAAATCCGATCCTCTCTCATATCTGCAGTTTCAATTCAGGCAGATGCCAGCTTCATTTTAAAAGGGAGCAATGGAATGACGACTCCCTTAAATTTGCAAAGAATGCAGTCATTCTAATAGACGGCCAACACACCTCACATCCAATGCCACAGGGTCCTCACTTTGTGCTTAATAATGATCTGTTATACCGGGTGGCAGAGCATGAGGGACAGATGAGGTCGCTGTTGTTAGTACCACAGATTTACCGGCGACAGGTCTGTGAACTAGTACATACCCATCTGCTGGGAGCCCATTTGGGTCCCGAAAAAAAACTTGACAGAATTAAGCTCCGATTTTTTTGGCCCGGAATTAACAAGGAGGTTCGCCGCTTTTCTACATCCTGTCCTTGAATGTCAATTGAGGCAAATTCCTAGGAGGGACCGGGCTCCTCTAGTTCCCTTACCCTTAATAGATATCCCTTTTGAACGTATTGGGGTCGACCTGGTGGGACCCCTAGAACCCTCAGCCAGAGGTCATAAATATATATTGGTCCTGGTAGATTATGCTACCTGGTTTCCAGAGGCTGTTCCGCTGCGCTCAGCTACTTCAAAAGCAATCACACGGGAATTAGTTGGGGTATTTGCGCGTGTCAGTATCCCTAACGAAATCCTGATGGATCAAGGGACTCCTTTCACCTCGCAGACGTTCAGGGAGACTGCCAAGCTACTTCAAATAAAACACTTAAAGACCGCGGTATATCATCTTCAAACCGACGGTCTTGTAGAGAGATTTAATCAAACTCTGAAACAGATGCTGCGTAAGGTAGTCAATGAGGATGGAAGGAACTGGGATCAGCTCCTTCCCCTCGTCTTTTTTGCATATCGGGAAGTCCCACAAGCCTCCACAGGGTTCTCACCTTTTGAATTGCTATATGGACGACAACTCCAGGGCATATTAGATGTTTTAAAAGAAGGATGGGTGGAAGAGGCCCTCCCGTCAACAAATATATTAGAGTATATCGCGCAGTTACACGATAGATTTGAGAAAATTAGACCCATATTAAAAACACATATGGAAAAGGCGCAAGCAGCTCAGGCCCAATGCTATAATTGGGGTACATCTCTGCGGGAGTACCGCCCGGGAGACCGTGTCATGGTTTTAGTTCCTACCTCTTATTCCAAATTACTGGCTCATTGGCAAGGCCCTTATGAAATTAAGGAGAGGAAGGGGCTGATCGACTATTTGGTGAAACAACCGAATCGTCAACCCAGCGAGCGGATTTACCATATCAATCTGCTGAAACCATGGAAGGACAGGGATTCCGAACCCTCCTCCGGACAGCTCCGCTCTCTCTTCACTCATCAATTACACCTTAATTTCGGAGATAATCTGATTCGCCAGCAACGTCAGGAGCTCGAAGCAGTTATTCTGTCTGTCCCTGAGGTAGTCAGTGAAAAGCCAGGACGGACCTCCCTGGTTGCACATGACATTGTGACAAAACCTGGGGTTATAGTCCGAGAACAACCATTCAGAATTCCCGAGGCAAAAAAGACTGAAGTGGAGTTGGAGATCAGACGAATGCTGGAACAAGGTGTGATTGAGGAAAGTTATAGTCCCTGGTCCAGTCCTATCGTTGTGGTCAGTAAGCCCAATGGAAGTTGGAGGTTTTGCAATGACTTTTGTCGGCTTAACCAAGTCTCCCAATTTGACGCCTATCCGATGCCGTGAGTGGATGACCTCATTGAGCGGCTAGCAGATGCCAAATTTTTGACTACTTTAGATATGACTAAGGGGTACTGGCAGGTTCCCTTAACGGACTCCGCTAAGGAAAAGACAGCATTCAGCACCCCTAGCGGTCACTTGCAGTATCATGTCCTCCCATTTGGATTACATGGGGCACCTGCGACCTTCCAACGTCTGGTGGATAAAGTGCTCTGTCCTCATAATTCATATAGTGCTGCCTACTTGGATGACGTTGTCATCTATTCCAACACCTGGGAGGAACACATACAGCAGGTTGGAGCTGTATAGTGGACACTGGCAAAAGCTGGACTTCGTATCACCCCGAAAAAGTGTTACTTTGGGTTGGTCGAGGCCAAATATTTAGGCTATCTAGTGCACCGGGGTATGGTGAGACCACAGTGTTCTAAAATAGATGCCATTATGAATTGGCCCCGTCCGATAACCAAGAGGCAAGTTCAGGCCTTTCTCGGCTTAGCGGGTTACTATCGCTGGTTTGTACCCCGGTTTTCCGAGAGAGCTACGCCCTTAACAAACCTCGCAAAGAAGGGTCGACCTAATCACGTGGCATGGGATGATATATCAGAGGCTGCATTCAGTGACTTGAAACTGGCCCTTATGTCAGGTCCTATATTAAAGGTGCCAGACTTTTCTTTACCTTTCATTCTCCAGATGGACGCTTCGGACACAGGTCTTGGAGCCGAGCTGAGCCAAAGCGTCGATGGAGTTGAACACCTCATTATGTACCTGAGCCGGAAACTGTTGGATCGGGAAACTAGGTATGCGGCAGTGGAGCGGGAGGCTTTGGCTATTAAATGAGCGATTACTCAGCTAAGATATTACCTCCTGGGACGTGAATTCACTCTTGTGACGGACCATGCACCCTTGCAGTGGATGGCCTTGAACAGGGAGCCCAATCCGTGGGTCACGAGGTGGTTTTTGGATCTACAGCCATATAAGTATTCGGTCGTTTATCGCCGGGGTGTTCTGCAAGCCAATGTCGATGCCCTTTCTAGATGCCACGACTTCTCAGACTGGTACGCCCGACCCAACGGGTCTGGGCTGAGGGGGGGCCATGTCACACACGTGCGAATAGGGGGACGTTGTGTGGACCAAGTAAAGGTAATTCCACGCCAGGCCGGGGAGGACGGGGTGCATTAAACCTTCTCCTGCTATCTCTACAGACCAGCCGTGGAAAAACCTATCTGAATCGAGAACATCACTTTCGGTTCCGGTGCCTAGAAGAACATCACTTCCAGTTCCGGCACCTAGAAGAACGTCACTTCCGGTTCCGGCACCTAGAAGAACGTCACTTCCAGTTCCGGCGCCCAGAAGATTGTCCCTTCTGGTCCGGCTCCCAGGCTGATGTCAGAGAAATATCACTTCCAGTCAACCTACATCACTTCCAGTTAACATACATCACTTCCTGTCTGACCATTTAAAACCACCATCTTTTTCAATCTTCAGCAGTTCTGTCTTGGACTCTCCACAATCAACTACTCTGTTGAATGAAAAACCAAACCTTTCAAGCTAGGAATATTGTACGGGTGGCTGCCCCAAACCTTTTTACGTGTGTCGAGTCTCTTCGTTTTTACAATCCTAATCTGCCTTCATCAATGAGACCCGTGCCACATGATGACAGTCTTCCAATTCCAAAACCACCAGAGGATTGGACCGTAAACAAACCAGATGAAGAAATTGCAATGCAGGGTACTGAAAGTGACATCAACCCAGATTTTGAACCGTGCTCATCAGGCGATCCACATCTGATAACACAGTCTGAATTGAACGATTTGGTCAGAGATTTGCGTTTGTCAAAAGCAAAAGCCAAGCTGCTGGATTTGAGACTGCAGGAATGGTGTTTTTTGTCGCCAGGTACGAAAATTTCTGTGTTTCGAGGCGGACATCATGATATAACCACATTTTTTGCACAAGTCGACAGTCTCTGTTTCTGTTGTGACATTGAAGGATTGTTCTCTGTAATCACAACCCGGAAGAGTGCCGTCTCTTCATTGATTCATCAATGTTAAGCCTGAAACCTGTTCTGCTACACAATGGCAACGTTTATCCTTCAGTACCTGTTGGCTATGCAGCACACATGAAAGAAATGTATGAGAATATGGAACTGTTGCTGAAGCACGTCCAGTATAGCAGGTACAACTGGAATATCTGTGGAGATCTTAAAGTCGTTGCTCTGTTACTAGTACTGCAGCTCGGCTATACAAAGTACTGTTGTTTCATCTGTGAATGGGACAGCCATGCAAGAGAGTCGCGCTATTCTCGTCAGAACTGGCCACTCTGTAAAAAGTTAGTTCCAGGACATAAAAACGTGGCACATGAATCGCTTGTCGACCCGACAAAGATATTTTTGCCTCCTCTTCACATAAAACTGGGACTCATGAAGAATTTCATGAAAGCACTGAACAAGGAAGACAAAGGTTTTTATTATTTAAGACAGATGTTCCCAAAAATAACTGACGCTAAGATCAAAAAGGGCATTTTTGTTGGCACCCCAGATCAGACATGTTATGAGTGACAAGCGGTTTGAACATCTGCTAGTTGGGCCGTAAAAAATTGCCCAGAAAGCCTTCAAAGATGTTGTTGACAATTTTCTGGACAATTACAGAGCCCCAAACTCCATTCAGGTGGTAGACAAACTTCTCAAAGCATACAAGACAATGAAGTGCAACATGCCACTCAAGATTCATTTCCTCCACTCACACTTGGACTTCTTCCCCCGCAAATCTTTGTGCTGTCAGTGACGAAAATGGTGAAAGCATTTCACCAGGACATTGCTACAATGGAGAGACGATACCAGCTCAACTGGAATCCTTCAATGCTTGCTGACTGCTGGTGGACACTGCAATGTGTTGCACCAGACATTGAATACAAAAGAAAATCAGGAGCAAAACACTTTTAATTCTGTTGAATTTAATAGCTTATGCGAAACATAAACGTGACTAAATACCTCATTGTCAGTAAACATATAAATGTCGATTCCTCAGAGTTCCTACGTGATGCAGTAAAACCAAAACTATATTTGTGCATACCCAGTAGGTACCTGGCACAATCAGCAACATTGACAACAAATGAATGGTTAGGTCAACCAAACCTGCCACACATGCAGTATGTGACTCGGGTCTATGCATAGACCAGCCATTAGGCCCCAGTTTTATTTAGTAGCTGTCACTGTCCTCTGTCACTCCCTTATACGTCCACACAGTGGGTCCTTCTGAGCAGGACCTGCAAGACACTGTGGTCGATGCTGGTTGAGTGAAGCGGGGATGTCAGCCTCTCTTCTGTTCCTTTGATTTTGTACCATTGAGCTTGCAGTTAAGAGAAACATCAATCCTGCAGCTTTGACGACAAGCAATGGCCTGAGCCGCTTTGCATGAAGGGTTTTTCTTCCTGTGTCTCTTCAGTGTTATCATAATCATTTTTTTTTCTCACGCCCATCCTTCCTGGTCAGCATTTTTGATGGTGGTTCATTTTATAAACTGCTCAAAAAAATTAAAGGAACGCTTTGAAAGCACATCAGATCTCAATGAGAAAAATAAATCCTGCTGGATATCTCTACTGATATGGTAATGTGTTAGGAATGAAAGGACGACACGTCGTTTGATGGAAATGATAATGGTCAACTGACATAGGGCTGAATTTAAAGACACCACGAAAATTCAAGGGAACAAAATGATACAGCGGCAGGCAGGTGAGTCCAATTTGCCAAAATTTCTTTGCAGCAACTCCAAATGGTACTCAGTAGTTTCTATGGCTTGTATGCAGGCCTGACAATGTTGGGGGGGGCATGCCCCAAGTGAGACAACGGATGGTGTCCTGGGGGATCTCCTCCCAGATCTGGACCAGGGCATTGCTGAGCTCCTGGACAGTCTGAGGCATCAGATGGACCGAAACATAATGTCCCACCCAGAGGTGTTCTATTAAATTGAGGTCAGGCGAGTGAGCGTTGGGTGAGGGGTGGGCAGTCAGTGGTATCAATTCCTCGATCCTCTCACCACATGAGGCCGGCCGGGCATTGTCGTGCACCAGGAGTCACTGCACCAGCATAGGGTCTGACAATGGGTCCAAGGATTTTATCCCGATACCTAATGGCAGTCAAGGTGCCGTTGTCTGGCCTGTAGAGGTCTGTGCGTCCCTCCATGGATATGCATCTCCCTCAAATATACCATCACTGACCCCCCACCAAACCAGTCATGCTGAACGATGTTACAGGCAGCATAACGTTTTCCACGGCTTCTCCTGACCCTTTCACGTCTGTCACATATGTTCAGGGTGAACCTGCTCTCATCTGCTGTGGTAGATAGGGGGCACTCTCGCTCCCTTGAACCCCTGTCCACGACTCCAGACACCAGGTAAAAGTCCTCAAATCGACTTTATTTAATTTCCACAGTGCACAAAGCACACTCTCCACCACTATGCTCATAAATCACAATAAACAATCCTCCAGCTCCCAGACGCGTTGCCACCCTTCCACCCAGCTCAGCTCACTGTCTGGGAGCTCCCACAGTCCTTTTATATTCCTTGACCCGGAAGTGTTCCCAATCCCCAGTCCATGTGATTCTCAATCACTTCCGGGTCAGGTAAAAGTTCTTTTCTTCAGCCCGGAAGCCCGTAGCTCTTCCTATGACGAACTTCCGGGTCATAGGGCACGAAGAAATCTTCGGTCCTCCCTCTGCTCCCGCTTGTGGCCCCCATGGCATCCAGCAGGGCTGTGCATAAAAACTCCATTGTCCATGATGCCCTGCTGGTCTTCTGGGGACCTCCATGCTGCAAGGAGGGCTCCACCTGGCGGCTTGAGGGTATTGGCCGGGATAAACGGCCGGCCATCCTTCACACTGCGAAAAGCACAGGGTGCCCACAAGTGGTGGACCTGCCAGTTCTGGTATTCTATAACAAATGCCAATCAAGCTCCACGGTGCCAGGCTGGTGTGATGCCCCGTGTAGTGGGAATTGGGATCACCAGCCTACAGTCTAGGTGTCTAGTATGTGGGACCGAGCATGACCAGGATGATAGTGTAAGACAGGGAGACATGGAGACAAGAAGGGTTGGTTTTGTCGAAAAATAAAGTGAGGTTTTATTTACAGGTGCACTTGAAGAGAAACAAAAATAATGTCCTGAAGGAATTTATATATCAATACACAGTCCACAGGACACACAAAAACAGAAATTAAATGGAGCCCAAAAATAGTGACTATAAAGAGTATTTACAGTGCTTGCTGAAAGTCCCAAATAAAAAGAAAAATGCACACAAACTAGTGAAACCCATATATACACAAAAACCAATGTGAAGATGTCTTCCTCCACAGTAATCCAAGTCCGGAAGCTGCTCCTTCAAACAGTGTATAGTACAGGATTCACCCAAAAACAGAAATATTCAAAATACAGAAAAAGAGAAAAAGTGTACAGGTAGTCCTCAGGTTACGGACATCCGACCTACGACTTACGAATGAGGCCGCAGCTGTGACACTTGCGCCTCATTAACTGCTGCTCCGTCATCTTTGGCCGGAGGATGCTGCAAGTAGTGGCTGGAGAGGTGCGATTTCACTGCTCGTGCAGTGTAGTGTCCCTCGGGCAGCTCCCGGCGGCAAGCGAGCTGTGACCCATGGTCCATAGTCACCGGGGCCACAGCTATCGCTCGTGTGCAGGGCTGAGGCTTAATGGGGCGGTTTGCTGTCCACCCACTACGCCGCCGCAGCTACTGCTCCTGACTGGATGCAAGCTGGATGGCATTTCACTGCCCTCCCACTACACATGGCTCCCCCTGAATCGTTTTCGGTGGGCGGCTGGTAATGCTGCAAGCGGTGACACGGTTGTGGCTGAACGGAGGCCATTGAAGGTGAAGGGGGCAGCAGCAGGTAGCATTGTAGTGTGGTTTGGGTGGCTGCCTGTTGAATGGGAGCGGTGGTGGGCGATTCACTACATGGCTTTGTCCACATCGTGTTTGTTCTCGGTGGGCGGACACACGCTGCAGGCTTCATACTGTAGTGGAGGTGACTGTGTGGTGGGTGGGTGGGGAACTGCCCGTCGCTACTCCCATTCATTCTCAATGGCAAGCCTGCTGGTACTGTTACGCACATAGCAGGAAGTTGTCTCTCGTCAGTACATCAGACGTGTTGATGACGGGTGCCTTCCTGTTGTGATAGCATGTACAGTGATGTGCAGAAGAGCTCATCTTAATCTTTTGTCTTCACCCTTCAACAATGTCTCTGAAACACAAATCTGATGCAAGTGCTGGTGATACAGTAAAGAAGAGAAAAACCATCACCATTGAAAATAAAGTAGAAATAATAAAATGGTCAGAGAGAGGTGAAACTCCATCATTCATTGGCAGAGCACTTGGTTACAGTCGGTCAACAATAGCATTTATTAAAATAATGTACCTGTTCCGACTTACATACAAATTCAACTTAAGTACAAACCTACGGTCCCTATCTTGTACGTAACCTGGGGACTGCCTGTATATACAACAATAAACATTGCACCATACCTCCACCAAAGTTAATCCAGAGATATTTATCAAAATATATATATCAAGTCAAAGTCAAAGTCACAGTGAACTTTATTGTCATCTCAACCATATACAAGTATACAGATAGACAAAATTGTGAAGCTCAGGGTCCACAGAGTAACAACATGAAGTGCAAATAATTAATTAAAAATAGAATTAAAATTAAAAAATTTAAAAATTAAAAATTAACACAGGCAAGACATTGTGCAAAGATAGGACAAAGAAGTAGCAGCAATATTGATGTGTAAGATATGTAATATAATAAATAAATAATAAATAATAGATATAGATAATACAGAAATGATCAGTGTATAATAATAGTTGTTTAAGACGTGTGTAAACAATGACAGGTCAGAATGTTTCACAACAGAAGGATATCAAGAGTGTCCAAATCCTTATAGGTCAGTATGAGATTTTCAGTTCTTTTCTACATACACACTCATCTTTGCAGGACGGTGGTTTTCATGTATAAACGTTCTGTTTTTAAAAGTGGTTGAGGGCGTGTGGAAGGTCCCCACTATAATTTGGAGATCTCCATATGTGTTACAGGATGTCAAAATCTACATGGAATGGTTTTATAATATTTAAGCAAAGCAGATCACATGGATTTATTTAAACTTTATTAAAGTAGCTTAGTTACAGAGACAACATTTCAATCTGTTTTTGTTTGGCTGATGCAGAAAACAAAAAAGTGAACCAAAAACACTTGAAGCCACACAAGCTGAAATTAATCATTAGGTGACCGTAGGTAAAGAAAGAAAAGAGATGGTTCTGATGCAGTGGGACATGGAGACTTAAAGATAAAAGTGAGACAATAAGGAGGAAGACACATCAGACAGCGTTGAGAAGAGCAAATTCCCCAATAAAAGCATGAGGCATGGGCCCCAAAGAATCGATTTAACAAATATGGACATATCTATCTGTCTTATCCATCCATTCTGGATCCATTCAATGGATTTACAGTTTGAGGTGAAACTCAAACCGCAATCTTCAAAGCCTACAAGTGGTCCCATCCTTCCTCACCAGTAACAAGATTTAAGAACACACCCAGACAGACGGCAATGCTGTGGACTTTAGACCCTGAAGGTTCAGTTGGCAAATTGCAAATGTATCGTGGCCCAGACGTGGCCCAGAGGTGATCAGTTACAATAAACTTTTTCATGGTATATGGATGGTGGGCCAAATACGGTCCAGACACAGTAAGTCTCATGTCAAGTACGTCTGGCATTATAGTTAGGGTCCAATTAAGGCACACCTGAAACCAGCCACATTTAGGAGTGTTCATGCCATTTGCGTACTGGTCCAAATGTGGCCCGTATGCAACCATCCATCCATCCATTATCCAAGCCGCTATATCCTATATACAGGGTCACGGGGGTCCGCTGGAGCCAATCCCAGCCAACACAGGGTGCAAGTTAGGAAACAAACCCCGGGCAGGGTGCCAGCCCACCACAGGGTGCACACACACACACACACCTAGCACAATAAAGAATCATCAATGCACCTAAGCTGCATATCTTTGGACTGTGGGAGGAAACCCACGCAGACACGGGGAGAACATGCAAACTCCACGCAGGGTGGACCTGGGAAGCGAACTCAAGTCTCCTAACTGCGAGGCAGCAGCGATACCCACTGCGCCACCATGCCACCCACCATATGCAACCATGAACATGAAATATACAGTATTATATGCAGCGGCTGTGGACATCTTCTGATTTCAAAGGGCAGTATGTAGCTGACGCAGAATTCTTGATGACCTTTAAGAAGAATCTGGATGGGATATTGGGACAGCTTAGCTGTTAGCTTGATGGACTTAATGGTCTCCTCTCATTTGTCAAATATCTCATGGTCTTACATTTTAGAGAAGCAGCAGGCTGAATGGCAGTGGAGTAGGCTGGGCTAAAACACTTGGGTGGCAGCAAGCTGGGAAGGGCTTTGTGCTTGATTGGCAGCTGATTGGATGGGACTTCATGCATGAGCAAACTACTGTCTCATGGAGTTGAAGCAGGAGCCTTGAGAACCTTTAAGAAGGATCTGGATGAGATATGGGGAAGAGCTTAGCTATGAGCTAAACAAATGGACTGAATAGTCTCCTCTCGTTTGTCCAATCTCTTATGTTCTTATATACCACACTTCATAGCCGACTGCAGTGTTTCGTGTCATCAGCCTTTCCTGTTTGTGCTTCTGCTGAAGATCTTGGAAAGCATACGTATAGAAACGCCTGCCTGCTAGGGTTGTGCCTGGGACTTTCCTGGTACAGGATGATGTTTTGATGTGAAATTGTGGATGTAAGTTGATACATATTTTGTGTGTCTTTATTTGTATGATAAGTACCCCTACCTCCTTTTAGGACTGAGTCTTTGTAATTTTACGACAGGGTCAGGGGAGATGCCTAAAACAGGTTTGGCAAGTGATTCTCTGCAGGAATCTCTCAGTCAACCCTCACAGGAAAGCCAGACTACCGAGCTGGCAAGCATCACTTTAACACATGGGATTGGAGGGCAGGAGTGAAGGTATTCTGTGCCCCATTGGTCTGAAGTATGGCTGTTTGGGATTGGCTTGTATCAGAAGCCTTTAAGTACCATGATGCCCTATTGGCTGTAGGGTTTGGACAGAGAATCTATAAATTTGCTTGCTTTACCCCTCCCTCTCTATCTCTCTTAACAAATGATGAAGGAGCATCTCACACACCATGAACTGAAAAGGACAACACAATGAAGAGCACAGCTTGGCAGCCATATTGAGACAGGCATGCGGTCTGTTCTGAAGAAAGCTGACCACAAATGATGCCTTAACTAGAGACATTTACAGTAACTAACAAGTCTGTGTGCCACCTGAAACTACACATCAGCATTTATCAGGTTATATGGTTGCCAATATTCAAATGTACTTTGTGTATGAATATTATTCAATAATACATTATTAAAGTGTAACTTAACTCCTGCTTGTCTTTTACTACACCTAATCACCTGAGGTTATAAATGTAGAAGGGAAGGTGGGGAGAAGTTATAAAGTACAATACCTGATAAAGAGTGGTGAGTCTGGGAGATCTGAGACATTCTGACAAAGGCTACATAATAATAATAAAAAATGGGAAAGTGGAGTAATAGAGAGCTCTACCAAAATAAAACATATGAGCACCAATGGTATTTTGCCACGGTGTAGGATTTGAATGGTTAATGGATGGTCACGTCCAGACTTTGCTCTTCTTCTTAAAAATTGAGTCTAGTGCTTTTGTAGGATGCTTTGCTTTGGCTGTGCTCCAACCCAAATCCTGCTTCAAATGAGGTGTTATGTAGGCTGAGTTGTCGTTTCCAGCCCAAATCGTGCTTCATAGATGGTCTTATTTTGGTCGAGTTGTGGCTGTGCTCTGGTCCAGCTGTGCTTCACACATTGTCTTCAGAAGGCTCGATTGTGGCTGTTTTGCGGCCCAGTTCTGGCCCACAGTCTACCTGTGATACGGTTTACTAATGGCTGATTTGTGGCTGAATTCTGGAAGCCAGATATCGAGGAGTTTATCACCGTCATTCCACGGTGGTATGTGGGCCACTTGAAAATGCTGAGGCCATGGCACTGGGCTGTTACTCGTTTTGCGATCTGGGCAGTGGGAGGACAAACCCCAAACACCCCAGGGTGATACAAGACATGAAAATGGACATGTGTGTGTCAAAAATGACTCAAGTAATGCCCAACACCTACACCTTGGGGCTGTTGTGGACTCAGTGGTAGTTGAAAAGAAGGAACATCAGGAAATGTCTGATGATGACCTCTTCCCCCATTGCCCAGACATGCAGCTCGTTTGATTGGCTCGGTTGTGTCACGTGATGGACTGGCTGTTCACCAAAGGTTGCTTCCTGGTTTGTGTCTCAGTATACTTGGGACAGAACACCCCCCCCCCCAACCAAACTGGAATTCAAAAGGTGGATGGATATCTTGTTTCTTTGAAGCACATTAATTAAGCTGGATTGATGCCTCCTCCATATTATAAGTTGTAAGGTCTAAAACTGAATGCTTGTCTCGCCATATACCAACCAACCATTATCCAACCCACTATATACTAACATAGGGTCATGGGGGTCTGCTGGAGCCAATCCCAGCCAACACTGGGTACAAGGTAGGAACAAACCCCAGGCAGGGCGCCAGCCCACTGCAGGGCACACACACACACTGCAATGGAGTTTGCGGTCTGTACTGGACCGGGTGCCTGAAGAGGCCTGTCCTATCACAAACTACCTGTCATGTGGCCATCATTCTAATGAAGCGCTGCTATGGAAAGGAGGTGTGTGTCAGAGTTGTCAGAGGAAGAGTTTGAGGTGACAGACAGCGCTGCATAAAGATGGAGAGATCGTGCATGCGGAAACATCTGGGAAACTTATTCTAAGTTCCCCTATGATAACAGGACACAGCTTGGTTAGCATCGCTACACGGGATGGGGACTGGCGGAGCCCACATGGCGTCTGCAGTGATTGGTTATATGGCGGCGCCAAAAAACATCATCATGGACACTTGGGGGTGTTTTTGTCTTCAGGCCGATCCAAACTACAGACCATTTGTAGGTCCAGTGTGGACAGAAAGAAGATGTTGGAAAGAACCTCCGATTTATATCAAGGTGGAGGTGATGAGCTGAATGGAGGAGTACCGTTAGTTCAATTTAATTTGTACATGAATATAGTTTGTATATATAAAGAGCTTCCGGGACTGAGTTATTTGTAGAAGGAAGACACATTAATTTCTTTTTGCTCTTTAGTTTTGACTGCAGAACATACGGTGCAGGTCTTCTGTATCTGTTGTCACACACTTGCACGTGGGATGCAGCTAAAGGGCCTGAATGAGGGCTATTCAACTCCAGACCAGGGGGTGATGGAGTGTACTGACCCTTTCTGTCTTTCTACTGCAGACCAGCTACGGGAAATTCCACCTGGCCCCGGCGAACCCCACTTCCTCTACTCTCCCTAAAAACAGCCATCTTTGCTTCATTAATTCAGTTCTGTTTTTTGGTCCAAAACCCAGTTTTGCAGCCAACTATATATGGGTGGCTGCCCCAAATCTTTTTGTGGCTCCTTTGTTTTGTCCTTTATTTTCCTTTTTTTTTGCATATTGTTACTTTTCTCAGTGTGTGTGTCTATCCAGCAGGGGGCGTAGGGTGTTTCATTTTCTAAGGCAAAAACTAAAATTTAAAATTTTTGCAAGGCTTTGCTTACGCCCCCGAGTCTCAGTGATATAAAAGATATATATATGCCAAATTTCAAGAAGATTGGATAATATTTAGAGGTTGCACACTTTGATCAGTTTTGTAAAAGTAGGCAAAAAATACGATTTTTCAATGTTAATTACTTTTATTGGGAAAACTAGAAATCACAAACTTAAAATAATATTAAAACTAGACACTAAGATTAATAGGTAGTATGCAAAACATGTGTTATATTCATCAACTTTGAACGATGCAATCTCTTCTTTTGTTCGCTTGGTGAAGACTTTTCTGTGATGCGTGACTATCCTCAACAAGAACTGTTTTTGTTGTTCGTCCCTGACCGATTCGTTAAACTTTTTGATCAGAGCAATTCCTCTTTCTGCGGTATCATTGACCACCTTAACTCTTTGAGGGCTGAATATTTTTTCCAAAAAACTCCGTTTTCTGAAAAGCACTCAAAGCAATGATTTCACACATAAATCCGCACAAAATTCCTGTTGGTATGTGCTGTGGTTGCTGTTGGTGCATGTTCAGCATCTCTGGAAGCAGTGGCTGCGCCGGGGCACCTCGATGGCTAGCAGGAATGCACGGTGGGCTGGCTGCCTTCGCACAGCAGGTGGGTGGCAGTGGCAGTCGTAGTGTCACGCAATATGGTTTGTACCTCTTGTCATCATAACTGGTGGTCCTCCCAGGCAAGCGCAGCTACACAAACGTGTTCAACACCACGATCAACTGGGGACTGATCAGCTGATGCTGGTACCTCACTTTCGTATTCGATTTCCATCTCCTGATCACTTGCATCAAATTCCAAGTCCAATAAGTCAAAGTCAGGTTCAGCGATAATATGTAAAACGTCCATGGCGTATTTAGTCTCTCGCCAGATATCGATGCCATTTTAGAGGTTGTTTGCTTTTCGCTACTCATGCAGGGAATCGCGGTTAAATCAACAAATCTCTTAACTTTGATTCTAGCAAAGAGAGTCAAACTTAAAGGTAAGGACAAGTTTTGTCGCAGTTTACAGCTGATTACCGTCCTCTGCCCCTGAATTTCGACAAAAGTCGACATCAGCCCTGAAAGAGTTAAGAGTGCTCACATGGCTTCTTAGAGAATCACTGCAGTATTCTGTCACGCCGTGGCTCCCAAACAATTCAAAGAACGTCTTTGTTTTATTAGTAACGAAATGGCTCAGGTCTTTTCCTTCAAAAACTAGGTTTTTATCCTCTAATCGTTTCATTTCCTTTCTCTTTGCAGGTTTGGTTTCTAAATTTTTAGTCATATTTTCCTTTTCAGCCTGAGTAATACGTTCGTCCAAAACAGCCAATCCTACGTTTGTTTCTGACAGATACCAAAGGTGTCTCTTAGTAACTGTGACAGCACTTTTTTGACGTCTGCATCTGGGTAAGTGCTCAGAAGCTGTAGCTTATCCAAATCATTCTTTGGAGCCCGTCGACTTACAATTGCCTTGTGCCAAAAGCGAACATATATGAGGCTGACAAAATGAGCAACCCGTTTCATTCCTTTCAATTCTCGTTGAGGAATATTCAACTGTTTAGTGAAGAGGACAATTTTAAGTGCATATATTGTCTTTGCCATCCATCTTGCTTGATGCAGAGCCCCTGGGATTCTGAAACTGAAGTCGTTTTTAGACCAACCTCCTAGGTACACTGTAATAAAAGTGATCAATGTGTGCAACCCCTAAATATTATCCAATCTTCTTGAAATTTGGCATATATATCTTTTACATCACTGAGACTCGGGGCGTAAGCAAAGTCATATGAAAATCACATCTTTGGAAAATGAAACACCCTAAGGGGGCGCTAGCTCCCTGGTTGGAGTAAGTTTTTTTGTAATAGCGGCGTTTGAAGTAACCTGAAACTATCTCTCTATTGTAAAAAAAAATCCTGTGGCAGGAAATGACTAGAAGACGATACGTGATCTTCACGTTAAGATCACAGAAGAGAAATAAAAGACCCACGAGACCCACGGAGCATCTCGCGGGGATGTAGAACATGAGATTCTTGCAAGACACGCCCTACTTACAAACAATATCAGAGCACGGCCAGCATAAAAAAATCAGTAGTATAAAGGCATGCAGCATACACAGATACAGATGTCTCAGTGCATATAAAGCGTTGTCACGCACGAGTGTTTGGGGAACAGCAGATCGACCCGGTTTGCTTCAGAAAACGTTCCGCAAGGGGTCGACGGCAGTGTACTAACTTGTCTTTCTTTCCTTCTTCAGAAAGTCCGAAACCTCACAGCCGTAAACAACGCCCGGACAGCTATAGGAAGCACACACTTCTGGGTCTATTCAATCCCTCTGTTGACCCTTGATGACGTCACGATCCCAGAATCCATCACGACTATCCCAGCATTCCTCACATCAATGTCCGGTCCGCCTCCATAAAATGTCCGTCCTTTCTCCCTTCAGTGTCTTTTGATTTTCTTGTATGAAACGACTGACGAAACTTTTTGTTACAGTATACAGGGCTAAAACCCCAAACCTTGAACGATTCTTGTCTCTTTATTACAGTGGCGTAGCCGGCAGGATAGACAAGATTCCGAACAATGACAGAAGGACAGGACCTGAACGCGGTCCTCAACACATTGGTCATGGAGCTCCAGGCCGTCAAGCTGGAACAGGCCTCAACCAAGGTGGAGTTCGCGGAAACGAAGAGGCGGCTGGCGGCTGCGGAAACGGTAAGACCGGAGCCCCCCAAGCCGTTACCCCCTCCGATGCTAGCTCTCACCGGGAAGGACAACATAGAGTCATACCTCTCCGTATTTGAGAGAACGGCAACCCTACACCAGTGGCCGCGGGCGGAGTGGGCATCCATTTTGGCTCCGTACCTAAAGGGGCACGACATTGTAACCGACCCGGGGGTGGTTGTCCGGGAACAACCCTACCGCCTCCCTGAGGTGAAACGCGCTGAGGTGGAGCTAGAGGTTCAAAGGATGCTCGACTTAGACATCATTGAGGAGAGCCATAGCCCCTGGTCTAGTCCTATCGTCCTCGTATCCAAACCGGACGGGTCGTGGAAGTTCTGCAATGACTTCAGACGTCTTAATCAGATCTCGAAGTTCGACGCATACCACATGCCCCGGGTAGATAAGCTCATAGAGAGATTAGGGACGGCCCGCTACCTGACCACTCTTGACATGACAAAGGGGTATTGGCAAATTCCCTTAACGGCATCCGCCAGAGAAAAAACTGCCTTTAGCACCCCTAGCAGTCACTGGCACTACAAGGTACTCCCATTTGGGCTGCATGGGGCACCAGCAACCTTCCAACGTCTGGTAGATAGAGTGCTACGGCCCCATCAGTCCTACTGTGCTGCATACCTGGATGACGTTGTTATCTATTCCAGCACGTGGGAGGATCATGTCGTGCAGGTATGCGCGGCCCTCCTGACGCTAGCAAAAGCATCAGCCCGCGTAAGTGTTATTTTGGGATGAGCGAAACCCGTTATTTGGGCTACCTAGTGGGTGGAGGGCTGGTGAGACCACAGTGTACCAAAGTAAAAGACATCCTGGAATGGCGCCGTCTGATGGTCAAGAAGTAGGTGCAAGCCTTCCTGGGGTTAGCGGGTTACTACCGCCGGTTTGTGCTTCGCTTCTCCGAGAGAGCAGCGCCCTTGACGAACCTGACAAAGAAAGGGGCCCCTTTACATGTGGTGTGGACCGATGACACGGAGCGGGCATTCAGTGACTTGAAACAGGCCCTTACTTCGGCACCTGTGCTAAGGACACCTAACTTCTCGCTTCCTTTTATTCTCCAGACCGATGCTTAGGACAGAGGTCTGGGTGCCGTGCTGAGCCAAAGCATTGATGGTGTCGAACACCCTGTGATATATCTGAGCCGGAAACTGCTGGACTGGGAGACGAGGTATGCAGCGGTGGAGCGGGAGGCCCTAGCCATCAAATGGGCAGCGACGCACCTGCGGTACTACCTGCTGGGCCGGGAATTCACCCTGGTGACGGACCACGCCGCCCTCCAGTGGATGGCTCTTCATCGGGAGTCGAATGCCCGGGTCACCAGGTGGTTTTTGGACCTGCAGCCTTTTAAGTTCACCGTCGTATATCGCCAGGGCACCCTGCAGGCCAACGCTGATGCGATCTCTCGCGTGCACGACCTCTCGGTTCAGGTAGCCCGACCTGATGGGTCTGGGCTAACGGGGGGGTCCTGTCACGCACGAGTGTTTGGGGAACAGCGGATCAACCCGGTTTGCTTCCGGAAAACGTCCTGCGAGGGGTCGACGGCAGTGTACTAACTTGTCTTTCTTTCCTTCTTCAGAAAGTCCAAAACCTCACAGCCGTAAACAACGCCCGGACGGCTATAGGAAGCACACACTTCCGGGTCTATTCAATCCCTCTGTTGACCCTTGATGACGTCACGATCCCAGAATCCATCACGACTATCCCAGCATTCCTCACATCAATGCCCGATCCGCCTCTGTAAAATGTCCGTCCTTTCTCCCTTCAGTGTCTTTTGATTTTCTTGTATGAAACGACTGACGAAACTTTTTGTTACAGTATACGAGGCTAAAACCCCAAACCTTGAACGATTCTTGTCTCTTTATTACAGCGTATAAAGGACAATACATTATAAATGAAACGTCGACGAATAAAAGATCATATTAGCGCAAACAAAAGGAAATTAGTCATCAGGACCAGGTGTCATTGAAAAAATAGCAGGACAAAGCGAGGTCAGAAATAAAAGGCAAAGAGCAGAAAACAAAATCTTTTCGCATTCGCATCATTCAATGCACAAAATGTAGATTTACACAATAATGGACCATATGCTATGAGAATCTGTGGTCCCACAACAGTTAAAGCAACGACAACTTTAATTTCAAAGAAAACACAATTTGGTCAGGTGTATATTTATGATGACGGAGAAGCGATCACAACGTGAGCAGCAGAGACACGAAGTAGCAAAAAGGACAGCGGCTGTACAGGCTTTAAAATGATTGAAGGGCAGCGCGACAGTAGCTGCCCCCTCTTTCACAACGCGAGCAGTGTTATACGTCCTGCGAGAAAGAGATTTAACCATGCCCGGGGCCCGAAATAAAGGACGTGAGACAAAGCAGTGAGCCATCATTTAAAACACGTCCACAGACATCTAACCTAGCAGTTGTTGAAACGCTTTTGGCAGAAACGCATCATGTGCTCACAGCTCTTAAAACAATGACATGCGACAAGCAGAACACACAGCTCGCCATCAGCAATAAAGCCTGTAGATGATCAGACTGCTTCTCCTTAGCGTGTCTTCAGCCAACCTAACCCTCCCCCCCCCCCCCCACCTTCACAACATGAGCGACAGAGATGTGAAGTGGCAAAAGGACAGCTGCTATACAGGCTTTGAAATGATCGGGCAGCAAGACAAGCAGGACAGGCAGCTCACCAGCAGCAGAAAGATGGCAGATGATCTGACCGCATCTCCTTAGCGTGCGTTCAGCCCCCCCCCTTTACAACGTGAGCAGCATTACACATCTGGCAAGAAAGAGATGTAACCACGCCTGCGGCCGGAAATAAAGGACAAGTATTGTTTTTACAAAAGTGAAAATAATGCATATGTAACAATTCCCATGAAAATAACAATCTCTTTAAATTGTATATCCGGTAAACCAAACATGGGGGTGGGCGAGCGAAGCGAGCAGGGGGCGGAGCCCCCTAGTATAGATATAATGTAAAAAGGCGATATCCCTCACATAGTGATACGGTGGTAAGAAATCACATAGGAGAAATAAATTTATAAGTGATAACATAACAGACATAACCGGCACACCAGACAAAGGAAGCCAAAGGAAAGACAACTACCAAAGTGGGAGTTCAATGTATACAATCTGCCATTTTCGACTCTGTGCTGAAAGGATTTTCACGATCAGATGAAGTAATCTCGGCTTTATACCCTTTCTCCATGTGCATGCCCTCACTTAGATAAATCATGCCATTCCAAACAAGGAAAAGAGAGGCACGCTGACTCTTAACACACAGACATAGTGCACGTTGCCCATTTGTCTTTGTCTGTCTTGTCCTATGCTTGGCCTAGCAGTTCTAAATGCTGAGCCCCTTTGTACTAAATCTGGCTCAGCTGTGCATGTAGAAAGAAAAGAAAAACAGATTTAAAATATTCGCACAGAGCACAGTGACATTAAACTTATATTCTGATTACAGTGTGTCAGTGCAGGACGGTGCAATAGTCCACCTATCCTTGTTGGTTATTGCTTTTCACTTTGCACCCTTTTCTCATAATAAAGCACAGTTCAGTTTGCACCTTTTCTAAATGTCTTTGCCCGTTTCTCACTCACTACTGGTTTGCTTTTAGATATGAACTACTAGGAAGCCAGGGTTCCCGCTTTTTCATAAGGGTTCAGAAGCACGTGACCCCGTACTTCCATAAGTAGATTTTAACAAAGGAGATAAGACGGACAGACAGACACCACTATATCTCTCTGCCTTTATTTTATATGGCGCCATTAACGGCACACACAACAATTACAGTCCAGCGTCACACAAACACAGGCTGGTGAACTCAATAAAATGGACACAGAAAATGAATCAACGTGGGAGGGAACGGAAAGGATCTTTGCAAATGGAATAGTAAAGGCGAGGTGGCACTAGTGAGGGACAAATCACTAGTTCACATATTGGTGAATCTTCACAGTGCTCACAGACTGGACATGTCTCAGTGGACAGAAGTGACTGTCGAAGGACCCACAAAGAGGGAGTGTAGGAGAGTCGCGGCCCCCTCTTCAAGCCTAGCCTGGCTGTCTCTTCATTCGTTGCTTATCTCCTTGGCATCTGCACTTCGGCCCGATTGTCACATACGTGGTAGACGGACTGGTGATTGTAAGCGAGTTCCTGTGCAAAACACAAAAAAAAAAAAAAAGAACAAATCAATGAATCATGAAATGAATTACCATTCAAAATGTAATCTAATAACTTGTGATGAGCACCAAATTTTGCTTCACATACAGTTTCATGAAACTGGTGCTGAAATTTATTTTGCTTTGTGATTCTCATTTAAAAGAGTTGGCAGCACGGTGGCACAGTAGTAGTGCTGCTGCCTCGCAGTAAGGAGACCTGGGTTCGCCTCTGCGTGGGTTTCCTCCCACAGTTCATAGACATGCAGGTTAGGCGAGTTGGCGATTCTAAATTGTCCCTAGTGTGTGCTTGGTGTGTGTGTGTGTGCCCTGTGGTGGGCTGGCACCCTGCCCGGGGTTTGTTTCCTGCCTTGCGCCCTGTGCTGGTTGGGATTGACTCCTGCAGACCCATGTGACCCTGTAGTTAGGATATAGCGAGTTTTTTCAAGTTTTTAAAGTTTTTTCGGGGTGAAAAACAAAGAGTATTACTTCGCAAGGCCTTGCTCATTCCTTTGTGTTTCTTCTGCAGTTTGGTGTTTGATTTGAATAATAAAGAATAATAAGAAATAAAAAAGAACAGCAACCAGGAAATGAAATGAGGTTGAAAACAGGAGTTATAACCAAATATTCTGAGACCATGAAGACGACGCAGAAATTTTTGGAATAAGGATCCAGAAGAAGAGACGTGAGGCAAAAAAACAAACAAAACTTCATAACCAGGAAGTCAATTAAACCTTGTTGTCAAGTCAGAATCAAAAAAATACAAAATCATAGTCAAAAATACATAAATCAGAAGTTGTTTACCAGGAGCTCTGAACACACAACAGTCGTTTCTTATTTTTCCACAAATTCGGATAAAAAGGAAGCATTTGGGAAGAACTTTATACCTTTGACCCGCGATGTGAAACCTGAAACTTCCAGATCAGTTGCCTAGCAACACTATATTAAAAAGAAAATGGGGCAGAACAGAATTAAAACGAAATATACTGCTCAGAAAAACAAAAGGACCACTTTCTAATGCAAGTATAGCATCAAGTCAATAAAACTTGTGGGCTGTTGATCTGCTCAGTTAAGTAGCTGATGGGCTTGTTCTTCAGTTTCAGCTGCTTTGGTGCACTAGAGGGGCAACACTGAGAGAGACGACCCCCAAAACAGGAATGAATGGGTTATCCTTCCTCATCTTTTCTGTGTTGTCACTTATTTTGCATTTGGCTACGGTCAGTGTCACTACTGGTAGCACGAGGCCATACCTGGACCCTACAGAGGTGGCATAGGTAATCCAACTTCTCCAGGATTAATACGTGGCAATGCCAGAAGGTCTCCCAGCACAGTCTTAAGGGCATTGAGGAGATTCCAAGAGACAGGCCATTACTCTAGGAGAGCTGGACAGGGCCTCTCATAGAAGGTCCTTAACCTATCAGCAGGACCCACCGGTATCTGCTCCTTTGGCCAAGAAGGAAGACTAAAAGTGTCCATTTGATGGAGAGCCCTTGAAGGATGGCACTACACAGAGTGCAGATTTAGAAACACATGTGTCGTAATTCTAATGTGTTTCTTTGCACTTTCCACAAATGCTGCCCACAACAAATTTATTAACTAGTAACTGTTTGTCCTCAGTGGGTGGCAGAATGTCCATGTAATGCTGTTCTGAGAATCGTGACGAGTCACACGCCTTGTGATGAAGAAACGCAATCTGCACCAGTGCCAATGCCTACAGGTTCCACATCATCGAAATGATTGTCACTAACTTGGTCACCATCATGATCATAACAATATTCATCTTGCAACAAAAATAGTTGTTTCAAAACATCAGCAGCTTTATACTACATAATTACAGACTGTCTATTTACAGTCATATGAAAAAGATTGGGAACCCCTCTCAGCCTGCATAATAATTGACTCTCCTTTCAACAAAAAAGATAACAGTGGTGTGTCTTTCATTTCCTAGGCACATCGGAGTACTGGGGTGTTTACTGAACAAAGATTTTTAGAGACGCAGTATTTAGTTGAATGAAATTAAATCAAAAGTGAAAAACTGGCTGTGCACAAATGTGGGTCCCCTTGTCATTTTGCTGATTTGAATGCCTGTCACTGCTCAATGCTGATTACTTACAACACCAAATTGGTTGGATGAGCTCGTTGAGCCTTGAACTTCATAGACTGGAGTGTCCAATCATGAGTGGTAAAAGGTATTTAAGGTGGTCAATTGCAAGTTGTGCTTCCCTTTGACTCTCCTCTGAAGAGTGACAGACAGCATGGGATCCTCAAAGCAACTCTCCAAAGATCTGAAAACAAAGATTGTTCAGTCTCATGGTTTAGGGGAAGGCTACAAAAAGCCATCTCAGAGGTTTAAAGTGTCAGTTTCAACTGTAAGGAATGGAATCAGGAAATGGAAGGCCACAGGCACAGTTGCTGTTAAACCAATTCAGGTCTGGCAGGCCAAGAAAAATACAGGAGCGGCATATGAGCAGGATTGTGAGAATGGTTACAGACAACACACAGATCACCTCCAAAAACCTGCAAGAACATCTCGCTGCATATGGTGTATCTGTATATCGTTCTACAATTCAGCGCAATTTGCACAAAGAACATCAGTATGGCAGGGTGATGAAAAAGAAGCCCTTTCTGCACTCACACCACAAACAGAGTCACTTGTTGTATGCAAATGCTCATTTAGACAAGCCAGATTCATTTTGGAACAAAGTGCTTTGGACTGATGAGACACAAATGGAGTTATTTGATCAGAACAAAAAGCACTTTGCATGGTGGAAGAAGAACACCGCATTCCAAGAAAAACACCTGCCACCTCCTGTCAAATTTTTCAATCATGTTGTGGGCTGTGTGGCTAGTTCAGGGACTGCGGCCCTTGTTAAAATCGAGGGTCGGATGAATTCAACCCAATATCAATAAATTCTTCAGGATAATGTTCAAGCTTCAGTCACAAAGTTGAAGTTACGCAGGGGTTGGATATTCCAACAAGACAATGACCCAAAACACAGTTCGAAATCTACAAAGGCATTCATGCAGAGGGAGAAGTACAATGTTCTGGAATGGCCGTCACAGTCCCCTGACTTGAATATCATTGAAAATCTATGGGATGATTTGAAGCAGGCTGTCCATCAAATTGGACTGAACTGGAGAGATTTTGTATGAAGAATGGTCAGAAATACCTCCATCCAGAATCCAGACACTCAAAGGCTATAAGAGGCATTTAGAGGCTGTTCAATTTGCAATAGGATGTTGAACTAAGTCTTTATGTCATATCTCTGTTGGGGAACCAAATTTATGCACCTGTCTAATTTTGTTGCAAATTGCATATTTTCTGTTAATCCAATAAACTTAATGTCACTGCTGAAATCCTACTGTTTCCATAAGGCATGTCAGATATTAAAAGGAAGTTGCTACTTTGAAAGCTCAGCCAATGAGAAACAAAGATCCAAAGAATTAGGACGGGTTCCTAAACTTTTTTATATGAGTGTATCTCACTATTTTGCGCAAGCAGTTTTGTCTGAAAAAGACAACTATGGCTATCCACTAGATGGCAGCGCTGTAGAAGGTAACTGGCTGCGTCTATAGTGGCTGTATACTGAGGTATGAGATATATCACAGACTCAATGACATACAACTTAACTCATAACTTGCGTTCAAAGTTTGAATGCAAAACCTTAGAGAACCAGTCATTTAGAGTAGTGATGAATTGATTAAAATCGGTTTTTATTATTGTGGTAGAGTTCTTCAAAAGGTTTGATTCATTCTTTTCAGTCTACCCTTCTCTCAACACTGCTAGCCTCTGTGTGCAAGCTGAAGGATGTTCCAGAATCCTAACTGTCATCTGCACTCAGCACAACCTTCCATTACAATCGCGTCACATCTATGGTCTTCAATTCCCCTCCACTTCCTGGACTTTTCTGATCAAATGAAGAGACAGCAGGAAAACTCTGAATAACCAAAGCTTCAGGACCAGATGGAATTAGGCACAGACTGCTGAACACATGTACCATCCAGCTTTTCAGCACCTGTTCTCCCTTTCCCTGAATTAGTTGAAGGTTCCACAGCTGTGGAAAACATCCTGTGTGCTCCCAGTACCAAAGAAAGAGCAATCCAGTGATTGCAAGAACTTTACACATTTTCCTCATACTTCATACATGATGAAGACTTTTTGAGAGGCTGGTAGTAATACAGCTATGACCCCTGGTTTCAGAACATCTGGATCCTCTACAGTTTGCCTGTCAGACTCATATACTGTATACTGTATACTGTATACTGTAGGTGTGGAGGATGCTTCATCTCCATGCTCCACAGAGCTTACTCCCACTTAGAGAAAAGTAACACCACAGTCAGACTCATATTCTTTGACTTTCCTGGTGCTTTTAACACTATTTTTCATCATTAACTGGGGAAAATGATCAAACTTTGAATCTTGATGCCCCCACAATCTCCTGGATCATAGACTACCTGACCAACAGACCGCAGTTTGTGAGGCTGAGGGACTGTGTGTCAAAAATGGGAGTGTGTAACACTGGAGCACCTCATGGAATTGTCCTGTCTCCCTTCTTGTTCACCATCTACACAGCAAACTTCCAGCACAAAACCAGTGCTTACCATCTACAGAAATTTTCATATGACTCATCTATCATAGGTTGCATTTATGAAGGAGACAAGTCAGAGTACAAGAAGGTTATGGAGGGCTTCGTCTTGTGGTGCAGGGACACCAACCTTCAACTCAACATCAGCAAGACAAAAGAGATGGTGGTGGACTTCCTGGCATGCCAAGGAGCCTCTGAGACCAGTTACCATCCAGGGAGAAGACATATATGTGCCTGGGGGTTCACATGAACAACAAACTGGGCTGGTCTGATAACACAGTGGCACCGGACAAGAAGGGCCAGAGCAGACTGGACTTGCTAAGGAGGTTCAGGTCTTTTGATGTGTGTAATAAGCTGCTGGAAATGTTCTACCAGTCCATAGTAGCCAGTGTGGTGCTCTTCTGTGACCGGTGTCCTGGCTGATTCTCTGTCCTTAACGGCAGCAGCGGTTGCTCAAAGGTGGCTCGGTGACTCCTCTACTCTGTATTCCTACTGCGTAATGCTGTAAATGCTCTCTTAGCTGTGAGCTGTTTCTCTGTTAAACACTAAAGCAATGAGAAAGAAACACGGCTACTCTTCAAAAACCCCTCGTAAACAGGATATTAATGGGAAATAAACACACTCTTAACTGGCTCTTTTGCAGGCACAGCTGCGACTTTGTGCTCTTAATGTGTAACATGCTTCTCACACAATGTTTAGAACATTTAAAAGACTGAACCCCAGCCAGCTCAATGACTCCCTCATCTGTCCTCTCTCCCTATGACTGTGTCTGCTCCAGCCGCTGCTTCCGAGCCACTTTACCCGCTTAACAAAGAAGACTTTGTGCTCTTTAAAGCTAACAGGTGAAGCTAGAGCGTGACATCTGCCAATTGCTACCTGCGCGCTGTTGGAGATGGCTGGGATGGTGACCCGGCCGGGACACCTAGGAAGACCGGAGGAGGGCTTACTCCTTCCCCAGACCATGTGGGGGTGACCGCCCTGGTTCCTTTGGGGGCCACGGGTACAGAGCTTAGAAGCTCAACCCTGTAGGGGCCCGTGGTCACCGCCAGGGGGCACCCCTGTGCCTTTAGAGCCCTGGACCTCGGCACTTCCACCACACCTGGAAGGGCCGGGGGGAAGAAGACTGGGGACACCCGGAGTCGGTGGGAGATTGCCGGGAAGTACCTGGAGCACATCTGGGTGTGTATAAAAGAGGCCGCCTCCCTTCATATGATGGCGAGAGTCAGGAGTGGAGTCGGACAGAGCTTGGTGGAGGAGCCAAGGAGGCGGCGTAAAGGAACTGAGGCATTGTTGTTGGCCAGGACTTTGGGGACTTTTGGGGTTTGTGTGCACTTGGACATTGTAAATAATTATGAATAAACTTGCGTTGAGTGACATTACCGTTTCCTCCTGTCTGTGTCCGGGCCGGCTTCCACAGCGTCTGTATTGCGAGGATAAACTCCTTCTCCTTTTATCTGTTAATCTTCATTGGAAATGTTGTTTCCTGTGCAGCTCTACCACCCAAGCTTGACACTATGTTGTGGTCTCCTGAGGAAGCAACCTGAGCTCACAAGGTGAGCAAAGTCTTCACAAACGTATCAGGAAAGCCTGCGCCATCACAGGGTGAACCCTGGACACACTGGAAGCTGTTGTGGAAAAGAGGATGGTGGAAAAATTGGACACCATCATGACAAGTCCCCTCTAGCCCCTCCAGGAGGCGCTGTATTGGAGCACTTTTAGCCCAAGTGTGCTAAGAAACACCTCAGGGGGTCTTTCTGCCTGCTTCTATCAAGCAATTCAATGCTTCCACCCAATATAATTGTTAAGTTCATTTAATGTTTTTATTTACTTATCGACTGATTTCTTAATTGATTGATCGATCGATCGATCGATTAATTGATTGATTGATTGATTGATTGATTGGCTGTATTATCTGTCCTGTTACTCTGTATCCTTGTATTTTTATGTTTCTGTTTTCTGCATGCTTCTGAATGTCCCCTTGGTATTGATAAAGTTTATCTTATCAAATCTAAATTTTAAGAGCAGAACAGCAGCATAGAGAAACTCTCCCCAAAATGGTGTTGTGAAGGGCTGTGCCTGAAAGGAAGAAGGCTTACTTATGACGATATAAGCTAACTATTCAAAAATGCTGGAAGTAATGTGCAAAATTAACCATGTGAAATGCCACATAAATGCACCTGGAGTAAGAATATTTGGAAATGAATGAGAATTAAAGCAAACAACACTTTGTTGGCATTCAAATGCCAGTCTTTGCCTTCCAATAAAATTATTTTATACGCTGTAAGGCACGGCTGGCAGCTCAACCCGGCCCAAACAAAATGGAAGTTTGGGGGAAGGAGGCTGCTTTTGGGCACTGCCTCCCTCAAAACACTAGATGGCAGCTCCCATGGATTACAGGGCATCTTGGGACTTGGAATTCACACTGTGGGTGCTGCCAGGGGGTGCTGTGGAGGACCCAAATGGCATGGGGCTTCTGCCTATCCCAGAAGTGCTTACAGAGCATGTGGGTGGAAGAACAGAAGCACTTCCGGGTTTGCCACGATAAAAAGACTTGCCAGCCTCACAGAGTCGGGTGGTAGGTGGACAAATCTTGCTGGGAGAGTGGAGGAGAAAGAGAGTGTTGTGCTGATGATTTACTTGTGGCCGTGGTGGTGGGAACACGGTGTGAAGAGTTTCCTGAAAATGAATAAGACTCTTGTGCTTTTAACTCGTACCCTGTGTCTGTTGTGTTGGGTTTGAAGGAGCGACAGTGCCCTCTAGTGTGCACAACACATTTCTATTTAAATTCAAAGTGTGACATTGGACAGGACAGCCCCGCTGTCTGCTGGTAGCACAGACCCTCTTGCCACAATGGCAGGTGCCTGACTAGGTGACGCATTTGGGGACATCTTTCAGGAAAAAGGTCTGTGGTTTTTGGTCGCATGTCATGGTAAGCTCAATTTTAAAGGTTTTTTTGCCCTACTGTCACAGATTAGATAAAAATGATAAAATGGTTTGTTTTTTTTTTTCAAATAAATTGGATTCTTCGATACAAGGCACCAAAATGCAGCCTCACATATCATAAAGCCTTGTTAACATATCAGACTTTCTCTTCATTCCTGACATTCCTGAATTAGACTCACCTGGTAATCACCTTCCGGTGCTCCATTGACAGTTGAGACCTGAAACGGAAAAGTTGGATATTTAATGATTTCACGCCACTCAGGATAACAACACGAAATAGTGGAGCTCAATGCACAGGACACCCGGAAGTGTGGACACCAGCAGAAAGCTCCTGGCTGCCAGTGGAACAATTTAGATAAACTGCTTGGACAGAGTGAGGCAACACCATGATGCTAGATTTGGGATCGGCACCTCACAGACCGTAGGCCTGACATGGCACCTCCACTGATTCTGATGGCTCCCTTCAACAGTCCAGAAGCAGGCAGCTGGGTGGTCTGGCAACAACAAACGGTTGGTCTTTGTGTTTGGGTGAGCTGGGATGAGAAGCCCTCAGTGCAATCCATTAACTGAGCCGAATAAACAGTCATGCAGGATAAAAAGTTAATGTAAATAAATGCAAAGAATTACACACAGAAATGTTAGATTTGAATGCACAATGGAAGGCTTGAAACTTGAATGCACCTCTTATGCGAAGGACCTGGCAGTCATAGTGGACTGTATTGTTCCAGTTTCAAAGAAGGCAGGAGCCTACATAACTAACGACTAAAGACTAGTAGCCCTTACACCCGGGATCATGAATAGGCTGGTCCTAGACTATGTGAGCCCTCTTGTGGTAGACCACCTGGACCCACTGCAGTTTGCTCATTGGACAAAAATTGGAGTGGAGGAGGCGATTATCTGCTCACAAGGCTTATTCTCAACTGGACAAAGCTGGGGAAAAATGGCAGAGTAGACTCTTCTTTCTTAGTAGACTGTGTTCCTTTAAAATGGGACGTGACATCCTTCACATCTTCTGCATCTCAAGTGATGGCCAGTGTGGTATGCTGGGCTGGTGACATCACTTCAACAGAGGCCCACCAAATCAACAGCTAATTTAAAGGGCAGACTCGGTTAATGAATGCACTCTGGACCCCTGGAAGTAACAGAGGAGGAGAGAATGAAGGCAAAACTGAGTGCCATTATGAACAACCCTGCACAGCCTCTCTGTGACACAGCAACACTGAGGACTTTCAGCCAAATGAATCATTCAGCAGAAGTGTGTCAGGAAATGAGACTGGGGGCTCTTTTATACTAACAGCAATATACCTGTATAGCGTCTCACTGGGACTGTCAAGTCAGAGGCGTTCCTTCCTTTAAATAATTCAGAGTATATGTATTTGTTATAATACAGTATGTATGTGTTTATTTCTTTACTTATTTATTGAACTTCTGTAAAAAGCCAATAAAGTTATATCTATCTATCTATCTATCTATCTATCTATCTATCTATCTATCTATCTATCTATCTATCTATCTATCTATCTGTTATATAGTATCTTTCTATCTATCGATCTAGATATTATATAGTGCCTTTCAAATTTCTATCCATCTATTATATAGTGTCATTCACATCTATCTCTATTATATAGTGTTTTTCATTTCTATCTATCTATCTATCTATCTATCTATCTATCTATCTATCTATCTATCTATCTATCTATCTATCTATTATACAGTGCCTTTCATATCTATCTATCTATCTAATATATAGTGTCTTTTATCTATCTATCTATCTATCTATCTATTATATAGTATCTTTCTATCTATCGATCTAGATATTATATAGTGCCTTTCAAATTTCTATCCATCTATTATATAGTGTCATTCACATCTATCTCTATTATATAGTGTTTTTCATTTCTCTCTATCTATCTATCTATCTATCTATCTATCTATCTATCTATCTATCTATCTATCTATCTATCTATCTATCTATCTATCTATCTATTATACTGTGCCTTTCATATCTATCTATCTATCTATCTAATAAATAGTGTCTTTTATCTATCTATCTATCTATCTATCTATCTATCTATCTATTATATAGTGCATTTCATATCTCTATCCATCTATCTATTATATAGTGTCTTTCACATCTATCTCTGTATTATATAGTGCCTTTTATTTAATAATAATAATAATTCTTTGCATTTATATACCACTTTTCTCACTACTCAAAGCGCTCAGCAATTGCAGGTTAATGGCCTTGCTCAAGGGCCCAACAGAGCAGAGTCCCTTTTGGCATTTACGGGATTCGAACCGGCAGTTCGACATGCCAGTGCAGATCCCTAACCTCAGGGCCACCACTCTGCCATTTCTATCTATCTATCTATCTATCTATCTATCTATCTATCTATCTATCTATTATTGTATAGTGTCTTTCATATCTATCTATCTATCTATTATATAGTGACTTTTACTGCACAGAACAGGCCCCAAAAATGGCATAAAAATGAGAGTCTAGATGGCCAAAAATAGGAAGATATCCCTAAAAAGTTAAACTTTTTTACATAACTAGATATCAAGAGGAGTTAAATGTTGTGTCACATTTGGGGGTTTTCTTGTATCTGTGACACAGGAAGCGTAAGACAAAAAAACAAACTGATGTGATTTCAAAGTGTTCATATTAGTAATTGTTATGAATAGAATCAAATGGCAGTGTAATCAAATCACAAAATCTAGCATGGAGTGTCTTTCATGTACATTTCGTTTTCAACTCACCGCAGAAGTTGAAGTTTGTTTCTGGTCGTTGTTTGATGATCGTTTTCCTGTGTGAAAAAAAAAAACAAACAAGCGTTAGCCCTGCGGTGAAGGTTGTCGTCCATCCCTGCTGCATGCAAACAGATGTGGGCACAGTTGGACTATCCTGAACGCCTCTGGGAATGGCAGACAACCACTGACACCTTACAGACATTGAGCTCAAAGTTCTGCAATGGATAAATGACAAAAAGTGTCAAGCGACTATGGGTCAGAGTCAGTGTACCAGGTGCTGTGCCGACTAGCAGCAGATCAAGACCAGACTACATTGCAGCATTCATGAGGACGCTAAGATTATTTTATTATGGGGACAATAAATCGACAGATAAACAATATATTGATCAAATAATGAAAATGAAACAAAACAATATTACACAAAAAGTACATACGCAATAGCCTTCTGCAGTTTCCCGACGACGATAATTATTTACATACATTACACAGTAAACAATAAACACTATCAACAAAGTCCAACACAGTCCAGTATGGTAGGTGCAGATGATGACAGAGCATGGAGTCAAAACCCCTGTGAAAAGCACTCTGAAGGAAATGAAAAGTTTGGACCTTGCATGTACCAATTGGCTAGACAGAGGGACTTGAGCTGGGAAAGATGTGCAGCAGGTTAGGGTGATAAAGGATAAAGATGGAAACAGACTCACAAGTGAGGAGAATGTGTTGAGCAGATGGAAAAGTACTTTGAGAGGCTGATGAATGAAGAGAATGAGAGAGAGAAGAAGTTGGATGATGTGGAGATAGTGAATCAGGAAGTGCAACGGATTAGCAAGGAGGAAGTAAGGACAGCTATGAAGAGGATGAAGAATGGAAAGACCGTTGGTCCAGATGACTTACCTGTGGAAGAATGGAGGTGTTTAGGAGAGATGGCAGTGGAGTTTTTAACCAGATTGTTTAATGGAATCTTGGAAAGTGAGAGGATGCCTGAAGAGTAGAGAAGAAGTGTACTGGTGCCGATATTTAAGAATGAGGGGGATGTGCAGGACTGCAGTAACTACAGGGGGATAAAATTGATGAGCCACAGCATGAAGTTATGGAAAGAGTAGTGGAAGCTCGGTTAAGAAGTGAGGTGATGATTAGTGAGCAGCAGTGTGGTTTCATGCCAGGAAAGAACACCATAGATGTGATGTTTGCTCTGAGGATGTTGATGGAGAAGTTTAGAGAAGGACAGAAGGAGTTGCATTGCGTCTTTGTGGACCTGGAGAAAATATATGACAGGGTGCCTCAAGAGGAGTTGTGGTATTGTATGAGGAAGTCGGGAGTGGCAGAGAAGTACGCAAGAGTTGTACAGGATATGTACGAGGGAAGTGTGACAGTGGTGACGTCTGCAGTTGGAGTGACAGAGGTGGGATTACATCAGGGATCGACTCTGAGCCCTTTCTTATTTGCAATGGTGATGGACAGGTTGACAGACGAGATTAGACACGAGTCCCATTGGACTATGATGTTTGCTGATGACATTGTGATCTGTAGCGATAGTAGGGAGCAGGCTGAAGAGACCCTGGAGAGGTGGAGATCTGCTCTAGAGAGTAGAGGAACGAAGGTCAGTAGGAAGAAGACAGAATACATGTGTGTAAATGAGAGGGAGGTCAGTGGAATGGTGAGGATGCAAGGAGTAGAGTTGGTGAAGGTGGAGGAGTTTAAATACTTGGGATCAACAGTACAGAGTAATATATCATGTATAACGCCGTGCGTAGAACTCACACTATAACATGGCGTAAGCACAAAAGCGGGAATGTGCGTACACACAAAAAAATCCAGATGTAGAAATCTGTGCATTCGCCAACTTCCACGTTCTTCCACTACATAAATTCCGGTCAGTGTGAAAAGTAACGCACGTGCACGCGCCTGCTGTCTTGCCCCAAATCCTCTCAGAATTACGCCTCTTTGAATATGCAAATCAATATAAATAGCCCTTAAGCTCAGTGTTCTGTGAAAAGACAATAGGAAAAGCACAGGGGGAAAATAGAATTTCAGAGAATACTAAGTGGAGGCAAAGAAAAATGTACTATTTATTGGTTTAAACAGTCATATAAACAACAAAAGGAAGTTGATCGAGTGACATAGCATGTCGGAGAAACTCGAAAGCTCAAGTTCACAAAGTCGCACAGCTCCCAAAAAAAAAAAAGAAGTTGTCAGATATCAAAGTCGCCGTGAAAAGGCGAGTCATAGCTCACCATCTGAGTGTCATATGAAAGCTTATTAGGGTACAGAGAAAAAGCACGAAATGTCAACTATAATCTCGAAATTTCCACTTTAATCACGTAGTTTATTTTGTCATTTAAGTAGAACATCATAAACTTCATCTTAAAATTGTTGAATTTACTAGTTTCTCAAATCCCATTTTAACTAAAGTAGCACGTTAAATGCTTTGTTTTGTATTTGATCTTCTATGTGCTCTATGTGTGTGAATCACTACATGCTTCCAGGCTTCCTCTTCCTCCAACAGGACACAGAATCCATTACATTCGTAAAATTATAGCTCTCTGAATAATTAAAATACTGAGATGTGTACGTGATATAATTTTCATGATGATAGGAGTTATTATATGATGATAGGAGCATGTTATTAAACACGGGAACACGGTGGCACAGTGATTGTTCATGCCTCACACAAGATGCTTGCTGCACCATGTGCTATCTTTGATGAAATACTTTTTTGTAGCAGTACTGTCTCTTTCATACGTACTAACATCCAATTCCTGTCCTTACTTTTCTTTCTCCAAATACCCAATTGCCATCCAATCAGTTCTGTAATAGACGTTAAGCCATCTGTAAGCTTAGAATGCCGAATCTTCAAAACTTTTAAGGAACATTGAAATATCTTTGTAGTACGTGTTTAATTATTCTATCTATCCTTCCAGTGTCGCGCCAGCACAAGCAAGAATACAGCACGAGGCGTGAATCCGTGAACGGAGCACCGTGTCCTCACATATTTAATTATTAACAATATACATTATTTAAATGAAGTTAAAGTTTTACCTATATAATATAATAAACATATATTGCTGCATTTCATTGTAAAAATGATATCATCATCATCATCATATGTAAATGCGTGCTTTATAAAGTGGCTCAGGTTGTGCAATATTATAACTGTAGTGCAAGTTTACAGTGAGGAGATTGTACTTGTAAGTACAGACAGTTTTACAAGGAGCACTTGATGGACTGATTGAGTGCGTTTAGAGTTCTTGGGATGAAACTTTTTCTGAACCGCGAGGTCCGTACAGGAAAGGCTCTGAAGTGTTTGTCATATGTAAGCAGTTCAATAGACAGCATGGCTGAGGCAGCGTGTGCTTGATGCTGTATTCCGATAATTCTCTTTCCGATCAGCTGCTGTAGAGCTGTGATTCACACTCAGATACAGTGATATAAATACTCTGAGTGGTGCAGTGAGAGTAATATGGAAAAAGATGATCCGCTGTGGCAACTCCTAACGGGAGCAGCTGAAAGAAGAAGAAGAAGGTGCAGTGAGAGTAATAACGCTAAAGCAGCTGTGGTGTTTAGAATAGTTTGGCCATTCTGTGGACCATTATATTGTTACAGGTTAATTACAATCAGATGCCTTAAACTAATAAACAATATGCGGTTAATTTGAGTGTATTTATAAAGCCGCATCAGGGATGTGGATCTAAAAAAAGAAAGGGAAACCACACAGCAACATTAGCACTGCTTTGACACTGTGTGTCGCCAGTCTGCAAAACCGAGCGGAGAACTTGCGTACCCCAGGGTTTTATACATCGTGATTTTAACATGGAAACGTTCTTACGTAACATTTTTTTGTGTATGCACCGTTTATACATGAGGCCCCAGGTCTTTATTGTATATTTGCCACCCAGTAATAAAATTGAAAGTTAGGTAGTGCCATGCCACCTTCTGCTTTGGGTCATTGTAGATTCACCCTTTGGATGTGTGAATGTTTCAAATTCCAAATGAATAAGGTTATGATTTTGTCTAATTTCTTAGTAAATGATTTGTTAATGTATATGGGAAAGCATTGAAATAGGAAGAGCAGCTTGGGAAGGATGGTCATCTTATCAAAGTTGATTCTCCCTGCTAATGTAAGATGGAGGGTAGACCATCTATTCATGTCTTCTTTATTTTGTTTCCATGTGGAGAACAAAATTTTGTTGAAAAAGAGCTTCATATTTACTTGTAATATTTACCCCTAAATTTTTAAACTGATCTGTGATGATAAAAGGGAAGGTGTCCATTCAGATATTGTTTGCTAGAGAATTCACTGGACAAAGCACACTTTTATTCAAATTGATTCTGAATCCAGAAATCATTTGAAGAATCTGCTAATGCTTTTAGGACTAATGGCACAGAATTTGTGGGTCAGATATATACAGTGCCATATCATCTGCACATAGTGATATTTTCTGTTCAAGCCCTTCTCTGATAATCCCCTTTATCTCTGATGAAAGTATACAGCCAATGGTTCAATGGTGATTGCAAAGAGCAAAGGTGATAAGAGGCATCCTTGTCAAGTACCATATTCAAGTTTGATGTTATCTAAAATAGTGTTTGTACAAAATGAGATGTCTGGACTAGTATAAAGTAGTTTGATCCATGCACATATGTTTGGGCCATGCCCAGATTTGTGCAATGTGGTGAATAGGTAGTCCCATTCAACCATATCAAATGTTTTTTTCTGCATCTACAGATAATAAGATCTATGGGGTGTTGGATTTAATGGGTTAATGTATTATATTCAACAAACATCGAAGGTTGGAAGTTAAGTGTCTGCCTTTAACAAATCTGGTTTGGTCTTGTGATATTACAGAAGGAAGCACTTTTTGATTCCTTCTGGCTACTACTTTGGAGAATATCTTAACATTGTTATTCAGAAGAGAGATTGGACTGTATTATGCACATTTTAGTAGGTCCTTATTTTTCTTAGAAAACATGGTACTTAATGCTTTGCGAAACGTTTGAGGTAGAATTTTGTTGCCTTTAGCTTCTATAAATGGTGCTCATAATAGTGGAGCTAACTTTTTTTATAACATTCCACTGGGTAGCCATCAGGGCCAGCTGTTTTCCCACTCTGAAGTGACTTTATGGCTTCTAGTAACTCTGAGAGGTTTATCCAGTTCCACAGCACTAAGTGTATCTAGCTGTGATATCTGTAATGAATCAATAATTTCATTAGATTGTGTCATATTTTCTTTAAATGAGTAGAATATAAGGACTTATTACACTCTAAATGTGTAAGTTATATTTTTATGGTCAAAAATTTTATCTCCGTCTGTGTTGGTAATTTCTGTTATTGCATTACGGACTAAGATCTTATTGGCCTTCCCCCTGTGCTCATAATAATGATGTTGTGATTTGAAGATGAGTTGTTCCATTTCTTTGGTAGTCAGGAGGTTACATTCTGATTGCAAAGCCTGCCTTTTCTTATAAAGCGTGTCATTTGGAGACCTGCCGTATTCTAGATCTATTCTGTAATATTGCTGATTAACTCGGATGCCTTCTTGGTTTCCAATTTATTTTTGTGCGAGAGATATGAAATAATCTGTTAGGGTTTTGTAACCCAAGGAATGTAAATTTCATATTGATTCTGGGGAAATTTGTAATGGTGATTAAGCTGAAGTTTTCTTGTCATTTTTGTTTGTTTATTGAATGTGGTCTTTTTGGACGAGTTAGCATTGGTCATTGCCGTGTTTATAACAACCTCCAAGAATGCACTGTGCGTGATGTCATCCCGAGCAACAGCGTAAAGGTCGACTCAAAGATTCCCAGAGCTCTTTGTTTGATTTCACATTGCTGTTTCCTCAGACTGACTTTCTGGTTGGTCGGTCAAACTTATTTTTCTAGCGTTAGACTTTGATTTTGGGGTTAGCGTTCTTATTAGTTGACAATCAGTTGGCAGTCCCTTTTGTATTGACCTCTGCCTGTTTTCTGGTGACATATTTTCTCCCGATCCCATTTTCAGGTTTTCAATGTCTTGCCTTAAGTCAGTACAGCCAGTAGTGGTGATTGGTGAAATTCACAAGAACAATTTTTTTGCAGCAAATTTACAGGGTTTGCCAGTGACCTTGTTTGACTAAATTTTCCCTTAAAATTCACTATGCCGCCATTTTAGACATTTTTTTTTCCCCAGCACCCCATGATGGTTTATGAAGCTATTGTCAGAGTTACGGCAGCTATGTTGAATGGAGATATCGCTATCTGTGCTACTTGCCCAATTTGCGTTGTGCATGTGCAGAACTTTCACAACTTGTCCTAATACTAACACTAATAATTAATATTACATTTTATTTATTTAACAACATTCCCATGTACTGAAAGTGCAATCCATCCTTCAAGGCCCTGTCCAATCGGCTTTGTGCATGTGTGAATAATATATGGCGTATACACGTAGTGCTGCCAACAATCTTCATTTTCCCAGACATGTCCTCATTTTTAATGCACCATGGACTGTCCAGGAGGAATTTATAAAATTGTGAAATTGTCCAGAATTTTAGATCCTAAAATTTGAAAATCTCCATATCCTTATCATTGGTAAAAACTGAAAGCCGTACACCAATCAGCATTTGCGGAAGTAGTGAGCGCACTTTTTTTCCCAGAGTCTTCACTTCCATTCTGGTGGTAAACAACACAGATGTTGAAAGGATTGGCGACGTCTGATCAACTTGGCTCTTTCTCTTCATCTTTTGAATTCAGCTTTATCTTCTTGGTGAGTAGACAGTTCATTATAAATGTTGTTACTTTCCTTAATTATTTGTAATCCTTATTCACCGTAAAATAGAAATTACAATTTCATGTTTTCTATGTGAGATCTTATATTCGATTCTTTTTTCAGCATCTCAGTTAAACAAGAACTTTCATACATCCGGGTACAGCCCGTCGTATTTAAGTGCAGGTAAGTATTGCTTTGTAATATTTTAATGGAAAATATTATTACCACCCATTGTTCCAAAATGGATTTATAATTGTAAATGAACAAGTCAACTATTAAAGTTTCAGTTAATTAAAAATAAAAAAATCACACATTTATTCTGTCATATAAATACAATATCTTTCTAGTTATCAGTTGATCAAGTAATACGTCATTTCTTTCATGTAATTTAATATTTTCATAATTCTTTCATTTACATAAATTCAGGAATACCAGTTATGCCAAAAAGAAAGTGCAAATTCACAGACGATGTGAACAACAAATCTCCTCGTTTTTGAAAGGCAGAGCAGACTCGACGAAGGGTCCGACGCTCACAAGATTCAATTTCAGTAGCAGATTTCTATTCATATTTACCCAAGAACCCAGATTTACTGAGGAAAATAGCTTCAGTGGAAAAATATAAAAGAATGTAGATAAATGCAAATAAATTCAATTGAAAAGAGTAAAATGATTTATAGTTTACTAGAATTGAGCATATGTATTATTTTTTACAGGTTTATGACGGTTAAGCTTTGCAAATAAAAATGGGAGGAATGAAGTCTGTTCATTTAAGAGACTTGCTGTATTCAAAATATTTAATGGCTTATTGGTTTGCTAGTGACTGTGATTGTGGCCATCCTATCATAATTATAGTGATAAACTGCTACTAAAGGTTTATATCATTTAAAAAAAACATAAGATAATATAAAGGCATATTATGACATCCTCAGAAGTCCTCATTTTTCAACCCCAATGTCCTCATTTCTAGAGAAGGAGAGTTGGCAGCCCTTTCTACACGTATTTGATGTCACTACCCAATTGATACCCCAGCCCGATTTGCACCCCACATGTGTTTAAAAAACCAAAACCTTGCATTTTCATTGGAGGGGTACATCAGCTGTCCATAAATATCACTGTGTTGTTCTGCATTGATTCACATTGTGACATCACTGCTGGATGACGCAAGTTCTGCTCCTTCCTTGGTCGCACAGATCGGGTAGTGAAAGCGGCAGCCAACAAGAATTTAATGCTGACCCATTACATCACAGGCTCTGTGGGTGTTAGTTAGTTGTTAATTAGTGATGGGAGCTCAGGAGACCCAGGGAAAAATGCGTGAAAGTCAGGTTGGTCCAGTGGTGCAGTGGTTAGCACTGCTGCCTCACAGCACATTTTGTGGTCACAATAACCAGTCCACTATAGCTATCAGGGACCATTAAAATCAACTCAAAACTACTTCAGTTTCTCTTTCCCCACTGACTTCAGTGCATTTTGTTAAGTTTGCTAAAATTCCTAAACATGTTCGACAAACTCGAGGCAAAGCAAATTCAGTGGGTTTGGCTCATCACTAGCAGAGGGTCGTGGGCTAGAATTATGAACAGGACAGCGTGCCAACCCCAGGTTTGCAGTTGAATGTGTGGAGGATACAGCGAGATCTTAACCTCCACTTCTGACTTACATGTCGTCCCCTTTTTTGGTGACATTGCAGCGTAGAAAGAAAAAGGTAACGAGCATAAGAGACAAACAGAGAAGCGACTGGAAACATGTTTAGAAAAATGAGGACACAGCTTTGGTGGTCATTTGTTGTCAATTCACAACCAGGTGAGGTTTGCGATAGGCACAGGGAAGCCCACTGAGGAAACATCATTAGAACTGATCAGCTGAAGGACACTGAGCAGGATAAATGACAGAAAGTACCTGAAAATCTCAGCCTGTACATGGCACACCCAGCGACACACGTGACGACCAGCAGCAGAACTCCCAGCACTATGAACAGCCAATAATGAGAATTGTCAGAACTTGTGGTCTCTGGAATTTCCTGAAACTCTAAAAAAAGACAAAGAATAAACAGTAATGACCACCTGCAGACACCTAAGACAAGCCACCTTATCTGTGGCATACATGGTGGGCAGTGGGGTCTAACATCTGTATTTGTTTTAGTCACATTTGACTTAAGGAGGTAAGAAATCTGACAAAGAAGGAGACACCATTCAGTCCATGTGGTGTTTGTTTGTTTAGTTAATAGTTAAGGCAGCGTTCTCAATCTGTGGGGCAGGCCCCCCTAGGGGGGGCGCGAAGTAAGAAAAACGGGGGCGCAAAGATGTAAAAAAAAGAAAACAAGAATCAAAAATATGAAAACTACATCTATTGAAACCAAAACAAATTAACTTAAACTACATTCTGATACTAGAACAATAAATATAGAGTTAGATAAATGTCGATAAAAGATAAGTAGGTACAATAAAATATTCATCTATGATATATTATTAATTAAAAAAGAAGAAATTGGTATTAGTGGGCTCCTTTCAAAAAAATGTTATGGGGGTGCTATTAAAACTGTTATGAAAACTCGGGTCGCAGATACTTAAAAGTTGAGAAACGCTGAGCTAAGGTCAGGTCAGGTCGGACTGCGGAGCGTGCACTGGTACCCACGCGTTGACACACCCACCACACAACAAAACAGCTTGGGATCCTGCTTGGCATCCCCCACCCCCAGGCAGGCATGCGGTCCAATCCCACCCTCTGGAAATTACCCCTATATCTGTTAGGTGGGGCGTCCCTTTGGCCTGGATCCTCAACAATGGAAGCTGGATCACCCTCGGGTAATCACGCTGCTTGGCTATAGTGCCATAACTGACTCTCCCTCACAATGCAGGTCAAGTGCCTGATTCGGGACTCCATGAGCAGCACATAGTCAAACCAGTGGTACCCAAGGATTCTCCAAAAAGACACACATGAAGGAGTCCAGTCTTCATCTCAGGTCACTGGATAGCAACCATGTCTCACAAACAGGAAGCACCAAGACTCTAAAGACTTGGACTTTCGTCCTTTTGCAGAGATATCAGGAGCGCCACACACCCCTTTCCAGCAACCTCATGACCCCCCCATGCTCTCTCAATCCGTCTACTGACTTCATAGGAAGAGCCACCAGAGACATGAATGTCACTGCTAAGGTAAGTAAACCTCTTGATGCGGTTCACACACTCTCCTCAGACACGGCTGTGCCCTGATGGCTAAGCTCTCCCAATATGTCCTCCAGATCCTCCGTGAAGGCTGTCAAGGTTTTAGCTTCAAGTCCATCTCTCAGTAGTTTGCTCCAGATTCCCACACCTCTTTGCATAAAGAAGGGCAGCCTGGCTTCAGCACTAAATGCCCTTCTCCTTAGTCTCCACTAGGTGTCCTCGAGTATGTGAAAGAATTCGACTGGATCTGCTTTATCAATGCCTTTGAGAACTTTGAAGACCAGGATGAGGTCTCCACACAGTCTCCTCTGCTCAGGCTAAACAGGTTTAATTCACAGAGTCTGTCACAGTAGGACATGTCCTTCAGTCCCATGATGCACCTGGTTGCTCTCCTCTGCACAGCTTCAAGTGTTGCTATGTCTTTCTTGCTCACAATACTTCAGATGCGGTCATACTAGTGCATTATATAGTCTGAGCATCACATCCCTTGATTTATATTTAACAATTTTTATGATATGATCTAACATTTTAATTAATCTCTTCTGCACATTGCTTAGATGATGAAAATATTTTGTCAGTATAAACTCCTAAATTCTTTCCTGAGGTCTACTCCTGTAGGGCACTGTCTGCCATCTTATATTTATAACTGACATTCCTTTTGCCCACTGTGCGGCACTTTGTTCTTTTCTACTGTAACAGATGGCTGGCAGGGCACAAATGTCAGGAGGGAGGTGGCTGTGTTATGAATGCCCCAGCCGGGTCATGTGTGGAGGAAGTGTCCACTGAGAACCGAGGTGGACGTTAGACGGAGGCATTGGAGCAGCATCTCCCCACAGTTCTCTTGCTCTCACCTTTTCGGACAAAGCCTCAGTCCCAGACAGCCCGTCCTGGAGAAGGACAACCCTCGCAGGACTGGACGCTTCACTCCACAGTGCTCAGCTGAGGGAGGAGCAGTGTAACAGGCGGCAGGCAGCTCAACCCAGCTGGCACACACCTGAGATGGAAGGATGGGGAGAAGGCAGCTTTTCTAGGACACTGCCTCCCCTAAGACACTGAATGACAGCTTCCCTGGATGGCAGCGGTGCCCTGGGCACTATGGGACATGCAGTTTAATACCACAGCCCTGCTAAGTACCGACTGCAAGAGAACCTGGGGAGTCAAGTCTCACCCATAGCCCTTCCAGGCGGAGAAAAATCCAAATTCTCCATCTGACCCGGTCAGGCACTATTTAAAGGACTGATGGACTGTCGGGTGGAGGTGTGTATTGTGGCTGTGGTGCTTGAAGGGCACTGTTAAAAAAGAAGATAATTAAAATATCTTCTTGGTGCTTTTAACCTTTATAATGTGTGTCTGACAGTTGGGTTTAAGGGGCAATAGTGACCCCTAGCATCCACACTACATTTCGCCCAGTTCTGAAGCTCGTCCAGGTCTTTCTGAATTGTTTTTGCTGATTACTCAGTGTCTACCATTGCTCCAGTTTTAGTACTGCAACTACCAATGTGGAATTACCCAGCATCCCATCTAAGAGGAAAGGAGGCCCCATGTCAGGAAGAGGGACGTTGGAGGAGACAGACTGCCATCCCAATCAGGTCAGGAATTAACCCCTTGCCAGGAAGGGTGAGTTAGCCTTTCTGAAGTATATACTCCCCGATATGCTAGAGGACTGCGCTCCTGTGCCACTGCTCTCATTCACACTGGGAATCATAATTCTGTGAGACAGCCCTGCTGCATGCCTTGGGTGGTGCCAGGAAGGGGCGCTGCCAGGATGGACCATTCCTACTTTATGAAACTTCAGTCTTACTCAGAGGTACCTGATTTTGGGCCTTCCAGGGCCCGACTTAAAAAGAGCCATCTGCTTCACCTCACAGAGTTGGAGTTGGGAGGAAGAGGACAACAGTTGAATTGAAGAGGAGGAGAAAGAGGAATTCTTCACCATCCCTGTGTGGAACAATTCTAGACGACCTGTAAAGGTATTTGGAAGAACTGCCTGGACTGTGTTTGTAGCAGTTGTGTCCATGGTTGGGGGCTCAGTGACGTCCCCTGCCATCTACAATATCATGTGAGAATTTCACAAGTTCACTAACTACACCAAAATCAATTTATTATCAATCAGAAAAAGTAACGGACCAAGGTGGACTCCACTGATGACCTCACTCCATATGGCGCATTCTCCTCTTGTGTATAATCTGCTGTTGTGCTGCTCTTTTGAGGTGAGGACATGCCTATCGGAATCCAGCAGATTGTTACGTTTAGTTGTTTTATTACCTTCTACAAAAACGCATCATCACAACGTCTCTAACATTTAGCAAAAATAAGCGACTTGATACCCCTTAGGGTTACACAGTGGTGGGTGGTGAATTGGAGGGTCCTGAGAGTACAGTCGTGCCCAAAAGTTTTGAGAATGGCACAAATATGAATTTTCACAAAGTTTTAATGATGCCAGTTTGCATCGATTCCAGAACGTTCTGAAGAGTGATCAGTCAGTCAGTCATTATCCATCCATCCGTTATATCCTAACTACAGGGTCACGGGGGTCTGCTGGAACCAATCCCAGCCAACACAGGGCGCAAGGCAGAAACAAACCCCGGGCAGGGCGCCAGCCCATCACAGGGCACACACACGGGACAATTTAGGATTGCCAATGCACCTAACCTGCATGTCTTTGGACTGTGGGAGGAAACCCACACAGACACGGGGAGAACATGCAAACTCCATGCAGGGAGGATCTGGGAAGTGAACCCAGGTCTCCTAACTGTGAGGCAGTGGCGCTACCACTGCGCCACCATGCCACCAAGAGTGATCAGATGAATTGCAATTAATTACAAAGTCCATCTTTACTATGAAAATTAACGTAATCCCAAAAAAACACTGCATGTCAGCCCTGCCACCAAAGGACCTGTCGATGTCATTTCAGTGACACAGATAAGAGTGTCAATGAGGACAAGGTTGGAGATCACTCTGTCACGCTGATTGAGTTACAATAGAGAGATGAAGACGGCTTCGGGGCACCCAAGAAAGTCCAGCAAGCCCAAGGACCGCCTTCTAAAGGTGATTCAGCTGCGGGCACCACCAGGACAGAGCTGGCTCAGGAATGGCAGCAGGCAGGTGGGATAGAGGTGAAGACTTTTGGAGAATGGCCTGGTGGGTGTCAAGAAGGGCAGTAAAGAAGTAAAGAAAAACATCAGGGTCAGACCGATATTCTGGGATTGGACTGCTGAGGACTGCTGGGGTCAAGTCACTTTCTCTGATGAATCCCCTTTCTGATTGTTTGAGAAGAAAAGGTGAGCTGCACTGCCATCATTCCAACAGTAAAGCATCCTGAGACCATTCATGTCAGCCAAGGCAGTGGGCTCTCTCACAATTTGGCCTAAGATCACAGCCATGAATAAAGAATGGGACCAAAACATCCTCCGAGAGCAACTTCTACCAACCATCCAAGAACAGTTTGGTGACCAACAATGAACAATCCAGCATAATGGAGCACCTGGCCAGAAGGCAAAAGTACGAGCTAAGTGGAAATTTGGGGTCCATGGCCAGGAAACTCCCCAGACCTTAATCTCATTGAGAATCCTCAACAGGTGGGCGGACAAACAAAAACCCCAGTTCTGATTCTGCAAGAATGGACAACTGCCATCAGTCAAGATTTGGTCCAGAAGTTGAAGGGCCAACACTACAGATATGGACTCTTTACATAAACTTCATGTCATTGTCAATAAAAGCCTTTGAAACTTCTGAAATGCTTGTAATTCTACCATAGGAACATCTGACACAAAGATCTAAAAACACTGAAGATGCAAACTTTGTGAAAACCAACACTGTATATGGTGCCCTTCTGTCATGAATTCCACTCTGAGGTGGTCCATTCTAACTGTCCCCATATTGCTGTGACAATGCCTGCCCTGTCTGGTGAAGGGATGCTGACACGGTGGGACAATGGTGGGACAGATTTGAGCCCCACAGAGGTGCAGGAGATGCTCTAAAGCTTCTTAGATCTTTACAGGGTTGTCTGCAGCAGGCACTAAAGCTAAATATGGTCGGCTCACCCTGTGTCCATTTAGTGGTTTTGATTTGTGGATTCTACCCAGTGGCACACAAGTTACACATTTCTCTATTGGTGGTCAAACAATCTGGCTCAATCGGCATGTCAGGTCCCTTTGAAATAACAGCAAAGATACGCTCACCCAGGTTACAGTCAGACATCACGGCTTTTATGTGAGCCACAGGTTCTTCATTACTGTTAACCTGAGCCATCTTTACATGAGCTGTTCTGACGGGACACTCATGTTTGGCTCACAAAGAAGTTGAAAACCCCACACATCCTTTGATTCACGGAGACATGACAATGCCTATGGTGATGGACTCCACTCCCGCTACCTCTTCCTTAAACCCTGGGTGACCCACCCCCCCCAACCACAGCCCCCTTTGACAATAAGAGCAGAGAGGTTACTGACCGCCAATGATAAGCCTGACTCCTTCACTGAAGATGACCACTTCATTTTCCAGGTTCCCACAGTAGTATATGCCTTCATCCGTGGAGTCCACATTGTTGACCTGCAAGGTTTGGTTTTCTCTCAACTCATAGTGACGGGGCTCCTGTGAGTACACCGAGTAATGGGAGTACACTGAAATCGAGATGTGCACCGGGGGCTGCTTGGCGAGCTGCCTGTACCACTTCATCTCAGGAAAAGAGTCACCTCTTGGACAAGGAATTTTCACATTTCCTCCTGGGAGACACCTCAAGATGTTCTCCCTTGCATGAAGACATAAGCTGAGCAGGCAGAGAAGGAGACAGAGGCTGACCCCCTTCATCTTCTTAGCACAGAGTTTCAAAGACTGAAGCAGGACGTCTCTTCTAAATCACCGGGAGATGAAAAAGTCAACGTTGCAGCAACGCCTTTCACAAGCTGCGTGGAAAATTGAACAACCGGCCGAGGGGGCAGGAAATGACAGACATGCCATCTGAATTGCCACATTACGGTCAAAATTGCAGACTTAGCTAAAAAAAACAAAATTCAAGAAGAGACTTGCCATCACCACTGTGGCCAGCCAGACTTTCAACAGAGTGGCCTGGAGGAAGAGGAGAAGTCGATGAGCACAGGCCTTATGGTGGGCAAGTGGCTCCAAAATGGGGAAGAGGCACAGGATGTGCTGTTTTAATCCTGGGCACCCACTTTTAGGTCTGTGTTTTTAACTACAGGGGATTTAAATTCAGGGTCATTATAATATTCATTAAATGACACTCTGTTATATTTCATTCAGTGTTTATTCCCTAGTTTAAGTGTATTCGCTGTGATTTTGCGATTGTTTTATTATTCTTCATATAGTTTTTACTAGTATCAAATGCTTGGCAGTGCTGTTACTCCGTGAACCCCAACAGACAGACGTAGACGCAGGGTCAAAGCAATTAGAAGATCTTTTTTATTCCTCTTTTCCTTTGCAGTGCCTCCAAAGAACCCGCAGCCACAATAAACAGGCAATGCAATAAATAAACAAACACAATAATTCTCTCCTCCACACCTCCCAGCAAGCTCTGTCACACTCCTCCTAACTCCGGCTCTCTTGCTGGGTTCACAGCAGTCCTTTATATAGTCCTATACTCTGGGCTAGGTGAGAATTTGTTCTCCCACCAACTTCCCACAGTGTCCTCTGGTGACACCCACGGTACCCAGCAGGGCTGCCAAACTCCAAGTCCCATAGTGCCCTGCGGGCATACAGGGCACCACTTTAATCCAGGGAAGCTGCCATCTATCGTCTGGGGGGATGGCAGTGTCTTTGATAAGCTGCATTCCCCCATCCTTCCAGTACCGGGGCGTCCCGGCCGGGATAAACTACCGGCCGTCCCATACATTAGTTAATATTGTTTTAATTATTTATGCTTTTTTGCTCACATATTGCAGGTTTTACATTACTTTATGTTTTCTTGTAGAAGGGCCACCACTCTGTGGGTCGATCCTCGGCCTGTATGTTGAGATGGAGGAGGTGGTCCGAGCAGAGGTTCATGGATTTCATTTGGTTGTGTTTACACAGTGAAACGGGGAATTTGCTTCAGTTGTATCAAACAACAGATGGAAATAAATTCAAATGAAGAGAGAGAAGTCAGAGGTGACCAGTAAGGGGCGCCACAGAGCCCCAAGCCACCAAACACACGAACACAAATACAGGTCCCGGGTTCAAATAAAGACATTGATGTCCTCTGACAGGCTTCTCTCAAACGTGGCACAATGCTCAAAATCCAAGCAATAATCTTCTTCCCCCTCTTTGTCTTTCCTCTTCTTTCTCTCCTCCAGGTGAGTTTTGTCCTCTTCCACCCGACTCTGACTCCCTGAGTGAGGAGGAGGATGAGGAGGAGTGGTCTCCTTTGTGCTACTATGACTTCTTCTGGTGCTGCCACTTTGCATGCAGGAAGCACTTCCGGGTTAGGTGGAACCTCCCTAAAAGGAGGAAAAGGAGGACACCTCCTTCCCGCAGCTCCCCCTGGTGGCTTTCACGAGACCCAGCAGGGCTGCCCTTTGGAAATCCAATTCCCATGAAGCCCTGCGATAGTGTATATAGGATACCCACCTGAGAGCTGTTGCCATTTCTTGGACTGGGGGAGCAAATGGTTCCAGGTGGCGGTTTCTTTCCATCCTTCCATTAAGCTCAGGAACCTTGAACCAACCCTACCTTGCATGATGTCCATGACACAGGTTAAACTGTAAAATTTTTACAATATCTGAAAATAAGCTCTTTTCTAACTAATTCCATTGTTTATTTAACTGAAATGGTTACACATTTTTTAAAATTTGAAATGATCTCTGATATTCCTTATTAAAAAGACTCATCACCACAAGAAGAAAGGGATTTCTGGAGTGACTTATGGGGGTTTTTAAAGAGTCTTTCCTCCCTGATTTACTGAAGGTATCTGTCACCAGTTGAGATGTTTTTTCACCATCGCCTTACCAGACCATCTACATATGTTTGATGTTTGGTTATCTGCTGGAGCTTTTCATGAATTTTGTTTTGTCAGACCACTAAAACAGGCAGTGAACCAGAAAGTGACGACAGACTTGATCAGACTGCGATAAAAGGACAATATGAGCGCACTTCAGAAGAGGTCATCCACGTGAAGGAAGGAAGGACGATGATGGGAGGCCGTCTAGGAAAAGCTTGGCTTCCTGCTGGAGGAGGTGTTGGTGAGGCCAGCAGGGGACACTTACCCTGGGGTCTATGTGTGGATCCCAGTGTGCCAGTGCAGTGACACAGGGGACACTGTGCTGTCCTTCAGATGAGACTTAAAGCTGAGATCTTCATTATCTGAGGTCATAAAATATTCTTCAGCATCCTTCTTAAAGAGCAGGGTGCACCCCAATGTCCAAGCTAAATTGCACATCATGGCCTGTTCCTTCTGCCCCCTAATCATTCCCTGTCTATCATGCTCACCACTTCACCTAATAGCTCATGTGGGATGAACGTGGTGAGGTAAAATGGCTGCCATCGAATCATCCAGTTGGGTGGTGGTTTAACTGGCTCCCCACTCACTGAAACACTTTGAATAGTGAGAACAGTGCAATATACGTAAATGTAAAGAATGATTAATATTATTACTAAATAATCTGAGCTTAAGTAGAAGAAATACGCACTTATTGCATTTACATTAGATGCTTTTTGTGTTTGTATTCCAGTTAAGATTGTTATCTAGGTGAGATCTTAAGTATTTCTGTTCCATCACCATTTCTACCTTCTCTCCCCAGAACAATGATGGGTGAACATTCACATTTCTGTCTCTTAAAATCTCGTTTACATTCAGTGAGATGGTGCTGATTGCACTGTTTATTAAACAATCCATTAGGTTGAAGTTATGGCTTTCTTCCTCCCCAGATATGCGTCCTATCACCATGGTGTCATCTGCGTACTTGATAATGGAGCAGTGATCATTGACCTGTCTCAGGTCAATTGTGTACAGTGGAGATACAATACAGCCTTGAGGATCCCCTGTGTTTGAGAGAATCTTCTTCTTCTTTGTCTTTCAGCTGCCCCTGTTAGGGGTCACCATAGTGGATCATCTGTTTCTGTGTCATCCTGTCCTCGTCATGTTCCTCTGTCACACTCACTACCTTCGTGTCCTCTCTCAGCATTTCCATAAACCTTCGCTTAGGCCTTCCTCTTTTCCTCTTCCCTGGCAGCTCTATCCTTAGCATCCTTCTCCCAATATACCCAATATCTCTCCTCTGCACATGTCCAAACCAACGCAACCTTGCCTCTCTTGCTTTGTCTCCCAACCATGCAACCTGAGCTGACCCTCTAATGTCCTCATTTCTAATCCTGTCCATCCTCGTCACACCCAATGCAAATCTTAGCATCTTTAACTCTGCCACCTCCAGCTCTGTCTCCTGCTTTCTGGTCAGTGCCACCATCTCCAACCCATATAACATAGCTGGTCTCGCTACCGTCCTGTAGACCTTCCCTTTCACTCTTGCTGATACCCGTCTGTCACAGATCACTCCTGACACTCTTCTCCACCTATTCCACCCTGTCTGCACTCTCTTTTTCACCTCTCTTCCACATTCCCCATTACTCTGTACTGTTGATCCCAAGCATTTAAACTCATCCACCTTCACCAACTCTACTCCCTGCATCCTCACCATTCCACTGACCTCCCTCTCATTCACACACATGTATTCTGTCTTGGTGTTCCTACTGACCTTCATTCCTCTCCTCTCATATCTCCACATCTCCAGGGTCTCCTCGACCTGCTCCCTACTCTCCCTATAGATCATAATGTCATCAGCAAACATCACAGTCCACAGGGACTCCTGTCTAATCTCATCTGTCAACCTGTCCATCACCACTGCAAATAAGAAAGGGCTCAGAGCCAATCCCTGATGTAATCCCACCTCCATCACTCCTACTGCAGACCTCGCCACTGTCACACTTCCGCCATACATATCGTGTACTGCTCAATGTACTTCTCTGTCACTCCTGGCTTCTTCATACAATACCACAGATAACAACAGAAGGGAAATAAGCTCTGGTTGCATTTAAAGTTGATGATTTTTGTATTTGAATTCCAGTTAAGACTGTTATCTGGGTGAGGTGCTAACTATTTCTATTCAGTCACCATGTCTCTGTTCTCCCACAGAACAACAATGGGTGGACATTCAGATTTCTGTCTCTTAAAATCTTTTGGACATTCAGAGTAAGATGGTGATGATTGTGCTGTTAACTAAGCGATGTGTTCGCTTGAAGTGATGGCTTTCTTCCTCCCCAGATATGCATCCTGTCTCCACAGTGTCATCTGCATACTTGATAATGGAGCAGTGCTCATTGTTCTCTTTCAGGTCACTTGTGTAATGATAACCTCAATAAACCTGTTATTCTTGATAAGTTTCAGTCAGGTTTCAGAACAAATCACTGCACAGAAACTGCACTCATTAAAGTAGTCAATGACTTGTGGGTAAATGCAGACATAGGCTCTTTATCTGTTCTCATCCTCTTAGATGCAAGTGCCGCATTTGATACCATTGATCACAATATCTGGCAGGGTGTTAAATTGGTTTGAGTCCTACCTAGCAGGTAGAAAATTCTTTGTTAGCTGTGGTAACTATACTTTAGAGACTCCTAATATATTATATGGTGGTCCACAAGGCTCTCACCTGGGTCCATTGCTCTTTTCGATTTACATGCTTCCATTAGGTCAGATTATTTCAGGCCACAACATGAGCTACCACAACTATACTAATGACACACAAGTATATTTACTGTATATGGTGGTCCACAAGGCTCTCCCCTGGGTCCACTGCTCTTTTCGATTTACATGCTTCCGTTAGGTCAGATTATTTCGGGGCATAACGTGAGCTACCACAACTATACTGATGACACACAACTGTATTTATCAATTGCACCTGATGACCCCGACACTCTTGATTCACTTACACAGTGTCTTACCTGTGTTTCTGAATGGATGAGTAGTCATTTTCTCTAAATAAAGATTAAAAAGAAATTTCAGTGACTGGTAAAAATGGATATAATGAGGTTATTAGAAATAAACTTGATACATTAGGATTAGGATTAAAAGTCAAGACGAAGGTAAAGAATTTAAGGGTCACTATTGACTCTAACCTAAATTTTAAATCACATATTAATGAGATTACTAGGGCAGCATTTTTTCACTTAAGAAATATAGCAAAAGTTAGACCCCTTATAACTTTGTAAGGTGCTGAGAAATGAGTTCACGCTTTTGTTTTCAGTCAACTAGATTACTGTAACACACTCATTCAGGACCACCCAAAAAAAGACATCAATCGATTACAACGAGTGCAGAATGGAGCTGCTAGAATCTTAACTAGGAAAAGAAAATCCAAGCACATCACTTCAGTTCTAATGTCACTACACTGGTTACCTGTGTCATTTAGAATTGACTTTAAAATACTGCCGATGGTGTTTCCTACGGGTACTCCGGTTTCCTCCCACAGTCCGAAGACATGCAGGTTAGGTGCATTGACAATTCTAAATTGTCCCTAGTGTGTGCTTGGTGTGTGTGTGTGTGCGTCCTGCCCGGGGTTTGTTTCCTACCTTGCGCCCTGTGTTGGCTGGGATTGGCTACAGGAGACACCTGTGACCCTGTAGTTAGGATATAGCAGGTTGGATAATGGATGGATGGATACTGCTGATGGTTTACAAAGCCTTCAATAATCTCGCTCCATCCTATATCTCAGAATGTCTGACACCCTATACTCTATTCCAAATCGTAACCTTAGATCTTCAAATGAGTGTCTACTTAGAATTCCAAGAGTTAGACTTAAAAGAAGTGGTGAGGCGGGCGGCCTTCTGCTCTTAGGCAACTAAAATCTGGAATAGCTGACCGATAGAAATTCACCAGGCTAATACGGTGGAGCACTTTAATAAACTGCTAAAAACTCATTACTTTAACATGGCTTTCTCATAACTTCATCTTAGTGTAACCCATGGATTTAATTATCATTATCATTCTCGGTGGCTCTGTAATCCATGCTAACCCCTACTTTCACTTCTGTTCTTTTTCTGGTTTACTGTGGTGGTGATCTGCGCCCCCACCACCTAATCAAAGCACCATGATGCTGATGGAGTGAAGGCCAGAGGTCCACATGGCCGTCATCATCTAATTCTTCCTTGTGAACCGTGAATATCATGAGGACTGATTGAGGTCATTGATGTTAGGTAGAATGCCTAGAGGGTTGCTGGGTGGTCTCATGGCCTCGGAACCCCTGCAGATTTTTTTTTTTTCTCCAGCTGTCTTTAGTTTTTTGGTTTTTTTTTTCTGTCCTCCTGGTCATCGGACCTTACTTTTATTCTATGTTAATTAGTATTGCCTAATTTTATTCTTACATTTGGTCTTTTTTATCTTCCTTCATCCTGTAAAGCACTTTGAGCTCCATCATTTCTATGAAAACGTGCTATAGAAATAAATATTGTTGTTGTTGTTGTGTACAGTGTAAATAGTAATGGAGATACAACACAGCCTTGAGGATCCTCTGTGTTTGAGGGAATGACTTTTGAAAACGTGTGCTTTGCTTCAACTGTCTGTGAAAGATTTAAATGAAAGTTCTGAATCCATAAAGCAATAAGTGGCTTAACAGCCCTATTGTTCAGTTTCTCAACCAGTATGTGAAGATGGATGGGATTGAACGATGAAGGAAAAATTCAGAGTTAGAGCTCGGATTTATGAACCCAGGCTTATCAGGAAAAGTGTAGGCTTAAACCAGGACTTCTGTGTGTGTGAAGGATGTGTCTGACGTGTGGGGCTCCGGGGCACCCCCTACAGGTCATAGCATATACATAATAAGATATCTGCAGTCAAACCAGCTAAATTGTGACTCACACATATAATAATTCACATCACTGAGCCATTTTTATGAGGTGCGTTGATGTGATAAACATACTAAAGCTGAAAAGTGATGAATGTGCTGCAGAGACTGTATCTTAGATCCCCAGAAAAGAGCTTTTTCTGTTTCTTCATCAGTTAATATCATCTACCTGTTGTCATGTCTCAGGGAACTGGCCGACAGATCAGGAATATCTCAGCCAAGCTTGACTCCATCATGTCTGCTGTGCTGGAAGCCATTAAGTAACCAGCAAGACACTCCATCCAGTTTTCATATGGTATGAGTTCACATACATCAAACGTAACACGATTTTACCAACAAGAATGGCAATTTGCAGCCCTGTCTGGTTCTCCTAACCTCATTGTTTAGTTGAAATATTATGAAATTGTGAGGATGATACAGACATTTCAATATTGCAAGACTGAGGGGACAGAGCAGGACCCAAGACTCCCAATCCAGCACATCTCATGCAGCCTGATGTCGACACACAGTGTCAAGGGAACTGTCATGAAAACCAGACTGTTACATAAAAGAAAAATAGGGAAGCAACATGGCATAAATGAGGAAGTTAAGCCACCGGATGGTGTTCTAAGAGACGCAGAACAGGAAAATAAGAAAAACCAGGTTTGAAGGTCCTCAAATGACTGCATATATACAGTATGTGTGTGTGTGTGATAATATGTCTTAGTGATGAGGAGCTCGTCAAACCCCAGCGCTAAGAGAGCTCAAGACTGTCCAGTCAAAAGGGGACTGAAAATCTTAGCTCTGGCATTGATAATTGATGAGAGTCCCGATGGTCATCACCCTCATAGGTGGCCTATGATGTCCTGTTTACCTCGTCCCTTAGGCCGGTTTATTCAGCTGAAAGCTCGTTCACTACCTCCATCTAACACCCAACTCATTGATGAGCTTGTAGACAAACAGGGGTCTGTAATGGAAAAAAAAATTCTTGATTCCCAGATTCTTCTTCTCGATCTCCAATTCATCTTCTCAGTCATACACAAAGGTTCTCAGGACTCCAGTGAGTGTATAAGAAATTAATTTAATACAGACTAGGGGGCTTCACTCACCAAACACTACTACCCCCCTCAACCCTGGTCTGGGCTACACGCCAGCCAATTCGTGTCTGTGCCGATTGCGTATGTGGATTTCGTTTTCACCAAACAACAAATCTTTTAATTCTCGCTGATAGGCCTCTTCATTGGGAAGAAACACTACTTTTTTTTTCCCTGATGGCAACACGAATTAGACAATCTACAAGTCTCTGACTTAAAGTTTAAATCCGAAGAATATATTCGATCTCTTTTCGCTGTTCCGTTATCTCACCAAGTAATCATTTCCATTTGTTTGTGCTAATGCGATCTTTACTATCCTTTTTTTGAGACTTTCGAATTTTAGTACTTCCATTATCTCTAACCTGCTCTGTGTGCGTATTGCGCCAACGTTTTTGAATTATTTATGACGTTCTACTTTGTCATCTACTCTTTGTCTTTTATTTCCGGTCCCGGGCCTGGTTAAATCTCTTGGCACAAAGTCTCATCTTGCGGGACGTGAAAGTATCTCTCTGAGAAAATCACGTCTCATCTCCTTGCAAGATTTTTTTTTTTATAATAGAGAGATGTCTGAGGAGGCGGCACGGTGGCGCAGTGGTAGCGCTGCTGCCTCGCAGTCCTGAGTTCGCTTCCCGGGTCCTCCCTGCGTGGAGTTGTGCATGTTCTCCCCGTGTCTGCATGGGTTTCCGTCCAAAGACATACAGGTTAGGTGGATTGGCGATTCTAAATTGGCCCTAGTGTGTGCTTGGTGTGTGTGTGTGTGTGTGCCCTGTGGTGGGCTGGCACCCTGCCCGGGATTGGTTCCTGCCTTGTGCCCTGGGATTGGCTCCAGCAGACCCACGTGACCCTGTGTTCGGATTCAGCGGGTTGGAAATTGGATGGATGGATGTCTGAGGAGCATACCAGGCAAGATGTTAATCCTGCACTGTAATCAAAGATATGCTTACAATAATTTATTCAGACAAAGCTTTTTTTTATTCATTAATTCATTCATTCTCCACCACTTATCTGAAGCCAGGTTGCAGGTGTAGCAGTCTTAGCTGTGAGGCTCATACGTCCGTTTCTCCAATCACATTTTCCAACTCATGAGGTGGGATCCCATGGCATTCTAAGGCCATTTGGGAGTTATAGTCCTCCGAGCAAGCCCTGGGGTCTTCTCTCAGCTGGTCGTACCCATAAAACCACCACAGGGAGGCACTGGTATCAGGATACCCGAACAACCACAATTGGCTCACCTTAATGCAGAGGGTCAGCAATTCTATTCCTAGCTTCTCCAGAATGTCTAAGCTTCTCCGCTGTATCTCTATGGGTGGGTTATATCTCAGCTAGGGTTCAAATTCAAGGTTGATCTCATCTTTGTTCACGTTTTATTCTTTTGCTTTGTCCTCTGCTCACTTCGCTCTCCAACCCTCGGCCACTTTGTGGTTCTGTCAACCACGTATGGGGATGCGGATTTACAATTTAAATAGATTGTTATTGTCATGGGAATTGTTACATATGCATAATAGAACAAACTATTTTACATTACAGCGAGTAATTAACCGTATTAAAGAAGAGTAAAATGTAATAATTTGAAAGTAAATTATGTTTCATGTTGCGTTAGAGGTATTTGTTGCGTAATACGATTTTGTTCTGTTTTGGTTTGAAATTAACACATAAATACCTTTAAAACTTACGCTTTTACTGTAAAACTTTAGTAACAACAATTAACTTTTCATCAGTATTGCATTGAATTTTGATTCTGTGTTTGGACTTTCATCGTGACAATGTAACGTATAACTGCCCATGAGTGAATTTCGTTTCTTTCTCTCTATTAAATAAAATGACTTTTTCTAATGTTTGCCTCTGAGATTTGTTAATTGTCTTTGCAAAAGCTATTCTAATGGGAAACTGTAAATGTTTTAATATGAATGGCATATCAAGATCTCCTTTGTTGTCTAATGTCATCCCCTGAAGATCGACTACATTACATTCCTTGGATACATCCTTCTTTCAACAGTAATTCGGCCGGTGGAACGGTGTTATCGTTTGTAGATATTCTTCGTGATATTGTAAGTCGATGTTTTCATCTTCTGCACCATCACCACCAACTGCTTCAGCAGAGTCTATCGATACGCATTTAAACAATTTGCCGTGTAACCAATCGTCATTTTTCGCGTTAATTTGTTTGACGTCATCGTTTCTCTGTGCTAGGATTGCCCGTGTACTCATTTTTTCTGTAGATAACCCATCCATCCATTATCCAACCCTCCATATCCCAACCACAGGGTCACGGGGGATCTGCTGAAGCCAATCCCAGCCAACACAGAGTGCAAGGCAGGAAACAAACCCCCGCAGGAAACACACCAACACCCACACACCAAGCAAACACTAGCGACAATTTAGAATCGCCAATGCACCTAACCTGCCTTCGGGATAAAATTCTTCAATATTATTTGGACATAACACGTCTTCTTTAATTGGGAACTTAAAGTGAGGAAGACGTTAAAGTTTATAAGAGCTGGGAGAGCAGGAACTGTGTCTAACAAAAGCATTCACACCAATGAGAGGTGAAATTATTGTGTGCGTGGTTCAAAATGGCTGAGAGGAGGGTGGGACTTGAAGAAATCTCATGGCCAAAGTCTCGTCTCGCAGGACTTGAAAAAATCTTCCAAAAAGTCTTGTCTTGTCGCAGGATTTTTAAAAAATAATTTAGACAGATTAATTTTACTTGCTGTTGTTTGTGTTTCTATCTAAATGCCTCAGTGAGGTTCCATGCATATTGTGGATGGTCTCCCAACAAGTGAGGAGGGACCAACTGTCCTCCGCCTATAAATCCTGGAGGGTCTGCCACAGTTCCTGGTGGTTCACTGTGAAGGTGCTCTCCAGTTGGAGAGTTTGTGTCATTCGCTTTTCTTTGTGCTTTTCTAAAATTCTCGATTCTTTCGATCTTCTGTTCTGCGTTTTAACTTTGCTATTGAAATCTCTTTTGGGACTTGTTAGTGTTGGATTGCCTTTGCGTTACAAGAAGTCTCATGTTTATCTTTTATTTTCGTTGTGCATCCTGGCAGTCAGTGGAATAAACCGTTCTATTTTATAAAGCTTCAATGTAGCCCTTTTTCTGTATCTAGCCAGGGTTTTTGATGAGATTTCCCCTCTAGTGTCCATTTATGGAAGTGCTTTTGGGGCTTCTAGTCATGACACCATGCAGAGAAACCTCACTTTGGTCGCTTGTACCTGCAATATGGTCCTTTTGGTCATTACCCAAGCCACATGACCATAGGTGAGGGTAGGGATGTACAGTAAATCATGTCCATCTGTTGATCTCATCATCTCTGTTTCCGTCACTCATGAACGAAACCCCAGCGTTCTTACACTTCACTACTTGAGGTATTTACTTACCTCGTATTTAGAAAGAACAGTCCATCTTTTTCCTACCAATGACTATAGCCTCATACTTGGAGGTGCTGCTCCTCATCCCTGTTGTTTCACACACTCAGTCACACAATGTGTGCTGGGAGTTCACAGCCCAAATGAAGCCAACAGTTTCATGATGTCTGTAAAGAGCAGTGATGCAATTCTAAGGCCACCAAACTGGGCCCCCTCTCCTCCCTGCTGTGCCGTGATCTCCTGTCCTTGAAAATCACAAACAGGACAGGAGACAAAGCACAGCCCTGGTGGAGTCCCACGCCAACTGAGAGTGATGTTGATGTTCTCCTGAGTACACAGACACAGCTGTTTCTGTGATTAAAGAGGGACAAAACAGGCCTTATCACGGGCCCCAAAACACCATACACCCCCTCTAACAGAGTTTCCAGTTGTAGCGTCGCTACCTAAAAATATGCGTCTTGCCTGTGTTTTTTGATGAATCGCGTCTTTTATGCCGTTGTCCCATTCATAAATAGTCTGCTTGTGTCTCTTTAAATGTTTTCCCCCTGGAATCAAGCAGGAAGGGTAACACTGTGAAGCCGTGACCCCCTGTGGTATTTTCCTGACAGTACACCCACTTCATCTGGGTTATTTTTAATTAAACAAATAGAGGAAGGAGAAAAGGGAAGGAGAGAGGAGAAAGGAGTGCCATTACAACACTGACACGCTTCAAAAAACGCCAGTACGAATCATCATGTGCGTTTCTACTGTTTGCTGCTTTCAACATCGGACATTCAACGATTTCACGATTTCTACAAAATCCAAGCTGCTACCTCCTGGGGCCTGCATAGTCACTGCTGCCATAGAGATCAACGGCGGACAAGAATCTCCTTCTGTGCCACCTCAGTTAGGTCAGAGTATCCTGTGTCGCTAGTAACTCCTTCCATCCCTCTGTTCCTCCTTCTAATTGATTCAGTAAATGGGTCCTACGTGGCATACTTGGCAATATTTTTTTTTAATGAGATTCTTTGAAGTTGTGAAATTGTGAAAATCAAACTGCATTTTACTTTTATTAAAGGCAACTACTTCCTCATGAACTAACTGATCTTCCTCTGCTCTGCTCCAGTCTTCATTTCCTTGTTGTTTGCTGAGAGTGTTGACATACTTCATATAAAGCCTGGTCCTTGTGGGAGAGCATCTGCAGAAATAATTTCCAACAAATAGTTTAAGAGGGGACGGGGACCCAAAAATATCCAGAATTGTCAAAAAAAAAAAATTGTTATAAAACGTACAGTAATTCACTTTCAGCCGCTTCAGCTACTCCCCTTGAGATATAATACCTGTGTCCCAGCACTTATACCATCCCGGTTAATGTCTCCTGTGCTCGTCTTTTGTTACTGTGTCTACGGACTCAGGCGCAGTTTTTCTAGATTTCTTTTGCAATAGCAAATCTTCTTAACTTCTGTCTCAATTTGTAATTTTAGGTAGAAAAAGAAGTTACAGGGAGTGGGATCTGATAAATATTATAAAAACTGAAATTGAGGGATGTTATAACACACCAGTGAGACCTCATCTGGAGTGTTGTGTGTAATTCTGGTCTTCGTGCTGCAAGAAAGACAGAGCAGCAGAGGAGAGCAACCAAGTGCACCATGGGAATGAAGGCCATACCGTACTCTGGCAGACTCTGAGAATTAAACCTGTTTAGTCTGAGCAGAGGAGACTGCATGGGGACCTCATCCAGATAACTCCACTGATATGGAAGATCCAGCAAAATTTGTACAACTTAGCAGTGAATCACGTACTCGAGAACACCAATGGAAATTAAGGGGACATGCAATTAGGACTGAAGCCAGGAAGCTCTTCTTTATGCAAAGAGTTGCGGGACTCTGAAACAAACTACTGAGACACGGAGTTGAAGCTGAAACCTCGAAACCTTTAAGATGAGGCTGGAGGAGATACTGGGACAGCTTAGCTATGAGCTAAACAAACAAGTGAGAAATGGATTGAATGTTCTCCTCTCATTGGTCAAATTTCTTATGTCTCTTATGTTGTAACACTTTAAATTCATACAGCAGAAACAAAGACCATGGGTGGGGATGCTTGGCTCACTGTCCATAACACGCTGAGGAGTTTTGCAATATGAGGATACTTCTGAAGTTCTTATGGTTTTATGTCATGTCCCCTTGTCTACATCTAATCTTATAGATAGATAGATAGATAGATAGATAGATAGATAGATAGATAGATAGATAGATAGATAGATAGATAGATAGATAGATAGATAGATAGATGTGAAAGGTACTATATAATAGTGTCCCATAACCAAGTCTGCTCTTTTAATTAGCTTGTTGATTTGGTGGTCCTCTTTTCAAGTGATGTTACCAGTCCATCACGCCACATTGGCCATAAAAGAGTTGCAGAAGATGTGAAGGAAGTCACTTCCTGTATGAAAGTCTCCTAAGATTAAAGAGTCTGCTCTACCCTTTCTTCTATAGCACCCCTGTGTTCCACGAACCATCCCATTCTAACTTATTTTATGCCTCACACTATTTTAAGGCTTCAGTCCCCAAATATGCTGCAACCCTCCCAAATGGAAACAGATGTTGAAAAGAAAAGAAACAGAACACATATGCAAGATGTGGACCCAAGCCTCTGATGCACGTCTAGAAATGACAGTCCATATTTACCTCATATTCACCCTCCAACTCTTTATTGGCAGACGAAATCTGAAATGAAATTGGAACATACCCAGTCAGTAAAATTTTCACTGTACAAAGGTAATAATAATGCAACATTCTCTTTTTTTTTGCCTACTCAGTCCATTTTAAAGAAACCTAAAACACTGAGAATCTTACAAAAAAGTAGCCATACAGCTGGAGAAAACACACTCAAGGCACACAACTCAGGTGATATCGGTCTGTGACAACCTGTGTCCTCAATGTTAAATGAGCAGGACAATGACATCTAGTTATGGCACTGAGGGCCAGTGGTACTCTTATTGAGGCAGGCTAAAGAGGTGCAATTAAAAAAATGTGCAAATGGACAATTATTAGAAATAGCCCATAGCGTTCTGTTTGGGCAGAAATCCAAGCATCATGTCTGGTAAAGACCTGGCACTGCCACCTGCCACTGGCCCTCGCCAAATGCCATTCCTATGGTAGCAGCGTCATGATATAGGGACAGGATGAATGGAGCCAAACATGTGGAGGTCCTTGAAGAAAACCTGCTCCAGAATAGATGGCACATCAAACTGGGGTGACAGTTCAATGACCCAACGGGTACTGGCAAGACAATACTAGAGTGCCTTTCGGACAAGTCTGTGACTGTCCTTGAGTTGCTCAGATGTAACCCCCATAGAACATGTGTGGAGAGACCTGAAGATGGCTATTTAAAGACCCTCCACAATGGAGCTTGAGAGGACCTGTCAGTAAGAATGAGATCAACTGCTCCAAGCCAGGTGTGCAAAGCCTGTAGAGACTTACCACGATGAATCAAAGCTGGAATTACTGCCAAAGGGGCTTCAATCTGAATGCTTCAGTCTGAATGCTTCTTTGCAGAAGAGATTTCAGTTTTTGATTTTTAATACATTTGCAAACCTTTCTCTAAAACACATTTTTGTTTTGTCATTGTGGGTAGTGAGTGCAGACTGATGGGCAAAAATAGCAAAGTTCTCCATTTAAAATTCAATCTACAGCAAAATAAAAGGTGAAGGGGTTGGAATAGTTTCTGAAACCGCTGTATCAAAATATGTTTCATTCTATGCATTGTGATGGACAGCACCCATGGGCTGGCACCCTGTGCAGGATGGGTGCTGGTCTATTACCTGGTCAGGAGGCCGGGAACAGGGTTTATTATCGTAGTATTTCCTTCTATTTACCCTTTACCTGTTTTCTTCAAGGGTAAGTGTACTCATCAGGTTCGTTACCGGGTTGGTCTAATGTTGCACTTTAAAATTATCACACACATATATAGATATACACATGCACACACACCATAACCACAACATTGCCCTATGAATGGCAAACACACCAGCTGGTCAACCTCTAGCACTTTAAACCACACAAGTGCCTTAAGAATAACACAGCCTGTCACTCAATTAAGCACTTCAAGAGACTTACTTATTACTGGCACAAACAACATACGATGTTTTAAATAGATCTCAGACATAAATATTACTTTTGGTCTCCAAGAATACATTTACACATACAAAGGCTCAGCACTCTTGGCTATAGGCCATTTATCAACCAAGTATGCCTTACTTTACGTACTGTTCCCTACTATTGGATGGAGCTCTCACCCTCAGCCTTAATAATCCTCACAGCACAACGCGTAAGGCAATCTTCCGGCTGCACCAGGTGCTAAAAGAAATCTAACTTATTACTTTAATCACTCTAGACATGAAGACAAAGCATAGAAAGTTAAAAGCAGCATGGTATTTATTGCAGGAATAATAACAATACCAGTGGAAAAAAGAATAATAGAAAATAGGACTGATAGTAAAGTCTGGATATATAGTTTTTAGAAAAAGCTTACGAAAAGTTAAAGATGACAAGGATGAATGTCACAGGTGGATTGTGTTCTAGCACTAGTTTTTCGTGAGATGCTTTTCTGACGATCAGATGGAAATGGCCACACTTTGACGTCAACTGTTCTCTTATGACATCTTTGTCCCTTCTTCTTCCTCCCTCCTTCCTCGCACTTCAGACGAGGTATATTTATTCTAACATTCTACCAGGGGGTTTTGCAAGATGTGATTGTTAGATATTCTGATTGGCTGGCTGTCAATATGATAAATGAATTCACTGTCCGTTTTTCCAAACAATAAAACTTTTATATGTTCTCTGAGGTATTGGCAGGTCTTCTTTTCCCAGGCTGTAAAATAATTAAATGTCCATCCTTTCTCAGGTAATATAGTCCTTTGGGGGGACTGTTATGGCCCCTAGTGGTCGCAGTATGTATGTTTTCTGAGTGCGTATGTGTGTATGTTTGTGAATACTGTATTACTGTCACCTGTCTGAGGGAAACATGCAAGTCAAAATTTCATTGTGCTGTGCACATATGACAAGAAATGTGAACCTGAACTTCAAAAAATTGGTGAGGCAGTTAAATGTGGCATGAATAATAAAACACCAATTCCAACGTGTTGCAGGCATCAAATTCAAAATGAGTGAAGATTTGCAAAACAACAATAAAGTTTGTCAGTTTGAACATTCGATATCTTGTCTTTTTAGTATTCAATTGAATATAGTGTGGAATGGGACCCGGACACAGACAGACGGACATCGTTTGTTGCACCCAACACACGTTTATTTACACTATATTTACAGTAAATGTTCAGTGCACATCCCAGTGCCTCCAGCACCGATCCCCCAAAGTCCAGGCCTCACAGTCCAAATGCCTTTCTGGCCGCCTCCAGTCCTCTCTCCAGCTCCGTCCTTCTTCCACCCAACTTCCGCCTCTGAATGAAGGGAGGCGGCCCCTTATATAGGAACCCGGATGGGCTCCAGCTGCTTCCCAGCATTCCTCCGCAGACACGCCCCAGTGTGGCAGAAGTGCCGGCTGAGCACCCGGAAGCCCTCCGGGTGTCCCCTGTCTTCTTCCCCCCAGCACTTCCTGGTGTGGCGGAAGTGCTGGGCTCCAGGTTTCCTCAGGCACCGGGGCGCCGCCTGGCCCCCAATACAACCAGGGCGGTCGCGACAATAGGTTGAAAAGGATTTGCAAATCATTGTATTCTGTTTTTATTTATGTTTTACACAACGTCCCAACTTCATTGGAATTGGGGTTGTACTACTACTACTACTACTACTACTAATAATAATAATAATAATCTCTCTATTATAAAAGAAAATCTTGACATAAGACGAGACTATTGGTAAGAGATTTTTTCAAGTCCCTCCCTCCTCTGAACAATTTCTGAATCACAGCCCACGCACGTGGTCCTCTCACCTCTCATTTGTGTGAATGCTTTTGACAGAATCAATTCCTCCATGCTCAGCTCTTATAAATTTTTATGTTTTCCTTACTTTAAGTTCCCAAAAAAAGAAGACTTATTATGTCCAAATCTTATTGAAGAATCCCGAAGGAAGAAATGAGCACACGGGCAATCCTAGCACTGAGAAACGATGAAGTCAAATGAATTAAAGGCTAAAAATGTCAATCAGTTACACGGCAAATTGGTCAAATGCGTATCAATAGAGTCCGCTAAAACAGTTGGTGGTGATCGTGCAGAAGATGAAAATATCAACTTACAATATCACGAAGAATATCTACAAGCGTTAACACTGTCTGGTCTTAAAATGTTTACAGTTTCTCGTTAGAATAGCTTTTGCTATGACACTTAACAAATCACAGAGACAAACATTCAAAAATGTCGGTTTATTTATAACAGAAAAAGAAACGAAATTCACTCACGGGCAGTTATATGTTGCGCTGTCATGATGTAAGTCCAAACACGGAATCAAAATTCAATGCGATATTGATGAAAAGTTAACTCCAAAAATTATTTGAGTTTAAAAAGTATTTGCATGTTAGTTTTAAAGCCAAACAGAACGAAAACATATAATGCAACAAATAACTGTAACGCAACATGAAACATAATTTACTTTCAACAACAACAACAACATTTATTTATATAGCACATTTTCATACAAAAAATGTAGCTCAAAGTGCTTTACATAATGAAGAATAGAAAAATAAAAGACACAGTAAAAAAATAAAATAAGTCAACATTAATTAACATAGAATAAGAGTAAGGTCCGATGGCCAGGGTGGACAGAAAAAACAAAAAAAAAAAACTCCAGACGGCTGGAGAAAAAAAGTAAAATCTGCAGGGATTCCAGACCATGAGACCGCCCAGTCCCCTCTTTCAAATTATTATTTTTTACTATGGTTAATTATTCGCTGTAATGTGCAACAATTCCCATGAAAATAACAATCTGTTTAAATGTACATCAGCATCCACGAACGGCAGAGCTGTGAAATTGCTAGCGCATAGCGCCCGTCTGGGGGCTGGCAAGCGAAGTGAGCAGGGCACAGAGCCCCCCCTTGCAATAACAATAATAATAATAATAATAATAATAATGATAGTAATTCATTTTATTCATATAGTCTCTTTCCCATGCTCAGCGTGCTGGAAGCAGAAAGGTACGGTGTCACTAGTGCAGTTTGGGGCAGGCATGAAACAGTTTTTGTAGCATATGATTCTTCAACCTCTTGATCCAGCTAAGGATAATTTTGGAGGGATTTGTAGTGCTGGAGCCTTAACCTGCAGCACTGGGTGCAAGGCAGGAACCAGCCATAAAGACTGGCTGGCAGTTCATCATAAACACACACAAAATTGTCACAATTTGGATTGACCAATTAGCCCTAATAGAATAGGAGAGGATAACAGAGTGCTGGGAGGACTCCAGCACAAAATCCACAAAAAGAAATGGGCCGGCGATTCAAACCCCTTTGACAGTTTCCCAGCAGTTTCCATGCTCTATTTATTCAAGAGCAATGACTTTTATGTTGTTTAGCACCTTTTTGAATTCAACAAGCACCTAAATGTGCTGCTCAGGCATGCAGCTCTGCTCCAGCTGGTGCCATATTTCAACTAAATGAAGTCATGGAGTGTTGGGTGGACTCTGCTGGCATTAGTGACCAGTGCTGAACCAGACCCCCGAGGTCAGACGAGAGCCTCTGGCTTTATGGAAATCACACGTCTTCACCTTACCTCAGAATCAAAGCATCGCCTCCTGGATTTCTGGTCACTTTCCATTTGCTTTGAAAGCCGTCTCACTAAAAAATCAAGAAGAAGAAGCAAATCCCTTAACTCTTATGTCAAAATGCAGGACAGTCAAATATACCAGGGACAAAGCCACAGACAACGTTAGGACATTGGCTCTGTACCAAAGATGTCCATGTCATGATATGCTACAAAGTGGTAAAAAAAAAAAAATTGTGAATAAATTTGATTTAATAATGTGTAGGCCATATTCTGCCCTAAAAAAGGATAATTTTTACTTCAGGATCAGAAGAAGTGAAACCAAAACTGAGAGCACCTCGTGGTCAAAACCAAAGAGACAAACCATTTCTAAAATGTACTGTTGGATGCTCACCTTTAGACTTCGGTCTGCAAACTGCGTACGTCAAAGCAGAGGTCATCACCAACAGCAGGAATCCCAAGATGGCAGACACCCAAATCGAAATTCTACAGTGACAAGAAAGTCCAGCTTCACCTGCTGACAAAGCCAAGAAAGAAGACAGACATGGGTGTTTGTTCATTAAGGACCATGATTCAGACAACCCTCAGCTTTCCATCTTTTCCTTCTCTTTTACTTTTTGTAGTTTTTGCAGATGTTTGCAGCTCATGGCACTCATCGAAATGGCCCTGCAGTGTTCTGCACACCCTTGGCTTTGATTAGAGATAGGGCTTGTAGGTGAGTGCCTGCCAATAAATTGAGAATCCCCTTTTTTCAATTGCAAGTTTGCACATCTTCTTTGAGATTTTAACAGTGTCATGTAGAGAAAGACAACAAAGACCAACAACAAAAAGTCTAAGACTAGCTGCTTCTTCAAAGTAGCAAAACAAATCGAGATGAGTTTTTTATAAGGAATGCATCGAGCACAAGACGCTAAATGGGGCTGTACGGCCTCTTGATCTTCACGCATTGCAGAGGAGGAACACCTAATGGTGCTAAATTGGAAGAAGCAACCAAGAAAGCCTACATGATGCTGTTAGTGCAGAATGTGCCAGCATGAATCTTAACCAGAAAAGAGAAACCTGAGCATATCACACCAGTATAAGCATCATGACATTGGTTGCCCGTGCTGTTAAGCATTGACTTTAAAAAACTACTAATGAGGGCAGCAAGGTGGCGCAGTGGGTAGCACTGTTGGCACTTAGTTAGAAGACCCGGGTTCGCTTTCTGGGTCCTCCCTGCGTGGAGTTTTCATGTTCTCCCCATGCCTGTGTGGGTTTCCTCCAGGTGCTCTGGTTTTCTCCCACAGTCCAAAGACATGCAGGTTTAGTGCGCGTTGGCGATTCTAAATTGTCCCTAGTGTGTGTGTGTGTGTGCGTGCCCTGCGGTGGGATGGTGCCCTGCCCGGGGTTTGTTTCCTGCCTTGCGCCCTGTGTTGGCTGGGATTGGCTCCAGCTGACCCCCGTGACCCTGTAGTTGGGATATAGCGGGTTGGATAATGGATGGATGGATGGAATACTACTAATGGTGTATAAAGCTTTAAATAATCTGCTCCATCCTGTATTGTGGAAGGTCTTCCCCCAGACACTCCAAACCATAAGACCTTAGATCTTCTAATGGTGGTCTGCTTATAATTCCAAGAGGCAACCTTAAAAGAAGTGGTGAGGCGACTTTTTGCTATTATGCACTAAAAATCTGGAATACTTTACCAATGGATAAATGCCAGGCTAATACTGTGGAACATTTTAAGAAACTCCACTTTTTTAATCGTGCTTTTTTTGTAGCTTCAATTTAGTCCTACTCTTATTAAACTAAATATCCATAGAGTTATCATCTTTCCCAGTGAATCCGCAATCATTATTAATCTTTGCTTTTCTCCGTTTTCTTTTCTGGTTCACTTACTGTTTCCCTTCTACTTTAAAAGTCGAACAAAATGGTGTTTTGAGTGCCAGAGGTTGGGACATTGCTGGAGGTACTGTCCTTGGCGACAATCCATTGGTTCAGAGCCACCCCTGAAGCAGCAGTGGCAACAGAGGGTACCCCAATGACTGTGTTTTTAACGTTCTCATGTACATAGTATAGAGAAAGTACAGGAATCATGAAAAAATTCAACCTCAACATTTTGATGAATCTTGACGTTTTAGACCTTCCTGAGTCCAAAAATACTATTTTTGAAATTAAGTCTCTGTGGTCTGTGTAAGCACGATAACTCGAAAATGCTTTGCCCCTCGATCAATGAGATTTTGTACCCCTGCTTTATATCAAAAATAAGGAATCCTAGCAACTTGTGGGCTACTTCTAGCAGTCGGAAGTCATATCTTAACTGAATGCATTTCACGAATTTTCAAGTAAACTATGGTTATAATTACAGATAGGTGATTCAAATTTTGTATAGAAATTTATAACGACAAAAAACAAACAGATATGAAATTTGAGAAAAATGACTTATCCGGAAGTAATATTTTATTTAAATAACCACCCAAATTTTTTTGTATCGTGAGAATATCAATGCTGTCACACGCGCGCGATTAGGGGGCGTCCAAAAGGATCCGACGGAGCACAAAAAATGAAGAACAAACGCACTGCACTACCTGAATTCCAAGCCAAAACACGATCCCGTCATGGTGGAAAGTTTCAAAATTCCATCTGTCCTTCCTTGTTGACTTCACCTCCAGTCTCCCTCCGATGACATCATGTCCGTCACTGTCTGTTCACATCATCTCCTCCCTGTATTTTATTTCCTGTCCAGATACCATAAATTCGTCTGTCTATTGTTCAATATTTGTCAAATATTTAAACAAATTTGACCGTGTTGTATCAAAGCAACTGATTCTTTGGACCACCGACAGTGTACGGGGACATAACCCCAACCCTTAATCTGTCTCTCTGGTTTGATCTCTTCACAATGTGTACACGATATTAAAAACTGTATTCAATACAATGTATATTCTTTCAACATCTATTATTATCCATCCATCCATTATCCAACCCATTATATCCTAACTACAGGGTCACGGGGGACTGCTGGAGCCAATCCCAGCCAGCACAGGGCTCAAGACAGGAAACAAACCCCAGGCAGGGCGCCAGCCCACCGTAGCAACTATTATTAATTTTATTTTAATTTATACGTCATCAGTTTAACAATAACGTGTAAACATTGAACATGCGATGTAAATATAAAAATGTAATGCGAACAATAAGCTGCTACGTCCCCATCGTGTTCCTGCTAAAACATTTAATTTAATGATTTTTTTTTTATTTCTGGCATCATTATCATAATTAAATACTAGGCCCTGCTCGCTTCGCTTGCCAACCCCCGGGTTGGTCATGTGGAAATACATTTTAAAGTGTTTTTTTCATGGGAATTGTTATATATGCAATAATATAATATACATGAGGCCCCTGGTCTTCTACATTAAGACATTTCTGTTTCACTCTGAGTCAATAAATAACTTGGACGTGTTACCATTTCAGTTTAGGAAAATAACAGTATGAGCAACAGGTAGGCTGTGAGACCCTTACTTCATGGTTGATTCTTTATGGTGGGATTTTGTCAGATGGTGACAATGACATCAGAGAGTACTACAATAATTTGATGTCAATCGAGACCAGATATTTTTTTGTGACTTGAATTTGCATATCCCGCTAGTCATTAGCAGGGTCACATAAAGTGCTCAGAAATCACACTTGGCTAAAAGTAACAACACCTTTCTGAAAAGATATTCAAGTAAAAGTAAATTTAGCCCATAAGCAAAAAATTCAAGTAAACATTTAAAATATCTGTTAATCATACTTAACTCTTTCAGGGCTGATGTCGACTTTTGTCAAAATGAGGAGTTGACGATGGTAATCAACTATAAACTGTGACAAAACCAACCGTTATGTTTTATTTGGACCCTCGTTGGTAGAAGGAAAGTTAGCTTCATTGATTTGACCGAGATTTCCTGCGCTTGCGTGAGCAACAAGGCGCAAACAACGGCAAAAATGGCCCTGACACCTGGCGAGACCAAAGCGGATGTGTAAAGCAAAATACTCCGTGGACGACATTTTGCCTATTATTTCTAAACTGGACTATGACTTGTCAAACTCCGTTTTTGATACAAGTGATCGAAAACGAATGTGAGGTTCCAGCTTCAGCTGATTGGTCCCCGGCTAATCGTGGAACTGACAATGTTTGCCATGGAGGACTGCCACTTAACAATGATAAGAGGTAGAAATCAGATTGCAATGCACTGCAACCGTGTCCCAGCCACACGAAGACAGCCTGGCAGTCAGCTTGCCGCACATTCTTGGCAAACTGGCAGCCACAGCATGCAGCAACAGATGTTTCATGTTGATTTCTGTGTGAAACCATTGCTTTTCCGAAACTGTGTTTTTTGGAAAAAATATTCAGCCCTCAAAGAGTTAAATGCAAAAAATGTATTTTAGGTCTTTCCATTGTGACCAGTAGAGGGCATAGAAGTACCCTAAGCCCCCAGTCACAACTACACAACACAGTCCTGGGTTCAAATACAAGATTTTCTGTATTCTTTACCTCCAATGTTCTTCCAGTCCTCTTCCCCAATAACACAATAACCAGCACAAATCTCTTTCCTCCTTCCACACCTTCCTTGAAAACTCGTCTGCACTCCTCCTGACTCCGACTACTCTTATTACAGAAAACTCAGCTTCTTTAATGCCACATCTGAGATAGGACTGCAGATATTCTGATGGGTGTTCCACCAATAGGATACTGCCACCTTGTGTAAGGGGGTGTGAGTCTGGGGGGTAAAACATTGGGCGGCAGATGACTCTTGTCTTTCCGTTGTAGCTTCCTTTTCTTGCCGGAAGACAACCTCCACCCCAGCCAAGGCACTCATCCGTCCCCCATGACTCTCACACTCTCCATGTTTGAAACCTGCTTTTGTGGAGCAGAACACACACACACATATCAGTGGATAATTCGCCCTTGCCAGTCTACCTAATTATTGAACTGTGAGAGGTAACTGGAGAACCTGGGGGAAAATCACATGGACATTGGGAGAACATGCAAACTCTGTGCTGAGAGCAGCAGGGACTAAAACTCTGTTCTAACATTGCACCACTGTGCCAACCTCCATTTTATATATAGTCAAAAAAAGTACCTTCAAACTTAAAATGTATCAGCGTACCTTCATTTTGAGTATTTCCGCAGTATTGCAGCAGAGTGTCCAAGTTCATTTGACTTTGGTATCAACTAAACTAATAGTAGAGCTTCCCACTGAGCATGCTCAAACTACCCATAATCCATCCTGAATGTGTTATATTGTGTCAGCTTCTATTCAAATTGTGTTTATGTTTACACATAAATTACACATAATTACGTCCATGTTACACAAATATAAGAAAATGCCATTGAAAACAGGAATTATAAAAAGATGCCCATTTATTGGGTGAAGTTGCCTTTCCAATGAATCTTTGTAATGGATAGCATGAAAGAACTGGCATCTCTGCCAGGAGGCACTCCCCTACCTTACCTGACCCAAAGGCCCAGGTGACAAATGGGTAGAGAGAGTGGCAGGACGTTACCCAGCCTTAGGCTTGAGCATGGCAGGAGATGCCAGGGCATCCCGGCAAGGTTGGACTGAAGATCAATACCCGGCCAGGAGGCCAGTATGATGGAAGGACAGGTGAAGATAACCACTCAGGGCTGCCAGCTCCCCTGATACATTAGATGGCAGCATCTCTGGGTCAGGATTCTCACATGAACACCAGAAGGGCATGCTGGGACCTGCAGTCCTGTTGGGTTTCTGTGGAAGCCGCCAGGGGGAGCTGCCAGGAGTAATCATCCCTACTTTATGGGACTTACATTATATATGCCATAGCACTGGAAGTAAACAGGTGAGTCAGAGTTGGGAGGCAGCGGGCAACACTCACCTGGAGGTGGAAGGAGAGGAAACAGTTAATTGTTTGTATGGTTTTGGCTGTGTTTCATTGTATTTAGTGCTTGTTGGGTTAAAAAATCCATTATTCAAACCCGTGACCATGTTGAACATCATTGGATCTGGGGTTTGGAGCAAAGTGGTACACCCTACTGGTTACAACATATTTAGATTAAAAACAGATACAGGGCCCATCATCAGGTATCATTATAAGTATTTTAATTGTAACAAAACGTCACCTACCTTCAGATGTCCCATTCACTTCCATTGATCCTTGAAGAGATAAAACAAAATCAGACATAAGAAACACAAAATATTGGATATTATTTTTTTGTCACTTCATACACTTATGTGAGCATGTGCTGATACAGCACGCTGCCGCACCCACCACACGACAAAACACCCTGATTGGGGCCCGAGTGCAGCTGTACAATGGGTGACACCTCATGATGTCTAATAAAAGGACAAAGAAAGCCATTGGGGTGACATTTCAGCTACAGTGAGGTTTAGCTCAATGAGACTGGGTCCCCCCTTGGTGGAAATGTAGAAAGTGCCTTGAGCACAGGAAAGGTGCTATATAAATGAAGTGTATTATTAATATTATTAAAGTGAAAAGAACACAATAAATCCAAAAACACTGACTGTCCACTCGCAGCTCAATCCCGTCACTGAAGCGGCACACGTCCTTCTCTAGCTGTGAGCAGTAATATGTCGCAGTGTCTTCTTGGGTGACGTTCTGGATGACTAAAGTGTAACTTTTATTTACGAGAAAATGTCCTCCGAACTTAAAGTAGGAAAAGTGGGATGTATGGTTGGGGCTGAAGATTTGCAGTATGGGCTGAGGAGGCCGGCCGGGTAGCTGCCTGTACCAGAGCCTCGGTGAGCCGACACTGCTGGTGGCATCCGTGCAGTTCAGGGACACCATGTGACCTGGCAGAGACGTCAATAAGAAGCTCCAGGCGTGAAGACAGAAGACCAGAAGACCTGGGAAAAAACAAACAAACATGAATTCTTCTTGACATTTTTATCAATATAAAGTTAATGAATAAATGGAGGCCTAAATAGCAAAATAGTTGCCGAATTCCAGCAGCTTGTGCAGTAACAAATTGCAGAAGGTTTAGTTTAGTTTAAGTAAAAGTAATCCTGAAGGTTACCCTAAAACAGAGATTTGGAAAGACAGCGGTATTAACTTACTTTCAGGACGGAGTCAGAAAGCCCTCAAGCCCAGTTTGCCAAGCGTGGTCACATGGGCCCACAGGGCCTCTTGTACTTTATTAGACGGGCTGTGATGTGATTGATTGCATTGTCTAACCATGATTGGTTAGAGGGTGACGTGGAGCTCTAGGATTGGTCAGTAGAACAGCGCTGAGTATAAAAGGGTCGTCTCTCTCTTTTTCGACCGAGTCATATTGGTGAGTGTTTAATGAAACTCAGCCTTAAAGGTGAATTATTTGTGTAAATATTGTCTTTCGGTATTTATTTAAATTTCTCTTAGTATATTTTTGGTGGCGGTATATATGGGAATTATGTTTTATCTTTTTGTATTGTGACGGGCAGTCTCAGCCATTTCCCGGCTGTGACGCCAATGGAATGGAAGGACCATCACTGCAGCAATACCTCCCCTGGGACACTAGAGAGCAGCTCTCCTGGGCAGCTGTGGCACCACAGATCCCTGCAAGGCATGCTGGGAGCTTGAGTTTCGTGCAGCCCTGTTGAGTTCCGTGGGGGCCGCCAGGGGGAGCTGCTATGCCCTATGCTGGACTTCCACCACGCCTGGGAGTGATTCCAGGTAACCCTGATGAATCACCCAGAGCACTCCCATGTGCTGAATAAGAGAACCCACCCGGGCATCACAATTGGCATCCCAGATGGAAGTCCTGGCCGTCAGCTGGCAGGAGACCCTAAGTAAATAATTATTGTGGTCCAACCCGACACAGCAGCTCAAGGAGCACACACACAGCAGCCACTACTCAAAATGCCAGAGTCAGGAGGTGGAGGACAAAGCTTGCCAGGAGGAGTAGAGGCGGACAGGAAGAAAAAAAAAGAAAAGAAAGAAAGAAAGAAAGAAAGAAAGAAAGAAAGAAAGAAAGAAAGAAGTGAGCATTGTGTGCCATTTGGTGCTCTACTGTGCTATGGGGAGCGAATGAAGTCCCCACACATGTAAATAAACTGTGCTGTGTGGCAAACTTGTGTCCAGCCTGTCTGTGTCGTGGTGAAGGGGGCTGCACACACCCCAGGCTTCACAGTATATACAGTAAACACCTGTGAAGTCGCGTTTCAGAGATCACGGCCTCAGTCGTTTGTGGATTTTTCCTTTGAACCTAACTAATAATTGTTAGTGGAAACCGCAAATATCCTCCGCAATTTTTTTATGGCTTTTTTCGTGGCAATACTGTACTGTAGAGAGAACACAAAGCAACCGAAGAGGAAAACATGACTTGTGATTGTGAAAGTAGCCAATCCGAGAGCGTTATTCATTTCTCCTTGCTGCTGATTGGCTGCTGCCCTGTGACGCATCTCCGGCAGATGCAGCCCAGTGTTCCTGCATCATAACAGTTACCACGTGTAGCTATCTCGAGTGTTTCATTGAGCGTTCTTGTGTTTTTCATTTTGTTCTTCGTAAAGAAACACCCTGCACCTTCTAAGGCTTCTGGCAATGAACCTAAGAGCCAGAAAACACTCCAGGAGAAGGATGAACTACTGGATTTCCTCCCAGAACTAAAAAGTTATGCCACAGTAGCCACCCAAGGAGCTGTAAATCCTCTGCTTTGCTGTGCAGTCATTATTTTCCTCACATACCTTCATCGTACTGCACAGCTAATTCATCATCATCATCATCATCATCTTCAATCAATATTATTTATTATTGGTGAGTACCTGTACATTTTACTGTATTTTTATTAAATTAAATTAAATTATTATGTATTTACCCTACGTATACCAAAGAAAATGCACTAGCATGAGTTCCAGTACATGTAAGGGTAACATTGGTATTTTACATTGTAGCACTACGGGAGACACAGCAGTACAGTATGGTACAGTATACGGGTTTACCTTTACATTCTTTTTCTTTTAGGGTAATGTATTAAGCTGAGTTTGAAATTAAATTAAAGTGTTTTGGGGGCATATTTATGGTTTTAACTATAAAAATAGGCATTTATAGGCATTTTTTGACCACATCGAAAATCTGCGGTTTTTCACAATATACGGGTGCTCTAGGAACGTAACCCCCGGGGGTCGTCTGTACACTGAGTTTTCTCTTTGTAAATTTTTTTTTTTGTTGTTTTTTGGATTATACTATTTGGGGGGCTTTGTTAATGCGGAGTTTCTTCCTGCCTGTATTTTCATTAAGGATGACTGTTGCTTTTTCGTGTATATACATTTTTTGTGTGTGTCTTTCTCATTTAGAGACTCACTGTAAATATTGTACACTTTCACTTTGTTTTGGGGGATATCGATCCTTCTCTGTATTGGCGTGCACCTGTGAATAAAAACCTACTTTTGATTTTGAACCCCAGTCTTTTTTTGTATCTGTGCATCCGGGATTCATCTCTGACTTCTGATCCCGATTGGGCCTGAACAACCAGACCACTCAGGGTGTAGTCTGGAGCCCACTACACGGGTTGTCACGATCACGGCGTCTGCTAAATAAATCACACTGATAATCATTATTAAAGCAGAACAGAGAAGGCCAGTGCTGCTGACTGAGGGGACATATTGTGTGTTCACCACAAATAAAAGTTTCCAAGCAGAAGTTCTTATCATGGATGACACCTTTATGAAAGTTTGAAATTGCTGAGTTCTGAAAATAATTTACAAATACAACACTTGGAGTAGAAACTTGCTGTCAACGGTGTCAGGAATGAGCCACACATCTAATTCAGAATTGACTCTCATTATCTCTTCAATCAGAAGTAATAATAGTACATTATATTTATATATCATCTTTAAAAAGTGCAAACTTCCTCAAAATATAAATTAAGGATCCTCACTGATTCAAATAAAGTTAAGGTGAGCTGATAAAGAAAACTAAAGAACAAAATCAAGCAGTCACAAAGATGATCAGGCAAATCGAAGCTCCACAGTAAATTAAAAGAAAATGAGAATTACACGAACGGACAAATGTGCAGAGAAAAGACTCACCAAAAGCAAGCAGCTGCATGGTGGTGTGGTCAGCCATCAGCTACAAGGGGGAAATAAAAAAACAGAGAAAAGTTGAGGCAGGAAATGAAGAAGAAGAAACATTCAGCCAACCCGGAAGACTCAAATGTGAAGAACGACACAGATTAAGAGAGACAGGTGTTGCACTGCCTTTAGGGTTTAGCAATTTAATAATAATTAATAATAATTCTTTGCATTTATATAGCACTTTTCTCACTACTAAAAGCGCTCAGCAATTTCAGGTTAAGGGCCTTGCTTAAGGGACCAACAGAGCAGAATCTCTATTGGCATTTATGGGATTCGGACCGGCAACCTTCCAATTGCCAGTGCAGATCTCTAGCCTCAGAGTTCTATTATACTACCTGCCGTAGCAGAAGACCAGCACGGACTGAAATCCCACTCAGGATGGACTGTTCCCTTACCCAGCAAGCTGGCCAAGGTAATGGATGGACACTGGGAGATTTGTGTTGCCCCAGTATGCTAGGTGGCCACATCCCCTTAGTGAAGCTCCATTTTGGACACCTATAGGGCTGAATGGAAATTGTGGTTCCACAAGGCAGCCCTCTTGGGGTCCTTGGGTGATGTCGAAGGTGGTCCTGCCTGACCTGGAAGTGATTCCCACATCTAGATGTATACACTGCCTAGACAGATTCACTAATAGGACATCTGTCCAGCCGGGGTCTGTGCCCTGCCCTGGCATAATGTTATCAAGATGGCAGAAATGTCTGATTATCATTGGCGGGTATAAGACAGTATGCCATGTGGCGTATGTCCAAGTGTCACATTGTTTGGCACCCACAATGGGGCTGGAATATGTGATGAAGAAACGCAAGACAAAGCACAAAGAAAGCAGGATGTTAGTCATATCAGGTGAACAGAGGTGTGTAAATGCACAATGTGGTCGAAACAGATAGATTTACTGCTAAGCAGAGCTTACGGTGTTAATATTTAATTTAATAAATTTGGAAAAAAAATAAAGGGAAAAATGTCAAAGATCTGGTGAATGTGAATAAAGATTGAGTGCAAAGAGTGCAAAAAACTCCAGCTGCAGACCTCCAGAGCTCCACTCCACTGGTTGTCGCCTTACGTTATACGTCAGTGAGACGCCTGGTCGATTAGGGTTGGGGGATGGGTACCTGACTCAATTCGAGCAAATCAGGTGACAAAAACCTGCAATCTAATTGGCCACTCAGCTGAGCTACTGATTAACAGAGCTGGACCAATCCCGAAGAGACCGGGCTGAAAAGGGTCGGAAGCTTCTTCTGGGGATTAGGGGTGGTGCGGCAAAACACAGGGAACAGACGCTCAGTTGTATTTAAAGAAGGGATGGAAAAGACGTTCATGAAAGAAAAAAAAAAATGTCACAGAGGAATTGGGAAGCTCAGCAAGAGGAAAAGAGGAAGACCTAAAAGGAGGTTTAAGGATGTGGTGAGGGAGGACTTGCAAGTGGTTGGTGTGACAGAACAAGATGACGAGGACAGGAAGATATGGAAGAAGATGATCCGCTGTGGCAACCCTTAACGGGAGCAGCCGAAAGAAGAAGAAGAAGAAGGTGTTAGTTGGTTTTGGAGGTGTCACTGGTATGATAAAAACTTCCTGTTTGTTGTGAAATGTATTCATGACCAATGATAGCAGCTATTTATGTAAAATTTTCAGTAGTAAAAGTTAATGCACGATATCCCATAAACAGGGAAATTGTTCATAACTAGCGCCTATCTGAAACAATGAATGTGTGTGTATACAGTATGTGGACCACAGTAGTATGAATGAAAATATGGGCTTTCTTATATTTTCATTGTTTATTTAAAGTGTGAAATAAATAGCCTCGATTTGGGGCAGCCGCCCATATACTTGAAGCCTGGCTGCAAAAAGGCAAATAAGTAGCACAGATGTGTACAGAGTCGAGTCCAAAACAGAATTGAGGTTATAGGGAAGTTGTCTTGTATTTAAGGTAGAAAGGCAGAAGTGATGTCATTGAGGCCCGAAACCGGAATTGGTGTCCTTGGGGCCGGAAATGGAAGTGATATAATTTTTAAGGGCAAAACCAGAAGTGACATCATTCTGGGACCCCTAAACCAGAAGTGACATCGTTCTTGGGCCAGGGCCAGAGTCTGTGTGGCTTTACGCCAAGTTTAGATTTCATACATCGCGATTTGAGTGTGGAAACAGGAGTATGCAACATTTTTGTGCATACGCACCGTTTATACATGAGGCCCCTGCTCTTTACACTCAGCACATCACTCCTGCTAGTGGTCCTGGCAGTAGCGTGGCAGCTGTTTTTGAACAGCAGTGCTGGTGTCATCGGGGGGACGAAGCTTGTTGACTGTGCATAATGAGGGTCTCTTGATCGTGTGTCATTTCCTCACGGAGCTTGATGCTTTGAGGAATACGCCAACCCACAGATCATCAATCAAGTGTTTCAAGCTCCACAGGGGGACGCATTTACAAGATTATTGAGATTTATAAAACCAAACTGATCAATTCATATTTAAATGTTGTGCTCTGAGTTCAAAGCTTATTTTTTGGAGTTCATTCTGTATGTGGTTCAATTTGAAATCTCACTTCATTTTCTAGGAGTAATTCTGAGGCACTTTTAATATAAGCACTGGTCCACAAAACATCTTAGAGGGGGACCTCAGAAAAAAGAAAATCTACCACTTTGTAAATGCCCGCCTTGGCAGAATGAGAGCCCTAAGTAGTTCATAGGATGAAATAATTGATGTTCTTAACATCTGTCATGCATGGCCTCCTGAAGATCCTCTTCCAGGCACAAACCATGCCGCCCTATATATATATATGACGCTATACCAGTGCTTAACCTGACACACACAGATGCAGGAGGCACACTTATAAAAACACAAGCTTATTATTTCCTTTTGGCTCATGGACAACGTCTTCACTGTTCCCACGAGCCCACAACATAGTCCAAGCACAACACAATACTTTACTTTCTTTGTTTCTTTTCTTTCTCGTTTGTCTCTTTCCTCCATTCCTCCATGGCAAGCTTTGTGTCCCTTCTCCCGACTCTGGCTGTCCAAGTAATGGCTGCTGTCTCCTTTTATAAAGCACCCCGAAGTGCTCCAGGTGGTTGTTCACCTAATTCTGAGAGCATTTCCGAGTGTGGTGGAAGAGCTGCTCTCCAAGGCTCAGCAGCAGCTACAGCACCCCCTGGTGGCACCCCCGGATCCCAACAGGACTGTATTCAACTCCATCTCCCATGAAGCCTTGCAGGAATCCAAAGCACCGCTGCAACACAGGGGGGCTGCCATCTAGCATACCTGGGGAGGAACTGTTCTGGCCATGCTTGCTCCCCCGGTCCTCTCAGTGAACAGGTGTCCCAGCCAGACAAGGATCTGGCCTCTGTGACAATATATATTGTGGTAGTTCAGCCCGGACACAAACAGGCAGATACAGAATGTCCCAAAAACACACACCGTTTTATTTACAGTTCCAGCACACAATACAGTGACAGTGCACCAAACACCCTTAATCAGTCCATTTCTCCCGTTTCGACTTTACTTGCTGCCTTTACTCCTGTCCTCCCAAGCTTTGTCTTCTTCCTCCCGACTCCAGCTTGTCTAATTGAGGGAGACGGCGTCTTTTATAGCCACTCGGATGGGCTCCAGGTGCTCTGTGACAGCGCCACTTCCTGGTGTGGTGGAAGTACCACATGAGCACCCAGAAGCACTCCGGGTGACCCTGGAAATCTTTCCGGCAGCATTTCTGGGTGTGATGGAAGTGCTGACATCCAGGGCTTTCCACTCCTGGGTTTGAGCTTCCATGTTCAATTCCTGTGGCCCCCATACAGACCAGGGTGGCTGCCCTCATGTGGACCAGGGGAGGTATAGGCCTTCTCCCGGTCCTTCCAGGCATAAACCCCCAGCCGTCCACCACTATATATATATATATATATATATATATATATATATATATATAGATATACTCAGCAAAAAAAGAAACGTCCCCTGACTTTCAACTGTTTTTACTTTCAGTAGACTTAATGTGTAAATATTTGTATGAACACTAAAAGAGTCAACACCATAAGACATAAACTAAAAATGTTTCACAATGTGTCCCTGAATGAAGGGAGGCTCAAAATCAAAAGTACCAGTCAGTATCTGGTGTGGCCACCAGCTGCTTGAAGTACTGCAGTGCATCTCCTCCTCATGGACTGGACCAGATTTGTCAGTTCTTGCTGTGAGATGTTACCCCACTCTTCCACCAAGGCACCTGCAAGTTCCTGGACATTTCTGGGGGGAATGGCCCTAGCCCTCACCCTGCGATCCAACAGGTCCCAGACGTGCTCAATGGGATTGAGATCTGGGCTCTTCGCTGGCCATGGCAGAACACTGACATTGCTGTCATGCAGAAACTCACGCACTTTTTGCCACTCCTGTCTGGTCCAGCGAAGGTGGGTTTGTGCCCATAGGCGGCGTTGTTGCTGGTGATGTCTGGTAAGGACCTGCCTTACAACAGGCCTGCAAGCCCTCAGTCCAGCCTCTCTCAGCCTATTGCGGACAGTCTGAGCACTGATGGAGGGATTGTGTGTTCCTGGTGTGACTCGGGCAGTTGTTGTGGCCATCCTGTACCTGTCACGCAGGTGTGATATTCGGATGTACCGATCCTGTGCAGGTGTTGTTACACGTGGTCTTCCACTGCGAGGATGATCAGCTGTCCTTCCTGTCTCCCTGTAGCGCTGTCTTAGGCGTCTCACAGTGTGGACATGGCAATTTATTGCCCTAGCCACATCAGCAGTCCTCATGCCTCCCTGCAGCATGCCTAATGCACGTTCACGCAGATGAGCAGGGACCCTGGGCATCTTTCTTTGGGTGTTTTTCACAGTCGGTAGACAAGTCTCTTTAGTGTCCTGCGTTTTTAGAACTGTGACCTTAAATGCCTACTTTCTGTAAGCTGTTAAGGTCTTAACGACCATTCCACAGGTGCATGTTAATTAATTGATTATGGTTAATTGAACATGCATGGAAAACATTGTTTAAACAATTTACAATGAAGATCTGTAAAGTTATTTGGATTTTTAAAACATTATTGTTGAAATACACAGTCCTGAAAAAGGAGCGTTTCTTTTTTTGCTGAGTATATATATATACTAGCAGAATACCCGCGCTTCGCAGCGGAGAAGTAGTGTGTTAAAAAAGGTATGAAAAAGAAAAGGAAAAATTTTAAAAATAACGTAACATGATTGTTAATGTAATTGTTGTATATATATAGCAAAATACATATCTATATACATATCTACATATACACATATATATATGCATACCTGTCTACATCATATATACACACACATATACATACATACATACACAGACACACACACATATATATAATTTGTGTGTGTGTATGTATGTATGTGTGTGTGTGTGTGTGTGTGTGTGTGTGTGTATACACATACATACAAACATACACACAGGTATATATAAATATATGTGTATATATATATTGTGAACGCTGGCCCCGGCACAGACAGACGGACAACATTTTTGCACCCACACACTGTTTATTTACACTTATATATACAATTATTACGTGCACTCACAACCCCAGTGCCTCCAGCACCGGTTCCCCCAATGTCCAGGCCACACAGTCCTGTGCCTCTCTTTGTCCTGGCCGCCTCCAGTCCTCACTCCAGCTCCGTCCACTTCCACCCGACTTCCACTGCTGACTGGAGGGAGGCGGCCCCTTTTATGGGAACCCGGATGGGCTCCAGCTGCTTCCCGGCACTTAATGCTGGCCACACCCCTGTGTGGCGGAAGTGCCGGCTGCGCACCCGGAAGCCGTCCATGTATCCCCTGTCGTCTTCCCCCCGGCACTTCCTGGTGTGGCGGAAGTGCCGGGCTCCCGGGATAATTAGGCACTGGGGCGCCGCCTGGCGGTGGCCACGGGTCCCTACAGGGCTGGGCTTCCAAGCCCTGTACCCGAGGCCCCCTGCATAACCAGGACGGACGCCCCCACTCGGTCTGGAGGAGGCACACGCCCTCCTCCGGTCCTCCAAGGCGTCCCGACCGGGCTCCAGCCCCGGCCGAGGACCACACGGGATAAACCGGCATCGGGGCGCCACCTGGCGGTGACCACGGGCCCCTACAGGGTAGGGCTTCCATGCCCTCGACCCGTGGTCCCCAACAGAACCAGGACGGACGCCCCCTCGCGGTCTGGAGGAGGCACAAGCCCTCCTCACGTCCTCCAGGGCGTCCCGGCCGGGGACCACAATATGTATGTGTCTATATGTGTGTGTATAGCTTTGATCACTGAGTGCAAGGGAAAAATAATAAAATGCAGTCTATAAGTTATTAAACAGTAAAACATTAACGTTTTAAGAAGTAAAGGTACATTGAGCACTACTGGAGTGGTTGCGGGTAAACTACATTTTAAAGACGGTATAACAGAAGAGGTAAGTAGTACTAACAGCAGCTAAAATGTATATGGATCATCTCTCGGTAGTAGATCCCTTTTGAAAGGCGCTACACGACGGCTGTGGTATAGAAATTACATTTTCTATGTGAAAGTCCAAATTTCTGCCTCTAATAATGTGCCTTACCAGCAATTAAAGAAAATTAGTTTTGTGTCCTCTGCAGTGTTAAGAGAGAAAGGCTTTGGTTTGGGATAAACGGAAAAAAGGTGTAAAGAAAGGAAAGTTGCCTTTTTCTTTTCTTTTATATAGTATAGAGAGATGTGTTCGCTGACGATATGAGCGCCTTTTGGGGACAGTCGCGGTGGGTCTTGTGCAGACTGGTGAGACGTCCCAGCTATTAATCGGCTGTGATGGCACTGTCAGTCCTTCACTCCTGTGCGTGTCTTCATAAGAGCTGACGACCTCATAATCGTATACGTGCAAAATAAAGTGCGAAGCGCCTTAATATTATTTTGCCGCAGAAGCGCAGTCAGCGTCTCAAAGGCCGGCACAGCTATGCGCGCGCGCCGGCTGCTCGACTTTTGCTGGGCAGGAGACGCCAGTTTTTGCAGACACGTTCACATGATCAAAAGTCTCCGCGCTCTTTGGAGGTCATTCATATACAAAATACCCGCGCCTCGCAGCGAAGAAGTAGTGGGTTAAAGAAGTAATGAAAAAGAAAAGGAAACATTTTAATAATAACGTAACATGATTGTCATGAGTGTTGCTGTCATATACATGCCTGCCTAAATAAGTCACCCTCGCCGCTTCGCTCTTACTTTTTTACCGTTCATTTAATCATGGCTAGTGGCGGAAAAATTATAAAATGGAAGGAGGATTACACTGAGTATGGCTTTACCAAAACAATTATTGATGGCGAATCGATTATTCATAAAGCTTGAATTGGTGATCTGTTTTTGTGTGTTAACCTCATATCTTTTCATACTTCTTCTCAAACCAAGGTGGTGCGAGGCTAAAATGAATTGGGATGCGCTGATCAATGTTATCGGTGTACCAGGAAATCATGCATTGACAAAAGTTCCCCTTTGATTGTAATGCAAAGTGTGATTAAATGCATTATTTTAACGCGTTATGGAGCACATGCATCGAAGCTTCTCAGCTGTGCTTGTGCTAAGAAAATTAAACATTTTAAAAATAACGTAACACGATTGTCAATGTAACCTTTTGTAAGTAGTGCCTGGAGGATTCAGTGTGGAGAAAGTCTAGAGACAGCGTGTGTATTAACTTGTGGATTTCTCTGTATTTGGTGGCAGTGTGACGAAGTTGCTTCGGAAGACGGCGTTAGCCGCGGAGCTCAGCTCAGAGCGAAATGAGGTAAATGGGAGGGGATATGATGACGTGACTCCTCCACCCGCCTTAACTGTCAATCCCCCACAAACACAGTCTCTCGGAATTTGCATAAGCACACCCCTTCACCTGCAATTTTAACTTAGTTACAAAGTGATCAAAACTCTCGTTTATATCCTGCGTCCTCTCATTAAACTTGTATCCCGCATTACCCGTGGGCACGAAAAGCACCAGCGGCAGCCTGTCTATTAAGTTAATTTAAAGTTTAGGTTTATACCTTGCTTTGTTTCCGAAGTAGCT
>JANRMT010028174.1:3694195-3714408 GCA_026402145.1 Polypterus bichir lapradei
GGGGGGGGGAGCGTGACGTCAGGAGTGGGGAGCCGGGCAGGGCCCTCCTCACCATCCTGTTTCACTTCACAATTTAATTTCATAACTTGTAGCTTTGTTCTTTGTTGTTACTTATTCTTTAGTATTATTGCCTAATCATAATTGTTTGTCTTTTCTTGTAACTTTCTCTTTGGCCAGGACATGCTTAGCTTCAGGTGGATGACCTCTTCTGAAGTGCATGTGGCATGGCGGCTGGTGATTTCATTTAGAGGAACTCCCCAGTTCACAATATATAAAGATCATTTCCCCAAATAATTAGAATTTCCAGCATTAGTGTGATAGCATCTTCAACAGTGCCTGCAATTGTGACATCACTGAGTGCCACAGGAGATGGACGGGCATCCTCAAGGGTGATTCGTCTCCCAGACGGGATGCCATAATAAAAGAGACTGAAAGGACAGACCGGGATCAAGAATCCTTACCTGGCAGGGAGGTCAGTATGTTGGAAGGACCGGGGAACTGTATCCACTGATACACTAGTAAGCAGCATCCATGGGAATTGGGTCCCCTTCATATACCCACAGGGTATCATGGGAGTTGGAGTTTTGGAGTACAGCCCTGTTGGGTTTTGTGGGTGCCACCAGGGGGCATTGCAGAGGGATATGGACCTATTTTGTGGAACTCCCATCTAAGCTGGAATTTCTCCCAGTGGACTTTGTCCTCACCCCAGAAGAACACCCTGGTTCAAAGATAAAAGGAGTCCCTTCACCTCAACCAAACAGTCAGAGTCAGGAGGTGGCAAATGAGGCTTGACGGGAGGACAATGGAGGAAGAGGACTGTAATACTGCACTGCTTATTCTTTGATCAGTTTTGGGGCTCGTTGGTACCCCTTACTGGTTACACACCTCTGCCAGTCACATGACCAGAAACAAGCACCACGAACAACACCAAAATCACTTTGGAAGAGAAGCAAACTCAAAATGATACCCGGATGCCATCATTAAAAAAATGAAGAAAATTTGTAACAACCAGAATTTTTCATTTGAATAGAAAAACATAAGTCTGTCTTTTGTTTATCCAGGGCAGGGTCATGGGGATACTATCCCAGCAAGCACTGGGCGCAAGCCAGAATCAAAAACTGGACTGGGACAGGGTAAATGTACAGTCACAGATGTCAAGGGCCAATTTAGCATCTCTAACCCACTTAACCTGCTTGTCTACGGAATGTGGCAGGAAACTGGAGCCCCCCAGATGGGTACCTGGGTCTCCTTGTGCCACCATGCCATCAAACAGCAAAACACTGCTCCAGAATTGTGCCTAAAGCGGACAATTATGATTCCCCCAGCAGCTCACATATTTGATAGAATGTTAGACAAAGACAAAATGAAAGGCAGTCAGCGCGTCACATAACATGAGAATTGTGCTTTGCTCTTGTCAGTGACATGGAGGTAAAATTTTGACAGATAAAGCCATCCTATCTAAAAAGACCAAGACAACAGAGGGTGTACAATGTGCAGGCAAGCATTGTTAAATTGACCTGTTCTCATAATGCTGACCATTTCTAAAATGTATTGTCAGTTACTCACCTTTAGACTTCAGTCTGCACACTGCGTATGTCAAAGCAGAGGTCATCACCACCAGCAGGAATCCCAAGATGGCAGACACCCAAATCCAAATTCTACAGTGACAAGAAAGTTCAGCTGCACCTGCTGACAAAGTCAAGAATGAAGACAGACATTGGTATTTGTGCATTAAGAGTGCCAGAGGGTCACAACCTAACCAGATGTGCCGCTCAGTCACTGCGCTTATTATTGAAATGATTCAAACAACCCTTAGCTTTGCCTTCTTTTTCTCATCTTTCCCTTTTCTTTTTGCTTTTTTGTAGTTTTTGCAAATATTTTCAGCTCATTGCACTCACTCAGTTGGCCCTGCAGTGTTCTGCATATTCTTGGATATGATTAGAGATGAGAGCCCACCATTAAACTGTGACCCACTATGGCAAGTCAAATTAACATTTAGAGGTATCTCAAAATGAATTTTATGATATCTGGAAATGCATTTTAGATATCTCAAATTGAATTACAGATATCTAAAAATGCATCTATTTTAAGATATCTAAAAAGCATTTTATAATATCTCAAACAGATTTCAAGATATCTTGAAATGACATGCTGTACATTTTGAAATATCTGAAATGCATTTTAAGATATCTTAAATGCAATTCGAGATATCTCCAAATTGACTCCTGTGCATTTTGAGATATCTCAAAATAACTTCCTGTAAAATTTTGATTCTTTGAATGGGACTTCCTGTCTATTTTGTATTTGAGATATCTTAAAATGTGCAGGAAGTTATGTTGAGATATCTGAAAATGGGTGGGAAGTTCTTTTAGGATATCTCGAAATATAATTAAGATATATCAAAAAGCATTTAAGATAACTTAAAATTCACTGTTGTTTGAGATATCTAAAATACATTTTTAGATATCTAAAATTAATTTCATGATATCTCAAATTGTATTTCAAGATATCTAAAATGCATTTTAAGATATCTTTAAAATGACACTTAATTATTTCAAGATATCTCAATAGCATTTCCAGATATCTACAATACAATTTAAGATATATGAAATGCATTTCCAGATATCTCAAACAGCTTCCTGTCCATTTTCAGATATCTCAACATCACCTTCTTGCTCATTTCAAGATATCTGAGATACATTTTAAGATATCTGATAATAAACAAGAAGTCCCATTGAAATAATAGGCAGTTTTTACAGGAAATGGTTTTGAGATATCTTGAAATGCAGACACAATTATTTTGAGATATCTGAAACTGTATTTGAGATATCTTGAAATGCATTAGAGATATCTCAAAATGTATTGCAGATACCTTAAAATGTAAAGGAAATTATTTTAAGATATCTCAAAGCGAGTTTCAGATAGTTTAAAAAGTAAATTACATTTTAAGATATCTGAAATTCATTTTGAGATATCTCTAAATGTTAATTTGGCTTGCCATAGACCCATCTTATTTATTTTGATCATGTGTTTGCACATCTCATCCGAGATTTTAACAATTGATGTCAAGCAGTGCAAACAACAAAGGCCAAGAAAAAGTCCGGGACTATTTACTTCTTTAAAGGTAGGAACAGAAATTAAAACAAATGTTTATTATAAAGAATGCATCAAGAACAACGTACTGAATGGGGCTGAGTGGCCTCTTGATCTTCTCGCACTGAAGAGGAGGACCATCTGACGGTGCTAAATTTGATCAAGCAACCAAGGAAGTCTACATGATGCGATTAGTTCAGAATGCACTTGCATGAATCTTAACAAGAAAACAGAAACCTGGGCACAGGTTCTTACTTCCTATGTGTAATACTTTACATTTGCTGACATTAAATTTCATCTTCCACAAATCTGACCAAGCCTGTCTGCTATCCAAGTCCTTCTGTGATGATATAACGGATTCCAAATTATCTGCTTATCCACCTATCTTGGTATCATCTGCAAACTTAACCAGCTTCTTACTTATTTTCCTATCTAAATCATTTATATACATTGAAAATAGCAGCGGCCCCAGAACTGCCCCCTGCTGGTCAACACTCTTAATGTCAGCCAATTCTTATGAGGTTCCTCGCACCATCATCCTCTGCTTCCTATATCTGAGCCAATTCTGTAAACAACCAAAAACATCACCCTGAACTGCCACTTCTTTTAGTTTGATGCCCAACCTCACATGTGGCACCTTATCAAATGCTTTCCGAAAGTCCAGATAAATAATCTCATCTGCTCCACTCTGATTATATCCTTTTGTTGCCTCCTCATAGAAATCCAGCATGTTAGTAAAACACGACCTCCCTCTTCTGACCCCATGCTGACTGTTCCTAATAACTTCTCTTCTTGCCAGGTGTTACTCAATCATATCCTTAATAATTCCTTCCATTAATTTTCCTGTGATGCACCTTAAGCTTACTGGCCTGTAGTTGCTTAGATCTGCCCTGTCACCCTTTTTACTGTATATAATAGATCATATTTGCTATTTTCCAGTCATTGTATTATATTAAACTTATATGCCTTATTTGTCTTTTTGTCCTTTGCAGCTTCTTTTCTAACTCTTTATTAACCCACTGCAGAGATTTTTTAAGTTTCCTACTAGTTCCAATTTTAGGTATATGCCAGTCCTGCATTACATATAAAACATTTTTAAACCTGTTCCACTGCTCCTTGACTGTCTCCACATTTAAAAGCTTATCCCAGTCTATCCTACTAAAATTTGCCCTACCAGAGTTCAACTTAACAGTTTTAGTCTTTGCACCCGCACTTTAAAAAATACTGAGAATATATTATTATTTATAATATATTATTATATTATTTTCTGGTCACTTGGCCCTAGTGGTTTAATCACCTCTACACCCTCCTGCTCTTGTGCTCCTCCATCTGCAAGGCTAACCCAGTTAATATTCAGATAATTAAAGTCCCCCATGACTATAATATCCCCCTGTAAACTTTGCCTTTTTTAATATTATTAACAAGATTTGTGTTTAAATTATTGTCTGCATTGGCTGGTCTATAACACACTCCTCATATAAGACCTCTTTCCCTAAAGCTATCTAGGCAAAGCCAGATGTCCTCACTAAGATGGGGCTCATCATCCAACTGAAGAGAACTTGCATTTAAATTCTGTTTGACATCAACAGCAAACCCCACCTCCTTTTCCATTCTGTTTATCCTTCTTCAAATGTGTATCCCTCTCTGTTACACTCATCTCCATCTTTGTTATTTTTCCAGGTTTCCATTATTGATATAATATTGTAATTATTCTACATACAACTCCAACTCACTTGTTTTATGTTTGATACTTCTAAAATTAAATTAATTATTTATCTTTCATATATAAGTGTGCATTATCTATTTATCTTTTGTATGCTGTTTATTCATTACTAGCAAAATACCCGCGCTTCGCAGCGGAGAAGTAGTGTGTTAAAGAAGTTATGAAAAAGAAAAGGAAACATTTTAAAAATAACGTAACATGATTGTCAATGTAATTGCTTTGTCACTGTTATGAGTGTTGCTGTCATCAAGGATTTGATTATCATTATTTCTTTCAATCAAGTTCGTATTTGGAGGACGTGTTGTTATGAAGTTACATTCCGTGTTTGTCAACCGTTGTAAAGATAACAGGTTTCATTCGTCGAAGTGTTCACTACGCAAATCGCTTCTCGTGAATCTAAGATGTTTAACAGGCATTCCCGGTATTAACTTGTGCTAAACGTACCATGGTGTGACGTAAGGGGAGCTGACTGTAAAAAGGCAAAGAGGCGCGTATTTTGAACGAAAAGGGAGAAGACAGCGAAGGAGTGGAAAAGTGAGAAGGAAAAGTGTTTAAATAAAGAGCTAGGAAGGTGAATGGAAAGAAGCAGCCAGCGATAAAGCAAGGAAGACTTCGTAATAAGGACAGTTCAGTGCACGTAGAAGGTGTAACAATAAGATTGTTAAGCCTTATGATAATGTTCCCGCATGGAGGATTTAGAGAGACGCACTGGGAGAAGTATAATCTGAACCTCTCTACAGTTTTGTTTATTTTCGGGTTGTAATGTTCATCAAATTTACATATCATCTGGTCCAGTGGCGGACCGTGCATTTCACACCTAGCCCTTCAACCCGCTCCTCAAAAACTAATTTATGGTTATAAAAACCATCCTAATATGCAGAAATACAGTATAAAGAGCCGCTGCATCGCAGATAGATAACTCCTGTAGCCACAATAAATGCCTTTATTGATTAGACAAACCAGGGGTGAAGAAGTTCCTTTCTACTGCAGCCACAGCTGCGACACACATAAAAAACATTAATAATAACTCATAAACTTGCAATATTATTTAGGAAAATCGCAACATTTTACTCACCAAAAATTCAGATTATCTGTAAACAAAATCCATCCTCCTCTCTTTCCTCAAAAACAGTTCAATTACTCTGTTGTACGGATTATCCGTACGCTTCAGTTCCATCAAAAAGTCCCTTTCTATCGCCATCGAAGCTAATGCTGAAAGTCGAACCTGCCCTGTCATATTTCTGGCATAAGTTTTAATTCACTTTAGAGCTGAAAATGTCCTCTCGACAGAAGCAGTGTACACGGGAATGGTCACCGCCAAATATACCAATGTGAACAGCTGCCCCATGCTCTCATTCAGATTTTTCTGATGAAGGAAGTCAAGGAGATCAGTGGGAGGTTTTCCTGCAAAATCATCCATGGCATACATTACAGTCAGTTCTGTTTTTAGCCAAGACAGATCAAAAACTGCTCCGTGGCTCTTGTGTTAAACTGGAGAAGGCTGCATGTGGGACATTTTTGTTGTATTCCTGAAACTTCTGGGGCTCGAGGAGCGTGATAAACATCAGGTTTTCGTGGTCTTGAAATCTGGTCTGTGCCTGGCAAATAATATTGTCCAGAATCCTGCCATGGAGTTAGCTGTGATGCACGCGAGGATCTTGCGCTCGGAGCGCCTGCGGTGCGTTCAGTGGCCTCATAGAGTTCGTCATATCGGCTTCTATCCAATCAATGGGTCTGAATACGGTGACGTTGCTGTACGCCTGCTAGAAGGCCGTACTGACACCAACTCAAAATCTGATTGGTTGAAGCAACAGTTTAATCGACATTTATTCTGTGTTAGAGGGCCTGCACAACGGATTGTGAAGGCCTCTCTGCCTGGCAACAAATGATGGCTGAAATTTGATTGGTTAAATGCTTTAATACGAAAATACATGCCTGGAAGCAGCACAACCATCGGAAAAGCTATGAAAGGAAGCAGACAGACTATTTGGAATTATTTAATAAGTATTAATTAATTAACATCAGTTTGTGATTCAGATATTTTTTTAGGCCAGCAGAGAAGGCATCACTTCGCCAGGTCTTTAGCATCGAGGCTTTATACCCTGCGTCTTCTCATTAAACTTGTATCTCGCGAATATCTTGTGCGATGTTGCGATGTCCACGGCTTTATTTAATTTTAGCTCAGACCCGGCACTTAAAAGTTTCTGCCTGGGGGGTTGCCAACCGGGATCCTGAGTTGTTCCATCGTGTAGTGGGTACGGCAACACACTGTACCAGTGCATGCTCCCTGACTTGACTTGACTTGCTGGCATGTAGTATAAGCCCACCTTAGTGCCTTTATTAACTTTCAAGCCCGCTTCACAACCCCTATTTTTTATCCTTACCAACCACCTTAACCGCCTGTTGATGCTTTTTGGTAATTTGATTTCTTTTAGATCTGTAATACACAAGGAGGTGTCCATTAGTGAAACACAATACATCTGCTTGGCTTTTGTTATGATATGTGATCAATGGACAGAAATGCAAATGCAATACAATTGTATTGCATTTTAATTTGACATGAAAATTGAGTGGCTTAGTGAAAAGCAATTATGACATGATAAAACAAAATGAAAGGCACCACTTGCACATGTATTGCACTTCAACATAGTCAACACACTGGATTGCATTTCATTTTGGCACGAATAATCTTCCATAAACATCTTCATAGTACACTCCTAAAAATCAAGGTGCCAGCGTGGTTCTTCTGAGCAAAGCAATAGGGCAATCATTTTTAGTTCCTCAAAGACCCATCTAGATGGGATGAGAAACACCACCATTGACACGTCACAGTTTCAGTGGCCATGAACAACTGTTTGGTGCCTCGCTGCATGTTTGCTGTTACGGCACATGTTGAATCTAAATCTCTAGGAGAGAGTTTCCATTTCATGTTAAGGTTCCTCGATGAGTTAGGATTATCTTTGTCATGCTAGTTTACATTTACTTTAAGTGTGGAGGCGGTGCTTGGAGAACAGTAAAAAAACACCAGAAAATGGGAAATCAAGGTGCCGGAGTGGTTCTTCAGAGTGCCGCCATAGGGGAACTGTTTTTGGTTCTCAAAAGACTCATCCACATGACGGTTCCAGAAAGAACTCTTATTTATTTAAATCCATAGCAATCTCCATACAGTTAATAACCATAAGTAGATGATAAGAGATCTGTGAAACACCAAATTAACTTCTGTTTTTAAAAGGACTCTCTCTGCATACAATTCCTCAAGTTCAGCTCAGGATTTCTTAATCTGTTTGTCTCCTGCTAGGCAGTGTATTATACAATAAAGATTTCTGTTTTTATTCTTCATATTAGGAAGTTCTAAGGTGGGTTGGCACCCTGCCTGGGATTGGATCCTGCCTTGTGCCCTGTGTTGGCTGGGATTGGCTCCAGCGGACCCCCGTGACCCTGTGTTCGGATTCAGCGGGTTGGCAAATGGATGGATGGATATTAGGAAGTTGATCAAAGCACAAAGAACCAGCTTTATATGCAGAGAATCCTTCCCAGACTGACATGGTGCTTGGGCAAGTCATAGTTCTATGAGGAACTACACAACCCAGTAAAGAACCATAAAGTGCCATTAAAGGGTGTATCTTTCAAAAACCTTTTGTTCCTTTTGACTTCCCGTATTTTCTTGATCTTGTGCTCTCATTCCTGATTACTTCCTTTTTAACTTCATTTCCACTTTGTTTAAAAGACAGGACTGTCTTCCATAACTTTTCATAACTTCACTTTAACTTAATACTAATACTCTGCATGATCAATTCATCATAATAACTATTCATGGTGGCTCTAAAATCCGTACTGACCCCTACTCTCTCTTCTGTTTCTTTTTCTGGTTTCTTTGTGGTGGTGCCTACTCAAAGCTTCATGATGCACCAACATTGATGGACTGAAAGCCAGAAGTCTACGTGACCATCATCATCAGGTCCTTCCGTGAGAACCCTAAATCCAAAGAGGACTGTTTCATTTATGTTAGGTAGAATTCCCAGAGGGGACTGGGCGGTCTCATGGTCTGGAATCCCTACAGATTTTATTTTTTTCTCCAGCCGTCTGGAATTTTTTTTATTTGTTTTTTTCTGTCCACCCGGGCCATTGGACCTTACTCTTATTCGATGTTAATTAATGTTGACTTATTTTATTTTCTTATTGTGTCTTTTATTTTTCTATTCTTTATTATGTAAAGCACTTTGAGCTACTTTTTGTATGAAAATGTGCTATAGAAATAAATGTTGTTGTTGTTGTTCAGTTCCAACCTTACTGTAGCTTATACAGTACCTACTGGCTGCACACATCTCCTGGTCTTCTACATTAAAATCATTTGTATCTCACTCTGAGTCAATATAACCTGAGGGATTGCCGTTTCAGTTTAGGAAAGATCACAGCTTGATCAGCAGGTTGGGTTTTATGGGGGTACGAGGAGGAGCTGCCAGAAGTGAACATCCCTACTGTATGGGACCCAGAAGTGCTTCCATCAGGCCACGCCCCAGCACAGGAGGTACTCCAAGATAAAAGGAGGCCGCTCGACCTCAGACAGGTGAGTCAGAGTTGGGAGGCAGCGGGCAACACACACCTGGAGGTGGAAGGAGAGGAAACGGTTAATCGTTTGCATGGTTTTTGGCTCCAGCAGACCCCTGTAGTTAGGATATAGCGGATTGGATAATGGATGGATGGTTTTTGGTTCTGTTTCATTGTGTATCATTGTGCTTGTTGGATTAAAAAATCCATTATTTGAATTTGTGATTGTGTTGGACATTATTGGATCTGGGGTTTGGTTACAAGGTATTCAGAGGAAGTCATGAAAAACAGATACAGGGCATGAAGGGGGTTAGTCGTCAGTTATCATTATTATTATTTTAATTGTGATTTGTAGACATTTAAGAAGTTTCACATACCTTCAAGTGTCCTCTTCACATCTGTTGTCCCTTGGAGAGATAAAAAACAAAACCAGACAATAAGAAACATGAAAATATTGGATTTTTTTATGTCAGTACATACAATTATGCTGTCTAAAAATAAAGAACAAAGAAAACTGTGTGAGTGACATCACAACTATACTGAGGTTTTAACTTGATGGGATTGGGTCACACTTGGGTGAGCATGGAGAAAGTGCCTTGGGAAAGCTGCTATATAAATAAAATGCATTATTATTATTATTATTAGGGGGGCCCAAGACCCCTGGCGCCTTCGGTGCCCAACCCCCAGTTGCTGCCTAGTAGGCCACCCCACTTGTGGCCAACCCGCTATATCCGAACACAGGGTCACGGGGGTCTGCTGGAGCCAGTCCTAGCCAACACAGGAACAAATCCCACCACAGGGCACTGCAAATGCCCACTGCAGGGCACACACACATCCAACCGCACCAAGCAGACACTAGGGACAATTTACGATCGCCAATTCGCCTAACCAGCATGTCTTTAGACTGTGGGAGGAAACCCATGCAGACACAGGGAGAACATGCAAACTCCAGGCAGGGATGAACCGGGAAGCGAACCTATGTCACCTTACTGCGAGGCAGCAGCGCTACCTACTGTGCCACTGTGCCGTCCCTTCTATAAATATGTAAAAGAAAAGAATTAATTATTATTTAACAGAATAAAAATCATGAAATAAGAATGAAATATTTACTCTCTTACTGATTGGAGTATTCCTGTTTAAACTGAGGTCCACTGTGCTCGATCAGAATTTATAAGAGACTAAATAAACGAGCCATTTGTTTTAACTGATATTCTTGTAGGTAAAAAAAACTTTTTTACAAAAATGACTCATTTAAATAACAGGAAAAATCACCTAAAAACTAGTGGCAGGCCATGGGTGATCGTAACTCGACCTTCAGCTAACTAAATCACCTAAATACAAACGACTGACTGGATATTTTACTTTATAATTTAAAAACTGAATAAAAATCTGAAAATCTAACATCACATTAAAGTTCCATGAATTCTGAAAAGAATGATACCAAACATATCTATGTAGGCTTTAAAATAAGCCGATTTAAAGTGTGACAAAAAACATCACGTAAAATCGTTGCACTTTTAGGCTTATGATTTTATATATAGAGAGTAGATTATTATTAAAGTGACAGAAACAAATTAATCAAAACCGACTGACCGTCCACTCGCAGCTCGATCCCGTCACCGAAGCGGCACACGTCCTCCTCTAGCTGTGCGCAGTAATAAGTCGCAGTGTCTTCTTGGGTGACGTTCTGGATGACTAGAGTGTGATTTTTCTTTGAGAGAAAATGTCCTCTGAAATTAAAGTATGGAAAGTGGAGTTCACGGTCAGGGCTGAAGGTCTGCAGTATGGGTTGAGGTGGTCGCCCGGGGAGCTGCCTGTACCAGAGCATCGCTGGGCCGACACTGCTGTTGGCGCCTGAGCAGTTCAGGGAAACGGTGTGACCTGAGAGAGACATCAACGAGAAGCTCCAGGCGTGAAGGCAGAAGCTGAGAAGACCTGGAAAAAGACAAACATGGATTCTTCTTAACATTTTCCTCAATATTCTTTTGTTGATGTAAAAGTGGATTGAAATTCTTAATGAGTAGCTAATACCTGACCTGCTGCAGGTGGAAATCATCAGGCCCAAAGTGTTCTGATTCTGCACGTTGTGTCACACGTGTGCACATGGGGAGCATCTTAATGGTCCTAGTGACGGTGATTACCCACCAAACCAGGGATTGCACTGTTGTCTAATGCCTCCCTGTGCAGAATAGAAGATTGACGGCCATTCTACCACTGGCATCCCTTCTGTTGTCCGCCCTCTTAGACCCACTTCTTCCTGCCTGGAAGCCATATAACCAGATTTTTGGCAATTTTAAAATCAGATCTGTTTGAACTGTCATCTGAAAAGATGCCTCCACAACTTGTTTCAATAACTCTGATTATATGAGGGTCACCATGGTGGTGCCACAACCCTTTGACATTGTATTGTCTCCTCTTTACAGTTGACATATTTTAAATATTTGATTAAGCCTTACCAAAACCCTCAACAGGAAAAAAGGTTTAAGAAGATGAGATGACGATAAAAGCCTTTTTATTAATGGTTACTACCCAAGTTGGGTTTTTTTGAAGTTCTAAATCTGATGTTTGTGTTTATTGCTATCATAAAAATGATTTTGTTTTTTCCTAGGTGCTGCCTTGTTGTGTCGCCGCTGTCATGACGTGATGACGGTCACCAGGGTGTTCGATTCAGGGAGCTGCATGGTTGACATCAACATGCCACTACACGAAGTGACACATCAGATATCAGAATAAAAACTATTTTCAGTTACGTTATTAAGATTTCCTAGTTCCCAAGTGGCCAAAAGTTTTGAGAATGACCCAAGTACTGGTTTTCACAAAGTTTGCATCTTCAGTCTTTTTAGATCTTTGTGTCAGATGTTTCTATGGTAGACTGAAGTAGAATTACAAGCAGTTCAGAAGTTTCAAAGGCTTTTATTGACCCCCAAAGGTTAACCTAAGACAGAGGTTTAGAAAGAGAGAGGTATAATCTTACCTTCAATTGGGATTCGGAAAGTGGAAAAGGCCCCTGACTCCCGAGCATGCTCATGTATGCCTGCAAGGCCAGTTGTATTTTAATAGTGCAATGCAATGTGATTGGTCACACTGTCTGACCGTGATTGGTCAGTAAAAGGCACATCCAGCCTCTCTCTTTCTTCCGACCAAGACGTCATGGTGAAGTTCAGCCTTTAAAGTATATTATTTGTGTAAATATTGTGGACTGTGATGTTTGCTGATGACATTGTGTTCTGTAGCCATAGTAGGGAGCAGGTTGAGGAGATCTTGGAGAGGTGAAGATATGAGAGGAGAGGAATGAAGGTCAGTAGGAACACCAAGACAGAATACATGTGTGTGAATGAGAGGGAGGTCAGTGGAATGGTGAGGATGAGGGAGTAGAGTTGGTGAAGGTGGATGAGTTTAAATACTTGGGATCAGCAGTACAGAGGAACAGGGATTGTGGAAGAGAGTGCAGAGAGGATGGACTGGGTGGAGAAGAGGGTCAGGAGTGATTTGTGACAGACGGGTATCAGCAAGAGTGAAAGGGAAGGTCTGCAGGACAGTAGTGAGACCAGCTATGTTATATGGGCTGGAGACGGTGGCACTGACCAGAAAGCAGGAGACAGCGCCGGAGGTGGCAGAGTTAAAGATGCTAAGATTTACATTAGGTGTGACGAGGATGGACAGGATTAGAAATGAGGACATTAGAGGGTCAGCTCAGATGGGATGGTTGGGAGACAAAGTCAGAGAGGTGAGATGGCATTGGTTTGGACATGTGTAGAGGAGAGATGCTGAGTATATTGGGAGAAGGATGCTAAGGATTGAGCTGCCAGGGAAGAGGAAAAGAGGAAGGCCTAAGAGGAGGTTTATGAGAGAGGACATGCAGGTGATGAAGGCAACAGAGCACAATGATGAGGACAGAAAGATGATGCACTGTGGCGACCCCTAACGGGAGCAGCTGAAAGACAGAGAAGATTTGTGTAAATATTGTCTTTAAATACATTTTCCCGATGTAGTGATTAGTGGAGGTATTTATGTGTATTATGTTTTGTCTTCTTGTGTATACACTGATTTTTTTCTTTGTAAATATTTTTTTGGATTATACTATTTGGGGCGGGGGGCTGTGGAGTTTCTTCCTGCTTGTATTTTCATTAAGGACGGCTGCCCATTTTTTTCTGTATATGCATTGATTGTTCTCGTTTCTTATACCTGGGGACTTGGCACACTCACTGTAAATACTGTTCAGTTTCACTAGGTTTATTTTTGGGATATCAATTATTTGTGTTTTGTCTGTCATTTGCGGTGTGAACTGTGCAAAAAGCCCACCTGACACTATTTGATGTGCGCCTATAAAAAAGAACCCACTTTTGTTTTTGGACCCCAACATTTTTTGAGCCTGTGCATCCAAGATTCATCTCTCATTTCTGATCAGTCCCAAACTACAGGACCGCCCAGGGTGTAGTGTAGAGGCCACTACACAGGGTGTCACAGTCACCTTGGATAAAGGCGTCTGCTAAGTGCATCACAATGATGATTATTATTATAGCAGAACAGAGAAGGCCAGTGCTGCTGTCTGACAGGACGTACTGTGTGTTCGCTCCAGCCACAAGCTGTTATCATGGATGACACCCTTATGAATGTTTGAAATTGCTGAGTTCTGAAAATAATTTGCAAATACAACCACTTGGAGTAGAAACTTGTGGTCAACGGGGTCGGGATGGAGCTGCACATCTAAATTAGCGCCCCAATTAATCAGCAGCAATAATAGTACATTATATTTATATATCATCCTTTAAAAGTTCAAACTACCTCACAACATAAATTAAGGATCCTCACTGATTCAAATAAAGTTAAGGGGAAATGAAAGGTGAGATAAGAAAGAAAACTAAAGATCAAAATCAAGCAATCAAAAAGGTCATCAGGCAAATCAAAGCTCCAAGGTTAATTAAAACAGAAAGTTAATTACACGACCGGACAAATGTGCAGAGAAAGGACTCACCGAAAGCAAGCAGCTGCATGGTGGTGTGGTCAGCCATCAGCTACGAGGGGGAAATAAAGAAGCAGAGAAATGGTGAGGCAGGAAATGAAGAAGAAGAAACATTCAGCCAACCCGGAAGACTGAAATGTGAAGAACGACAAACTAACACCACACAGATTTAGAGAGACGGGTGTTACCCTGCCTTTAGACTTTAGCAATGTAAGAGTTTTATTATACTGCCTACCGTAACAGAAGACCAGCATGGGCTGACATCCCACTCTGGATGGACTGTTCCCTTACCCGGTGTGGCAGATGGCTGTGGATCCTGCCCAGCTGGGACACCTGGAAGGACCGGGAGGGGGACAATACCTCCCCTGGGCCACAAGAGGGCAGCCGCCCTGGTCTGCATGGGGGCCACAGGACCAGAGCATTGAAGCTCAACCCTGCTGGGGCCCGTGGTCACCACCAGGGGGCGCCCGGAGGATCATGGAGCCTTGAAATGCAGCACTTCCACCACACCGGGAAGTGCCGCTGGAAGGTAATTATGGACCACCTGGAGCACATCCGGGGCATGATAAAAGGGGCGGCCTCACTCCATCGGGAGGAAGGAGTTGGAGCTTGTTTGTGGAGGAGTAAAGGCGGCAGAAAGAGAAGAAGAGTGAAGAAAGAAGGGACTGAGTGTGGGTTGATTAGAGCTTTGTAAGGTGTTGTGAATAAGTGAAAGCAATAAATAGTGTATGCTTTGGACATTGGGTGTCATGTCTGCTGTGTACGGGGGGGCTGCATTACAACACTGGTTGGGTGGCCAATGTAATAGATGGACACAGGGAGACCCCATCCTCAAGAGTTGTGTTGGCCAGTATGCTGGGTGGCCACATCCCCTTAGTGAAGCTCCTATTTGGACACCCTTAAGGCTAAATAGAAATTTTGGTGCCACTGAGCAGCACTCTTGGGGTCGTTGGGTGATGTCAGGGGAGGCTGCTTATTTGCATGGTGGTCCTGCCTGACCTGGAAGTGCTTCCCACATCTACATACGTATATACACCGCCTAGATATTTCTACATGTATACAGTACAGGCCAAAAGTTTGGACACACCTCCTCATTCAATGTGTTTTCTTTATTTTCATGACCATTTACAGCACTCCATCACTCTCCTTCTTGGTCAAATAGCCCTTACACAGCCTGGAGGTGTGTTTGGGGTCATTGTCCACTTGAAAAATAAATGATCGTCCAACTAACCTGACTTCTGCACAACACAACTGCTGGTCCCAACCCCATTGATAAAGCAAGAAATTCCACTAAATAACCCTGATAAGGCACACCTGTGAAGTGAAAACCATTTCAGGTGACTACCTGTTGAAGCTCATCGAGAGAATGCTAAGAGTGTGCAAAGCAGTAATCAGAGCAAAGGGTGGCTATTTTGAAGAAACTAGAATATAAAACATGTTTTCAGTTATTTCATCTTTTTTTCTTAAGTACATAACTCCACATGTGTTCATTCATAGTTTTGATGCCTTCAGTCATGAAAATAAAGAAAACACATTGAATGAGGAGGTGTGTCCAAACTTTTGGCCTATACTGTACACTGATAGGACATCCATCCAGCTGGGGTCTGTGTCCTGCCCCGGCGTAATGTCACCCAGCGTCCACAAGAGGGCAAGAAAGTCCAGTGATCAAAGGTAAGTGGCCAGCATAAGACAGTAAACCATGTGGCATATTTCCTAGTGTCACATCGTTTGGCGCCCACAATGGGACTGGCATTCTACCTAACATAAATGACCTCAATCAGTCCTCATGGTATTCAGGGTTCTCTTGGAAGAACTTGATGATGACGGTCATGTAGACTTCTGGCCTTTAATCCATCAATGTAGGGACATCACGGTGCTTTGATCAGGTGGTGTTGGTGCAGGTCGCCACCCCAGGAAACCAGAAAAACAACAGAAGAGAAAGTAAGGGTTAGTACGGATTTTAAACATGAATACCATGAATAATGATGATAATTAATTGAATATACAGAGCATCAGGATTAAACTAAGATGAAGTTGTGAGAAAGCCATGTTAAAGTAATGAGTTTTCAGCAGTGTTTTAAAGTGCCCCACCATATTAAACTGGCAAATTTCTATTGGTCGGCTATTCCAGATTTGAGGTGCATAACAGCAGAAGGCCGTCCGCCTCAACACTTGTTTTAAGTTTAGCTCTTGGAATTCTAAACAGACAGTCATTTGAAGATCTAAGGTTACGACTTGGAGTGTAAAGTTTAAGACATTCTGAAATATAGGATGGAGCAGAGATTATTTAAGGCTTTGTAAACTATAAACAGGATTTTAAAGTCAATTCTGAATGACACAGGTAACCAGTGTAGTGACATCAAAACTGGAGAAATGTGCTCGGATTTTCTTTTCCGAGTTAGGATTCTAGCAGCTCCATTCTGCACTTGTTGCAATCGATTTATGTGTTTTTTGGGTGGTCCTGAAAGGAGTGCGTTACAGTAATCTAGTCGACTGAAAACAAAAGCGTGAACTCATTTCTCAGTATCTTTCAATGTTATAAGGGGTCTAACGTTTGTTATATTTCTTAAGTGGAAAAATGCTGACCTAGTAATCTGATTAATATGTGATTTAAAATTCAGGTCAGAGTCAATAGTTAGCCCTAAGTTCTTTACCTCCGTCTTGACTTTTAATCCTAATGCATCATATTTCTAATAACCTCATTATATGCATTATTGCCAATCACTAAAATTTCTGTTTTCTCCTTATTTAATTTGAGAAAATTATTATTCATCCATTCAGAAACACAAGTAAGACATTGTGTTAGTGAAACAACAGAGTCGGGGTCATCAGGTGCTACTGATAAATACAGTTGTGTCATCAGCATAGCTGTGGTAGCTCACGTTATGCCCCGAGATAATCTGACCTAACGGAAGCATGTAAATCGAAAAGAGCAGCGAACCCAGGATAGAGCCTTGTAGGACACTATATAGAATATCAAGGGTCTTTGAAGTACAATATTAGTTGATTTTGTAGGTGTCATGATAAAAATTTCCTGTTTTTGGTGAAATGTATTTATGACCAACGATAGCAGCTATTTATGTAAGAAGTGCAGTAGTAAAAGTTAATGCTCGAAATTTTACGTAATTAGAGCTTATTTGAAACAATGAAGGAGTGTATATGTGGACCACAGCAGTATGAATGAAAATATGTGCTCTCTTGTATTTTCATTGTTTTTTTAAGGTTATCACACTGCTCCTGTTCCTGTTACTACTATGTTATTACTATTGCTCTTGCAACTTGTTCATCATTAAGAAAGAATCAATTGATGAAAAAGAAGAGTCGTTCTGTGTGTTCACTTTAATCGTCTCACGGTCGTCTTTCAAGTTTCGGTGAATACTGATGCAGCAAACCCAGACATCTTGACACCTACCATTGAACCATTTCACCTGTTTTAATAAATGGTAATTTCTTGATGTTTGTATTTACTGTAGTACTCCTGGTTCTGCTTGACAACTGCGTGTGCAATTGTCACCTGTGAATGAACCACAGAAATGCAGGTTCTCGTGGGTGCCTTGCTGTGGGATTGAAGAGTTTATAAAAGTCAAAAATCTTTTTATGAAGAGTAGAGAATAGATTTTGGACCTTGCAATGATCTGTAGAGAAGGCCGAGGTCTACTATTGACTTCTGTGAAACATTACTTGTTTTTTCGAGGTTTACTGGAAATTTCTGCAAGATGAGAACAAAGGGGACTGAATTAGAAGCAACACCTGCTGCTCACACTCAGCCCATCTCTCCTGCTGGTGGTCCTGGCAGTAGTGTAGTGCAGCAGCTGTTTTTGAACTTCAGTTCAGGTGTCATCGGGGGGACAAAGCTTGTTGACTGTGCATCAAGAGGGTCCGGTGCAGTTGTGTCTGAGCTTTGGTGTGCTGCCAGGCCCCCTACAGGTCAATATATGTATATGTACATATTGTGGACCTCTAAGGTGGGCACCGCTGTGCCAGCACGGCACAGACAAACATAGAGGCACAACTCCAAGTGCACAGGACTTTTTATTTTCTTTTCCCTTATGGGCAATGCCCTCTCCGTGCACCACAAGTATAACACAGTCCCAACACACAAGCACAACACAATGCAATTCAATTCTTTTCTTCTCTCTTTCTTTTTCTCTCCTTTCTCTCCTTTACTCGTCTGGTCAAGTGTCATCTCCCTCCTCCTGAATTTTGCTTCCAGAGTAGTGGCTACTGGCTCCTTTTATACAGCACCCCAGAAATAATTCAGGTGCTTGTTGACACATTTCCGGAAGCACTTCCCGGTGTGGCGGAAGAGCTGCTCTGTAGGGCCCAGCAGCAGTTACAGCACCCCCTGGTGGCACCCATGAATCCCAACAGGGCTGCGCCAAACTCCAGCTCTGCGGGAGTCCTATGGCACTGCTGCAACCCAGGAGGGCTGCCATCTAGAGCTCCGGGGGAGGTAACGCTCAGGATAGGCTGGCTCCCCTGGTCCTCCCAGTGTGGAGGCATCTCAGCTGGGAAAGGGCCCCGGCCATCTGCCACAATATTTATATATAGTCACGTGTGTGCGCTTGGGAAGCAGATTAAGGGATTTGGTGATGGTAGTTACCTGCTAAACCAGGGGTTGGCACTGTTATCTAATGCCTCCCTCTTTCTCCCTCTGTAGAAAGAAAGACTGAGAGCCATTTCAGTGCTGATGTCACTTTCATTGTCCAGCCTCCTGGACCCGCCCCTTCCTGCCTGGGACCCATATGGCCAGATGTTCTGCCATATTTACTCAGGTTTCTATTGGACTCGCATCTGAAAATAAATCTCTCTATTATAAAAGGAAATCCTGAGACAAGACTTTTTCAAAGAGATAATTTCAAGTCCTGTGAGATTAGACTTTTGCCATGAGATTTTTTCATGTCCCACCCTCCTCTCAACCATTTTCAACCTCGCACACGGTCCTCCCAGCTCTCATTCGTGTGAAAGCTTTTGACAGACAGAGTCCCTGCTCTCTTAGCTCTTATAAATTTTTACGTTTTCCTCACTTTAAGTTCCCAATTAAAGAAGACGTATTATGTCCAAATCTTATTGAAGAATTTCATCCCCAAAGGTTATCAACAGAAGAAATGAGTAGACGGGCAATCCTAGCACCGAGAAACAATGAAGTCAAACGAATTACCGTGAAAAACCGTTGATCGGTTACACGGCAAATTGGTTAAATGTGCATCAATAGACTCTGCTGAAACAGTTGGCAGTTAAAAGTTGCATTGTCAAGATGAAAGTCCAAACACAGAATCAAAATTCAATGCGATATTGATGAAAATTTAATTTAAAAAAAATTTACTGAAGTTTTAAAATAAAAGTGTAAGTTTAAAAAGTATTTGTGTGTTGATTTCAAATCCAAACAGAACAAAATCGTATAACACGAGTGACTCTAACACAACATGAAACATAATTTACTTTCAAATTAATATGTTTTACTATTTTTTAAAATGGTTAATTACTCATTGTAATGTAAAATAGTTAGTTCTATTAGGCATATGTAACAATTCACATGAAAATAAAAATATGTTTAAATTGTACATCCGCATCACCATTGTTGTGCCAGCCCTGGGATTTACGAATGAAGTGAGTAGGGGACAAAGCCCCCTAGTTATAAATATTTTTATAAAAGGATCATTTTGTTTTTCATTAGTTTGCATTATATGGGGTCAGGGATGTGCCCCAAAGCTTTTTCTGTGTTGTATTCTTTCTTACAATATCTAAATTTATATAAAATTGAAATATGTATTTTTATTTATTATTTTAAGTTTCTGTCATAGCCCTCCACACCGCTCGCCCAATTATTACTCCTGCTGTGCACATCCTCTCTCTGTCCCCCCATGACTCCCTCAGTCTCAGTGT
>JANRMT010028174.1:3726757-3741634 GCA_026402145.1 Polypterus bichir lapradei
GATAGATAGATAGATAGATAGATAGATAGATAGATAGATAGATAGATACTTTATTAATCCCAAGGGGAAATTCACATAATCCAGAAGCTGCATACTGATACAAAAAACAATATTAAAGAGTGATAACAATGAAAGTATAACAGACAGACAATAATTTTGTATAAGGTGTTCCGCTCCTATAAGTTTATTTTGAAAGGATGTGAAACTGTAAAAATTAAAATGCATTTTAGTTTTGCTTAAACAGCCTTCTTCCCCTTTTATTGGTTCTTCTTCATTTCCTCTCCTTCATTCTTCATTTCCTTCTTGTTCTTTGGGAGCGGCCACACACTTCATATAAGGCCTGGTCCTTGTGGGACAGCGACTGCAGAAAAAAAATTAAAAAAATAAAATAAGTCTGAATTAGCGTAAACTGACCTAACCTGGGGGTGCTCAGAATAATAGTGTAATGATTTACTTAAGGGCGGCATAGGTGGTACAGTGGGTAGCGCTGCTGCCTCACAGTTAGGAGACCTGGGTTCATGCATGTTCATACATGTTCTCCCCGTGTCTGCATGGGTTTCCTCCCACAGTCCAAAAACATGCAGGTTAGGTGCATTGGCGATCCTAAATTGTCCTGTGTGTGTGTGCTTGGTGTGTGTGTGTGTGTGTGCCCTGCAGTGGGCTGGCGCCCTGCCCGGGGTTTGTTCCTGCCTTGCACCCTGTGTTGGCTGGGATTGGCTCCAGCATCACTTTAGTTAGGATATACTGTAGCAGGTTGGATAATGGATGGATGGATGATTTACTTAATGAAATATACTGTATGTACAACATAATAACCAAGAAGAGTTCCATCAAACATTTGAAATATTAAAAGAGAGTCGTAGAAGATATGAAGGAAATCACTTCCCACATTAAAGTACAGTCTTCTCAAATTAAAGCGTCCGATCTGCCCTTTTGTTCTCTTCTTCTTCTGTGTTACAAGACCACCTACTACCATTGTACCCCAGACAAACTTGAACACAACAGCTGCTAATTTCCTCAACTTGGACCCGGACTTCTGACGTTCACAATTTGGAGAACATACTAGCTGGAGAACATACTAGCTGGAGCCCCTCAGCTAACTCCTGCATTCATCTCTGTCAGTTTTTATTGTGGGTCTCTCAACAGCACTTGACTCTTTGTCTTTGCTGAGAGGCTCTTTAATAAAATAGTTAAGTTACCATTAGTGTTGTGGTCATTTTTTCACCTTTGTGTTTCTGAGGTGGCACTGCACTGCACTCTAACTGGAGTTCTCAGTATTGAACCAGCCTATCAGCAGAGCTAAAATACTCTGCTGGACACCCCGACCTGGACATTGAAGCAGGAACATGGAGCGTCTCAATTCCTTCAACAACAACTTGAGTTTTGATCCACCCGTACTGAAGCATCTAATAAATGAGAAAGAAAAGTGAAGCCTGTTGGGCCCAAGCCTCTGACCCACGTCTTGACATGACCGTCCATATTTACCTGATATTCACCTTCCAGATCTTTCTTGGTAGGTGGAATCTGAAACAAAACATGAGAGTATTCTCTTTTAAAATAATTCACCATACTAAAGCAGTAGGAAAGAAACATTCGTCGACGTGTCCATTTTGTCACCTGATCACTCCACTTCCTGGTTGTGGGGACAAGTATCAGAAAGTCAAAGGAGCATCCCCACCATGTTCCCACGCCTGTCTTCACTCGACCTTCACTGTCTTGTGACAATTGATTGTGAGAGCTTCTGTTTTTTTTTAAGCAAATTATTTTCTTTCACCAGAATAGATTTACCTGATTTATATAAAATAATTTCTCAACTGAGGCCCTCCACCTGCGTCCTTGACCCAATACCAACACGTTTTTTCAAAGAAGTATCTGGCATGTTAATCGATAGTATTCTTGACATAGTAAATTCGTCATTAGATACGGGGGTCTTCCCAGACTGTCTTAAGACTGCTGTAGTTAAACCCCTACTCAAGAAAAATAATCTTGACCCCTCTGCTTTTGAAAATTTTAGCCCTATTTCTAACCTGTCTTTGTTAAGTAAAATCCTAGAGAAGGCAGTCATTATGCACCTAAATGATCACCTCAATAAACCTGCAATTCTTGAGAAGTTTCATTCGGGTTTCAGAAGAAATCACAGCACAGAAACTGCACTCGTTAAAGTAGTAAATGACTTGTGGGTGAATGCAGACAGAGGCCATTTATCTGTTCTCATCCTCTTAGATCTGAGTGCCGCATTTGACACCATTGATCATAATATTCTTAGAAATCGCCTTAGTCAATGGGTGGGCCTCTCTAGCAGGGTCTTTCTTAAAGGCTATATCCTGGGTCCACTGCTCTTTTCAATCTCCATGCATCCATGAGGTCAGAACATGAGCTACCACAGCTATGCTGATGACACACAACTGTATTTATCAATAGCGCCTGATGACCCCGACTCTCTTGATTCACTGACCTCCAATATGTTACTTGTGTTTCTGAGTGGATGAGTAGTCATTTTCTCAAACTAAATAAGGAGAAAACAGAAATTTTAGTGATTGGTAATAATGGATATAATGAGGGTATTAGAAATAAACTTGATGCATTAGGATTAAAAGTCAAGATGGAGGTAAAGAATTTAGGGGTCACTGTTGACTCTGACCTGAATTTTAAATCACATATTAATCAGATTACTAGGACAGCAATTTTTCACGTAAGAAATACAACAAAAGTTAAACCTCTTATAACATTGCAAGACGCTGAGAAATTAGTTCACACTTTTGTTTTCAGTCGGCTAGATTACTGTAATGCACTCCTCTCAGGACTACCCAAAAAAGACATCAATCGATTACAACAAGTGCAGAATGGAGCTGGAGAATCTTAACTCAGAAACGAAAATCTGAGCACATCACCCCAGTTTTGATGTCACTACACTAGACACCTGTGTCATTTAGAATTAACTTTAAAATACTGCTGATGGTTTACAAAGCCTTTAATAATCTCGCTCCATCTTATATATCTGAACGTCTTACATCTTACACTCCAAATCGTAACCATAGATCTTCAAATGAGGGTCTGCTTAGAATTCCAAGAGCAAAACTTTAAAGAAGTGGTGAGGCGGCCTTCTGCTGTTCCGCACCTAAAATCTGGAATAGCTGACCAACAGAAATTCACCAGGCTAATACGGTGGAGCACTTTAATAAACTGCTGAAAACTCATTTACTGTAATATGGCTTTCTCACAGCTTCATCTTAGTTTAATCCTGATACTCTGTATATGCATTTAATTATCATTATCATTCCTGGTGGCTCGGTAATCCGTATTAACCCCTACTTCCTCTTCTGTTTCTTTTTCTGGTTTTCTGTGGTGTTGATCTGCGCCGCCACCACCAATCAAAGCACTGTCATGTCCGTCCATTGATGGATTAAAGGCCAGCAATCCACATGACCGTCATCATCGTCCAGTTCTGCCACGTGAAGCATGAAAACCACGAGGACTGAATGAAATCATTTATGTTTGGTACAGTGCCTAATGGGGGCCGGGTGGTCTCGTGGCCTCTGACCCCCTGCAGATTTTGTTTTGTTTTTTATCTCCAGTCTTCTGGAGTTTTTTTTTTTGTTTTCTCTGTCCTCCTGGCCATCAGACCTTACTTTTATTCTTTGTTAATTAGTATTGTCTAATCTTATTTTTATATTTTTCTTTCTTCATCTTGTAAAGCACTTTGAGCTCCATCATTTGTATACAAATGTGCTCTAGAAATAAATGGTAGTGTTGTTCTTGTTCAAGGGACCCAAAACTTTGATTAATTGTTGATGTACTCCGACATTCGAATGTCTCTCTTTCGCAATAATTTGCCTCCACTTCAAGCACTGTGAGGACCTACTTTTCCACGTGTCTGCATCTCACTGCTAAGGCCTCATCTGTGTGTGGGTTTTGGTCTCCATATTATAAAAAAGACAAAGCAGCACTTGAGGTTGTTCAGGGAGGAGCGGCTAAGCATATAGAGGGCAAGAACAACGTACGGTGAGGAACATAAGAGGTGACCTGACTGAAGAGTTTAAAATTATGGGAGAATTTAGTCCGGTGGATAATGACAGTTATTGTTAAGGGAGATGTTACACAAATGCTTGGAAGTTCTTCCTCACACAGAGAAGCACAGACTTATGGAATAAGTGACCACGTGGTGTGGTGGACAGCAGGACTTTAGGGAGCTTCAAATCGCGACTTGATGTTATTTTGGAGAAATCAGACAGGCAGGATAGGAGAGATTACTGAGATGACTGGCCTGTCCTCGTTAAAACTGTTTTAAAGTTTAACAGCATCTGCTACAAGTGTTTAGTACAATTGCTGATATTTTTGTAGAAACTGAAATCACTGAATGTGATTGAACTTGCAGCAGTGATATGATTCCTGCTTTTCTATGCCTAGCATTTTATTTTTTATTATGGTTTTTGTGACAGTTGTGTGTTTTAATTCATTGAATACTTGTAATGTTATGTTGGTTTCATCGTTGCACCATCACTTTCAGCTTTTGCTTCACACTGTTGACAGCCAGGAGATCTGCTTTGACTCCATCTGACGTAAGACAGCATACAGTATGTATAAAACATGGAGGTGTTTGTAGATTGCCATTCGAGTTTTGACGTTCTGTCCAAAATAATATTTTATGGAGTAGACTTTTGACCTCAAATTCTTTTTTGCGTGTATTAGGAGTATTGTATATTGATAGCTTTACCACATATTTGTAATGGGCTAGAATTCAGTGTTTTAAAGAAAAGACATATTTCCTGGAAAATTCTGCTACAGGCTATTGTTGATGGCGATCTGCAGGACTTCAATGTTTACCTGTGACCTGCTTGGAATAGTCAGACTGCTTTGATTTAGTAACTCATCTACATACGATGTGGTGATACTGAACTGCCTGATTCCTTGGGAAATGAACGAGTTCTGGGGACATTGGTTTCTAATCAGGTACTTCTTGATAGCTGACCACAATACTATTGTTGAACCAAAGCAAATGTGTTTACACTGTTGTTCTGCAGAGGAAATTGGCTTGCACCATTGTTTAACTGATCGCCTATGCAGAGACTGAAGTATTTATATATCTCTGGGTAAATGAGAATAAAGCAGAACAGAGAAGTCTAGTCTGAGACTCATGACTGCTGCCTGCTTCTTTGATGCTCTTTCACCATATTGCTCTGGCTACACCCTGTAGCAACAGTGGCTTGTACCTCACCTAGGTTAACCTAGGCCTGAATGTCCCAGACTACATCATAAGTATCTTCCCATGCAATGTTTATGTCCTTTTTATAATTATTCAATAACGTCTGAGCCCACAAACAAGATCCTGACTTTGCATGATTCACATTACCTCGGATTCCAAGCAATGCCTCCTCGTATTCTTGACACTTTCCTGCTGTCTCACTGAAAAATCAAGAAGAAGAAGAGGATGCATTAACCCACTTTTCAAAATGTTGGAGAATCAGAGAAAGCAGGGAGATGTGCTGACAGCTGATGGCTTGATTACAAGCTAAGCGTGTGCTTAACCCCTCCGTCAATAGCTGTCACTAGATGATCGGAAAATGTGGGAGCTCGATGGTACTGGCAGCAGCAGGCAATGTCATTGAAAAACAACACAATAAGGCACTAGTTTGGAGTGGTGGGAATAAACTTCTGAGGCAATTTGTACATAATGGTGCACCCTTCAAGCTCTCAACAAATTAAATTAAAATGTATTTCTTGGTCTGTAATAGTAAAAAACATGACAGTCATTTCTGGGACATTGAATAGAGCTGCTACAACACCACTGTAAAGAGGCAATCCAAAGTCGGCATGTTGGAGTGAGCGTGTGTCCGTAAAGAGGACGATAGCTTTGGTCAGTAAGTAAGTGGCTAGACATTTGGGAAATTAGGTGAACAGGGACTTGAGCAGGGGAATGGCGCTATATAAATAAAATGTATTATCCATCCAGCTACAGGGTCACGGGGGGTCTGCTGGAGCCAATCCCAGCCAACACAGGGTGCAAGGCAGGAAACAAACCCCGGGCAGGATGCCAGCCCACCGCAGGGCACACACATACATACACACACCCAGCACAATTTAGAATCGCCAATGCCCCTAACCTGCATGTCTTTGGACTGTGGGAGGAAACCCACACAGACATGGGGAGAACATGCAAACTCCACGCAGGGAGGACCTGGGAAGCAAACCCGGGTCTCCTAACTGTGAAGCAGCAGCGCTACCACTGCGCCACCGTGCTACCCCGAAATGTGTTATCATTATTTTTATTATTTATTAATACATTTCATTTATTTATTGACTATTGATTTATTTATTATTTATTAATACATTTTATTTATTGATTTATTAGCAATAATAATAATGTGAAATGCACTTTATAAATTATTATTATAATATATTATAATATTATAATAATTGTAATAATAATGGGCGGCACAGTGGTGCAGTGGGTATCGCTGCCGCCTCGCAGTTAGGAGATCCAGGTTCGCTTCCTGGCTCCTCCCTGTGTGGAGTTTGCATGTTCTCCCCATGTCTGTGTGGGTTTCCTCCCACAGTCCAAAGACATGCAGGTTAGGTGTATTGGTGATTCTAAATTGTGCTTGGTGTGTGTGTGGGCTGGCGCCCTGCCCGGGTTTTGATTCCTGCCTTGCACCCTTTTTTGGCTGGGATTGGCTCCAGCAGACCCCCATAACCTTGTAGTTAGGATATAGCGGGTTGGATAATAGATGGATAATAATAATTTATAAAGTGCCTTTCACATTATTATTATTGTTAATTAATAAATAAATAAAATGTATTCAGTTAGTCAGTCATCATCCAACCTGCTCTATCCTAACACAGCATCACAGGTGTTTGCTGGAGCCAATCCCAGACAACACAGGGCGCAAGGCAGGACCAAATCCCTGCTCAGGGTGCTAGCCCACCACAGGTCTTAATAATAATAATTTGTTAATGCATTTTATTTATTTATTAGTTGATTAATTAATTAATTAATAATAATAATATTATTTTTACTGGGTGGTCTTTTTGCAAGTTTTTGGTATTTTCGGCAGTTTTGTGTAACATGTGGTGGGCAAAAATGGGATTAAAGACTTAACCACGTCAGCCCACTCATCGTTAACAGTTTATGCCTATAATGCTGTTAATGACGGATGTTGAAAATCCTCAAGAGGCGGGTGGGCAAACAAAAACCCACCAATTCTGATTATGCAAGAATGGACATCTGCCATCAGGCAGGATTTGACCCAGAAGTTGATTGCCAACCTACCAGGATAAACTGAAAAAGAAAGAAGGACCAACACTGCAAATATGGACTCTGGGCATCAACTTCATGTCATTGTCAATCAAAGCCTTTGAAACTTCTGAAATGTTTGTAATTCTACTTCAGTCTACCAGAGAAACATCTGACACAAAGATCTAAAATCACGGAAGCAGCAAACTCTGTGAAGACCAACACTTGTGTCATTCTCAACACTTTTGGTCACGACTGTTGATCGTGTCGATTTGCCCTTTTTATTGGCTCCCCTGTGGCCATTCATTTGAATATGAAATGTCAGCTCATGCTGCTATTGGCTCATTCTTGGCTAAAGGAAGAATATAATTATTTGATTCATGATGTACATTTGTGATGCCTGCACTCTTATCATTGACACATCAATAAAAGGTTGGCCAAAAGTCCCATAGGCCAAGACACCACCAGCTGAACAATGTGGATGCCAACATAATCAGCACTTATGTTGTTCACAGACACAAGGAAGAAAATTCTCGAGTAGTGTGTGAGAGAGTAGGACATTAGAGGTCTTCAGAACTGGACTTGATGTTATTTTACACAATCCAGATGGATAGGGTGGACAAGCTTGTAAGGCTGAGCGGCCTGTTCTCGTCACAGTCTATCAAATGTTCTGATGTTCTCATACGGATAAATTCATGAAATGTATTATTGAGCACACACCTTTAGACTTCAGCCTGCACACCACATACGTCAAAGCAGACGTCATCAAGACCAGTAGGAATCCCAAGATGGTGGACACCCAAATTAAAATTCCACTGCTATTGTAAACTACAGAAGAAGAAAAAGAGAAATTAGAAAAGGAAGACCTTTAATTAGGGTGGCGCTCAGTCCTGTATGGAAGGGTAATTCATGCAAATGGGGAGTTATTGTCCACATATTTTAATTATTGTATTTTGTAATTTCGAGACATTTACAATTCACCACATACCTTGGTGGTTTACATTCATTTTCATCGAACCTTGAAGAGAAAAAAAGAATATCATAGTCCACAATAAAGTCTTTAACTGGTTTATTATTTTATATCATTGTAATGAGATGATAAATACTGAAAATGGACAAGGAAAGTCAGTAAGAGCGACCTCTTGACTTCATTGAGGTTTTACTTAACGGAAGTGGAGCCACTTGGTTGGCTATGGAGAAAGTGAGAAGAACATGAAATATCGAAATAAACTGACAGACTGAGTGATATAATATATCGAAACAAACTCACTGTCCACTCGCAGCTCGATCCCGTCGCCGAAGCGGCACACGTCTGTTTCCAGCTTGCAGCAGTAATAAGTGGCAGTGTCTTCTCGGGTGACATTTCGGATGACTAAGGCGTGATTTTTCTTCAGGGAAAAGTGTTCCCCATACTGGAAAAATGGAGTGCTGAACGTACTTTTAGGACTGAAGGTCTGCAGTATGGGCTCAGGGGGGCGGCCGGGGAGCTGCCTGTACCAGAGCATCGATGAGCCGTTACTGCTGCTGTTACTGGAGTACAAGCAGTTCAGGGACAACGTGTCACCCGGGGGAGATGTCACCACAGAGCTCCAGGCGTGAAGACAAAGGCTCAGGAGACCTGAAAGAATACAACGTGAATTCTTCTTGACATTTTTACTGATTTATGAAAATTGCTTGCAGGTTTAAAGAATGGCAAACAAGAACTGGAAAAACCGCTGTCTTCTCTGTTGTTTGTGGTTTGCCTTTTATTTGCTATTTAGACTTTCATATTTCTGAGAGACAAATTACAAGCTTCATTTCCATGTGTGTGTTTGTTTATTTAAAATCTGTGTTTGGAAAAAATTTATTCTTAAATGCACACCATTGCCAATATTGAATTTCAGAGTCTGGTTATTGAGTCACAAGGAAGTGTTTGCTGGTGGCTATGACCTGTGAGCTGGGGCCACCACAATTCACGTCATGGAGACTCGTTTATAAATTCCAGCACAGCCCTGTTAGTCCTTTGTTCAGAATTACGGATTTGAACTTGAAAGTGTTGGTGTAGTGCTATAGAATCAGGTTTTCTGAACAGCTTTGAACCTTCTGCAGTTTGCCTATCAGGACACCATATGTGTGGACGATGCTGTCATCTGCCTGCTGAATAGAGCCCACTGCAACTTGGAGGAACAGGGCAGCAGGGCGAAGATCTCATTTTCAACACCAAACAACCCAAACTGAGGGTTGATGCTACCACTGCATCTTGGATAATGGACCACCCAACTGGTAGACCACAGTTTTTGAGGCTGCATATTGAACATGATCAAGAGCAGTGCAGGTATGCCATAGGGAACTGTACTGGTCTGTTCCTGAATACCCTGTAGTCCTCAGACTTTAGATAAAATACTGAAATATGTCATCTGAAGACATTTACCAATGACACATTTGAAGTTTGGTGTCTACGTGGTGAAGAGAAGAAAGAATACAAAGCACTTGTGAAGAAGAGTATTTAAAGGTACAAACTGAACTACCTGGAGCACAACATCAGTAAGACAAAAGAGATCATCACAAACTTCAGGAGGATCAAGTCCACTTTGTTGATGGTTCACATTGACGGTGAAGATGTGATGAAGGAGGGCCTCTGATTGACAGGCTTGGATGGAGTACCAACACATCTGTATACAAGACGAGGCAGAGTCGCCTCAAATTCCTGAGGATGTTGATGTTGGATGATGTATGAAGGACATTCTTAAATGTTTTCTGCCAGTCTGTAGTGGCCGGTGCCATCATCTATGTGGTGATGTACTGAGGAAATAGCATTAGAGCTGCTGATGCCAACAGAAAAACTGAACTGATTAAAAAGGCTGGGTCAGTGTTAGGACTCAGGATGGACTCACTGGAGGAAGTGTGAAATCAGACAGTCACTCGGGATGCTGCTGACTATCCTGGACAACAACTCTGACCCCATGTATGGGGTGTGCCTTCAATAACAGACCGAGACAACCCAGATGTTCCTAGGAGTGCCATGTGAGATCATTTCTATCCTCAACCCTCAGGCTCTACTATCTATCTATCTATCTATCTATCTATCTATCTATCTATCTATCTATCTATCTATCTATCTATCTATCTATCTATCTATCTATCTATCTATCATGTAGTGCCTTTCACATATCTATCTATCTATCTATCTATCTATCTATCTATCTATCTATCTATCTATCTATCTATCTATCTATCTATCTATGTCAGTCAGTCATTATCCAACCCGCTATATCCTAACTACAGGCTCACGGGGTCTACTGGAGCCAATCCCAGCCAACACAGGGTGCAAAGCAGGAAACAAATCTCCGCGTGGGACGCCAGCCCATCGCAGTTTTTGTAAATAAATCCTTGATAAATAAAGATTTCTGCTTACCTGTTGTTTATAAAATATGCAGGTTTCTGGGTATCCATCCTCTAATGGAACATTATTAGTATTACTGTATTTAGAAAATATTTTTCAGGTTTTTGAGATGATGTCTGAGGCAGGTGAATGTAGCTGAGTTTGAGCTCATTGGGTGTGAGGCTTTTGCGAGGCTGGCTCCATATTACAGTTTTTCTCGATTGGTTTGGCTCATTTCCTGAAACCGAGATGACATTCTCAAAATAACATGGACAAATCTCCAAACCACCTTGCAATTGTTCACAACAGAATGTCATTTTTCATTGGTTTAATCAAATTGCAAATGCTTTAGTACATGTCTCAAGTGACTCTGTGCTTCTTTTCAAATGATTATGTACAAGTAGCTACAGTTAGCACAATGAGCTCACATTTAGCACATTTTCCAAATAAATAGATCTTGCCGATCTAAACTGATTAGTTGATTTTTCAGTGAAATGGTCACTCACTCCAAAACATATCAGCATGGTTTCATTGTGTAAGTCATCATATGCACAATTGTCTGTTCAACTGTCAAAATTAGTCAAAGATATAATACCATGAAAGAATATCTTGGAACATTTGATAAAGTTATGACAGTACTTGACAATCAATCAGGTGAAATTAGAACTAACGAAGGAGCAGTTTCCCACATCTCAGATGACCAATCAAACAGGTTGTTCAGATACCTGACAGGTGTTGTCTATGATTATGACTGCTGCCAAAAGTATATAGACAGAGCTTGGCGCGGGGCCAGTTTCATTTGCAGTGTGAACATGGAAGCACCTCGCCAAGTACAACAGCAACTTCCTGCTCGAGGAAGAGGAGGAAGAAGAAGAGGAAGAGGAGGAGTGAGAATGCGTGGAGGAATAGGGGGAAGAGGCCGAGGAGCACGGAGGCACCATGATGTCCCAGATGAAATCCGGGCCACCCTTATTGACCACGTCATAAACCATCGCCTCACAATGGCAGAGGCAGGTCGCCGAGTGCAGCCTAATGTGCCTCGGTCTACAGTCTCCTCCATCATCCAAACCTTTCGCAGGGAAAACAGGTACAGAACTATGCTATTGAACTATTCAGTGTTGGTGTGTGTGTAGGCCTAGAGTACTGTAATATCGTCATGTGATGTTATATGATACTATAAAAATGACAAAGACAAAAAAATGGAGAAAATACTGTGAATAGTATTCCAGTCACTGTGCAGTGCATCACACTTCTAGTACCATAAGACAGCAGTACAATTACATTGGTAACTCATTTTGTAACAAATTTACAGTGTTGACCTTTGACTTGTATGTCTAGGATTGGACGACAGCCTCAAGTGGGTGGCAGAAGAAAACTTCTAAATGAACAACAAGAACAAGAAATATGCAACATGGTCATTGCAAATAATGCCATCACACTGAGACAGATTCGTAATGCAATCCTGCTAGACAATGTAATGTTCCAAAATATAAACTCTATCAGCATCTCCACAATAGACCGGGTACTGAAGAAACATCAGATGACCATGAAACAGATTTACAGGGTACCATTTGAGAGAAACTCTGACAGAGTGAAAGGGCTGCGGTACCAGTATGTGCATGTAAGTCAACTACTGGTTGTCTATCATTGTAACACTATTACAGTAAGACATGGTTACCACTGTTTTTTTGTTTTGCGTTATCCTTTTCACCTTCAGAATCCAGCTTTGTGTGACTAGAGCATTTTTCCTAGAAATTGTCTTCAGTTTCCCACTCCCTGTTTGTACAGTACTTTAGATCCTCCCTGCAGTATCTGTCTCTACTTGACTGATTAGATTTATTTCTATTCTATTGTAGAGAATTATGGCATTAGAAGGCAACGAAACCCCTCACATCCTAGTCTACGTTGATGAAGCTGGCTTCAACCTGGCCAAAGGTCGAAGGCGTGGCCGTAACATCATTGGCCACCGAGCCACTGTGGATGTCCCAGGCCAGCGAGGAGCAAATATAACAATGTGTGCCGCTATATCAGAAAGAGGTGTGGCCACACACATTCCCAGTTTAGGGCCCTACAATACACAAAAGCTCCTCAATTTTTTGGACCACCTTTATACTGATCTGATCCCAGAAAATGAGAGAGGTGTAGAAGGACCTCAGCTACCACATTATGTCATTGTGTGGGATAATGTGAACTTCCACCGCGGCCCACGCATCAGAACCTGATTCACCACTCATCCCCGGATGCTAATGGAGTTTCTTCCACCTTACTCTCCTTTCCTGAATCCAATTGAGGAGTTTTTTCAGCTTGGAGGTGGAGGGTGTATGAGCATCAGGCTCAAGACCAGAGGGCCCTGCTGCATGCAATGGATGCTGCATGTGAGGACATCACAGGGGATCAATGTAGGGGATGGTTGAGACATTCACGCCGTTTCTTCCCTCGCTGCATCGCACGAGAAAATATCCGTTGCGATGTGGATGAGAATTTATGGCCTGACAGAGAGCAGCGCGTCGATGGCCAGGAGGATGAGGATGGTGGCCAGGAAGGAGAGGGTGACAATGGCGACCACTGAAAATATTACTGTACTATAGTTCTGAGACTTTATTTACAGTATGGTGGGCTAGAGTTTTTTTGGTTTTTTTTGTTTGTGTTTATAACTGTTCACATTTACAGAATCCTGTATATGTTTTCTTTTCACAGTATGTTCTCTAATGTTAACATTTCTTTGTACGAATAAAAATGTTTACAGTTTCCTTGAGTATGAGTGGTTTATTGGAGGCTGATTTTACTGTAAAATCTTTTGGTTTTATTCATAGTGGTATTCTGTTGCTAGACCTGTGCCTCAGTGACAAAACGTCTAAGCATTTTGACTTGCAGTGCTTAAACAATGCCAAAGGTATAATGCATTTTGGGGGCATTGACTATTTATATGGGAAGGATATTTAGTTTTGACACATGGATAAACTCTTTTGGGAGAGATATGAGCTTTTGCAGGGGATCCATGGTGTTGTGCTAAACCATCCGGGGTATTCTGACAAAAGCACTAAATGAATGCACATGTGCCAAGGCAATTGAGAAGGATCTGTGCTATTCTGACTGTACTGACCTTTTATATGGGAAAGGAATCTGCTTTTGAAGCATGGACGAAGAGTTTGGGGTAAGATATTTGTTTTGCTAGTGAGCTATAATGTTGGGCAGCACTGTAAGACTGTTTGGCCAAATGACCTTATGGTTTTGAGAATGTCATCTCGGTTTCAAGAAATGAGCCAAACCAATCGAGAAAAACTGTAAAATGAATGGCTTATGCCTTTATCTTTTGAATGTGTATCACACTGCCCCTTTAATTTTGTGTCCCCATCAGTGTGTGAATCACAAATGCACATTTGGCCCTGAGTTTAATAATGAGGGCTGAGCTGATGAGCACTCTTGAAGACTTCTGTTGCTGTTCAGTTAGGACATTCAGGTTTTGGTGCCACTGATGTCACACTCACTCCAGGTATGAATGACATTACTGGAAAATTGTCATGTAACTCCTACTACAGGTGGCGCCCCCTTCTGGAAGTTAACCGATAATCTTACTGTAACTAAACCTCTTGGGTAGTCCAGTGTGGCACTGATAGTTAAATATGAATTACATAGTAAAGGATCACATTTACAAGGAATGAACATGAAACATAAAAGAGGACAGTGCCACTCAAACAAAGGACACGCACCGCGGTCACCTCAAATGACAGTTTCTGAAGTAGGAGTTCTTATCATGCAGATATTTTATTGAATATTTGAAATGCAGGAGTATAGAAAGTAATACAAAAATGCAAGTAACTTCTACTGTTAAAGACGTACATGTGGTCAACAAAGTCAAGAGTGAGCCTGACGTCTAATTTTAGAAGTGACAGTTCCTGTTCCCTCATTCAGCGATTATTATAATATTGGTACATTTTAATTACAGAGCATCTACAGTATCTGAGGACTCAAAGCATTTCAAAAATAACAATTTATGTTCTTCACCCACTGAAACAACAATTAGGAAAAGTGAAATGCGAAGGTGTGGGGTGATAAAGCAAACTGAATAAAAAACAATCAATCAGAGCTTAATAAAATGAATCAAATCCAAGCACCAAACATAAAAAGTAAATCAAATGAAAATGTGAGAATTGAATGAAAGAAAGGACTCACCAAAGGCCAGCAGCTTCATGATGGTGTGGTCAGGGTGGAAACAGAGAAACAAGAGAAAATGTGCAGCAGGAAATAAAGAAGAAACATCCTGTCAATGAGCTAACACCTCAAA
>JANRMT010028174.1:3761634-3772987 GCA_026402145.1 Polypterus bichir lapradei
TTCAAATGTTTGATGGAACTCTTCTTGGTTATTATGTTGTACATACAATATACTGTATTTCATTAAGTAAATCATTACACTATTATTCTGAGCACCCCAGGTTATGTCAGTTTACGCTAATTCAGATTTATTTTATTTTATTTTTTTCTGCAGTCGCTGTCCCACAAGGATCAGGCCTTATATGAAGTGTGTGGCCGCTCCCAAAGAGCAAGCAGGAAATGAAGAATGAAGGAGGGGATATGAAGAAGAACCGATAAAAGGGGAAGAAGGCTGTTTAAGCAAAACTAAAATGCATATAAATTTTTACAGTTTCACATCCTTTCAAAATAAACTTCTAGGAGCGGACCACCTCCACCTGCACTCCCTGAATGGTGACCTGACATATCGGCTCTTTGGTGCGGTGAACGTCAGTCAGCAGTTTCTTGGTTTTGCTGATTTTTGGGTTGCTGACAATTCTCAAACTTCTCCCCCTGACTCCTCTCCCTCGTCTCATCCGCCTTATCAATACCCTCATAAGTGCTGAGTCACATTTCAAAACCTTTCAAAATAAACTTGTTAAGCACACTGTGCACGTACCAACAATGGCAGGTGGAAATTCTGAAAAGGTTATACGGCAGGAGCTGGGTGGGCGCTAACGGATTGCCTTATTACCAGGGTGGGATGTCTCAGCCACAGATTCGTAGCCAGGCCTGAGTTATCATTCCTCAGGGTACTGGTGGGCAGCAGCGTGCATTTAAATCCTGGGCCCAGTCGCTGTCTGTTTAGATGTTATGAATGAAGTTTATTGTTCTTTCTTTATAGCATCTGTGTGTCATTTCTGTGATTTTTATATTCAGGGAAATTAATACTGTAGTCATTTTCTGTATTGGAGCCCTCGTTTAGAAGATTCGCTTTATTGGATGTTTATTTGAGATGCCATTTTGTTTTTGTTCCCTCTTTGTTTTTGATCGCTCTAACATTTTAGGAGAGTCGCTCACAGATTTGACACGGTCGCTCACAAAAGACCCGACTTTCAAACAGAATGAAACTATCAAAAAATTAAATAAAAAAATTAATTACACCAACTATGGAAAATTGTTTTTTTTTAAATTGGTCATTTCTATGTATTAGAAAAGTATCGTAAGCACATGAGAAAAGTAGACACGATATGTTATTAAGTACCAGCTGTCGTCCGTGGCTCCACTGATGTAGTAGTGAAACAGGACAAGATTGAAAATGCAATAAAAAAGAAAAACATTGTAATTCTGGTCAAGCGAAAGGTAGGTCAACATCAAGCATTGGCACTGTATCTGATCGTGTTCAGGTCTGACGGGAGAGTAACCAGCTTGTTACTTACTGTATATTCCTATTCATATCACTTAAATACTTTAATCTGACTGCTGACAATTGTTTCTGGTCTGTCGGACAGGCGTTTGGGGCTTTTTCTTGACCATAGGGAGGATTCTTCAGTCATGAGCAGTGGAGGTCTTCCTTGGTCTACCAGTCCCTTTGTGATTACTGAGCTCACCAGTGTGTTCTTTCTTCTTCATGATATTCATCATAATTTCATCATAACCTCCTGTGACTTGTACTCCACACGTCAAGGCGCTATATATCCTGACATTCTGTATGCCTTCTTAATGGCTTCTGAACACTGTCAGGAAGTTGATAGCTTAGAGTCCACTACGACTCCTAAATCCTTCTCATAAGGTGGACTCTCGATTTTCCGACCGCCCATTGTGTATTCAAACCTCACATTTTTACTTCCTACACTTAATACTTTACATTTACTACCATTCAATTTCATCTGCCCAAGCCTGTATGCTGTCCAAATCCTTCTGTAATGATTCAACAGTTTCTCAATTATTCATCGATTCACCTATCTTGGTATCATCTGCAAACTTAACCTGCTTGTTACTTATCTTCTTCTTCTTCTTCTTCTTCTTCTTCTTCTTTTGGCTGCTCCTGTTATGGGTTGCCACAGCAGATCATCTCTTCCTGTTCTCTTCATCTTGTTCTGTCACCCCCATCACCTACATGTCCTCTCTCACCACATCCATAAACCTTCTTCTTTTCCTCTTCCCTGGCAGCTCTATCCTTAGCATCCTTCTCCCAATATACCCAGCATCTCTCCTCTGCACATGTCCAAACCAACACAATCTCACCTTTCTGACTTTGTCTCCCAACCATCCAACTAGAGCTGACCCTCTAATGTCCTCATTTCTAATATATTCCTATCTAAATCCTTTCCATATATTAAAAAAGCAGCTGCCCCAACACTGACCCCTGCTGGACACCACTCTTAACGTCAGCCAATTCACACCATTGGCCTCTGTGACATGTGTGAGACATGCCCAGACACCAGCACATATTTATCCAAAGCACACACGTTTATTTCTGCACGCAGTACACAGTGCTTCCCAGCACTAACCACCTTTACTCTGGGCAGCTCTTCAAATGTCCATGGGCCGCCTTTCCTCTCTCCATGGGAGCTTCGTCCTGCTCCCACTCCCAACTGTAGGGAGGTGGCCCCTGTTATTCCCACCCGGATGTACTCCAGGTGCTCCTTCTGACGACACTTCCTGATGTGGCGGAAGTGTCAGGAGAGCACTCGGAAGTACTCCGGGCATCCCTGGAGGGATCATCATCCATCTTTCCGGGTGTGGCGGAAGTAGATATTTCCCAAGCCCTCTGAGACTTGGGGCACCTGCTGGCGGTGGCCAGGGGCCCCAATGGGCTTCTCTTGTGGTTCTCCTCCGATCCAGGGCGGTTGCCCCCTCGTGGCCCGGAGGACATATATGCCACCTCCCGGTCCTTCAAGGTGTCCCGGCTGGGTCTGGCCCCCAGCTGATTGTGACACATGTAACACTGAAAAATTATGTCTTGGGGTTCCGTCTTGCGGTGGGTTGGCGCCCTGCCCGGGATTGGTTCCTGCCTTGCGCCCTGTGTTAGCTGGGATTGGCTCCAGTAGACCCCCGTGACCCTGTGTTCGGATTCGAAAATGGATGGATGGATGGGGTTCCATTTAAAAATTCAATCCATCCACCTACCCATTTAAAACTTAGTAGAATTAATGGATCAAATTGGAATAAGACCCAAGACCATTATGGGGTATCCTAACGCTATGAGACAACATAACAGAGCTCAAGTAGAATGAGCCCCGTGTGGAGGAAAGACACCCTGCAGTCGCCCTGATCTGTCACTTGAGCTCCCAGATGAATTTGCTAGGCCGTTGAGTATTAGGGTGTTGTACCGTGTTAGCCATTATGAATGTAGTGACATCTCGCCTAAAGAAGGGGTCTGAGTTGCCTCGAAAGCTTGCATATTGTCATCTTTTTAGTTAGCCAATGAAAGGGGTCATTTTGCTTGACTTCTCACTAGGCCCTTAAAAAAAATTATAGGCAAATGACAGTTTAAATATCATGTAGTGGCACAAAAACCAGCCCAATACTTGATGTAGACAAAGATTTGGTGACGTCAAGAGCAATGGATTAGCTACATACCATTAAAAACTGAATAATAAAATATGTATCAAGGTGTGAAGGGCATGGAATGGGGTGCCCGATGGATCCAAAAAAAAAAATCCTAATAAGACGAAGGAGGGAGTTTGAAAAACAAACCAAAACACTGCATTATTCCTTAAAAAGTAGCCCAAGGGACCACAACTTACAAAAGCCCAATTTGGGCAGAAAAACCACAGAGCTGCTCCCAGAGACCTCCATTGGCTTCACTGGCTACGTGAAAAGAGGACAGAACTTTATTCCCTGGTAGCCCATTGAGGATGACCTGCAGTGGTTGTGTCGGCGAAGGGTCAACCAAGTTGTGAAATGTCTAGAGAAGATATTGGGACAGTGTCAAGAGGCAGGGCCTGTTAAAGCCCATTGCGGGACTTCCTGTGTGATTTTGGGCTATACAAAAATAAACTGTATTGTATTGTATTTCACTAAACACAAGAATGACCCACCAACTGAAGCTCACTTCTTGTTTGAGTATAAGAAATTTGAAAAAACGAGAGAAGGCCATCCAGTCCATCAGGCTCATTTGTTGATTTATCTCCAGAGATTGGTGACGCTACGCTGGTGAGACATCCAAGCAAGATCTTAGGTGTGCTCTTTATATTAGACAATACGACTATAACAATGACCACTGAGCTACCATCTTCCCTCAGAATCAGGGATGTAAACGTTGCATGGCACGAAATAAGTAATTTGACGAGAACACCTTAAGGTAAAAGGTGATGACGCTGGTGGTCACAATGAAGCTCTTTGGTTCCTTCCTCTTATTTGTCTGTAAGCCGATATTATTTTGAACCTGGATTGTTTATAAGCTCATATTCATGTAGCATGCGTCTCGTCTCCTGAAGTGAGCTCTCTTCTTGCATGATTTTTTTTATTTTTCTCACTCTAAGCTCTGTGGTGGTTTGCATGCGCATGGCCACTGACCACAGGATGTCTCGACTTCAGGCTCTGCCTTTCCTGTGGCTCCAGTTTCTACCCAAAAACTGCACGAGAAATGTTCCATGATGCAGACCAGAGCCAGTCACGGCAAGTCACAGCGAGACGAGACGGCTCGAGTGTTTCACGTGCATCTCAGCGAGTCACCGAGATTACCTGACGTCCATCGGCTCTGCGGGGCCGTGTGAAAGAATTCACCCCCTTGGTGTTTGTCCTGTTTTGTCACTTTAGAGTCTGGAATTAAAATGGATTTTCATTTGGATTTTATGTAATGGGCATAACAATTCAGTCCAAGTTGTTGAAGTGGATTGAAAATAAAACACCTTGTATAAATATATATATAAAAAAAAAATAACAAGTAAAAGCTGAAAAGTCGTGAGTACTGTGAACAAAGCACAAACATGATGGTGGCAACTTTGGGGACAGGAAAACTGGTCAGGATTGAAGGAAAATTGTCTGTCACTCAACACAGGACAATCAGTCAGTCATCTTCCAGCCCGCTATATCCTAACTACAGGGTCACGGGGGTCTGCTGGAGCCAATCCCAGCCAACACAGGGCGCAAGGCAGGAACAAATCCGTGGCAGGGTCAGCCCACCACAGGGCACATACACACACACACCAAGCACACACATTAGGGACAATTTAGGAACGGCAATGCACCTAACCTGCATGTCTTTGGACGTGGTGAAAATTACCGGGGGCGAAATGTGGGGGGCAACTTATCCAGATGCCGAAATGAATGGTGTCCTTTTAAAGCTGTTTCACTCCTAGACCTTTCATAGTTAAGAACACTAAAACTAATAATGAAGCATATTGATCCTTGATCAAAATTCTCAACAGCAGTGTTTACAATCCACCTATCTAACAGTGATGAGGGTGGCTGGCCCACGTGCCCACCTTCTCAGATCTGTTGCTTGTTCTTTCAGTCCCCTCTATCTCCCCTTACCAATTGCCTGCTTCTCAACTTTGAACTTCATAACCAAAGACCACTTTGCTCCTTTAAATCTCATTGTGGAAGACCTTCCAAGGTCACTTCCAGTCTTTTCTGAAGCAGTCCTTCCAATGCAGACAAAACCCTACAAAACCCCCTGGAGATGTTTTCTCAGAGCTCATCCTGGTGGCTCCAAGTATTCCGATTAGACTACTGGAACATTGGAGATTTTTTAGGATCACCAATGCACCTAACCTGCATGTCTTTGGACTGTCGGAGGTAACCGGAGCACCCGGAGAGAACATGCAAACTCCACGCAGGGAGGACCCAGGAAGCGAACCCAGGTCTCCTTACTGCGAGGCAGCAGCGCTACCACTGCGCCACCATGCCGCCCACACAGGACAATTCTTCAGGAAAACCTGCTTCAGTCTGCCAGAGATCTGAGACGGGGATGAAGGTTCACCTTCCAGCAGGACAATGGATGACCCTCAACAGACTGCTAAAGCAACACTGGGGTGGGTAAAAGGGAGGCACTGAGATGAGTGGCGTAGCATAGTTGGGGCGGCAGGGGCGGCAAAGAATTACTGTATATTTTAGTCTTTTAAATTGAAGTACCTAAATAAGGGGGCGGCGAAATTTTTCTCCGCCCCGGGCAGGTTGATACCCACGCTACACCACTGACTGAGATGTCTTGGAGTGGCCTTGTCAAAGCCCAGAGCTCAATCCAATGGAGAATCTGTGGCATGAGTTGAAGATGGCTGGACACACTAACACAAATCATTGAACTTGTAAGAGTTGGAGTAGTTTGGCCTTGAGGAATGGGTGACAATCCCAGTGGTGAGATGTGCTAAGCTAATGGAGACATTCAACCAGAGACTTGTAGCTGTAATTGCAGAACACGTGGGGCTCTATAAAGGACTGAATACTTATGCACACTCAGGATTTCTATTATTTTTGTCTTAATTATTGTTTGTGTCACAATAAAAAACATTGTGCATCTGCAGTTGGCATGTTGTGTAAATCAAGTGGTGCTAGCCCCCCAACAATCCATATTAATTTGAAACACTGAGGGGGATGAATGCTTTCACAAGGGGCTGTATATCCACCCAGCCTTCATTATAATGGTCACCTTTAGTAAAGCAGGGACCAACCAGGATGGGAAGCCCAGTCCATGGTCCTTTCAGAATGTATGGCTGTAGGCTGTCACATTTTGACTTTACTTAGTATTGCAAGAAGAGGCCATTTTGCCCCAAAAAATCCTTACCAACCCTAATGACCTAATTTTGCCAAAATGTCATCAAGTCATCCATTATACTTTTCCCCTTCATACTTTTAAATACGTCAATTCTGTCAAATCTTAAGCTATGAGGGAGGCATCACCCTCACCAGAACATACCGGGGTGATTTCAGAATTTCCCAGGTCTTAAACTTATATACTACTAGCCATGGGCACCCAACTACGTTGCACTTGTTAAAGTTGTCTGTGAAGGGCTCCCTGTTTAAACGCGGCTGCCAGTCGTGAACTGGGCCCTTCGTCGCACAGCATTATGATTTTTTATAAGGGAAACAAAATTACAAAAGAAAACCCTTGGACATTGATTCGATAGGAACGGCCTACTCGGAATCACTGTCCGAATCGTAATTATGTGGTGGTGTAGGAGCATTTCTGCTTCTGTCCGTTCACAGTCCGTCTCGTTTTCACGACGCTGTCGTTTACTTTCACGATCTCTTCTCAACCTTTCACCAATCTCGCAGGTTGCTTTGTGGCAATCCAAAGAGTAAGGCAATATACACGGAGCAATGGTTATTAAAGGGGGACACATAGGTATCCAGGCTCTTTAAAGCATAAATAGAGATCACTTCACTTGGTTGGTGAGTTATTGATTATGAACTCACAATACCCATCCATCACATTATTTATTTATTGTCTTTAAAAATTGTGAAAAATATCATATACAGTGTCTTCAGAGAATATTCAGACCCCTTCTCTTTTTCACATTTTGTTACACCAGTCAGCCACGAAATTAAAACCACCTGCCTAATATTGTGTACCCTTGGTCTTCCAAAACAGCTCTGACCCATCCAGTCATGGACTCCACCAGACCTCTGAAGGTGTCCTGTGCTATCTGCACCAAGGCCTGTAGGTCCTATAAGTTGCAAGCTGGGGTCTCCATGGATTGGACTTGTTTGTAATGTTTCTACAAGGCAAAGATGTCGCAGCTGGAAAACAGCAATGTCTGAAACGTGGCATTTCAGTGCCAGTGGGTCAGGTCTGACTCTCCCCTAATGACATGGACACTTCAGGCGAACTGATCAGCTTCAACGATCCTTGCCATACAACTGCAGAACCGGTGGAAATCAACTCAAAATGATTTCAGAGCTATGGCCAGACTCTCATGCATTATGCCCAGCAGCTCCTTGGGCTCTATATTGCTGCTGTGCCAGCGCTTGATAAATTGTCCTTGTAAACGCTTCACTCCTGATCACAGGTCTCGATTGCGTTCTCATAACAATTCTTATTTCACATTCTCATAAGAAAAAAGAAACCATGCCCGGCATCAAGACTGGCATTGAGTCTTGGAGAATTGTGGGGTGTTGGCAGCCACTTATTTGCTGCTGGCGTTCAGACTTAAGTGGCTTCACACACTCAGCAGGAAACTGGCAACTCGTGTCAGTTTAGAGGCCCATACCAACTTAGCCACCAAACGACAGTCCGTCCCACAGGTGACGTACCAGTTACACATGGGCAAGGTGTCCAGGAGCACCACCTCTGCCCCCTTTTTATTCTTAACTAACAGATGTACCTACCCAGAGCTGAAAAAAGTACAAGGACCCCAAACAAAAAATTTCACTAACTATACCCATCATGGGGATGAAACATTGCATCCCTGTGCCAACCTCTAAAAATGCACCTTGCAGAGGTGCCACCCTAATAAAGTGTGGGTGCAGTCATTAAGTAAAGTTCCCCAAGGGAACAATAGCTAGGCTGTGTTCTTCTCCTTTGCCAAACGGGACATCTGTGCTCAATTTGGTGGGGTTTTACAACTTGGCCATGCACACCCAAATTCACATTCAGCTTTATATTTGATATACAAAAGTTCTGGAAGGCCATGCCAGCTCCAGTCGTGATGATGATTACTGCCCCTATGGTCACATTGATTGTATAGACTGGCATGACACTGTCCTGTCCCAAAGCATCTCAAAAGAGATGACCATCGATATTCAGAACGAGCACTCCATGGTGGTCCCATTCACAGTCAGAAGGTAGATGTTGTAGAGCTCTACTGCCTGGCTGCTTGAATTGCCGTCAGCTACTTATTGTATTGTTGAGGTCTTTTGTCTGTCATGTCATTTTGTCTCAGTACCCTCACCACCCACAATGTCTGCCTGCTACTTTGTGCTGGCCTGTAGTTCAGAACAGTTTGCTCTACAGAATTCACAAGACCACAGCATATGAAGACCGAGCCAACCACTTGAGTGTCTTTTGTTGTTTTCGGTGGTGGGCTCAGCTGCGGTTTGCATGTCTCTGCCTCGTCTGCCCCCTCATTCAGGCTTTGTGCTTATTTTTAGGTCAACTTGGCCACACGGCTCCTCTGATAAAATGTCTCTTGCTTGAAATGGGGAGCCTCTCACAGAGTGTCACATACGTATGGCTCGGGGCAGGGTGGGCACTAAAACAGTCAATCGCAGAGACCCAAATCCATCTTGGTCACCATGCCAAAGAGAGCCAAGTCTGCTATATTTCAACCAGGATTCCCAAACTCGGGCTGAGGTTAAAAATTCTTCTGTAATGTCTGTTTGGTTCATTCTTGATTCCTATAACTATTGTGAACTTTAGCCTGGACACAGAATTTCCCAAAACACACATGTTTATTAACATTTTGCACCACCACAATGTACACAGTGCACAAACCCCACCAATGCTCCACCCTTACCTCTTTTTCTTGTCCTTTTCTTCTGCCGCCTCCACTCCTCTCTCGCAAGCTCCGTCCCCTTCCACTTGACTCCGGCTCCCCGAGTGGAGTGAGGTGGCCTCTTCTATACCGCACACGAACGTGCTCCAGGTGCTCCTCGATCAAGTTCTGGCAGCACTCCCGGGTAAGGCAGAAGTGCTACATGGGAATCCGGCTCCTCTTCTGGCAAGACTTCCGAGTGTGGCAAAGGTGCTGCAGACCATGGCTCTGGAACTGTCCAAGCGCCCCCTGGTGGCCCTGATGTAAACCATGGCGGCTGCCCTCTTGTGTCTTGGAGGAGGTACTGCTGGTGATATGTCCACTCCCCCAGTCCTCTCCTCAAAAGGGCGTCCCGACTGGGCAAAGTCCCCAGCCGTCTATCACACTCTGTTCATTTTACTTTTGTTTATGTGAATTGCTTTTGACTTTGTCTATGTATGGAAGATGTTTGTGTTACATTCCATGTGTTCAGTGGGTTGTCCCACAAGAGGCAGAGCCGCCTGCCAATTACCACCGGGAACCAGCGTCTACCTTATAATTTTAGAGGGTCTCCTACAGTTCTTGACTGCTCATTGTGAGTGCGCTAGCGAGTTGGTGAGTTTACTTGTGTTGATTATTTTTTGATTTATTGGATTTCTGGATTCTCAACCATGATGGACGGCCAGGACACCCAAAGAGTGAAAGAATGGGGGAAGGTATCTACTCCGGGACACTGCCTCCCCCAAGACGCCAGATGACAATTTCCCTGCAGTATAATGGTGCCCTGGATTCCTGCAGGGCACCATGGGATCTGGAGTTTCGGCTATACAGCCCTCCTGGGAACCGTGGGTGCCGCCATGAGATGCTGCAGGAGGACCTGGGGACTTCTACTTTTTACATAGCCCAGAAGTACTATTGAGTCATAGGGCTGAAAGCCAAGAAGTACTTCTAGGCTGACAGAAAACTTGAGTTTTGTGCTGGCAAGTCATGTGGGCGGATGAGCAGAACCACTTCCAGGTCGGACCATACTGTATATAATGAACTGCTGAAAACCCAGCAAGTGAGCCAGAGTCGGGTGGAGGTGGACAAAGCTTGCTGGAAGGGGTGGAGAGAGAACGAGAAAGAAAGAGTATTGTGTAGTTGTGATTTACTTTCCCTGCTGTGGGCTGGCACCCTGGCCGGGGTTTGTTTCCTGCCTTGCGCCCTGTGTTGGCTGGGATTGGCTCCAGCAGACCCCCGTGACCCTGTAGTTAGGATATAGCGGGTTGGATAATGGATGGATGGAGGGATGGATGATTTACTTTCCTGTTTATTGTGGCTGCGTTGCTTGAAGGGCACTATTTAAAGAAGAGAATTATTAAAATACTTCTTAGTGCTTTTACCCTGTGTCCTGAACATCTGTCTGTCTGTTGGGTTTAAAGGGGCGACAGCGACCTCTAACGTCCCCACAACCTTCTGCTCTGTTTTCTGAGAAAATAAGCAAATGTAAGTGGATAACCTCAAACCGCTTGGCTTTGTATCTTTCTGTATATTGTGCTCAGGCAGGCTGACTAAGTGAGCGCCATGCATGTCCTTCTGTCACACTGGCCGGGTATTGCTCTTCCGCCCAACCCTGCCAAGATGCCATTGTGTCCACTTTTGTACTGGCATTTTCTTCCACCATTCTGGTTAAACCAGAGAACATCCTGTTAATCTTTGTGCGCATTTGCCACCTGGGCCTTCCATTACACCCCGTTGTGCTAGTGACATCAAATGCCATGGGGTGAAATGGTGGTAAGGGGTAATCAAATATCCCATGAGATGGAGAAGGAATGGTGATTAAAACGACTGATGAAATACATTTCCATAGTTATAATAATGAGCTGTGTAAGCCCGTGCTGTAAAAAGCCTGGGCTCCTAGACACCATGGATTCTGGCAGTTCAATCAATCAATTGCATCCATTGTGCATTAGTGGCTAAGCGAGTTTCTCTCTTCTCTGAGGTTTCGTTTTGCTGATGTGCTCACCTTGCTTGTGTATTAGTGGCTAAGCGAGTTTCTCTTTCCTTGGAGGTTTT
>JANRMT010028174.1:3772997-3786829 GCA_026402145.1 Polypterus bichir lapradei
TCACTCTCTCTCCTTGGAGGTTTCGTTTTGTCGATGTGCTCACCTCGCTTGTGTATTAGTGGCTAAGCGAGTTTCTCTCTCCTTGGAGGTTTCGTTTTGCCGACCTGCTCGCCTCGCTTGTGTATTAGCAGCTAAGCGAATTTCTCTTTTCTCGACTGTCTCACTTTGACGACAGAGTCGCTTTCTTTGAGCTTCATGCTGTAGCCTCACACTTCCAGGCTGGACAGACAGACACACACACTTCCACGCATAGACATTTATATATAAGAAAAGCGAGACAGAAGCTAATAGTCAACATGTGTCCATGGGGTAAGATTCCGGTGTGTTCAGCGACTACATTAACTGACATGAAAGTTGGAGTATTTCACATTTTTTTATTTCTTCATCTATGAGTTAATTATTGCATTTTTATTAAGTATTTTTGTAGCAATGAGTTAAAAGCCAAAATAAAAGATAATAGTTTAGAAATAGATAACAGAATGCAACTCCATGTGTCAGCAGACAAAATTAAATTTGTGCTTTTTAACAGCACTTTACAGCGGCGGTCAAAATGATTTTACAAATTCGCCAATGCTTTTCAATAAGTGATTTTAAAATTTCAAAACTTTGTACAGATCAATCTGTATGAGATAACACACTGAAAATGGAACTGTCTTGAGATTTATTTATTTATTTATTTATTTATTTATTTTTGAAGAATAAGTGTTCAGCAATTCAAAAAAACTGGCCTACTGGCGGGGCGGGTTGTTTCATGTGGACAGACGGACAGACATGGCTACCACAATAGGTGCTTCACGTTTATATGCAAACATGCTTAAACACAAAATAAGCACTGAAAATATTGCTAAATAATGCAATAAAAAAACTAAATAAAAATGAAATCAAGAAGTGTCATTTGACATCCCACTTTTCATGATTAGGTTTGTGTGATTTTTACTTTGTAAATTCTAATATCTTAACGACTATTTTCAGGTCTTTCTATTGCCACCAATTTGAAGCCGTCATCAGTGCCACATCCCATGTTTCTAGGGGCGTGGCTTCAGGGGCGTGACCCACGGGTAATCAGTGTGATTGGATAAACCGTTTGCTGGGGGTTCTTTTTGTTATCTAATCTGCGGATACAACCTTTTAAAAAAGAATCCCTTGCTTTAGTGCTTCTCACAAGTTTCGTTTGGGTTGAATTTGTTTTCTCGACTTCAATTTGTGCCCATCGTTAGCATTTGGTAGCAAGGTTTATTTTTATTTATTTATTTTTTTTGGTTTCATTTTTTTCTCCTGGTTAGCTCAGTAAAACTACACACATCCTGTCATCAGCAGGACACCACCTTGCCAGGTATATTAAAAGATAACAAACCAGGGCTCGGCATTCATTTTCAAATTCGCAGCTAGAGGAGACGTACAGCAGCTCCTTCCACAGAGGCTATTTCTTTCTAAGAGAGTTTCGAGTTCAGTCTGTTGTAATCCCAATCTTTTTTTTTTCTTTAATTTTCATTTCAGACATTAAGCAGGGTTACCAAGGAGGTTTCCAGCCTTTCATTTTCTTCTTGTCATTGTAATATTTATAATATTAATGATAGTCTGTTCTTCCAAGGTCCAAGGATCTCGTCTCTATAACTATTTTGTCATTTTGTTCACATTGTACTGGAACTCTTTTAATTTTCCAATTCATTCCTAAGTTCATATAATACTACAGTATTGCACATCAATGCAGCATCATTTTTGCCCCATACTAATTTCATTAGACCCAACCATAAAACAGAAGAAATCTCACACCACCATTACCATCAGAATTGAGACAAGATCTTAATTTATAACTGGAATTGAGCTCCATCTCTGCTGCACAAAATGGACTATTTTCTGTGCTCTCTGTCTGCTCCCCTCTTCATCTTCCTCAGGTCCTGGGGTTGGTGGCACATCTCATACAGCTCCTGGTGCTTGTGTGTCAGCTCCTGCAGGAAGACATGTCACCCATCAGTTCATGTGATCCAATGGAGTGTGACAGTGAGTGTACTGTACAGCAGGGGTCCCCCACTCCAGTCCTGGAGGACCACTGTGGCTGCAGGTTTTCATTCTAACCCTTTTCTTAATTAGTGACCTGTTTTTGCTGCTAATTAACTCCTTTTCCATTCATTTTAATTCACTTGTTTATGAAGATTTGTTCCCCTGAATTTCTTCATTTCTTTCCTTAGATGGCACTCAAACAGAAATGAAATGTGAAGTGAGTGAGCCTACAGCAGACCAACTAAGTCAGGGCCTCAAACTCCAATCAATTTCACTCCAACAAGTTAAATAATGAGGCGACAACTCTTGTTGTTAATTAAACTCTTTCTTTAATTCCATGGCTTGTTGCTGCTCTTATTGTGCAATAGCAGACATGTCCGAAATTGTAGATTTCCTCTTTTCTAAGAGCTCTGGTCAAATGTTTTGTGGACCTGAACAGATTCTCATTTCTGAGACCTTCATCGGTCTTTATTTTCAGGTATTGTATGATGGACACCAGTTGTTTGACTCATTTTGCACCTCATTATTGTTTGGCTGCTAATTAAGGAAAAAGAAACAATTGAGGGGTCTGAGTCTTCAAGAGCAAGTCAGTTAAAATGAATTCAAAAGAAGTTAATTAGCAGCAGAAACAGGTCACTCATTAACAAAAGGGTTAGAATGAAAACTTGCAGCCACTGGTGCCCTCCAGGACCACCTCTGTAGAGCCTGAATGACCACAAGACAGAGGCTAGTCCTGAAGCCGGCACTATTTCGACTAGATCAGTGGTCTTCAAGTTAATTCATGTTATCCCCCAAGTCCCCACCCCTTTTTCCTTAAGCCCCACCCACACCCCTGTGGCTGCAGGTTTTTGCTCACAATCAGTGACACTTTTTTTATCCATCCATCCATCCATCTATTATCCAACCTGCTATATCCTAACTACAGGGTCACGGGGGGTCAGCTGGAGCCAATCCCAGCCAACACAGGGTGCAAGAAAGGAAACAAACCCCGGGCAGGGCAAACACACACACACACCAAGCACACACTAGGGACAATTTAGAATCGCCAATGCACCGAACCTGCATGTCTTTGGATTGTGGGAGGAAACTGGAGCACCCGGAGGAAACCATTTTTTTTACTTTTTGTTAATTTCATTGTTCAATTAGCCTCTCTTATTTTTCATTTGGCAAAGTTCAGTAATGTGAGATTTTACATTTATAGGAAAATACAGCGTAAAGGAGCAAGATGCGTGGGGCAGGAAGATATGGAAAAAGATGATCCACTAACGGGAGCAGACAAAAGAAAAAGAAGAAGAAAACAAATATAAAAATATTTGTGGTTTTTTGCCATAGCTTTAAAAACTTAATTTTGCTTTTTCGTTATCTTCTAAATTCACTGTGGAGTTTGCTCTCTTAATTGTATCTGGTGGAACCTTGTGGGAATGACCGATGACCAGCTAGCCAGTCCACTTACCACATTGCAGCTGCCTCTCAGTCATACAGATTCATTTTGTAGAAGATCTGACAGAGTGTTTGGGGCAACTCCTGGTCCAGGCTTTGGCCTTGTCACATGTGTGGACTACTGCAACTCTCTTCTGACAGGAACACCAGCCTGTGTCACCAAGCCACTGCAGATGATTCAAAATGCAGCAGCTTGTCTGGTGTTCAACCAGTGGAGGTGGGCACATGTCACATGTCCTCTATCCGGGACACTCCACCCTCTCCCTGTTAGCAAGTATTTAATTTAAACCCTTAACACTCACGTACAACATAGTCAGTGGATCAGCACCTATAAATATGGAGACACTCGTGAGGTCCTGTGCTACTTCTCGACCACTCAGGTCTACTGATGAAAGGAGTCTGGTGATGGAAATCTCAGTCCAGACGGTTTTCATGTGCTTCCCACCTCTATTCAAAAAACCCAACTAAAACACATTTGAAGACTCTCTTGTGTCTGCATAACTTATAATGACTTATGTTCTTGTTACTAAAGAAAAACTAACTACTCTTGTGTTACTCTGCTTGATTTACAGCTCTCCACTTGTGATGGTATATTTTGTACCCTTGTAATTAAACGGTCCACCAAACTGATATTTACTCAATTAGGATGACCTCTAAAGTAAGTCACATTGGATAAAAGTTTCTGGTAAGTGAAAGAATGTAAATAAAATTCTGACAAGGTGTAAAGTATGGTTGCTGTGAGAGTCTGGGAGTCCTGGTGGTGCTAAATATCTTCCACTTCACAATTACGGAGACCTCTGGGCTTCAGAAATGATTTGCTCGCCTTGTCCTGATTCATGCCTCACTACAATTTGATCATGGAGGTCTACAGGGATTTCTTTGGTCTTCACAAGTTTGTTCTGAAAGCAGTGTGAATTGTGGACCCCATATACAGTGGCTTGCAAAAGTATTCGGCCCCCATGAACTTTTCCACATTTTGTCACATTACAGCCACAAACATGAATCAATTTCATTGGAATTCAACGTGAAAGACCAATACAAAGTGCTGTACACTTGAGAAGTGGAATGAAAATCATACATGATTGCAAACATTTTTTACAAATAACTGAAAAGTGGGGTGTGCGTAATTATTCAGCCCCCTGAGTCAATACTTTGTAGAACCACCTTTTGCTGCAATTACAGCTGCCAGTCTTTTAGGGTATGTCTCTACCAGCTTTGCACATCTAGAGACTGAAATCCTTGCCCATTCTTCTTTGCAAAACAGCTCCAGCTCAGTCAGATTAGATGGACAGCGTTTGTGAACAGCAGTTTTCAGATCTTGCCACAGATTCTCGATTGGATTAAGATCTGGACTTTGACTGTGCCATTCTAACACATGGATATGTTTTGTTTTAAACCATTCCATTGTTGCCCTGGCTTTATGTTTAGGGTCGTTGTCCTGCTGGAAGGTGAACCTCCGCCCCAGTCTCAAGTCTTTTGCAGACTCCAAGAGGTTTTCTTCCAAGATTGCCCTGTATTTGGCTCCATCCATCTTCCCATCAACTCTGACCAGCTTCCCTGTCCCTGCTGAAGAGAAGCACCCCCAGAGCATGATGCTGCCACCACCATATTTGACAGTGGGGATGATGTGTTCAGAGTGATGTGCAGTGTTAGTTTTCCGCCACACATAGCGTTTTGCATTTTGGCCAAAAAGTTCCATTTTGGTCTCATCTGACCAGAGCACCTTCTTCCACATGTTTGCTGTGTCCCCCACATGGCTTGTGGCAAACTGCAAACGGGACTTCTTATGGTTTTCTGTTAACAATGGCTTTCTTCTTGCCACTCTTCCATAAAGGCCAACTTTGTGCAGTGCACGACTAATAGTTATCCTATGGACAGATTCCCCCACCTGAGCTGTAGATCTCTGCAGCTCGTCCAGAGTCACCATGGGCCTCTTGGCTACATTTCTGATCAGCGCTCTCCTTGTTCGGCCTGTGAGTTTAGGTGGACGGCCTTGTCTTGGTAGGTTTACAGTTGTGCCATACTCCTTCCATTTCTGAATGATCGCTTGAACAGTGCTCCGTGGGATGTTCAAGGCTTTGGAAATCTTTTTGTAGCCTAAGCCTGCTTTAAATTTCTCAATAACTTTATCCCTGACCTGTCTGGTGTGTTCTTTGGACTTCATGGTGTTGTTGCTCCCAATATTCTCTTAGACAACCTCTGAGGCCGTCACAGAGCAGCTGTATTTGTACTGACATTAGATTACACACAGGTGCACTCTATTTAGTCATTAGCACTCATCAGGCAATGTCTATGGGCAACTGACTGCACTCAGACCAAAGGGGGCTGAATAATTACGCACACCCCACTTTTCAGTTATTTATTTGTAAAAAATGTTTGGAATCATGTATGATTTTTGTTCCACTTCTCACGTGTACACCAATTTGTATTGGTCTTTCACGTGGAATTCCAATGAAATTGATTCATGTTTGTGGCTGTAATGTGACAAAATGTGGAAAAGTTCAAGGGGGCCAAATACTTTTGCAAGCCACTGTACACAGATGGACCTTATATAACCCACTGGTGAGGCCTCATCTGGAGTTCTGTGTGCAGTTTTGGTCTCCGGGGTAGAAGAAGGTCACAGCAGCACTAGAAAAGGTCCAGAGAAGAACGACTGGGCTGATTCCAGGGCTACAGGGGACGAGTTATGAGGAAAGATTAAAAGAGCTGAGCCTTCACAGTTTAAGGAGAAGAAGATTAAGAGGAGACCTGATTGAAGTGTTTAAAATTCTGAAGGGAATTAGTCCAGTGGATCGAGATGGTGACTTTAAAATGAATTCATCAAGAACACGGGGGGGCATCATTGGAAACTTGTGATGGGGAGATTCTGTGCAAAATTTTGTTTTTTTTTTAAAATAGAGAAATGCAGACATGAGGAATAAGTGACCAAATACTATGGAGGATAATAGGACTTTAGAGACATCCAAAACTCGACTTGATATTTTTTTAGAAGAATTAATAGGAGTGGATAGGAGTGGCCAGCTTTGTTGGGCTGAATGGCCTGTTCTCGTCTAGGTTGCTCTAATGTCTGTGTGTACATTACTGAACGAAGTCCAATTAATTCAGTTTATCACAGGTGGACTCCAGTCCAGTTCCAGAAGCCTCTCAAGGATAAATAAAGCAAACCAGATGGACCAGACCATAATTTGGAGCACCACAGTAAAGGATCTGAATACTTCTAAAAATGAGAGATTTTAGATTTGTGATTTTTTAATACATTTGTTAACCTTTCTGAAAACATGTTTTCACTTTGTCATTATGGGTTATTGAGTATAGATTGATGGGCGAAAACGGTAAATGTATCCATTAATTCATATTAGTTAATTAATAATTTAATTAATAATTAATTCTAAAATCTTATTGATGAGATCCTGCCAGGTTTTTAAAAAGTTCTGCACAGAACCTCTAAGTGAGAATTAGATTTTTTTCCAGTTTCAAATAATATAAAACATCAGTTACCCACTGACTTAAAAGAGGAGAGTTAGGATTCTTCCAGTTGAGCAAAATAAGTCTACGTGTCAATAGTGTAGTGAAGACAATCACAGTTTGTTTGTCCTTCTCCACTTTAAGCCCCTCTGTGAGCCCACCAAACACAGCTGTTAGTGGATTAGGAGGGATTGTGACCCCAAGGCTGTCTGAAAGGCACTTAAAAATTTTGGTCCAGAATGATGTTAATTTAGCGCAGGCCCAAAACATGTGACCCAGTGAGGCTGGAGCTCGATTGCAATGTTCACATGTTGCATCTCACCCTGGAAACATTTTCCACAATTTTAGTCGAGACAGATGTGCTCGATATATAATTTGAGTTGAATAATTGTATGCAGGCATCACGGTGGCGCAGTGGTAGCACTGCTGCCTCGCAGTTAGGAGACCCGGGTTTACTTCCCAGGTCCTCCCTGCGTGAAGTTTGCATGTTCTCCCCGTGTCTGCGTGGGTTTCCTCCCACAGTCCAAAGACATGCAGGTTAGGTGGATTGGTGATTCTAAATTGGCCCTAGTGTGTGCTTGGTGTGTTTGTGTGTGTCCTGCGGTGGGATGGCACCCTGCCCGGGATTGGTTCCTGCCTTGTGCCCTGTGTTGGCTGGGATTGGCTCCAGCAGACCCCTGTGTTTGGATTCAGCGGGTTGGAAAATGGATGGATGATGGATAATTGTATGCTTTGCACATATGGAGCTTGAGTGAATTCTCTGCATTGCTACCTTCCATTCCTTTTCTAATATGTTGAGTGAGAGATCCTTTTCCCTTTGTCGTCTTGGATCTTTTCAAAGACAGGGACTGTAAAATAATTTCATATATTGCAGTAATGCTGTCTGAGTCCTCGAAACTGACCGATATTTTTTCTGGCATAGAGGGAGGTGGAAGGTGAGGAAAATTCGGGCAGGTTCTATATAACAGTTTCAAGTTTGAAGGTAGTGAAAGAAATGTGTTGATGAAGAGTTAAATTTACAGTGTAATTGTTCATAGGATGCAAAGATGTTGTCTATGTACAGATCTCTAAGTAATTTAATCCCACATATTTTCCAGACATTAAAAACTGCGTGCATTTGAGAAGGTGGAAAACGGTGGTTCTCCGTTAGAAATTAAATCTACGACACAATAAAGTGTTCAGGAAGTGAAAGGGTCCGGATACCGTTTGAATCCACTGTACATGGGTCCTGCAGACATGACTGTGAGCATCGCTGCATGAGAGGAGACACTCCTGCCCGGATAATTTAGAGATTATGAAAGAAATGAAAGAATGTCTGGACTGTGAGAGGATAAAGCGTGAGAACACAGGGAGAACACGTCAACTCCTGTGGCGTAGCTGAGTTTGTGCCACTCGGTGCTTCGATTTGCCACCCTGCAACACATCTGAATATGTTAACCTATTTAAAGAGAAAATTAAAATGACGTATAGAGAAAAATTAAGATCAATTTGCATAGATTTATTCATATATAGAGAAATAGCAATCATTTTTCACATATAATTATTTATAAGCATCAACTAGACAAGAATATAGTATAGACGCCCTGATAAACCGTGTTCTGATTATTAGTTTAATATAATTACGCTGCGGAAACCAGAACCAGTGTAGTGTACTAGCGATAGGTGGGGATGTTTTCTTGATAATAAAATGAAGTTATAAATGACAATTTATTATCGGTGTAACGTTTATGTTTATTTTTGTTATTACCTCATTAATTTCAACTGCTGTGTCTGATGCCGTCACAGAAGGACAGTCTGAAAATTATTTTCAAAGCATTTGTTAATAAAAATCCGAGAATTTGACTTTTTTCATTCATGAGTGATATTTTTCCAAACCCTGCTGCTTACACACTTAGTGTACTGAACCTTTTGGCCAATAATGTGCCACCCGGGGCGGACTTTCCCTTCTGCCCACCCGTAGCTATGCCACTGGTCAACTTCACACACGTGGAATCGAAACACAGGGAGGCTGAGCTTTTACCAGCCTCTCACTGCTCCATTCTGCCCCGCAAGAATTCGATTTGGGTGAATAAAAGACTTGGCTTTTTCATCCTCTCATTGTTTTCTTGAAGCCACTTTGTCCATTATAGGGCTGGTGGGATCGGTGGCCTGTAGGGTGGAATGAGTGCCAAATGGGACGCCAATCCTGTGCAGACCCCACTCACTCGTACCACCCACCGCGCCAAGACAGAGGCACCGATCGACATGAGCAGCTCATCTTTCAGATTTGGGGAGGAATTTCTTTGTTTTGAGCTCCTCCCGTCAGACAGAAGCTGGACGCACAGACAGACTAATAAAGAGCTTTTTCCCAGCTGCCATAAATATTCTGAACTCTGAATCTCCTCAGTCTGAGTTCATTTTTAGTTGAACACGTGCAATCAGCTAATGTGCAATATATTAATGTAATACAATATAGAATATGTAATGTACTATTCATTAACAGGTGTGATAACAATTTATGCTGCTGTACTTTGAGCAATAATAATTTGCTCTGGTTACTTGATCACTTAACACTGTATACGACATTTTTGGAATTATCTGACTTTTCTTTAAATGCACCGTGGGGCTGTCACAAAAAGTCATTTTGTCGTGTTACCCAGTGACAATAAAGTGCTTCAACTTGAACTTGAACTTGAAACAGCAATACGTGGAAGACAACACACATGGACACAGGGAGAAGGTGTGTGTGTGTGTGTGTGTGTGTGTGTCCCTGAGTCCACTGAGGTTCAGGTCTAGGCCACTTCCAAGGCCATTTTTACATGTTGATGATGCAGTCACGCTTACCTGGTATTCACTTTCCAGCTCCTTGCTTGTGGATGGTGTCTGCAATAATATTAGTAGAAAAAAGAAAAATATTAAAATAAAACATGAAAAGGACTGTAAAGCAAAATGACCAAATCCTAACGGATCACCAATGTCTGTAAGCTTTCCTCTAGAGCACACAGTGTCTATACTTGGTGGGCTTATTCTTAAACACTCACTGGGCAAATTCTTAGGACCGCCTGCCCCTGTTTATCCATGCATTTATCTAATCATCCAATCAGGTGGCAGCAGTGCACTCCATTCAGCCCTGCAGATGCCAGTCAGGAGCTTCACTTCATGTTCACATCAAACAACAGAAGAGGAAATAAATGTTTGCGACCGTGACGTGATTTGAGTGTTTCTGTAACTGCTGATCTCCTGGGAATTTCACACACAACAGTCAGTAGAGTTTACTCCATCCGTCGAGCGGAAGTTCTTGTCTTGTTGATGAGATAGGTCCACAGAGAATGGCCAGGCTGGTTCAAGCTGACAAGAAAGGCTGCAGTAACTCTAATAACCAACTGTGAGGAGCAGAAGAGCCCATGAGAATGCACAACATGGTACGCCTTGAAGCAGATGGTCTACAGAAGCAGAAGACCACATTGGGTTTCACTTCTGTCCACCAAAAATGGACAACTGAGGCTGCAGTGGGCAAAGACTCCCCAAATTGGACAGTTGAATGCTGGGAAAACGATCTCTGCAGAGGCACCAACAGCGTGAATTCATTCTCCTAATCTGCCTTGTGTCAACAGTCCAGGCTGATGGTGATGGTGTAATGCTTTGTTGGCACACTTTTTGGCCCATTAATACCAATCAATCACTACTTGAATGCCACGGCCTAGTTGAGTCCCATGGCTGACCGTGTGCATCCCTCCTGGCCACGTCTCCTAATGGCTTCTTTCAGCATGATAATGCAGCACATGGGGTGGAGGTCAGTGTTCTGCAGTAGTCTCTTCAATCACGGAGTCTGAATCCAGTAGGACATCTAGAACTGGAGACTGGCATTGTGAAGGTACAGCTAACAAATCTGCAGACATTCAGTCATTTCAACAAGGACCAGAATCTCAAAGGATTGGTTCCAACGTCTTGTGGAAGCCGTGACATGAAGAACTGAGGCTGTTGGGAGAGCATAAGGAAGCCACGTCCTACCCGGTACTAGGATAGCGGTCATAAGAGATTGCTCAGTGAGTGAACGTTTCACTTTATTGACTCTTTTTTTCCTTCTCTTTCAGATGACTGAACTGGAGTGCCATACAAACCTGGGGACCTGGGGACCTGGAGACGAAGAAGGGCCCTTGAAAGGAGCCATGTATGATATTCAGTTTGGAGGGAAAGACTCAAGGAGGTCCATGTCGCAGGCTGGGGCTGGCATGGAAAATGAGCCTGGAGGGCCGAGTGGCCTCCTCTTTTGTTCTAATGAAGGATGGGATGTGTCATCTCCTTACCTCGGAATCAAAGCCGCGTTTCTGGGGATTCTCTTTGCTTTGTGGTACTCTGGATGGCTGCCATGCTGTAGAAATAGTCATTAAAAAAATGTTAATTGATAATCCGTAAAAAACGAAAATGTGGTGCACCTCCAACCAAAGAACTGAAAGTGACGGACATTTAGACTTCCAAGTCAGCAGGATGGCAAGAGCTGTAAAAAGTCACGGTGCCAGCTGTCATGATAAGAATAATAGCAGGCTGCATTGCTTAGTGTGGCTGGGCTTAAATCTCAGTACGAGGGGCAAATCAACCATCAGGGCATTCTGGGTGCCATTTCAGCCCACACTCCTCCACCTCTCTGTGTGATGAAACCACTAAGGGGGACCCACCGCTTGATGGAATGATTGTGGAACTGCTCAACAAAAGAAAGAGTGTGAAATCTGTGCTGCAACTGCAACAACCAGGTGTCTGTGTGCTTTACTGATAAAAGTACCATAAACTCCATTCATTAAGTCACTCAGTGGTCCGTGGGGGTCTTAATTTGGGCTTCATCAGCACCCTGTCTGCCCCTGAGCTGAATGTCCCGATGTCTGAGTGGATTTTCCTCCCAGCATCCTTAAGATTCATTTGTTTAATTTACTTATTGACTGTAAATTAATTGTGAGTGGACTGGCACTCCATCTAGGGTTGGCTCCTGTATTGTGCCCGATGCTGCCACATTAGGTTCAACTCTTCCAACTTTGACTTTAAATTGGATTAACTGGGTTTAAGGACTTTACATCATACTTGTGAAAGCCTGGAGATGGAAGAGCTCTCCGTCTGTGATGGTAGGGGCAGACGTCACTGGTCATGTGATCAGATGGCATAGTGACGTCATCACTTGACCATTCTATAGCATGGAGGCACAACATGGCATGAAGAGTGCAAGCTTTAGGTTAGGTGGCATTCAAAAAGGCAGTACAATGAGGAAACAACCTGTTGGAATGACAAAAGCAATGAATTTTATTACTACAAGTGTTTGTGATGCACCATCTGTTGGAAAGACAAAGAGGTTGCAATTGGACAGAAACACAGACAATTGTCCTATTATAAAGATGGACATACTATGGAATGGGAAAGAAAATCTATGAAGAACAAAGCGAGAACATTCAAACTCCACACAGAGAGCAACCAGGCACAGGGTTTGAACTCATGAAGCAGCAGCTGTTGTGGATGATTTAGCTCTGTTTACGTTTATGTTCTGCTCTTTTTGATGCCATTTTGATGAGGTCCTTTGCTTTGTGGAGGCCACCTTGGCTTTGTCTTGATTGTCTGACCCCGATGTTGTGACTTGTAATGTCAAGAACGTTGTGGTCTGGTTACTGTAGTGCTGAGGTATTTTGTAAAGAATTTATGGTGGCGGGCAGCATGGTGGCGCAGTGGTAGCGCTGCTGCCTCGCAGTTAGGAGACCAGGGTTCACTTCCTGGGTCCTCCCTGCATGGAGTTTGCATGTTCTCCCCGTGTCTGCGTGGGTTTCCTCCGGGCGCTCTGGTTTCCTACCACAGTCTAAAGACATGCAGGTTAGGTGGATTGGTGATTCTAAATTGCCCCAAGTGTGTGTTTGTGTGTGTCCTGCGGTGGGTTGGCACCCTGCCCGGGATTTGTTCCTGCCCTGTGTTGGCTGGGATTGGCTCCAGCAGACCCCTGTGTTCAGATTCAATGGGTTGGAAAATGGATGGATGGATTTATGGTGGCTTCTTTTTTGCCCACTTTTTGAGTAGCATTTAATTTTTTTTTGGTTTGATTTATTAAATTTAGACCTTTTTTGGTAATGACTGTGCCCTGTATTTCTGACTATTTTTTTATCTGACCCCACATCTCCTGGTTGTTTTCTCAACAGTCCTTTTAAGGGCAGCTCTTTCTTCGTCCCTAACAGAGGTGCTAACCACCATAGCACCATGCCATCCTGTCACGTGTTTCAGTGAATGACACTGACACACTGAGAGATATTAAAAGTGGGTCTGGACAAAAGCCCAATGGGACAACTCGAGATAAGGCAGTAAGGTGGCGCCCACCCTCACCTTGGTCTCAAATCACTGTGGTGGGTTTAATGGTAGGCCCCACAGAAAGAGAGACAGAAGTGATCAACCAGCTACTTGAGAGGGGGTGAGAGAGTGGATGTGCTGCTCTAACAGATTGGGACGGGGGACTGTAATCATTTTAATAATGGCCAATATGCTTGGGGGCTGTCATCGGACCCAAATTGTCGCTTCTGTTCTCTAAACACTCCAGATACCTGTATGCACATGTTTCAGGACCACCCTTCTGTGTTCAGTTTTTTCTCTGGGGTGTCTGGGGTGTCTGGTTTTTCTTACTTCCATGATCTCTATTAGCAGCCCCTTGCTTCGCAAGTTTTCTTCCTTCTAAACTTTTTCTCATTTCATTTATTTCTCATCCAGCAGACACTATTTGGGTTAGAGATAATTCCTGGTAAACTTGCCCTTGTCTCTCATTCATTTATTTATTTTCCACTGGCTATCCAGGACCGGGTCGTGGGGGCGACAGTCTTAGCAGTGAGGCCCACACGTCTCCTTCTCTACCCACACTTGCCAGATCTTACTGTGGGATCCCAAGGTATTCCCAGACCATCTAAGAGATATAATCCTCCCAGCAAGCTCTG
>JANRMT010028174.1:3843954-3887934 GCA_026402145.1 Polypterus bichir lapradei
AGCCATCAGAGCGGCGACCTGTCCAGTCCCACTTCACGACCCACACAACAATCCATCATCAATATAAACAATGGTAACTCCAGAAAGTACTTTATGAAACACCGACTTAAATTCCAGCAGGAGTAAATTAAAGAACAGACTTTCTTTTAACATCAGTCATTTTAGAAAGGAAAACAAAATGACAAAAGCACATCCCAAGGACTTCAGACAGGCTGCTCTTATTTCATACATCATGAAGACCTTTGAGAGGCTAATCCTAAAATACCTATGACCCATGGTTTCAGAACATCTGAGTCCCCTATAGTTTGCCTATCTGTCACATAAAGTTGTAGAGGATGCTCTGATCTTCATGCTCTTCTTATTTCATACATCATGAAGACCTTTAAGAGGCTGATCCTAAAACACCTATGACCCATGGTTTCAGAACATCTGAGGCCCCTGTAGTTTGCCTATCAGACACATAGAGGTGTGGAGGATGCTCTGATGTCCATGCTCTTCAGAGACCACTTAAACTTGAACAATACTCTGGCTCATGTTCTTTGACTTTTCCAGTGGTGTAACACCATTGACTGGGGAAGAAGCTCAAGGCTTTGATATCTGATGTTCCTACAGTCTCCTGAATGATGGACTACCTGACCAACTGACCAACAGTTTGTGAGGCTGAGGGACTGTGTATCAGGAATGGTGGTGTGCAATAATGGAGCACCTCAAGGAATTGTCCTGTCTCCCTCCCTTCCTGTTCATCTTCTACATCAAAGACTTCCAGCACAATACCAGCGCCTGCCATCTACAGGAGTTTTCAGTAGACTCATCCATCAGAAGTTGTATTAATAAAGGAGGCAAGTCAGAATACAGGAAGGTTGTGGAGGACTTTGTCTTGTGGTACAGGGACAACAACCTGCAACTCAACATCACCAAGACAAAAGACCTGAGGGTCGACTTCCAGTGTGCCAAAGAAGCCTCTGAGACCAGTCACCATCCAGGAGGAGGACGTGGAAATGGTCAAGAACTACAGTACAAGGACATGGAGCTTCAATTGAACAGCAAACTGGATTTGTCTGACAGCACAGTGGTGCTGGACAAGAAGGGCCAGAGCAGAATGGACTTGCTAAGGAGACTCAGGTCTTTTGATGTGTGCTGCAAACTTCTGGAAATCTTCTACCAGTCCATAGTAGCCAGTGTGCTGTTCTACACTGCAGACTCTTGGGGAAGCAACCTGAGCTCAAAAGAAACACAATGTCTGAACAAACTTATCAGGAAAGCCTGCGCCATCACAGGACAAACCTTGGACACACTGGAAGCTGTTGTAGAAAAGAGGATGGAGGGAAAACTTGGATGCCATCATGAGAAATCCCCTCCGGGAGGCGCTGTCTTGGAGCACTTTTAGCCACTGGCTCATTCCACCACAGTATGATAAGAAGCACTTCCGGAGGGTCATTTCTTCCCACTGCTATTGGGCAATTCAATGCTTCTTCTGGAACAAACTTGTTAAGTTCATTTTGAAATACAGTACATGCACACTATACATATCTGTCGATTGATTGGCCGTATTATCTATCTTGTGAGTCTCTATTCCTGTTTTCTTTGTTTCTGCGGCTGCATGCTTCTGAACTTCCCCCTGGAATTAATAAAGTTTATTGAATCGAATCTAAATCACTAGATGATGTCATTACTTCATTTGCATATTGGTATTACTAGCTGTGTAAAATCTAAGCAATCAGCGTAGACCTCAGCGTTAACATTTGCAAGGCACTGTGCAATGCATGTGTGCCATTTGATGTGGTGTTAATGTTTGTGATGCACCATCAGTTGGAACGACACAAGCAATGTATTTTATTAAATGTTTATGATATGCCATTTTTTGAAATGGCTGACCCATAGCCGCCAGATGCACATACTGACAGTCATACAGACACTTTTACTTTTATTAAGGTTGAAAAGGGACTAACTTAAAGTGTTTTAGTGAAATTTTAATACATCATAAGGCATACAAAATTACATGAAATTAACTAAAAACAGGATAAATTGAATTGTGTTGTTCAAAGCAAAAAAAAAGGAAAAATGAAATCCTAATATTAAAGTTATATTAATGTATATCACAAATGATGAATTCTAAACAAGATGAGAGTAAAACAGCACACCTATAACACACAAGCTAAGCTTACCTGTAATCAAAAAAATAATTGAAATTCACTATAAATGAAATAAAATTCACTATGTGGTTTATAAACCACTAATTAAAAATATTTTGGATGAAACGTGTACACATTTGTTAACTGAAGAATGTTAATAAAAGTCAGTTGCAGTGTACATTAAGTGCAAATAATACAGAAGAATCCATGTTCTGGATATGAATAATAGTGTGGATTGCTTTGAAGAGTTACGTGATTTCAGCTTAACAGTTTGTGTTTTTGATCGGACGTTTGCTTTTTATTTTTTTAACTTCACATATTCTGCACAGATGTCTGTTTTGCAGTAAAGACCGTATGCGGCACAGTTATTACCAATGCAGGTCTTCCGCCTTCCTTTGAAATCAGGGTTTCTTTTTTACTATTATTTTTCAAATGTAATTTTGAATTGGACATTTTCATCCAACGCCACAAAGAACTTTTCTTTAAATGTGTCATTTATGTGTAGTGCGTTAAGAGCCGGCCGTCTGTATTTAACACGTTTTCATTATTGACAGAATAAGCAGATTTGACAGAAATGGGATTGAAGCAAATTTGCCACTTTTTGACTACCTTAAGATTATAGCCAAGTTATTAGCTAAATCGTTCCACGTGTGAAACTTCTCCAGCCAGGAGCGCCATCTCCAGCTCAGCTTCTTGTTATCTCAGCTCGTCCGTCTATTCAGCACCACATCTTTATTCAGCACGGTTCACCGTCGCTAACGCCCATCAAGTCGGTACGCAACCTCGGGGTGGTGATCGACAACCGACTCTTCTTCAAAGACATTGTTGTTTACACTATTACAGCACGAGCAAAATCAGACCGTATCTGTCGGAGTATGTATCACAATTCCCGGGGCCTCACTTATAAAACATTGCGAAATTTCGAGCGTGAAAATACATGTATGCAAACAAATTACATTTATAAAACCTGCCGAATACACACACTTCTACACACTTTCAGTCAGTCATTATCCAACCCACTATATCCTAACAAAGGGTCACGGGGATCTGCTGGAGCCAATCCCAGCCAACAATGAGCGCCAGCCCATCTCAAGGCACACACAAGGGACAATTTTAGGATCGCCAATGCACCTAACCTGCATGTCTTTGGAATGTGGGAGGAAACCCACACAAACACGGGGAGAACATGCAAACTCCACGCAAGGAGGAACCGGGAAGCGAACCCAGGTCTCCTTATTGCGAGCTCTACCACTGCGCCACCGTGTTGTCCCTTCTAAGCACTTTCTCCTTTATAAATCACATTCATCCTAAATTGTCCCTAGTGTGTGCTTGGTGTGTGTGTGCGCCCTGAGGTGGGTTGGTACCCTGCCCAGGGTTTGTTTCCTGCATTGCGCCCTGCGCTGGCTGGGATTGGCTGCAGCAGACCCCGTGACCCTGTAGCTAGGACAGAGGTGGGCAAAGTCAGTCCTGGGGGGCCGCAGTGGCTGCAGGTTTTTGCTCCAACCTAGTTGCTTAATAAGAAGCACTTATTGCTCAAGTAACACTCCTGCTTCACTTTAGTGGTCTCGCTCATTAAGATTCTGAACTCTTATTGCTTATTTTAGTCTTAAACAGCTGTAGCCTTGGTTTTTAATGGCTCCTTATTATCAATAAGATGCAAACGACAAAAGAAACCAGAAGTTCTCCATTCAGCTTGTTTCCTTTTACACCTGTGTGTATTTATCATGAACTGTTGGGTTTAATTAAATACTTGGAAGGAAAGTGAAGAGAAAAAAGTGAAGCACTGAGAATAACTTGTCTGTTTTAGACTTCAAATCATTTGGATGGTATACTTTGAAAGGGAAAGAAAATCAAGGATATGGGAACGACCTGACATGGCAGAGTTAAAGCACTAACAAGCCATGAAATTAAATAATTGACAAGGATTTTTTTTAATTAAGCAACTGGGTTGGAACAAAAACCTGCAGCCACTGCGGCCCTCCAGGACTGACTTTGCCCACTCCTGAGCTAGGATATAGCGAGTTGGATAATGGATGGATCTTGTAAATATGCGTTCGTGGACACGCCTCAAACCCCGCCCTGTTCCACACTGAACCAGCCATATATAGAACATGCTAATCAATGTCATGCATATGCAATCACGGTGCTGTCTAGACCTTCGTTGGCTGGTAGATCGGTCACATGACGCATCTAGTTGCGCAAGATAGAAGTTTGCGTTTCTAAGTTCTATGCACGGTGTCAGCAGAAAGCTCGAAAGTGTTGAAAGGCACGGTGTTGTAAATGCCGTGAGCTCCAGACACACCGTGACCGAAATGATTTTTTAAAAATCCGATTTCTGGCGACGTTTGCTTGTCACCGTCAGAGTGTGATTGTAACGGAAACAGTAAAAAAAAAAAAAAAAAAAAAAAAAAAACACTACGCTGTATGGCTGCGGTCTGCGAATGGCATCTGAAAAATGGTGATTCCCTTTAATGCGCATTATGCCAGAACAGTCCTGCCGATGTCTGTCTTATCTTGGCATCATAGAAGACTTATGCATTAATTGAATGTCGTTACTTACAGTTAACAAAAGCAGCTTAATTCTCGCTGTCCTTATTACAATATGAATGTAATAAAGTGCTCTGACTACGTTAGAAAAACTGACCCTGGTGCAAATTAACTTTTTATGTTGGTAATAGCTTGTTGTGTTTTACGTATGCATGTGAACCCACACCATACGAAAACTGGATGTAGTGCCTCATCGGTCGGATAATGGCTTCTAGCACAGCTATTCAGATTCAGATATTCCTGAACTTTCGACCAGTCCTCTGAGAAGTGACAACAGGTAGTCTAAACTGAAGAAAAAAAAGAGTTCTTCAGTGCAAATATACACTAAAATTCACTTTGTGCATCATATTCATCACTTCTGAACTTTAATATGTTTGTCTCGTCAACACACATTATAACAGCTCAGTGATGTGAATTATTATGCATGGGCGTCGTCATTTATGTGATTTACCTGCATTTCTCTTCTTGATCAAAGATGTCATCGCTTCCTCCAGCACGCATAGGTCAGAGTTGTCGTAAATATGTGCAAGTTTTATTTTATATATCCCAACGTTTGCATGGGATGATGCGTACACATATTTGGAGCCTTTTTGTGCATACGCAAACTTTATAATTAAAGCCCTTGTTCCAGTCTTGGGTCTTGTCACGAAAAGACTACTGCAATTCTCTGCTTGGTAGGTGCACTGTTATGTGTCACTTAGCCACCCACCGCGACCCGTTTGGATTAAGCAGGTCAGAAAATAACCATAATATTGTAGCGACCTGGGGTCGAGTCTTGAAGTTTTTTTTTTTAAGCCGAACTCTGCCGTGCACCTCTTCCAAGCTGTTGGCTAGCGGATTGCCAGCGTTAAGCACGCAGCTGCATCCGACTCTTTAGATAACGAGCACTCGTGCCCCATACACCGCACGACTCCGAGTGACTCGCAAGCATTGCTGAGATAAATCTTAGCCAATACACCGCTCTGTCCTGTTATATCTCTTTATTATCGGAGATATTCATCAAACAAAGCTTAACTCATTTGCTTAGTCATTGCCAAGGTCATTAACAAAGCCATATTTCTTATCGATGGTAACTATTTACATTTACACAACCCCAGACGGCGATAACCCAACCCACCCCACCGGTTGAGCACAAACACTTACAACACTTATAACAGGAAAGACAATTACGTACTTAGTTAATTTTTGACACAACAATAAGCTTTTACATAAATTACCCATAAATTCCCCACAAACTATTTACATAAATTACCCATAAGGCGTCACTCCGCCAGCGCTTGCTGCCGGGTCGTTACAATATTAATTGATGGGCGTAGCGGTTTGATTGGACGGCATAGCACACTGATGTCCGCCCGCAGCGACAGGTCTGTGTAATTGTAAAGCATAGAAAAGACACTTTTCCCGGGTGGGGCAACAATTGTTTAATGACTAGTCGTTAGCCACTTTCTGTCTAGTGCAACAGCAGCTCAGCGTAAACGCTACGGACAGCTTTCTGCTGTCTCTGTCGAACGGCATAGCAATCGGTTGTTACATGAAATATTGTCAGCGACCTGAGAAAAGAAAACTCCCTAAAGTCAACCGAAAAGGTTCTAAAAAAAGAAAAGAAAAAGAGTCTGACAAGTCCCTAGATATAATCATAAAGTTGCTAAATCGGCAACACTCATTCTGTGAAAGTTCCCGCAATGCCAACCGGGAAATAGAGTTTTTTTTTTTTAACCACACGGGCTGTTCCTTCTTTAACGATACAGGAACACCCTTCCCTTTTCTTATTGGTTCATAGGACTACAATAATGCTCCGTCTACTTTTCATTGGCCGACTCATAGAGAACAAATCGTGGGCGTGGTTATCTGGACTCACGCGCGAAATGCAAAAAATATTCTCCCGTTAAGGTGCTTAAGAAAAAATCATATAAAGACACGGGAGAACGAACACTTCTGAAGAGGAGTTGGCATAAGTTTAAATTTAGAAGCAATTACGAAAAATGATTGTATAGCATGATGTGCTCGAATACAGTACTCCAGGAACAGTCAAACGTCATTAAGGAAGTTTAATTATGTATCGTTTCATACCCCTGACTTGCTTTTAGAGTCACGTGAACGACGGGACCCGCCTCCGGAAGTGCGACAGTTGCCCGGAAGTTGTTTTTTTTTACAATCATGGCGCCGACCTTGTGAATAGAGGAGGTAGTTATTTATCGGCTTCAGAGAAAGTGTTACGGTGTACAAGTTTGATGTGTTTTTGGGAATCTGTGGAGCTGTAAAAATGTCGACGTTTATGACGTCGGTGTTCCGGCGACTCGCCATCTCCTCGGGAGGCTCAGGTAAAAGCGCCTTTTAAACTTGCTCGGTGATTCTTGAGGAGTGACATGTGGGGATTGTAGATCAAATAGTAGCTTTTCCTTACTGTGCATTTCATAGCAGTTTTTCATAGAATCCTTCAGTGTACTGGTTTCAATAATGCTAAGGTTATTTGTAAAGGCAAAGGGATTTTAACATCAAACGTAGCCCAGTGTTACGTTCATGAGCGAATTGGAGCCGGACAAATTTTATTTCATTTTTCTTATATGCTGTCAGTCATTAATTTGGTCAACTAAGCTGACGGTGAAGTATTCTGCTTTTTCCCTTTTTGACCTTCAGTGTGCACGTATACTGTAAAAGCAGGCTCTGTGATTTTTATTTAAAATGACTTGGTAATAGGTTTAAATCCAACGTTATCTAGATTTTCAGAAGGCGTCCGATAAGGGCCCACATGTGGGGTCGGCAATCAAACTGAAAGAAGTGGCGGTTTAGTGTGATGTTTTTAGATGGGTGCAGAATTGGCTCAGACACAGGAGGCAGAGGGTGATGGTTTGAGGAACCTTATCAGAATTGGCCGATGTTAAGAGTGTTGACCAGTAGGGGTCAGTGCTGGGGCCGCTGCTGCTTTTAATTTATATAAAGAAATCTGCATGTTCTCCCCGTGTCTGCGCGGGTTTCCTCCGGGTACTCTGCTTTCCTCCCACAGTCCAAAGACCTGCAGATTAGGTGCATTGGCAATTCTAAATTGTCCCTAGTGTGTGTGTGTGTGTGTGTGTGTGTGTCTGCACCCTGCCTGGGGTTTGTTTCCTGCCTTGCGCCCTGTGTTGGCTGAGATTGGCCCCAGCAGACCCCTGTGACCCTGTAGTTAGGATATAGCAGGTTGGATAATGGATGGATGGATAGAAGTAACAAGTTGGTTAAGTTTGCAGATGATATCAAGATAGGTGGATTGGTGGATAATCAGGAATCCGTTATATCATTACAGAGAGACTTTGACAACATACAGGCTTGATCAGATTTGTGGCAGATGAAATTTAATATCAGCACATTGTAGATGCCACACGGGCTGGACGGACATCCCAGCCAGGAAAGGAAACAGACCCAGAATGAAGAGATGGGCGTACCAAGGTTATTATAATTAACGAAAACTAAAATCAATACTGAAACTGTTATTAAAAAAACATTTTCGTAAACTGAAATAAAATAGTTAACCAAAATGAAAAAATAAACTTAACGAAGCTATTAAAGTATCTGGAAAGACTAATTGAAATATAATAATAATAATTAACTAAAATATTTTTAGTTTTCATTTTTGAATGAATATTCTTGCTGTTAGTCTTTAACACTTATAAGTTTTAACTGTAAAACAGAAAGTCATCCACCACGAGCCGCCATATTCATCCAGAGAACAGCAGCTGGTGATGGAGGGCGGGTGTTCATACAGCATTTGCGGTGACAGAGTGAGCTGAATATGGATACATAAAGTGTGTGGAATAGAAAGCGATTTACGTGCCACCTTTCTTTGCGCTTGTTGTATATCAAGATGTAATTCAAACGGCTGAAAGCAAAATGTGCTGGTCAACAAAAACTTTACTGTATGGACAGAAAAATCACAAGTGAGTAACGTTTCAGTTTATTTTTCAGGTGCCTGCCTTTTGTTGACAATAATTCATCTGCCAATTCGCACAGGAGAAATCGTTTTTACTTTCTCATATACGAAGTATAGTGATCATGAAAAAATTCAACCTCGATGTTTTGATAAATCTTGACGTTATAGACTGACCAGAGTCCAAAAATACCTTTTTTTGGAATTGTGTGTGTGTGTGCGTGTAAACACGGTAACTCAAAAACGCAACTAAATAGATGGATTAAATTCGGCATGTGGTTGTTACACCAGAATTGTAGATCTGTATTAACTTTTGGGCCAAATCCATCACCCGGAAGTGGTACTTTACCTGAACACATACTTTGATTTGTTGTTGATGGTTCCTTAATGTACATAATATTAAAATATAATCATTGTCTTGTGGTTTACTCCTCAAATATCCATCCCCATATCTGAGTATACAAGAAAGTCGAGGGGAGACCACTCTCGATTTTTGAAAATTAAACAGCACTGATCGAGAGACTGAGTAGGTCATCATACAAGATCAGCATATTTTTGCTGACCAATCACTTTTGCTTTAAAACCATTGTTTAACAATGAAGCAATACAAACAAAAGTAGAGAGTCTGACAAATGAGGAAAAACTACTAATGGGTTTTTGTATTTATTCCATATTTATTAATTTATCTTTTTTTGTTCATATTTACAACTCAAAATACCTGATATTGTGAAAGTAATCCATTAGCAGAATTATATTTTAAAATATCTGCCTCCCTTTTTAAATGTTTTCTCTCTCACTCAAAATAAATGGTTGAACTATCCTATTCTTTTTGTTCTTAACATCAGCCTTATCATGCATATTGCACACCATTGAGTTTTCTTGCCTTGCATCCAAACCTTCTGTGGTAGGCTCCAGGTTTCCTGTGATCCTACTCTGGATAAACAGGTTTAGATAATGTTGTATATATTGTTCTTAATCTCCGCTGCTGTTTCTGTTGTTTTGTGCCTGTCTGTACTCCTATTACCTGCTCTTGCCCTGCTCATTATTGGTTTACTGTTCTTATGTTGGGCTATTCAAGTCTCGCTGCCCCTAACCTTGACACTACATGCTTGTTTTTCTTTGTTTCCCTCAATACAGCCAGGTGGGGTCTGTCCACTCATTCAAATCTTAAGAGTCCTGTTCTTCCTAAGCCCCCATGATTTTCATGAGAAAATATTTTAAAAATTATAAAATTGTGTAAAATTGTTCATATTTAGTATCTAGTTTTGATTATGCTTGTTTTTAATCAGACAAAAACAAAACCAGATAGTAAACCATATGGTGTAGTAAGCTTCCACTAACATTAAACTCCTATCCAAATCCATTAAGTGTACAGTTCTGCCTGATTGTTACACAAAACTAAACTCTGTAGGCGCTCCATGCCATAATTACTAAAACTAAAACTAATAGATATAAAAATAATCTATTTTTATATGTCTTTGTGAAATAAAAACTAAACTAAAACTAAAAATACACGATGAAAGAAGACTAAAACTAAACTAAATTTCCAAGTAAGGTCAGAAAAAATAGAAATAAAAACTAATATAAAAAAAACAATATTTTAAAAATAAAATAGAAATGTCTTTGTGAAATAAAAACTAAACTAAAAATAAATGATGAAACAAGAATAAAACTAAACTAAATTTCCAAGTAAGGTCAGTAAAAATAGAAATAAAAACTAATATAAAAAGACAAAATTAAAAAAAAAAATAGAAATGTCTTTGTGAAATTAAAATTAAAATTAAAAATACACGATGAAGGAAAACTAAAACTAAACTGAATTTCCAAATAAGGTCAGAAAAAAATATAGAAATAAAGACTAATATAATAAGGCAAAACTATAATAACCTTGGGACGGGGACAGTCCCTAAAAAAGTAGAGAGATCACTAGGGAACTGTTATTCCCCCAGCCCGCTAGATGGCAGCAGTCTCGGAAATCCCCACCTAGTGGGAAGCCAGCAGGGCATGCCGGGAAATGTAGTCTGGCAGTGTAGCCCTGCTGGGGTCACGAGGTGCTGCAAGAGGGTGTTCCAGGGAAACAAGCTCCCTACTCTAATAATGGACTTCAGTATGACCCGGAAGTACTTCATAGGGCAATCGCTCTGGCACTGGAAGAACTCCCAGGTCTGTAATAAAAGGGACCGCACTCCCTTATCTAGGCGAGTTGGAGCTGGGTGGTAGGGAGGCAACACTCGACTGGAAGAGGGCAGTGCGTTGTGAGAGAGTATTTTGTGGAGAGAGAAAGACCAGTGTTTTGTGTAAATACTTTTTTGGAGGTATTTAAAATAGAACCTTCATTTATTTTGATAAAGGGCTTTGCTTTTGCGATCACGTCGGGGTTTTTGCAGGTTGATCAGAACATATAAAGTATTACATGTAGGAAGTAAAAATATTAGGTTTGAATATACAATGCAAAGTCTGAAAATCGAAAGTCCACCTTATGAAAGGGATTAAGTGGACTTGACACTATCAAATTCCACACAGTGTACAGAAGCCATTAAGAAGGCTAACAGAATGTCAGGTTGTATAGCGCCCTGATGTGTGGAGTACAAGTCAAGTCGAGTGGCTTTGCCATGTCACCCATCCATAGTATTGCAGCGTCCAGTGGTTTGAAACAACAGGACTGCAGAACAACATATACATAAACACAGGACAAGTGCAAGATGGGTAAGGAACTGTACGGTACCGTAAAAAAATGAGAATTTTGCAAATAACGTTATTACCAAACTGATAGGTGTAGAAAAGAATATTCTTAAAATTGTTGAGTTGTATATATTCAGAGAGAATCATAAGCATGTATGAAAATAAGAATTCCATCGTAATGCAAACTAGTACAGCAAGGGTGAAACTATAAAACCCCCTTGCCTGCATATTTTTTTTGTTTTTTTTTCCTCTTTTCAGCTGCAAACCACCAATATCTTGTCGCTAAGCTCAAAAACTGTAGTCAAGGACAATATGTACTTTGAAAGAGTTAAGCAGACCATTGTTTTAGAATTGCAGCTGCTCAAAACTTTAACCTTGAGATGCTTGCACATCAAGTAACTCTCATTCGAACAGCACGGGGTCTCGTATGTGGGTCCTTCCTGGTTTTGACTTAAAATGTGTTCTTGATGAATGAACTCAACCACCCCGTTGGGGGCGAGTTAAAGAGGCTAATGGCTCTGGGGACAAAAGATCTTTTCTGTCTGTCTGTCTGTATTGCAGTTCTATGATAGCAGCCTACCACTAAATCAACTCCTCTACTTAATAATGGTGGGGTATAGTGGGTGGTAGTCATTGTCCACAATAGATAGCAGCTGGCATAGTGTCGATGTTGATACTTTGAGCTGCAGAGGAGATGTACTCCGTATTTGTTGAAAGGAGTTTATGTGTTTTGTTTTTTGTTTTTTTTTTTTGTTTGTTTGCTGTGCTCGCTAACCCCAACTACCCTTCATGCAGCCAGCGCTACGTGCCGTCGTGAAGAGGGGGGCTGAACGCACCTCAAGGAGATGTGGCCTCTCCTCCAAAACCCCTCTTAAGCGGTGATAAACAATGGGAAACAAATACATTTTTTTAACTCCTGTTTGCTCTATCAGCTGCTGGCTTGCCGCATGATCTGCACTTTCCTCGCCTACCCCTTCTCACCAAGCCATCACTATATGCCGTTGTAAAGAGAGTGGCTGAACGCACCCCAAGGAGACGCGGTCGCTCCTGTGAAACCCCTCTTTAACGGTGATACATTGGGAAACAAGTAACAGTTTTTTTTTTTCTTTTCACCTCCTCTTTTTTACCTTGTTGCTGCTGCTGCGTGATCTGCATTTTGTGTGGCCCTTGAACGTTTAAAAGCCTGTACAGCACCTGAATATTCAATCTCTTTTCGCTGTTCCATTATTTCACCAAGTAATACAGTATTTTCCGTTTGTTTGCACTAATGCGATCTTTATTCTCATTTTCTTGAGACTTTCGAATTTTCCTACTTCCATTATCTCTAACCTGCTCTGCATGTGTATCACGGGACTTGCTTCCAAAGGTTGTAAGTGTGACGTGACTTGACCGTCTCGCGGGACGTGAAAGTGTCTCTCTGTCTGCCATCAAAAGATCACGTCTCGTCACCGAAAGTCTCATTTCGTCCCAAGATTTTTTTTTTTTTTTTTATAATGGAGAGAGAGGAAATATTGGTAGTATTTCAAATAAAAAAAAATGTCAAATTCCCTGCTTTCATAGTGCTTCATTTTTATAAAACAAAAGCAACTACTTGTAGTAACAAATAATCAAGTTTTTATTTTGTTCCTACCTTAAAATTTCTTTCAAATCCTTACTTGTTTGCACTAAGCATTTAGAGATGTCTTTTCATGTAATTTCCATTACAGTTTGGTAGATGTAAAGAAGAGAATGATTCAGATGGGGGTAAAGCATTGCCATTTCTACATGATGTGACCAAAATGTTTGCAAGTCCCCTTAAATGAACGTCTGCAGCGTGCACTGTAATCGCCGTGTCTGAACTGTTTAATTGGCAATTTTAAACCGTGGAGCAGAGTGTTCAATCAAGGAAAAAATGTATCTTTGTCCCAAACGTTATCGAGGACACTGTATATAAGAACAAATCAGAGAAATCGATGGGGACCCATTTGACTTCTTCAATTCTGTTCAGTACTGTTATTTTTCTGATCGGTTACCTGTAGTTATAGCGCCCAGAACCACACAGACTTTTCAGAAGTAACTGAAATGCACTTTGCTGCTGATGAAAGTCTTCAGCTACATTCCTAGTAGGTGTGTTTGCTCGTGTTCTCACACTCTTGTATTTATTGTGTTTTTCAGGTCCACTTCAGAACCACATGAAGACACTGACTGCTGGAATTAAGACCTTCCCTGAACCTCCAGACTATAGTGGTATGTAGTGCTGGGCAGTATGACCAAAATTCTATATCACAGTATCTTTCAAAATGATCCTGGTTTCACGGTATTCGACTATATTTTCTTCCCATGCATGAGTGGATGTTAACCACATTTTCCACTGCAATTACTGCAGTAGACTGATTAAGAATAACCTATTCCACTGTCATGAGAATTGTACGTTGTACAAAAAACATTTTAATGTGCACACAAGTATTAATACAGGGTTGTATGGCCCCATAAAATAATTGTTTTCAAGGGCATGGCACTAATGAAGAGGAGGAATCACATTGCATAACAGTTGCAGTCAAAATACAGAGCCTTTTAATTGAACAAATTTTGCAAACAACTTCAACTATAATTTTGACAACATATTTTCAACCATCCAAAGAGGCAAATATCCAGAGGCGCTTGTCAAAAGTTGTATTGCACTGAACATGTCTTAGAAAAGGAATAAATAGTAAATATTTTTTGTAAACCAACTACACTTTCTGTTAATGTTAACAATCTCGGTCCACTGACACGTTATCTATATGGATTGTAATGGCGTTGGTTATCTCGATCCACCGCTTGCTTTTTTTGTGGTAGGCAGTACCTCCAGCTCAAACGCGCCTACAAGTGACGTCTGACTCGAGTGTTCTCTCGATTTTTCAATTTTACCTGAGGACGTGGAGGGTGCCAATCTTAGTTCCATACATTCACGATACTCCAAAGTATGTTTGCGGCTAAGGTGGTGCAGCAGATTGCTCGTCTTGCCGCCTCCGGTGACTGCTTTAGCTCAACAGCATTTGCAGTAAATAGTTGTTTGGTCCACATCCGACCTTCTAAAACCAAAGTATCTCCAGACAACAGACATGGCTTCTTTTTTCGGCAAAAGTTCTTCTGTGTCATCATGTTCAACCTTATCGTTTGCTACAGCTTCAGTTTTGGAATATTCTCTGTCCATTTTCACCACTCAATACCTCCACTAAAGCATGTGTGTTTAGTAGTGTAGCAGTGAAAATGGTCCCCCCTTAAACAGTTTCCTGCTGCGCCACGTTCCGAACATTGTTTAGGCTGGTGTTGCGGTATAAGAAAAATCCATATCATAACAAAAATAAAAAATGTTTTTTGGTATGAACCGGTATACCTCCCAGCACTAGTGGTATGGTTCAATTTAAAAAAACATTTACTGAAATACCACTTCATTGGTCCAGAGAAATACGTATGACTTATACTGCATACCCATACTGGTTCACTCCACAGTTTAAACAAATAGTTTTTGAATTTTGATAATGATACCAACATGGTTTAAGTGTAGGACATTCAAAAAACATGTGAACTAGTGATGCTGGCAAGTTGGATTTTACCCAGGGTGCATTTTAGATACTTTTAGGTAAGAGATTTTGCCATTCATCAACAATTTTTAGTTGCATTGGTCATGCTTGATGCATATGGAGAATTTTGTAATACAGTTTTGTAAAATTTTTTTTTTACTGATGTGAGGCATGCAGCAGACTGACTTCACTCACAAGGTGGAGCAGTGTTACACTTAACGCACCATCTTTGTTTGATTGTTGATCACAAGGACAATTGATATCACTTTTTGCACCTTATAAAGAAGACTGTTTAGTCCTTTAGACCCTTAATGTAGGAGATTGCATTGCCTTGGAGTTTTCCTGTCACTTAACAGCTAGTATTTTTATGTTGGTATTGACAAGTGTAAGCCTGTGTACATAACACTTTGGCATTAAGCAAGCACAAGCTATTGAACTGTTTTTGTTTTGAAGATGTATGGATTGTGTATTGGTCTGTATCTAAACATAGTTCATACTGGTATGGGGTTGGAACCAGATCAACTATTCAATTTAAATGCAGCTGTACTATCATTTCCTTCTGAAAATGTCAAGCCACTCATACTACTGCATCCCATTATCTGAGTCCAGATAATGAATAGAGTTGAAAATGCAGGAGAATATGCAGACTGGGTACTTCAGGCCAGGATGGGGAGCCTGCACTGTTACAGCACATTGCCGCACCCACCACATGACAATACAGTTCAGGATCCTTGTTGGCAAACCCCCCATGTAGACACGTGGTTCTGTCCCACCCTCTGGAAATGACCCTCTATCTACCGCAGCCATGTGTTACGTGGGCGTCCCATTGCTTTGGTCCAGCCTCTCAGGTCCTCAACAACGAAGGTCCTGCGAGCTAGATCAGCCTCAAGGAATTTTGCCACATTGCCGTAATGCCCTAACTGACGAACCCTCACAATGCAGGTAATGTGACTCATTCGCGACTCTGTGACTATCTGCTCATTCGACACAAAGTCAAAACAGTCCAGTCTTCATCTCAGGTCACTGGAGAGCGTCCATGTCTCGCAACCATATAGCAAGACAGGAAGCACCAGAACTCTAAAGACTTGGGCCTTCGTCCTTTTGCACAGATATTGGGAGAGTCACACACCCCTTTCCAGTGACTTCATGACCCCCCATATTCTCCCAGTCCCTCTACTGACTGCATAGGAAGAGTCACCAGAGACATGAATGTCACTGCCAAGGTAAGTAAACCTCTTGATGAGGTCGACACTCTCTACGCAACCAGACACACTGCTGATGGCAGTGCCCAAGAGGTCATTAAAGGCCTGGCTCTTGGTTTTTATCAGAACATTCACAAGCCCAGATACTCGGACTCCTCACTCAGTCTCTCGAGAGCCCTAATTAGAGCCTCCATTGACTTTGTGAAGATCACAGCATCCTTTCTTCACCAACAAATGCCCCACAGTCGCTGGACCCCACCACCCTGCCCAACACCCAGTCCATACAAGCATTGAACAGAGTAGGAGCAGAACAGACCCTTGATGAACCCAGAATCAACTGGGAACAACACAGAGGTTCTGCCTCCACTCAGAACAACTCTCATCGTAGTTTTTTTTTTTTTTTTTTATATAGAAATATGTTCAGTAGCAATATCAGTCCCCTCGTAGAGCCATCCTAGGTGCCCTCAGACCAGAGAAGAGGGTTAATCTCTCCAGTGATTTTTCTGTTCAGTACACCACCTGTGACAGGCAACCAGGGAGAAATTCCACAAAACGGCCATACCACCTTAACTGGTCTCTCTCTATTCAGAGCAGCTGTGGTTCAGTTCTGTGGGTATCATAGGTTCTCAGATGATGACTTTCTCACAGAGGGCAAGACTGTCTATCCTTTGGGGAAAGAACCTTATTGTCAATTTTTACCTGCACTTTCATGGTTTTGCTCCGTGCATGCAGCTAATGATCCTAGGCAAGGGTTGTGATGTAGGCTGGGTAGCAATGTCTGACGTTTAACCCACCTAGTTCTTGCTTTATTACCAACATCCTCTACACTGCCTAATTAACTCCTGCTACTATACCAAATCCTTGGTCACCCCCACATTCCCATTCCGTTTCTGAGGTAATGAAGATCCAGCAGCATTTAAACTCTCCTGCGTGTTCTGCACCACCACCAGACCAATGTTCTGTACAGCCATCTGTGATGTTTGAATGATTGTGAACTCCACAACCTGCCATGACCCTCACTGTATGAAATAATTTAAGATACTAATTAAGAACATTTATATTAGTCAGAATGCCTAGTGGGGGGCTATATGGTCTTTTGGCCTGGAACCCCTGCAGATTTTTGTATACAGTAATCCCTCGCTATATCGCGCTTCGACTTTCGCGGATTCACTCTATCGCGGATTTTAAATGTAAGCATATCTAAATATATATCACGAATTTTTCGCTGGTTCACGGATTTCTGTGGACAATGGGTCTTTTAATTTATGGTACATGCTTCCTCAGTTTGTTTGCCCAGTTGATTTCATACAAGGGACGCTATTGGCGGATGGCTTAGAAGCTACCCAATCAGAGCATGTATTACATATTAACTAAAACTCCTCAATGATATAAGATATGCTTCCTGCGCGGTGCTTGATTGTTTGCTTTTCTCTGCCTCTCTCACCCTCTCTGACATTCTCTGCGCCTGACGGAGGGGGTGTGAGCAGAGAGGCTGTTTGCCTAGAGGATACGGACGCTCCTCTACAAAATGCCGCTTTATCGTGGTGCTTTGGTATACTTAAAAGCACATATTGATTTTTTGATTGTTTGCTTTTATCTCGCTCTCTCTCTCTCTCTGACATTCTCTGCTCCTGACGCGCACTCCTTTGAAGAGAAGATATGTTTGCATTCTCTTAATTGTGAGAAAGAACTGTCATCTCTGTCTTGTCATGGAGCACAGTTTAAACTTTTGACTAAAGGGTGTTATTTTATGTCTAGAGGGCTCTAATAATTTTAACAGTGTGGGAGAGTTTATAAGGGCTTAAAATATATAAAAATAACCATACAAACATATGGTTTCTACTTCGCGGATTTTCATCTATCGCAGAGGGTTCTGGAACGCAACCCCTGCGATCGAGGAGGGATTACTGTATATTTTTTCGCCATCTTAACTGGTCAACTGACCTTATCATCAGACCAGCATTTAGAGACTTAAACAATTATGTATTAAGGAATCTATTTTTCTTATTTATATACCGTATATACTCACGTATAAGTTGGGTCTTGAAATCCAAAAAATCGATCATAAAATCAGACCCCGACTTATATGCCCATTCAAAAATGCAACGCTTAATTTATGTATTTATTATTTATTTTTTTTACATCTTCTTGCCTCCTCCAATCTCACATCAGTTACTCAGTCGCATTGAAGTTTGTTGCAGCATAACAGTTGCCAATTTCTTTCGCCACTTCAACGACGTTTAACTTAAATCCAGCTTCATATTTTCTTCTGATTGAACCCTCCATCGTACATAAGGGATGTTCCTACGATAAAGGTGTATGAAGGTTTGAGGTACAAAAAACATAAATCAGTGCAAACATCGCTTTGGAATAGTTCGGGTATCACCATGTGGTCATGTTGGCACAATATATAGAGAGAGGGGTTAGGAGCACACGCTGATACAGCGCATTGCTGCACCTACATAGAAAAAAAAAAAAGCCAGTGTGCTCCGTGGTTACTCTTCTCAGGTGAGCGTTAGCATATCGTAATCTCTTGGACCAATAGTGTGAGTTTTCCGCATTCGATTTATGCGACGAAATTATAAAATACCAGAAATCTTACTGTAAAATGAAGGCCTGACTTATCCGTGAGTATATACGGTACTTACTTTATGTAAGTATGCATTATTTATTTGTTTTGTTTACTGTTTATTAGAAATGCTTCAATGAGGATTCTTTTAAGGCTGATACTGAGTATCAATTTCATGTTACTGGATCGACTGATTCTGGTACCGATTCCATTTTTTTTTTCTTTATCCCTTTAAAAAGCTTTTTACACTTTGCCCCTGCATGACCAGCCACATTAGAAGCCTTATGTCCTATATTAAAAGTGTTAACTTTGTTATTTTTATAATTAAACTATAGATTACATATTTTAACTGTTCATCTTTTATCAACTAAATGAAATTCTGTAGGAGTCTTGTTCAGTAACCATAAACATCTTAAAATAAGTACAATTTTCTTAGAATACAGACTGTAACTGAAAAAAATACAGATTTATCCATAATGCATATGGCATAAAAAATACATCTTACATTTACAAGCTGTTTAATTTTTTCTGTAATGTATCTATCTGAAACAAAGGTTAACTAAACATAAAAAGTAGTAGTTATTAACATTTCTCTGACAAAAGCCTATATTCTAACGCAATCTGTTTCGATAATGGCAATTAAACACTGCTTAAATATAAATATACATGCACTTATTAGTTGTAATCATTTTAAATCATTTTGATTTGCACTACAACTTTGTTTTTTGCTGTTAAATTGTACATTTACTAAATTTACTTTTACAGGGTCCCCCCCCCCCACAAGTGTACCATCTAGACATTTGTAATTCTTTAAGTGTAATTATAAATAAAGATTACCATTTTAATAATGCAGTACTTGTTTCTTACCAAAACTTATTTATGTGCAGCATGCAGTATAATAGACACAGTACAAATCTTTAAAAAAAGACGCAAATGTATCAAATGTTAACAGGATGTTGATCAAGGAGATAACATGCCTAACAAGTTTACAAGCAAGATAAATTTTGCTGCCAAAATTGGATGCTATCATTAGAAATCCCCTCCATCCCCACCAGGAGGCGCTCTTTTGGAGTCCTTTTAGCCAGAGGTTCATTCCACCACGGTGTGCTAAGAAGCACTTCTGGGGGTCTTTTCTGCCCTCTGCTATCAGGCAATTCAGTTGTTTCACCTGATTTTTGTTTATTTATTTATCGATTTGATTGATTGGATGTATTATGTACTGCTGCTTCCCAATGAAGAGGCGTATCCGCGAGAATTAAAAGTTTAGTTGTTTGCGAGCAGCAGAGATACAAACTTGCTGGTGTATGGAGGGGGTTTGCGAGCGAAGCCCCCTAGTGACAAAATAAATAAAAAAAAAATATGATAAACTCTTGTCTTGTTTTTCTTAAGGTGTTGTGTTGCCTGAAAAACTGAAACTTAAGTTTATAAAAAAAGTCCCAAACTTTAAGAAGGCGACAAAGGAAATGAAGAACCTGAAGTGCATTCGTGGCCCAGCTATGAAAGCAAACTCCTTTACAAGAGGGCAGTATGGAATTGTGGTAAGTAGTAAGGATTTATAATTTAAGAAAAATTCAGGTTTAGGAATTCTTAGATGCATTTTTTTTTTTAATCAAATAAGACGCTTTGTGTGCACGTTACTGTAAGTAAAGATAAAAACATTGTCTAGGATTCTAAATTGGCAAAACTGCATTCAGGCAGACTGAATGCTGATGGTACGGGTGGATTGCTGTCAAGCCTTGTTCCTTACATCCCCGGAGCCTCGTCCAGTATATACTGGACATTGTTAGCTGTGCTGTCTAATAACACTGATTTACTTTATTCATAAAAAAAATTAAACAAAGAAAGCACGACGAGGTTTAGTACTTGGTGGTACACTAGACATAAGATTTTTGCAAGCACTACAATGCAAGGTCGCCTGATAAAATGTACTTTTTTTTTTAGTTACTGCTACAATTTTTTGTTTCTCCAAAATATCATTTTTTATTAATTGGAATTCATTATAGGGACATTTTATAATCAAAATTCTGAGGCAGTGCCTTTGAGTTACCTTTTTTTTTTATACTCAACATTGCTGACTGACACAGAATCCCTAAATCGCACATAGAACTGAATAAACAATAAAGGGATGCTTCCTCTTTTGTATTTAGTGTTTATAAAACACCCCACTGTCCACTATATAGTTAAACGAAATCAGCCTGGGGCAGACTGGGAGTTGGTGATGCACAAAACTTCAGAGATTTACTTTGCATATAGTTTTGTAAAATTAGATTTGCATGCAACTTCACAATTGCAAAACTTACTAAAAAAGAGTTTATCAGGATTTAAGAAGTTTTTTGGAGAGGGGAACAAGTTATACTGCGATTCTCCGATCAGGTTATTTTTTAGTGTTCATACTTATCACCGAATTTATGTTGCTAGAACTGACCGATCTTGATTTTATTCTTTTACATTTATTTTAAACTAAGCTCCTCCATAACTACACGCACAGAAGCCTTACAGTGCATCCGGAAAGTATTCACAGCGCATCACTTTCTCCACATTTTGTTATGTTGCAGCCTTATTCCAAAATGGATTAAATTCATTTTTTTCCTCAGAATTCTACACACAACACCCCATAATGACAACGTGAAATAAGTTTACTTGAGGTTTTTGCAAATTTATTAAAAATAAAAAAACTGAGAAAGCACATGTACATAAGTATTCACAGCCTTTGCCATGAAGCTCCAAATTGAGCTCAGGTGCATCCTGTTTCCCCTGATCATCCTTGAGATGTTTCTGCAGCTTCATTGGAGTCCACCTGTGGTAAATTCAGTTGATTGGACATGATTTGGAAAGGCACACACCTGTCTATAGAAGGTCCCACAGTTGACAGTTCATGTCAGAGCAGAAACCAAGCATGAAGTCAAAGGAATTGTCTGTAGACCTCCGAGACAGGATTGTCTCAAGGCACAAATCTGGGGAAGGTTACAGAAAAATTTCTGCTGCTTTGAAGGTCCCAATGAGCACAGTGGCCTCCATCATCCGTAAGTGGAAGAAGTTCAAAACCACCAGGACTCTTCCTAGAGCTGGCCGGCCATCTAAACTGAGCGATCGGGGGAAAAGGGCCTTAGTCAGGGAGGTGACCAAGAACCTGATGGTCACTCTGTCAGAGCTCCAGAGGTCCTCTGTGGAGAGAGGAGAACCTTCCAGAAGGACAACCATCTCTGCAGCAATCCACCAATCAGGCCTATATGGTAGAGTGGCCAGACGGAAGCCACTCCTTAGAAAAAGGCACATGGCAGCCCGCCTGGAGTTTGCCAAAAGGCATCTGAAGGACTCTCAGACCATAAGAAACATGGGCACTGACTTCTCATCTTTTGCACCCAAGGATCAGAAAGGCAAAATAAGGAGCAGAGTGTTGACTATCATTTTGACCTCCATGTGCACAATTAATCATTAATACATTTGTTACTTGTTAAAAGTGCATAAAATTACATTATACTAGTAGTATTTACTGAAATATCAGTAATTACAGATTTTTGGGCATACCACTCGCTCCTAACAGTTTTTATGAACTGTGAAACAGAATCTTCGGACTATTTAAAAAAAAAATAAAAAAAAAAATGCCTGTCTCATCATTTGTGGTAATATAACTTTTTGAGGGCAGAATATTTTTTTTGCCAGCTCTCGGAAACGTGCAGCACAGCAACTGCCAGCCACTTGAGCTAAAGGAGGATTTGACAAGAGAGCAAAGCGAATGCACAAAGCAAAATATTCTGTAGACAGCATTTTGCTTCTTAATGCTGACTCGGACTCTGACTTGTTGCATTCTGAATTTGATGCACATAATCTGGAGATTTAAAATGAAAGTGATGTACCAGCATCAGCTCACAGGTCCCCAGCTAATCTTACTGCTTAATGCGTTCGTGTAGCAGCCAACAGCCGCGTGAAGATACTACTATTTGTCGCTATAAGTCGACGCCCGCCTCGAAAGACTTAAGCAGACTCTTAAAGCAGTGGTGACCTTTGAAATGATGCCAGGCTCATTTTTTAAGTGGTGTTTCCTAATTTGGGGTGGGATGGGACACTAGAACACATGAAATCTTACAGAGGGGAGGACGCTGTTGAGTAAGGACATCAGGTGTCTTTGGTAAAGAAATTGCCAAGTTCTCCCAGTTGACCCTTTAGGCCAGTTCTTCAAAACTTCCAGGGTCTCTGTGTACTTCAGCAATGTGGCTTGCCGACTTGTTTAAGTGTTCTATTTCTCTCTATTATATAAAAAAAAAAAACTTGGGACGAGACCGTGACAGGACGTGATCTTTTGACGAGAGATCTTTGAGAGACACGTTCACGTGCAAGTCACGTTATACTTACAAGCAATTGGAAGCAAGTCCCTTGATACGCATGCAGAGCAGGTAAGAGATAATGGAAGTAGGAAAATTTGAAAGTCTCAAAAAAATGAGAGTAAAGCTCACATTAGCGCAAACAAACTGAAAATATTACTCAATGAAATAATGGAACGGCAAAAAGAGATCGCGTAGTGTTTGATGTCTGGGGGAGAAGAGAGACAAGACAGTGACTTTAAACCAATTGAAGCGCCACACAAAATGCAGATCACGTGGCATGGGAGCAGCAGCAAGCCAGCAGCTGATCGAGCAAAGAGGAGGTTAAAAAAAAAACCTGTTATTTGATTCCCATTGTATCACCGTTTAAGAGGGGGTTTCATAGGAGCGACCGCGTCTCCTTGAGGTGCATTCAGCTCCCCTCATCACAACGGCGCGTAACCATAGAGTAAAAATTGCATTAGCGCAAACAAACGGAAAATACTACTCAGTGAAATTATGCAACAGCGAAAAGAGATCGAATAGTGTTTGAGGATGTCTGAGGGAGAAGAGAGACAAGGCAGTGACTTTAAAACGTTCGAAGCACCAAAGTGCAGATCACGCTGCACAGGAGCAACAGCAAGCCAGCATCTGATCGAGCAAAGAGGAGGTAAAAAAAAACAACAACTGTTATTTGATTTCCATTGTATTACCGTCTAAGAGGGGTTTCAGAGGAGTGACCGCACCTCCTTGGGGGTGCGTTCAGCCCCCCTCTTCACAATGGCGTGTAGCGCTTAGCAGGTTTTTTTGGCGAGCGAAACAAGCGCCCCCTAGTCTTTCACTAAAAACAACCCTTCCATGCAGACATACATTACACATTTCTTTACCTTTTAATCTAAAGTGAATTTTAAATCAAATATTTGACCTCTGTTCCATATTCTTGTAATATGAGTGACTTGCTCAGAATCATAAAGGGAGTTTATGTAGAGTTGTTAAGTAATAGAATAATTAAAAAGATATGTGCTCTCTCTTGCCCCACCTTCACTTTGAGCTACTTTCCTTGGTATTCACACGTGTGTGTGACTGTTTCTTCACCTGCACTCCCTGTCTAAAGCGCGCTCTGATAAAGCCTGCTCCCTAGGCTCTGACATTATTTTTCAGGCGTGTTTCTTGCAACCTGTCTGCTTTTATACTTGCCGTCTTTTGAAGGTGACTCTCTGCAATGCCTCCCATGCCGTTTCTCCTCCTTTTGTGTCTCACGCTTGCATTTTTTCTTTTGTCGTGTCACCAAAACCAAACTGACCAATCAGATAGTTCGGAGGAACTGGACAGACTTTTTCATGTTTTATTACATAGTGGATAGACGTGTGAGTCTGCAGTTCAGGCTGGGTCAGTGTTCGGTTTCCCCCAACCGTTCTTAAAGTTGAAGGAGCAAAAATGAAAAGTTTTTTTCAAAATGTTTTCTCTTTTTACTTGCAGGCTATGGGAGGAGGTTTTCTACACTGGGGCCATTTCGAGATGATGAGGTTAACAATCAACAGGAAGATCGACTCTGAAACTACTTTCGCTCGATGGGGAGTCAATGCCCCTGACAAACCCATCACTCGCAAAGGACTTGGAAAACGCATGGGTGGAGGCAAAGGGGAAATTGACCACTATGTGACACCAGTGCGTTGTGGCCGCATTATTGTCGAGCTTGGTGGTCACGTTGAATTCCAGGAGGTGGAGCCAGTCCTTACAGAAGTAGTCAAAAAATTACCCTTTCCGGCTAAAGTAGTGAGCAGAGAAAGTCTGGCAGCCATGAAGCAGGAGGAGCAGGAACTGGAGCTTAACAACCAGAATCCTTGGACTTTCAAGAGGATCGTTTCCACCAACATGCTGGGCATCCGCAAGGTGCTCAGCCCTTATGACTTAAAGTACCAAGGCAAATATTCTGGCAAGTTTCGGATTCCTGGCAGAGTCTGAATAGTTCACGTTGCAGATTAAAATCTTTTTTTTTTTTTTTGGTTACTTTCTGTACTGAACTCCTACATATTGAACAAGTCGTTTTATAATGTGATTGGCTCCAGCAGACCCCCGTAACCCTGTGGTAGGATATAGCGGGTTGGAGAAGATTGACTGATGATGACGACATTTTACAATCGGGACTAAATCTGTTGTTGTTGCTTCACGTCTCCCCACAAAGACGTCATAAATGTTTTGAATGTAACAAGATGTCATTGTTTTCTAATACCTTGGTGGCCTGAAGTAATACATTTATCTAAGAGCTTGTACTACATTTTGAGCAGGGGCTTTATATTAACTCTTTGAGGGCTGAATATTTTTTTCCAAGAAACTAAGTTTTTTGAAAAGCACACAATGCACTAGTTTCACACATAAATCAACATAAAATGTCTGTTGCTACGTGCTGTGGCTGCTGTTGGCGCCTGTTTGGCATCTCTTGCAGCAGTGGCTGCACAGGGGCAGCTTAATGGCCAGCAGGAATGCATGGCGCACCAGCTACCTCTCGGTCTTCGCGCAACAGGTGGGCGACAGTGGCAGTCACAGTGTGATGCAATCTGGTTTGTACAGTACCTCTCATCATCACAAGTGGTGGTCCTCCTAGGCGAATGCTGCTGTCTACGTGTTCAGCAACATGATTAGCTGGGGACCAATAGGCTGGTGCTGGTACCTCACTTTCATTTATGATATATATCTCCAGATCACTTGCATCAAACTCAGACTCTGAAAGTTCAGAGTGCGATGCAGCGATAATACGTAAAACGTCCATGGAGCATTTTGCTTTGCGCATATGCTTTAGTATCTCCAGATGTTTGCTCTTCACTTCTCATGTACACGCAGGGAATCAAGGTCAAATCAACAAAGCTATATAACTTTCCTTCAAGCAAAGTGAGTCAAACTAGATAGATAGAACTAAAAAGTAAGGTTGAGTTTTGTCACAATTTACAGCTGATTACCATCCTTTACCCCTGAATTTCAACAAAAGTCAACATCAGCCCTAAAAGAGTTAATGCAAATATGGTAGTGAGGTCAATAAGGTGTATGGCTGGCATCAGCCTGCCCAGTGTGCTCAGGTCAGTGGTTATTTGCCTGTATCTGCCTAATAATACGCAACAACATTTATTTCTGTAGCACATTTTCATACAAACAATGTCGCTCAAAGTGCCTTACACGAGGCAGAAAGAGAAAAAAAAGATTAAATAAGAATTAAAATAAGGGAACACTAATTAACATAGAATAAAAGTAAGGACAGTAAAAACAAATTAAAAAACACCAGACGGCTGGAGGAAAAAATAAAATCTGCAGGGGTTCTGAGGCCACGAGACCACCAGCCCCCTCTAGGCATTCAACTTAACATAAATGATCTCAATCAGTCCGCATGGTATTCAGGGTTCAAATGGAAGAACTTGATGATGAGAGTCATGTGGATGTCTGGCCTTTAATCCATCAATTGGAGGGACATCATGGTGCTTTGATCTGGTGGTGGTGGCGCAGATCACAACAACACAGAAAACTGGAAAAAGAACAGCAGAGAAAGTAGGGGTTAGTACAGATTGTGGAGCCACCAGGAATAATAATGAAATACATATACAGAGTAGCTCTCTAGGCACTTCTTACGACTCTTTACAACAAAGGGTTGTCAAATGGGAGGGCTGCAGGTTTATGTTACAGCCACTTTCTTATCTACTGTATATATAGATAGATATAATGTCCACCCTAATAAAAGGACAAGTCTCTGTCTTATTGGCTGCTATGTCTCCCATTTGGTATCGGATTCGTAAAAAGCAGTGCTAATATTTGTGATGCGCCATCTGTTGGAATGAAAATTCAGTGCATTTCATTACTACTTGATGGTGCACTACAAATGCTAACGCTCAATATTTTGATCTACGTTGATTGTTCAAGTTTCATCCCATCTTTGATGGGATGCACAACTACCGTGTTTCCCCGAAAATAAGACCTACTCTGAAAATAAGCCCTAGTGTGATTTTCAGGCTGCTCTGCAATATAAGCCCTAGTCAAGATTGTCAGCTGAAAAGTAAGGTGCCAAAGGCTGGGTTTATAGTTCACGCGATACGATGCGTGTGCCCAAAACATCCATTAAATTCCGAGGACATGTTGCCACAATATCTCTGAAAAGGATGTTTAATGATTACATCCATCAATTAGGTGAAGTGCCCATTCCAGTAAGCATCAGTGCAAGACAGAAACAAAATCCCTGGATGGGGTATCAGGTCATCGCAAGGTGAACACAAACACACACACTGGTGTCGTAGCTTCACCAAATCCCCAAACCTTCATGTCTTTGGATGGAAAACTGAGCACACTGTGGAAACCCACCAGAAAAACATGCTAAGTCCAGGCAGGGATCACAAGGGACGTGACTCCCTGCGAGACAGCAGCGCTACCGTTCTGCCTTTGTGCCACCCCCCATATGTGTAACTATTAACAGTATTCATTATTTAAACAAAGTTAACGATTTATCTGTAAAATATAACGTACATATTTTAATGCATTTCATCATGAAAGTGATATCAAGTATAAATCTAAGAATTGTAAATGTGCAGAGAGCTGGAATATCATAAATGTAACGTGCTCTTTGTGGCGATTGCTGCTGTCAGGTCAGGAGGAAACCCCAAAAGCATGTAGCGATTAACAACTGCGCCAGTTTTAAGAGGATGTTTACGACGATCTGCTTTAATGATAAAGTAAACTATGAGGTTAAAATGGATGTTTTGAGTTTAAAGCCGAAATTTCCACTTTAATCACAAAATAGATATTTTCACCTTGTTCTTAATTTTTTTCTCTGTGGCTCAGATACACCACCGTACATTCTGATGGTATTGTAAGGTACAAAAAAAAAAAAAAAAAAAAAGACGGCACAGAAGATCGTATGTCAGACTTTTAAAATGTATTGTGTCATTACTTTGGGGAATATGCAACGCTTGAATATAAAGGCAACACGAATACATTTGTATGTCGGCATTTTGCTTCACCACATCGAACCATTCATCAGACATTGAAGCGTGCACATCGATCCCGGAGAGTCCTAAAAGAGTAGCAAGGAAATCAGGGTTTGAATGTGGAGAGTTATGACGATATTCCAGAAGAAGATGACATGACTATATTTGGATAAATGTATATTGTTGTACATGAATAAATATAAGAGATACCCTGAAAATTAGCCCTAGTGCATCTTTTGGGGCAAAAATTAATATAAGACCGGTCCTATTTTTGGGGAAACACGGGATATAGATATAGATAGATAGATAGATATACTATCAGGAGTGCCTGGCAATCTATAAGTGTTGAATTTCCCAAATTAAAGAAATAGAACAAACAGTTTTCTGATTCACATTTTATTGTAAGTTCCTCTACTTTGGATTGTGTCTGCTGTGGCGTTTGAGACGCCCTTGAAATAGACTTTTCTCTGGCATCTGAAGTGGACCTTGGAATTGTACGTCTTTTTCTCGGTGACATAGGTATATTCGCGTAAAACAGGAGAATTATAATGTGTTACATGGTATTACGTACGGAATACGCACCACAGTGAGAACTTTATTTACACTACGTCGGAAAGCGAACAAAACATAGACATATATAGATAGACGCCTCATTCACTGTGTTGCCCAGTCTACACGATACGACAGCCTTATTGCGAGTGGCAAAAGTGCCATTTAAACTAATACACGTAGACGTGGAAACCGGGTTTTCTGATGAAGAAACAATAACGTTTAAAACAGTATCGTTTACATACAACAGATTTTGGCGAATCGTTTAAATGTAATTATTTATATCCATTTATACACTAATAAAGGCAATTATTAAATACTACTACTACTAATAATAATTAATTATTATTAAAAAATTCCTCCCATATAAGTAACATTTCGCGGACTGCTTTCTTCCATCTCCGAAACATTTCTTTACTTTGTCTTGTTTTTACGCAACACAGTACTGAAGTATCGGTTAATGTCCGAGTCACCTCACGTATAGATCACTGGAATGCTATTCTATCTGGCATCCCACAAAAACTTATCCATCGCTTAAAGCTTTTTTAAAATGCTGCTGCCAGGATAATAACCTGCTGTTCTAAATCCACTGAATATGTTACACTGATTCTCTCTCCGCTTCAGTGGATCCATGTAAACTACAGAATACAATACTAAATACCGCTCTTAACATTTAAAGCTCAAAAACAACCTCGCTGATCTCCTACAGTACAGCAGGGGTGCCCAATGCGTCGATCGCGATCGACCGGTAGATCTCAAAGGTAGTGCAGGTAGATCGCGTTGCATTCAAAAAAAAAAATAAATAAATAAATAAATAAATAAAGATTAGTCTATCATATATCCTCTATGACATTTGCCACTTGATTGACATACAGGGCGGCCAGTCTGAGATCTCTTCTCATCTAACACACTGGTCATCCCGCACGCACGATCAAATGCGCGAGCTACTGCAAAACTCCGGCTATCTAAGTGATCTAGTTAGCCTTCCAATTTATATCGACTAAAGAAGGGATTTTAAAAAAAATGTTTGGGGAGGGTATGGGCTGGATGTGGAACTGGAAGAGGATTTTTTTTCTCACAATGTCACAATCGAAGTGCGTTTGTCTGATCTGTCAATCTATCATTGCTATTCCAAAGTAGGAAAATGTGGAAAGGCACTTTCGAACTGTTCATAAAAACTTGAGCAGTTGATCGGACAGCCGTCATTTTTTCATTCGGCTGAATTCAAAAGCTCCATGACTGCATCATTCGGCTTATGCGAGTCAGCCTTTTCCCACATGACGATTATTAAATCCAAATACTGTAGTAACCATAAATGTATTGAATTCTTATTGTACCATGAATGTTATTTAGTTATATAAGGTACGACAACATACATTTTATGTATAAAGTATACTCAGTGTATATATATATATATATATATATATATATGGTTGAAATAGTTTTTACTGTCAGATAATGCAAAGAGTACGTGACACGTGTTTCTCCCTAATTCTGGGCTCATCAGGCGTACACACTCACTGCACTCCCTCTCGGGAATCGAACCCACTGGTCATTTTAAAAGTAGCTCGCAAGCCGAAAAAGTGTGGGCACCCCTGTCCTACAGACTGACACCCCTCTCGCTCACTCAGATCCTCATCTGCAGCTGTACTTTCTGTACCACACGTCAGACTCTGTTCTATGGGAGCTCGAACGTCTCTCATGGTGCTCCTCAACTCGGGAATTCTCTTCCGGCTCATATACGTCAGCTTGATTCAATAACACATTTTAAAACACCGAACTTACTGTTATCTGCTCGAACCAACACCGACTCACTATACTGGGCCGTCCAGCGGCGTCACTGAAGCATTCGAACATTCTTAGCCAATCATGCAATACTGCATCCGCGTGTGCCACGTTATGTTCTAACTACAGAGGCAGAGTCCCATTGCATGGTTCTAACTTGTATTGAGTCGAGGTATTGACGCGAACATCATACATACGGATACTATCAAATTATACTGTATATATATATTTATCTGTCTATCTGTATATATATATATATATATATATATATATATATATATATATATGTATGTATGTATGTATGTATGTATGTATGTGTGTGTGTGTATGCACACAGGAAAAGATAAAGGACCAGATGCAGTCAGTCCTCAGATTCTTAAGACCTGTGCTGACCAGCATATTGCTGTCCTCTGTCACCTGTTCATTGTGGACCTAAGGTTTCAGAGGAAAATATCCTGCGTTGTTTCTGTTCCACAGAAGGCAGGAGCCTCTTCACCTAAAGAGCATTGGAACTTATGGCTGACATCATGAAGACCTTTGAGAGGCTGGTCCTGGACTATATTAGTCCTCTTGTGGTAGACCACCTGAACCCACTGCAGTTTGTGTATCAGATAAAGACTGGACTCGAGTGGAGGAGGCGATTATCTGTCTGCTCCACAAGTTTTATTGTCACCTGGACAAAGCTGGCTGCACTGTGAGGATGATGTGCTTTGATTTCTTCAATACAATCCAGTCATCCCTGTTAAAGGGTCACATCGGCTTAACATCAGCAAAACCAAAGAAACTGCTTATTGACTTTCAGCACACCGAAGAATTCAGGCAGTGGATATGGAAGTGGTCCACTCCTACAAGTACTTAGGGGTGTACATCAATGATAGGTTGGACTGGTCTCATAACACAGAAGAACTACAGAAGAAAGGACAGAGCAGAGTTCCTTTAATGTTGGCAGTGACTTCTTCACATCTTCTACAACTTCAAGAGAGGCCCACCAAATCTACAAGCTGATTAAAGGGGCAGACTCAGGTCTGGGGCTCTCTCTGCACTCCCTGGAGGGTTAGTGGAGCAGGGAATGAAAACTCAATTGAGTGCCATTATGAACAAAGCTGCACATCCTTTCTGTGAAACACCAGCCCTGAGGACTTTCAGCCAACAAATTATTCAGCAGAAGTGTGTTAGGAAACACAACTGGGCTCCTTTATACCAACAGCAATAGGCCTGTCAACTTAGAAGTTTTCATTCTTTTTTCAATTTTCTTCCTTTTCAGCCATTCTGGTGATTATTCAGACCATTGTGTGTTTCTATATACACATATCTGTTTATGTATTTATTTACTGATCTTCTTTAAAAAGCCAAATATTGCCCTGGGGACAAATAATGTTCTATCTATTAGATAGATGTGAAAGGCACTACAGTATATAATATATATATATAGATAGATAGATAGATAGATAGTGCCTTTCATATCTATCTATCTATCTATTTAATTAGATACACTGAATTTGTTATTCCAACAGAGGGTGCATCACAAAAATTTGTAGTGGTAAACTTCCTTACTACAAATGTTTGTGATACCCCATCTGTGGGAATGACAAATGCAATGCATTTTATCACTATAAATGTTTATAATGCACCATCTATTGGAATGACAGAGACATAGAAACCAGACGGACACATCCATACACAGACACATAAACACACACATGTATCCTTCTATTAAGGCAGATGGATGAATTTGCCATTTATCACTCATAAATCTACACTCAATAATGTATAATGTGAAAGTTAAAACATTTTCAAAAAACAGCAATTGGGAGTTTTCAACCCCAAAAAGGCAAGTCAATTAAATTAACGCCAAATATGTTTGTTCCATCAGTAGAAGTCGTTATTGCTAATTAGGAATGTGGTTGAAATGAAAACCAGCGGCCACTGATGTTCTCTGGCAGGGGTGCCCAATGCGTCGATCACGATCGACCGGTAGATCGCCAAGGTAGTGCAGGTAGATCGCGTTGCATTAAAAAAAAAAAAAAGTTTTTTTAAACGTTAGTCTATCATATATCATCCCTATGGCATTTGCCACTTGATTGACATACAGGGCGGCCAGTCTGTGATCTCTTTCTTCTCTTCTAAGACACTGGTCATCCTGCACTCACGATCAAACGCGCGAGCTGCTGTAAAACTCCGGCTGTGATCTAGTTAGCTTTCCAATTTATATCGACTAAAGAAGGGATTTAAAAAAAAATTGTTTGGGGAGGGTATGGGCTGGATGTGGAATTGGAAGAGGATTTTTTTTCTCACAATGTCACAATCGAAGTACGTCTGTCTGATCTGTCAATCTATCATTGCCATTCCAAAGAAGGAAAATGTGGGAAGGCTCTTCCGAACTGTTCATAAAAATTACGAAACTGACGTCCTTCCAAAAAGCAATCTGAGAAAGAGAAAGGAGAGTGAACTAAAATCGCAGTTAATCGGACAGTCGTCATTTTTCACTCGGCTGAATTCAAAAGCTCCTTGACTGCATTATTCGGCTCTACTTATTTATGTGAGTCAGCCTTTCCCCACATGAAGATTATTAAATCCAAATACTGTAGTGACCATAAATGTATTGAATTGTTATTGTGCCATAAAGGTTATTCAGTTATGCAAGGTACGATAACATAAATTTCATGTATAAAGTATACTCAGTATGTGTGTGTATATATATATATATATATATATATATATATATATATATATATATATATATATATATATTTTTATTTAATATTTTATTGTAGGTAGATCATTTCGACCTGGTCATTTTAAAAGTAGCTCGCAAGCCGAAAAAGTGTGGGCACCCCTGTTCTATGGGGTCTTGGTTTGACAAACCTGATCATAGATTGTGATAGCGTACCCCACCCAGTCTGTCCTGTATGGTGTGTAACAGCAGGCCGTTGTTCTATGAAAATGTAAGGAATGGTAGGCTCAATGCACTGACTCCCTTCAGCCTTCCAGGCGCTATTATGCCAGCGCAGGATATGAGTGAATGAGGGCCAGTGCAGTCAACAGATGTAAATGGGTTCAACTGTTGACATACAGAGGTCTAGATTTCAGGTGGATTGTGCCAAAGTACACAGTAAGGACTACAAATAACTTGAGCTCAATGTTTTTTTTCCATGTTTTCGATCCACTATTAACTACTGTACTTGTTTTTCCCCAAGGCGAATGGAAGGTAATTTTCATATATCCACAGTTTTGTTACACTACCTTAGTCCATTTATTATATCATTTAATATTATCTCTCTTTTTTTTTTTACTGTTTCTATCCCTTACCCGTATTATCCTTACTCTGCTTAACAAGCTCTCTTTCATCAGAAGAACGACTGACCGCTATTCGTCGCTCTTCTCCTGTGCCTGTTTCGCGCATTTGTCAGCACTCTTATTTTGACAAGACGTAAATAAACTGGAAATACTGCCGGAAGTTTCGGCTTGGGCACGCGCAGTGCTTTGTTTTCAAAATTGCGCGCGTAGCCCGTCACAGTACACTAGGTGTGCTGTAGTCGCTTTTATCTCGTTAGTTACCGAAGACTGGAGTTTATTTTCCAGCTCCGTGCTTCGCAAGGCCTCAGCACTTCCATCTCAGACTTTGGAGGAGCTTTCAGCGGAAGACGTAAGTACGCAATTTAATAAATTTACGATGTAGGATTGTAGGACGGACATGGTTAATCCCAACCATTTAAACATACACTGAGTGCCGTGCCATAGATTGTGTAAATAGTCTATGTTTGCTACGCCTGAAGTCCGGTGACGACCCGTCCGGGGTGGACGCGCTAAGCTTTACACGAGTCACAATCCGCTCCCTCGTCGTATCCGACAATCTGTGCTAGAGCCATACTAAGCAGATAAATCCATGCAACTGCCAGGGGCGGTCGTAACCATTAGGCAAGGATGGGGCAAGTGCCCTGGATCTCAAGGTAGCTCAGGGCCTCATGATAAAATAATTTTTTTAACTTTTTAAATAATTTCAAACATATTAAATGTGCGGTTATCGTAATTTTAAATGGACTTCTGTCAACGTGGGGCTCCCCCGTTCAGTCCAGACTACAATGGACTATTCCGTGTTACTGACCCACTACTGCGAAGTGGAAGTGAAGCCCGCAAGAGTAAACGTACAACATGAGGCTTTTAGGGTAGCCGGATCAAATATGTACTTGGTATGTTCTACAAAGAAACAAGTTATTGTCTAGAAAACGAATCAAAGTTTCCCATGTGGAACAGAAAAATCTACAGTATATCTAATACGCAGCCACTGTTACGCCCACCAGCACCGCGTCATCCACTTGTGACGGTAATAATGAAGGCACCGCTTCGTACATTTGGGGGCGGGTAAAGGATGACCCGTGGCACAGGTGCAAACAGCCCGCGTATCTTCACATTCTGTACCTCATCAGGTGTTAATTAACAAAATGTTGCAACAGTTTGATGGTGTCACATGCCAAGCGGTGTCCTTTACAGCAACTAAGCTTTTACCATAGGACCAGGGATGGTCTGCTGGAGGACAGTTGTCGAGGCGTTTAGCTGATTGCTTACCGTTGTCTTGCATGTTCATTTTAAAGCAATATGAGCTTGTGCATGGTGGATTTTTTTTTTTATATATCAACGATGAATTCGTTGTCACTCTGTCTCTGTTCTTACCTAAACTGGCACAAAGAGTGCCGTTTTATAACTGTAAATCCGTGCAGGTTACAATCAGATCTACAGAAATGGATTATTTCTGCAGTTGCCAGATATGCAGCTCAGATTGCCGTTTTTTGTCGTGCGTTTGAATTTTGATTTCAGGAGTTTGAAGGCCACCAGACAATTTTTTTTCCCCAAAAAAGTTTTCGATCTTCTTTTGCTGTTAATGTAGCTAAAGTGGGAAACGTTTTGCAGCTGAAAGTAACTAAACTCTTGAACATCTTGGCAATTCCAAAATAAGCTCACCCAAGTTTCTTTTCATGATTTCTACAGACATTGTTTAGGATTCTTCAACCGCCTGGGCTTTGCCAGCATACTGGCATGGCATTATTTACAATTGTTTGCAGGTCTTTTAACAAATCAAACAAAGTATGCATGCGTAGATAACCTATATCTGCAATAAATTGTTGGCAACGTTCAGCATTTCATTTGATGGTCAACGTTTGTGCAAAAGCAAGCCGCTTCATGTTCGTGACAAGAACAGTGGCACAAAATGATTGTCACTGATTAGTTTTTGAGCATTGCTTTTGATAAAACATTTTATAATTCTCACCATTTTTTGAGCCATTTTTAAAGTTAATGTTTGATATTAACAAATATGCTAGTTTGCCTGGGGTCATAGACGCATCAAGATTTAAAACAACGCACTGCATGAGTCATTATTATAAAATTGTCCCACTTGAAGAAAAGGTTTCCAATCCCTGCTTTACTTTAATAAATACAGAAAAGTGTGATCAGTGGGATTTATGAGGGTCCCATTCCTATTTTTGTCTTAGGCCACCAAATCATGAAATCCACCTCTGGCAACTACAAAATGTCAGTCGTTTTTAAGAATGGCAAAAGAACATTTATTTCTATAGCACATTTTCATACACATGGTGTAACTCAAAGTGCTTTACAAGATGAAGAAAGAAAAGTTTATATCAAAAAGCAAAAATAAGAGTAGGCAATACTAAGTAACAAAAGGTAAGGTCTGATGGCCGAGAGGACAGAGAAAGAAAAAAAAAGAATCTGCAGGGGTTTCCGAGGCCACAAGACCACCATGTCTCCCTAACATAAATGATCTAAATCAGTCCACATGGTTTTCAGGCTTCACGTTAGGGCTGCACGATAACAGAAAAAATGATTATCACGATTATTTTGCTCAAAATTTTTATCACGATTTAATAATGACGATTATTCCTTTGGTAATGAACTTTTATTCACTTGTGTATTCTTATTGCACTTTACAGCCACAAGTAAAGAAAAATAAACAAACCGAACATGTTTAGAATGGAGAGTTTTTCTTAGTTGTGGTAAATAAATAAAATTAAACTGCCTCTTTTACATCAACTTGTAATAAAATCAAATAAGAATAAACAATTTTTTCAACATGTTACAGATTTTTGGCTAAGAACACAAGCCTGTCAACTTGATCGGGCTTTAGGGAAGACCGCAAGCAACTACATTTCCACCGGAACTAAAAGCCCTCTCTGAAGGAGAGCTTGTGGCTGGTATGCACAAGTATTTTTTTGCCACTTTTGAAAGCCTTGGGTAGATCTTTTCATGTTCTTTCCACCATTTTAATGGGTCCCCCTCACTATCCAGGTAGCTTGACTGCAAGTAAGATTCCAGCTCACAGGCTACACTGGATTTCTGGTTGTTAGGTGGCAAGGCTTGATCAGCAGTTTTAAAGTAGCTTCCTAAAGTCATCTTTTTCTTTGGGGCACATCCAGCTTCAGCATCCTCTTCGCTGGTCTCTTGGGGTGGCACCTAAACACAGAAAAAGGCATTTAGAACAAATTTAACTAATTGCGACTCAAAACACTAATATAGATCTCAGTGCAGCTCATTTTTATTACCATCATTGCCAAAGTCTGCATCTCAGCTTTGAGTCTGGATTGAATTGTTGTTTTGTTGTCCTCAGCCGTGTATCTCATCTTAAATCGTGGATCCACCGTAGATGCCATGTCCAATAGAGCTTGGATGTCTGGGTCTCACTGTATTTTTCGTTTAGGTACTCCAAAATTTTAGACTTGATTGCTCTTGACAGGTCAGTATCATCATCCATTCAAGTTTGATGCGTTGAAAAGATGAATAACTGGCTTAACAAATGACACGCTGACGTACTTCTCGCCAGACAGTGCATCTGTAAAATTAACTAGAGGGTGCAAGGATTTGTTGATTGCCTCTAGTACATCCATGTCCTGCCATGTTGGGATAAGATGACGAGGCTTCTTGTCAGAGGACAGGACATGTGCAATGGCCTTTTGCTGCTCCATGATTCTCTCTATCATAGCCTGACGTGATCCCCACCTTGTTGGACACTCTGTTTTCAGTGAGTGCTCTGGGAGTTTCATCTCCTTTTGTGCAGCTAAAAACTCTCTCATACGCTTCCAGCTGTAAGAGAAGGAGCTCACCAACTTTTTACAGAGCCCCACAGCCCGGTCAATTCTTGGATCCTTCATGGCATTCTCTTCAGGAAATATAAACATGATCAGAAAAAAAACAAAAAACAGTAAGACACAGGAAGACTCTTGTTGTTTATGCAACTTTTGATCAGAAATAAAAAAAAAAAATGTTTTTTATTTCACTAATTATATACACCTACATAAGACAATTATCAAACATTTATTAATAAATAATAAACACTCACTTATTCTAAACTCATCTGGGTTTACATTAACATAATAGTATTTGACTAATCAAATATTTTTTGAACTTTTAAATGTATCTAATTGGATAGATTAGCAGAATAAAAATGATTATTATACTGTAGACATATGACTCATTGTCATTACAATGTGTCATTATAATCAGGGGTGCACATAACGTTTTGAGTGTGTTCTTCAGGTGAGTAGCAGGAGCTGATGTTTGGTACGCACTCCGCAGCGAGGTCTTAATAAGTGCAGATCGCTCCCTTTAAGGTTTTGTGGTTTTTATCGTCATTGTGCATCTTGACGGAACACAAGGTTGCGTCTTGAGCGTAATATGCATTAAACAAATGTATTGCGTTTCATTAAAAATGGTATGAAAGAATCAGTTGTTCTTTTGTGATAAAACCAAAATAAAATGCTATTTGAGTACGTATCTAATATCACGTGAGTGCGTGGCGCTTAAATATCGTTTAATAAATAACGTCACTGACTAAAGACTGTTGGTGAAGAGCGCACTGTCATTTGGCCGTCTTAAAGTAGCCGAAAATGCGCACAGCTGCGTCTCATTTAAAAATTACCACTGCCACAAGCGGAAAACACGCAAAATTATTTTATTTCAAAACGAAACCATTTTGTATGGTGCTTTCCGCCGGTGCAGAATAGGGTCCTGAGTCGGAGGAATAAACACTTTTCGAACATAAACGCAGTACCTAAACCGAAAGGACATAAAACAAATGGTGACGGTGAAATTTTAATCGCACGCTGTCAAAAAACGGTCACAGTCAAGAGCTCTTCTGTTTTGTACAGGAAAGCGCTGTAGTAACAAAATGACGTTACGCGTTCATAATTTTTGCCACGCATGCGTACCTGCGTTACAGTTATGTGCACCCGATTATAATATCACTAAAACAACAACAACAATTAATATTTTTAAATTGTCAAATTGTTTCAATATATCTGGGGAAAAAAACATACAACTTACCGATGGCTAAATGAAGTCTGTGACCAAAGCAGTGTAGCCTCGGCCAGTTATTCACAGATGCTGCCCTAATCATATTAGCTGCGTTGTCCGTTGTGATGCACACAAGTCTTTCTTCCACCAAGCCCCAAGCGGACATCGCTTCTTTGAGGCCCACTGCAATAAACTCCGCTGTATGGTCTTGTGGGAAAAACGAAGTTTGCAAAAGCTTGCATTTCATCTCAAACTCGCTGTCAATAAAATGAACTGTCAAGCTCAAATACGGTTCCGCAGTTCTGCTTGACCATAAGTCGGTCGTGGCAGCAAAATATTCAAGGTTGAGCCTGACAATTTCTCTTTCTGTTTCTTTTCGGCATTTCGCATACAGCGAGAGCAGCGCAACATTGGAAAAATGGTTGCGTGAGGGAATGCTACTATATCTTTTAGCAAGTGTTGCAATAATTTTTTTAAACCCCCTCACTGCTCACGGTGGTTATTGGACACATATCCTTGGCTATATGGTACGTGATCGCCTCTGTTATTTCCCGGAGTCTTTGAGAGCTAGGCAGATATGGTATTGCGTTAAACAATGTCCCTGATATTGTTGTCTGTGTTGTGGATGGCTGGTAATTTTTTGTTGTTGCTGTTTGTGCCTTCAGTCGTTGAAATTCTTGATAGTGTACTTTGTGGTGGCTTTTAAGGAGGTTGATGAGGTTTGTTATCATCTTGGGACGTTTGGACGGAACAGGAGCAAAGTTTGCACAAGACTCGTACCTGATCAACATCACATTCCTCGAAACCGAAATAGTTCCAGACAACTGAGTATGACCCCATTTTTATGAACTAACGATCGCACTTCTGCACCTTCCTCACGTTGCTCCGCCATCATATGTTTATTCTGACAGACTGTTATTGCTGCTATTGACTTCTACTGCTTCAGAAAGCGCTTGCAATCTAGACGCAGTCCAATCCGTAAACTCCGCCCATAAAAAACAGTTTAGTCTTTATACTGTAAAATCGCGACGATATTTATTAACTGATCGTGGGTCATAAATATCGTTATCATGACAAAAAAAAAAAGATTAATCGTGCAGCCCTACGTTCACGTGAAAGAATTTGATGACGATGATCATGTGGACGTCTGGCCTTCAGTCCATCAATGTAAGGAATGCATGGTGCCCTGGTCAGGTGGTGGTGCTGATTGCCACCACAGAAAACTGGAAAAAGAACAGCAGAGAAAGTAGGTGTTGGTACAGATTGTGGAGCCATGATAAACATAATTTAATGCATATACAGTACTTGCTGCCTTCCGTGGACAGTGAGGAGGGCCCCGCTCGGCCCCCTACTCCTGACGTCGCACTTCCCCCTCCCCTCAGCCCACAGCCTCTGTCTTGGCTTAGTGCTAATAAATCGGTGCCACAAGTGAACTATGATAGTTAGTGCAATGAGAGAAATCACAAAATCAACTTGAATGTTCAAGCAAATTATTGAAAAACTCCCAATCTAAATCGGTTAAGTAGTTCTCTTGTGAAAAGCAGACATACATACAGACATTGGATTATCTAGCTATCTATCTGTCTAGCTATCTATCTCTCTATTTAGCTAGCTAGCTACGAGAAGGCCTTGTTAAATTAATGGGTTTTTAGCAGTTTTTTTAATACGCTCCACCAAAATCGCACAGCTTTAAGAACGGTTATATTGCTGTAGTTATTAGCATTTTTGAGTTCTGTTACTTGTTATACTTGTTACCTTTGCTGCCTGTTTCTGGATCGTGGTTGGGATGACACAGGGGAACGTCTCCTTCAGTGAGTCCTTTGATGCGTACCTCCAGGTCCAGAGTGTTATGCTGCGAGGTAAATCCCTGCTCTTGGGGTTCTCTTGTCTTAATTTACAGCAGGGAGCCTCAATTTGCTTGAATGCTCCAAAAACTTAACTTTTATTATCAGCTTACTATCTTTTGGTAAAGTGTTCAAAATTTTAGGTGCATAACAGCAAAAGGCCGCCTCACCACTTTTTTTAGATTGGCTCTTGGAATTATAAGCAGACCACCATTAGAATATCTGAGGTTACAACTTGGAGTGTGAGGGGACAGGCTTTCCAATATATAGGGTTACTTGCGGCTTTGTAAACCATTAAAGTCAGTTCTATATGACACTGGTAACCAATGTAATGACGCTAGGACTGGTGTGATGTGCTCGTATTTTCTTTTTCTAGTTCAGATTCTGGCTCCTGCATTCTGCACTAACTGTAACCGATTGATGTCTCTCTCAGGTAGTCCTGTAAGGAGTTCATTATAGTAATCTAGTCAACTAAAACCAAACTGGGAACTAATTTTTCAGCCTGTCGTAAAATTATAAGAGGTCTAACTTCAGCTATACAGTGGAACCTCAGTTCACGACCATAATTCGTTCCAAAACTCTGGTCATAAACCGATTTGGTCGTTAACCGAAGTAATTTCCCCCATAGGATTGTATGTAAATACAATTAATCTGTTCCAGACCGTACAAACTGTATGTAAATATATTTTTTTAAAGATTTTTAAGCGCAGATGTAGTTAATTATACCATAGAATGCACAGCGTAATAGTAAACTAAATGTAAAAACATTGAATAACACTGAGAAAACCTTGAACAACAGAGAAAACTAACACTGCAAGAGTTTGTGCTATAGTGCTACAAACCGCTCGCTAAAAACACTTTTTTTTTTTTTTTTTTTTATGAGTTTTAAGCACAGGGAAAAAAATGAACATTTGAAAGATCTGTAATTTAATAAACCACCAAGAAAAGTAACATTGCAACAATACGAACCGATTGCTGTAAACAGAAGTGAAGTGGAGGTTAAAATCCAATAGAAAAAAGTCTTCATTAAATACGAGGTTAAAACAATGCTCGAATCAGTCTCATTTAAAACAAGCCCGGTGCATTCTTTAACTGCCTTCTTGGCCTTATGCGTCCAGCCGTCTTTCATGCTCGCACGCGCGCGCGCGCGTGTGTATGTGTGTGTGTGTGTGTGTGTGTGTGTCTCTCTCTTGCCTCGCTTGCTGCACAGGGAGAGACTGAACACGTGCGGAAATCATCGGAACGCACAAACAGAAAGGGAAACTGGCTTGTTCGTATACCGAATCTGTGGTCATAAACAGATGCAAAAGTTTGCCAAACTTTTTGGTCGTAAACCGATTTGTATGTGTTCTGAGACGTTCGTGGACCAAGGTTTCACTGTATTCCTTAAGTGGAAAAAAATGCAGTCCTAATAATCTGATTAATATGTGATTTAAAATTTAAATCAGTCAATAGTTACCCCTAAATGTTTTACCTCTGTCTTGACTTTTTAATGCTAAGGGATCAAGTTTATTCCTAATACTCTCATTATATCCATTTTTTCCAGTCACTAAGATTTCTGTTTTCTCCTTATTTAGTTTGAGAAAATTACTACTCATCAATTCAGAAACACAAGTAAGACATTGGGGTCAGTCAACCAAGAGAGTCTGGGTCATCAGGTGCTATCGATATGTAAAGTTGTGTGTCCTTGGCATAGATGTGGTAGCTCACCTTGTACTTTGACATAATCTGACTTCATGGACGCATGGAGATTGAAACAAGTAGCAGACCCAGAATAGGTCACAATATAGAATATCATGTGCCTGTAAGGTACAATCACTACAACTAACAACACATTTTTCTACCTGTTAAGTAAGGCTGAAACCGATTTAAAACCCTGACGGAGAGGCCCACTCATTGACTAAGGTGATTTATAAGAATACTGTGATCAATGGCGTCAAATGCTGCACTCAAGTTTAAGAGAACAACAACAGATACATGGCCTTTGTCCACATTTACCCACAAGTCATTTACTACATTAATTGGTGCAGTTTCTGTACTTTGATTTGTTCTGAAACCTGACTGGAAGTTATCAAGAATAGCAGGTTTATTCAAGTAATCATTTAGCTGCGTAATGACTGCCTTTTCTAGAATTAAAAGAAGCAGGTCAGATATTGTTCTAAAAATGTCACAAACAGAAGAGTCAAGTATGTCAGAAGACCTTCATGTCTTTGGACTGTGGGAGGAAACCAGAGCACCTGAGAAAACCCCCACAGAAACGGGGAGAACATGCAAACGCTACGCAGGACTCTCCTCTTGTTATGAGGCGCTGAGCCACCATGCTTCCCCAGTTTAACGCATATACTATAATTTTTTATTAGAAAAGGTTAAACTGTGGAATTTAGCTTGTTAAGTTTGGCGACTTAAAATGAATTGACACGCAGTCTAAAAACGACTGGCAAATTTGGCACCAAAATCAAAAAATAAATAATAATAGTGTACATGCATTGTACAAAAGATCAGGGAAAGAAACCTAAGAAAAAAATAAATGTCAGTCAAGAGCAATGAACGTCAATATCGTTTCCATTTCTTTTCATCTCCATGCCACTCAGTTTAGAATGTATGATTGTAAAATCAACAAGCAGAATTAGAAATGAAATGCATCATGGTGATGAGGTCAAGGCCTTCGACTTGTGTGTGTTCAAATCTCGCTGCTGATACTGTGTGACCATCAGCAAGTCACTTCACCTGCTCAGGCTCCAATTGAAAAGCACAAATGCAACCAATTGAATCTCTCAAATGTAAAAGTTGCCTTGGATAAAATCAACAAGCTAATTAAAAGGGTAGGGTCAGTTATAAAACACAGTCTGGACCCCCTGGACTTATCAGCAAAGGTGAGAATTAAAAGAAAGCTGAGTGTCATTATGAACACTGCTGTACATCCTCTCTGTGACACACACACACACCAAGGACATTCAGCCAATTAATCATTCAGCAGAAGTGTGTCAAAAAAGGAGTCTGGGGGTCCTTTATGCCAGGGGTTCTCAACGTCGGTCCTGGGCTCCCCTTATTGTTGCAGGTTTTTGTTCCAACCAGCTTCTGTTTTTAATTGGAGTCCTGGGCTAATTAAGTAAACTGTTATTACCCAGATTCTGTGTTTTGGGAACAATATAGAAATTAGAAAACCAAGTTTGGTTAAAAAAATATTAAAATATACTAAGCAGTGTTATGGGATTTTTTTTTTTCTTTTTAACAATATTTTCATCTTGCTGTTCATTCTATTTTTCGGGTATTCTAATTGTTTGTTTAATCCATTATTTACTAATTAGTAGGCCAGACGCTAAAGTAGTTGCATCTTTTAATTATTCTGTGTCCTTTGCCTGGGTGCATGCTCTGCTCGTTTTTAATTATCATTAATAAGATACAATGAAGGGAGCAAACTGCACAGAGAGAGGCTGAAAAATAATGAAGGCATCAAAAGTGAGTTAAGCATTTAAATCTGTAGCAAAAATGGAAATATTTCTATATGTCTTATAAATGTAAAAATTATGCCCCTGTGCTTTCTTAATGTAGGATAAGATAAGAGAAAAAATGCCAGGTAATTAATTGAGATCAGTGTTATCAGTTAGATAGATAGATAGATAGATAGATAGATAGATAGATAGATAGATAGATA
>JANRMT010028174.1:3888334-3900377 GCA_026402145.1 Polypterus bichir lapradei
GTCAGTGGAGGAGTTGTCACTGATTATGAATCTTGTTGAAGAAAAAAACGCCACGGTGGGCTCCCAGGACCGAATTTATAAACCCCTTCTTTATACCAACAGCAATATTCCAGTGTGTCACCTCACTGGGACTGACAAGTCAGAACTTTACTTTCTTTTGAATTTTTTTTTTTTTTTTTTTTGCTTTATCATTCCAGTTTGAAAGCAGACCAAAGTATATGTGTGTGTGTGTGTCTGTCTATCTATTGCTTATATAGTGCTTTTCATATCTATCTATTATATAGATAGATATAAAATGCACTATCTATTATATAGTGCATTTCATATCTATCTATCTATCTATCTATCTATCTATCTATCTATCTATCTATCTATCTATCTATCTGTCTAGCTAGTTAGTCTGTATATCTTTATAATAAAGATACAGGTCATATTAGTAATAATAATTTTAAGTCATTTTAGATTGCTAGTCTTTAATTGCCTTCTTCATCTGGTTTTAATGGCTTTGTCTTCTTAAGTGGCTGGCAGTTAACAAAAAGATGCAAATGACAAAAGTAACCAGCAGCTCACCATCTAGCTTGGTTCAGTTTACACATGTGTGTGTGTGTTCATCATGGAGTGTCTGTTTTAATAAAAATGCATATGTGAACGCATTGAGAAGCAACAATCCCTTCAACAAGGTGAAAAATGCAGCCAGTGAAGACAACTCAATGTACAACACGGGGAAGAATTTGGTGCTGGTTGTTCCTGTTCCGAACTCTTTCAAAAGGGAGAATTACAATTATAAATGATCTGGCAATACATGTTAAAAAACAAAAAAAAAAAAAAACAAATGAAAAGCAAAAAAATATTTTATTTGATCCATGCTTGTATGCTTTCTTTCAATTTTGTGTTTTTTTTCACTTTTTAATCTGCCTCATTCATTGTTTGTTTTAAACACCCTTTTGGCTTACTTGCTGCCTTTTTCTTTCCATTTTGTAACTTTTATCGCGTCATAATCTGCCTTTTTCCCCCCCACAGATGAAGCATACTAGCAAGAAAAAGCACATTTCCAAAACTAAGCACCAGAAAAAAAAGAGCAAGACTGTGAAGGCAACAGAGGATCACAGCAGCTCCAAGGAGGTGAGAGAGAAGCACTTCACTTTGTCTTTTTCCCAGACATTTGTTTTCCCACTAGAGGTTTTTAAATCAATTGATCAAATGTCAGTCCTGGATGGCCCAGTGGCTGCAGGTCTTTGTTCCAACCCAATTACTTAATTTGTAAACAATCCTTTCTAATAACAGATCTGATTTAATTTCATGGCTTCTTAATGTTTTAACTCTGCAGTGTCTGGTTATTCTTATATCATAGATGTTTTACTTGCTAATGGTATCATCCAAATGAACTGAAGCCTCAAACAGATGAGTAATTTCCAGTTCTTCACTTTCTCTTCAATTTCCTTCTAAGTACTTCATTAAACCAGGTGTATGGTGAATAGGCACAGGTGTACATGGAGACAAGCCAGATGGAGAACTGCTGGTTCCTTTGTCATTTGCATGTTATTGATAATAAGGAACAATTAAACACAGTGAATGCAGTGGTTTAAGACTAAAATTAGAACTTAACAGTTTAAATTCTTAACAAGCAAGATAAATAAACCAGAAAAATGTAATTTGAGAAGTAAGTGGTTCTTGAGCAATAACTGACTTCTCATTAAGCAATTGGGAACAAATATTCTGTAGCCACTGCGGCCCTCCAGGACTGACGTTGTTCACCATTGTTATAAATTACTATAAAAACAGAAGTGTTTGAGACACTATGATCATAGCAGTGGAAGACCTGATGTGGATTATATCTCAAAAAATAATGTGAGATTTGTTTCTTGAACGATTTGCTCTTAGAACATTAGATCAATCTAGAAGAGAACAGGCCTTTCAGCCCAATCAAACTTGCCAGTCCCTATCTACTTAATTCTTCTAAAAAAAAAAGTCACGTTTTGAAAGTCCCTAAAGTCTTAATGGCTACCACACTACTTGGTAATGTATTTTAAGCATCTGTGGTGCTCTGTGTGTATAGAAAAACTTCCAAATGTTGGTGTGAAATTGCCCTTAAGTTTCCAACTATGTCCATGTGTTCTTGATGATCTCACTTTAAAATAACAGTCTTAATCCACTGGACTAATTCCCTTCATAAGTGTAAACATTTCTGTCATGTCTCCTCTTAATCTTCTTTTGTTTAAACTGAAAACACACAGCTCTATCTTTCCTCATAACTCATCCGCTCTAGTCCCAAAATCATCCTAGTCGCTCTTCTCTGGACCTTTTCTAGTGCTGTTATGTCCTTTTTGTAGCCTGGAGACTCAAACTGCACCCAGTACTCCAGATGAACCCTTACCAGTGTGTTATAAAGTTTGAGCAGAACCTCCTGTGACTTGTACTCACACATCAAGGTGCTATATAACCTGACATTCTGTTAGCCTTCTTAATGGCTTTTGAACACTGTTTGACAGTTGATAGTGTAGAATCCACTACAAGTCCTAAATCCTTCTCATAAGGTGTACTCTTTGATTTTCATCCCTCAGTTTGTGTATTCAAACCTCATTTTTACTTCCTACATGTAATACTTTACATCTACTGACATTTAATTTCATCTGCCACAAATCTTCCTAAGTCTGCATGCTTTCCACGTCCCTCTGTGATGATTCATTGGATTCTTGAATATTTGCCAATCCCCCCAGCTTGGTATCATCTGCAAATTTTACCATCCTGTTACATATTTTAGAATCCAAATCTTTTATTTACATTTACATATATTTATATAATTGGAGTGGAACACCACTCTTAACATCAGCTAAATCTGAAGAGGTTCCTCACACCATCACCCTCTGCTTCCTGTGTCTGAGCCAATTTTGCACCCATCTAAAAACATCATCCTGAACTCCCTCTGCTGTTAGTTTGATGCCCGCCCTCTCATGTGGCACCTTATCAAATGCTTTACGAAAGTCCAGATAAACTTCATCTGCTCCAATTTTATCATATGCTTTTGTTGCTTCCTCATAGAATTCCAGCATTTTAGTAAAACACAACCTCCCTCTTCTGACCTCATGCTAACTGTTCAGAAAATCTCCTATTCTTGTCATGTGTTGCTCAATCTTAACCTTATTAATTCCTTCCATTTTCTTGTCATGCATGTTAAGTGTACTGGCCTGTAGTTGCTTAGATCTGCTCAGTCACCCTTTTTATATAACATATTTGCCATTTTCCAGTCCTTCAGAATTTCCCCATTGCACAGTGACTTCCTAAAAATATGTATCAAAGGTTTATATCTGTATTCGCGAACCTCTACAAGAACAGAAGTGTAAATTTTATCTGGTCCTGGTGATTTGTTTGATTTCAGCCTATTTAATATATGGAATACTTCTCCCTCTACAGTTTCTAAATAACTTTACTATTCCTAATGCACTTCACCTTTTCCTTGACTGTTCTTTTACTATTAAAATATTGAAAGTATCTCTTTGTGTCATGGTTGCCCTCATGTTCTCATATGCTCCGTGATTCACTTTAGAGTTATTAATGTTATATGCCTTATTCAACTGTTTTTTTCATTTTCAGCTTCTTTTTTTTTATCAACACACTAAAGAATTTATTTAAAATTTCCTTCTAATTCCAAATTTAGGTATCTGTCCTGCATTAAATACAAAATATTTTTAAACTTGTTCCTCTAATGTCTCCACACTTAAAAGCTTATCCCAGTGTAAATCTCTTTAGACTTTGCTGCATCTGCTCAAAATTTGCTGTACGAAAGTTAAACTTGACAGTTTTAGTCTTTGTATTGCACTCTTTCATAACACTGAGAATTATATTATGGTCATCTGACCCTAGTGGTCCAATCGCCTCTGCAATCTCAATTCTATCCTGGTTATTACAGAATACTAAATCTAGAAAGGTATCCCCCCGTGTTCATGGTTTAACATACTGTGTTAAAAAAGATTTACTGATTACTTCTAAAAATTCCCGCTGTTGTCCTTCGCTATTTGCAAGGTTATCCCATTTAATATTTTGGGTAAAGTCCCCCATGACTATAATATTCCCCTGTAAACTTGCCTTTTTAATATTACTGTAAAGATGTGTGTTGAAATTACTGTCTGCATTAGGTAGTCTAACAGACTCCTAAAACAAGACATCTTTCCCAAATGCTTTCCAGGTGAAGCCACATGTCCTCACTAAGATGGGTCTCATCGTCCAACTGAAGACGATTTGCCTTTAAATTCTGTTTAACATAAACAGCAACCCCACCTAATTTGCTGTTCTATTCATCCCCTTCTTATTTAGCCAGGTTTCTGTTATTGGTATAATATCATAATTATACTTATCTACATACATCTCCAACTTCACTTTTTTTTTATTTTTGACACTTACAGCATTGAGGCAAACTATTTTTAATGTGTTGTTTTACTTTTACATGTAAACATTGGGTTTAGAATTTACATTACTATGCATTTATATTTTTACAGTGTTGTTTGTTCCTCCATGTATAATTCTAAATTTGGCCTATCCTAAACTCCCTACCCAGTACCTTAGTTTAAACAATCCTAGGCTAACCTACTTCTATGCCTCCCAAACACATTGCTGCTCCTTCGTTTCAGATGTAACCAGTAGTGGCGGAACAGGTCTCATCTGTTAAAAAAGGAGTGTTGTTTGCTATTGTCCACTGTTGGTCTCCATAGACACCCATTTTGTCAGAAAATATATCTTCATTGGCCATAATTATAAGCTACATGTGGTTAGTAACATGTCAATAAATTGTTTTTGGGTGGAATATTCATTGTAGGTGGGACATAATATCTTAATATAGATGAACTATACATCTTTGAATTTTTTTTAGAATCATCCTTCCTGTTCAAGAAGTGTGCTGTTGATGAATCTGGAGTTCTGCGATGTGATTTGTGCCTTTTGTTTTTGTAGGATGTTGAGCGTGTTCCAGATAGTCAAAGTAGTGAAGCACAGACTAAGAAAAAAGGTAAGACAGACATTGGATGCCTTTCACAATATTATCCAAAGATTCCTAATAAAATCGAGTCCTCCTGTTTCATTCCTTCTTGTTTGAGTAGCTTGGACATTCTAATGAAAATTCCCCCTTTACCCAAAACTATTTATTCTAAAAAACAAATTTATTCTTAAATGTCCATGGCAAAATCAACTTTTCTATCAAAATCAAAGTTTACCATCATTTGACATTCACAAGAAGTCAAATACATAAACACTGATGATAACTACATCACAATAGAGAGAGAGAGATTCATAACACCATAACAAACAAACAAACACATTTCATGTTAAGGAATTAATGCCAATTTTCAGATTTCTGTAACCTTATTCGTAATTAATAGAAAATTGCAGGCACGGCAGAAATACAGCAAATCGTCTTTTGAGGCAAGTATGTTATTTTCTCTGAGTTGGAAATGGAACAAAAAACCTATATACGCACTTACTGTTTAAGAATACAGTACACACATTATGAAAAGGTGGGGAAAAAAGCATACAGGCATGTATAAGGACTGTTAAATTAGCCAAAAAATGTTCTTCGTATTTTGGCTGTTTCTGTTAGGGGTTGCCACAGCAGATTATCTATCCCCATATTTTCCTCTTCTCTGCATCTTGCTCTGTATCACCTACCACCTACATGTCCTCTCTCACCACATCCATAAACCTCCTCTTAGGCCTTCCTCTTTCCTTGCAGCTCTATCCTTAACATCTTTCTCCCAATATACTCAGCATCTCTCCTCTGCACATGTCCAAATCAACACAATCTCGCCTCTCTGACTTTGTCTCCCAACCATCCAACCTGAGCTGACCCTCTAATGTCCTGATTTCCAATCCTGTCCATCCTCGTCACACCCTATGCAAATCTTAGCATCTTTAACTCTGTCACCTCCAGCTGTGTCTCCTGCTTTCTGGTCAGTGCCACTGGCTCCAGCCCATATAACATAGCTGGTCTCACTACCATCCTGTAGACCTTCCCTTTCACTCTTGCCGATACCCGTCTGTCACAAATCACTCCTGACACTCTTATCCACCCATTCCACCCTGCCTGCGCTCTTTTTTTCACCTCTCTTCCACACTCCCATTACTCTGTACAGATGATCCCAAGTATTTAAACTCCTCCACTTTCACCAACTCTACTACCTCCATCCTCAACCTTCCACTGACCTCCCTCTCATTTACACACATATATTCTGTCTTGTTCCTACTGACCTTCATTCCTCTCCTCTCTAGAGCATATCTCCACTTCTCCAGGGTCTCCTCAACCTGCTCCCTACTATCGCTACAGATCACAATGTCATCCACAAACATCATAGTCCATGGGGACTCCTGTTTAATCTCGTCTGTCAACCTGTCCATCACCATTGCAAAATAGAAAGGGCTCAGACCCAATCCGTGATGTAATACCACCTCCACCTTGAACGCATCGATCACTGTTACTGTAGACCTTCCCACTGTCACACTTCCCTCGTACATATCCTGTGTCACTCCTCGAAACCTCTCTGCCACTCCTGACTTCCTTATACAATACCACAACTCCTCTCGAGGCACCCTGTCCTATGCTTTCTCCAGGTCCACAAAGATTCAATGCCACTCCTTCTGAACTTCTCTATACTTCTTCATCAACACCCTTGGAGCAAACATCGCATCTGTGGTGCTCTTTCTTGTCATGAAACCATCCTGCTGCTCACTAATCATCACCTCATTTCTTAACTGAGCTTCCACTGCTCTGTACCATAACTTCATGCTGTGGCTGATCAATTTTATCCCTCTGTAGTTACTGCAACTCTCCACATCACTCTTATTCTTAAAAACGGGTACTAGTACATTTCTTCTCCACTCCTTGGACATCATCTCACTTTCCAAGATTGCATTAAACAATCTGGTTAAAAACCACTGCCATCTCTCTCAAATACCTCCTTGCTTCTACAGGTATGTCATCTAGACCATCAGACTTTCCATTCTTCATCCTCTTCTTAGCGGTCCTTCCTTTCTCTTTGCCGACCTGTTGCACTTTCTGATTCACTGTCTCCACATCATCCATGCATTTCTCTTTCTCATTCTCATCATTCGTCAGCCTCTCAAAGTACTCTTTCCATCTGCTCAACACACTCTCCTCGTTTGTGAGTACGGTTCCATCTTTATCCTTTATCACCCTAACCTGCTGCACATTTTTCCCAGCTCGGTCCCTTTGTCTAGCCCACTGGTCCTTTTCTCCCTCCTTAGTGTCCAACCTCTCATACAGCTCATCATTCGCTTTATCTTTAGCCATCGCCACCTCTCTCTTCACCTTGCGCCTTATCTTTTCTACTTTCTTCATCTCTCTGACTATCCCACTTTTTCGCCAACCTCTTCCTCTGTATACACTCCTGTACTTCCCCATTCCACCACCAGGTTTCTATGTCCTCTTTTCTCCGTCCAGATGTCATATTAAGCACCCATTTAGCTGTCTCCATTACCACTTCTGCAGTAATTTCCCTGCTGTCTGGTAACTCTTCACTGCCACCCGTTGCCTGTCTTACCTTCTCCCTGAATTCAAACTTGCAGTCTTCCTTTTTCAACTTCCACCATTTGATCCTTGGCTCAGCCCGCACTGTCCTCCTCTTCTTGATCTCCATAATCCTACAGACCACCATCCTACGCTGCCTAACTACATTTTCCCCTGCCAACACTTTGCAGTCTCCAATCTTCTCTTCAGACTGACTCCCCTGCATATTATATAATCTACCTGCGTGCATCTTCTTCCACTCTTTCACGTCACCCTGTATTCCTCTCTCTTCTTAAAATATGTATTTACCACAGCCATATCCATCCTTTGAGCAAAATCCACTATTATCTGACCTGCATTTCTCTCCTTGGCACCATACCTACCCATTTTGTCCTTATCCAGTCACCACTCTCTCTCCCTTGGGTATACTGTCCACCACTTTCTCCAACTCACTCCAGAAATCTTCTTTCTCATACATCACACACCAAACATGTAGGGCGTATGTGCGGACAACATCCATCATCACACCTTCATTTTCATAAATCACCACTCTGCCAAACACTCTTTTCACTTCCATAACAGTCATGACATACTATTCCTTCAGGATGACCCCTACCCCATTTCTCTTCCCATCCTCACCATGGTAGAATAGTTTGAGCCCGCCTCTGATACACCTGGACATCTCTTGCACGCACAATATGTCATCCTTCCTACTCTCTCCCTTTACTAGTCATACTGCCAACATTCAAAGTTCCTATCCCCACTTCCACTATCATAAGCTTCCTCCTCTCATCCTGCCTCTGGACACGCTTTTGGCCAATAGTAGTCCAGTTTCCACAAGCTCCCTTTTAGCTAGCGGTTCTGGTGGCAGCCGTTGTTAACCCGGGCCTCAACCAATCCAGTGTGAAAATCTGTATTGTTGTCTGCATATTTGTCTGGCAAAATTTTACACTGGGTGCTCTTCCTGACATAACCCTTCCCATTTATCTGGGCTTGGGACCTGCACAAAGAAGCACACTGCCTTGTGTAACCCCCTGTGGCTGGGCTTAATTATCCAAAAAGTAAGTTTAAGAATATTCTAATTAAAAATAAATATTTGGACTTGGGTTAAAGATTCTGAATGTTACACATATATGTTAGTATGTGCTTTTTTTATACTTTATTTTAGTAGCAACAGCCACACAGCAAGAACAGACGGCAGCAGCAAAAAGAAAAAAAAAAAGTCCTAGTGGTTCTCTGGCAACTGTTCAGAATAAAATGTCGTCGGCACCTGCAAGCTAACCTGTAATAGCAGCTTCCTTGTGGCATACTCGACCGTCATCCTCTCAAGTTAGGTTCCGCACAATCTGTGTACTTTTTTTTTTTTTCTTTCTTATTTACAAATCCAGAGATATTTTTGTCCAGGTGGCCTGGCTGTTGTTAATCACACCTCATCATTTTAGGCCTTATGTGTTCAAACTATGGAACACTTAAAACGGAGACTAACTGTTGGACACAGCATGTTGAAGCTTTAAAGCATGGATTTTTAAAGCTTTGTAATAAAAGGAAAACCAGAAATTTGGGTTATTCCATTTACTTTAATGAAAGTCTTGAGACGGCACCTGCCTTCACTGTACAATAATAAAGTACCTGTATTTTCTTAGAAACGTGGGTTCGCCTTTTTTGTCTTGCGTGTAACTCTGTGACCCAAACTTGACAATAGGAGAAAAAATAAATAAAATTTAAAAAATTGCTTCTTAAGCTACAAAAAATATTTTATTTCAAAGATGTTGGATGTATTTCTATTTAAAAAAAATAAATAAATAAATAAAGGTATGAACACAGACCAAAAACGAGATGTTCAATGAAGATGAAGGCAATTCCGAATGCTTTTACCATGTTGTTTATCTTCATTCTGGAATCAACTTTTCCCAAAATTGTTAACCAATGCCGTCTCTCACTTTTTTTTTTTTTTTTTGGTTATCTTAAAGAAAACTTTGAGAACTATGATGAAGCTTCAACAGTACAGTATCCGCACATGACACAAATACCCACATGAACACTACTGTAGGTGGAGCACTGACTCAAAATTCAGCTACATGCATGCATTCTCGCCGAGGCTGTCCGAGACCGGAAATTTTGCAGCAGACCTTATCTTTCCTTTGGACAGCCTGTTGCAGTGTTCTAAAGATTCCCCATGGAAAGTGTACGCACAGCATTAAGTATTTCTTTTCATTGCATTATTATCTTTGGTGGTCATTTTTGGTTGAAAAAAATGTTAGTTTCCTGAAATTGTGTTTGTTTTTCCAGCGAAAAGTATTTGTTTTTTGAAAATTTTGTTACTTTGGAATTTGCTATAACTGAATTTGACCTGTATTACTAAAACAAATCTTGAAACTGCAGCCACATGAATGGCCTTCACCACTGCAAAAGCTGCCTGTTTGAATATCTGACTACATCTCAACTCATTTGAAAACACAATAGAAGATCTAAAAATTGAAAGTTCACCTTGTAAGGATTTACAATCCTGTAGATTTACGAGTTGTAGTGGATTCATCAATATCAACTGTCAGACAGTGTTCAGAAGCCATTGAGGTAATGGAATGCCTTAATATGTATAGTACAAGTCACAGGAGGTTCTGCTAAAGCTTTACTGTATAACACACTGGTGTGGCCTCATCTGGAGTCTTGTGCGCAGTTTTTGTCTCCAGGTTACAAAAAGGACATAGCTGCACTAGAAAAAGTCCAGAGAAGAGCGACTAGGCTGATTCCAGGGCTACAGGGGATGAGTAAAGAGGAATGACAGATAGAGCTGAGCCTTTACAATTTGAGCAAAAGAAGAATAAGAGGAGACCTGACTGAAGTGTTTAAAATTATAAAGGGAATTAGTACAGTGGATTGAGACAGTGACAATGAGTTCATCAAGAACACAGGGTCATAGTTGAAGGGTAAAAATTTAAGGGTAAATTTTGCACAAACATAAGGAAGTTTTTCTTCATACAGAGAACCATAGACACATGGAATAAGAGACCAAATCTTGTGGTATTATATATAAGTATATAGGACTGGCAGGTTTTGTTGGGCTGAATGGCCTTTTCTATTCTAGATTGATCTAATCTCATCATCCCATCTGCTTTTCCTGGGGAAGGTCACAGTGGAAGCAACCCATGCAGGTCAGTCCAGACTTCCCTGTCCCCAGCTATAGATTCTTAAATCCTAATGATGGTCTCTTATTGCCAGTAGTCTGTTCCATCTAGGTCTTTCCTGTCTGTACTTGCCAGTAAACTGGCATTGCACCCTACCATCACCTTTCATCTAGCAGGTGATGAGCCTACAAGATGGCTCTACGTCACCATTATAGACCAGGTCTGGCCAGGTTATGTGGGTTGCCCCACCACCAGGCGCTTGGTGGCAAACACCATTTCCAGACCTAGTTCTAGAAGTGGTTCTCAGTTGCCGTATGCTGGGCAGAATACACTTTTTTTAATTTTTTTTTTTATTAGTACCTTTAACAGGATCATTTAGCTGACAGATAACCTAGCTGTGCGCATCACTAAGGTACACAAGCCCCACCATCACGTCAAGGAGATGTTTGAGTAATGAACACTAAATCTTAATGAAACCAACTACCTATATAACTGCTCATATTAATTGCTTTTAATTTAGATTAGTTATCCTCTCATGTGTTGCTAGTTTTGTTCTTCTTAATCAAATGCCATAAATAAAATCCTTAAACCGTAAATTCAGACTCTTTCTGTATTTTATGTGGCAGTGCCTGTTTTAAGATTCTCATTATAACTATGTTCGTTTTGGATAAATATTAGCTACCGTCCATTGTAGTATCTAGTTTTTTACAATTTTTTTTATTTTTTATTATTTCTTTTAGCATCTACAACAGCTCCTCGCATCAGGAAGAAAGAGAAACAATTGAAACATGTGTCTCAAACAACGAAGGACTACCTAAGCTCCTCTTTTGACTATGTTGTACTGTACGTACGCTTTAGATTCTGTATTTGGCATAAGTGGTTATATTAGCTTTTGGAAATGTTGTTTTGATTGATTTGCAGATTTTTAAGGTGGCTGTGTGTCATCTAAATGGATCATTTTTTGACCTAAGAAACTAACCTGAAAAATAATGCACTGGTATCTTATGTGGCATTCTTCTCATTCCCAGGCTCTTAAAAACATCATTTAGAATTAAATTTATTTGAATTGCTAATCAATTTTTTGAAAAATGTATACAATACAAAAGGTATTTTGATTTATTTATTTATTTATTTGAAGGAAATCGCATCTAAATAACACTGACTTATAAAAAATGGGTTGTGATTCTTCCAGTTAAGCAAGATAAGTCTATGTGCTCGTCTTGTAGTGCAGACAATTACAATCGATTTGTCCTCCTCCACTTTAAACCTGTCTGGGTGCCCACCAAACATAGATGGTAATGAGTTAGGAGTGATTGTGACACCAAGCCTCTCTGATAAACATATATATATATATGTATATGTATATGTATATGTATATGTGTATATATATATATATGTATATGTATAT
>JANRMT010028174.1:3902375-3915868 GCA_026402145.1 Polypterus bichir lapradei
ATATGAGTTTAACTCAAAACTTTAACTTTCTAAGATTGGCTCTTACAAGTGCAAAGTAAGTTTTTTATTTTGAGCCATATCACAGTGCAAATTAGTCTAACACTTTAATTGGTTCTGTCAATCATTCTGCCTTTAAAATGATATGAAGAGGAAAAATAAGATGATATTGATTTTTCTATTTGTTGAGCCATACAAGCTGGTCAATGCTTGTATGGACTGGGTGTTGGGCAAGGTCGTGAGGTCCAGTGGCTGTGGGGCATCTGTTGGTGAAGAAAGGTTCATGGATCTTGACTTTGCTGACGAATCTGTGATCTTCGTGGAGTCAATGGAGGCTCTGATCGGGGTGCTTGAGAGACTGAGAGATCCAGGCCTTTAATGACCTCTTGGGCACAGCCATCAGCAGTGTGTCTGTTTGCGAAGAGAGTGTCAAGAGGTTTACTTACCTTGGCAGTAACATTCATGTCTCTGGTGACTCTTCCTATGAAGTCAGTAGACGGAGTGGGAGAGCATGGGGGGGTCATGAGGTCGCTGGAAAGTGGTGTGTGGCGCTCTCGATATCTATGCAAAAGGACGAAGGTCCAAGTCTTTAGAGTCCTGGTGCTTCCTGTCTTGCTATATGGTTGTGAGACATGGACGCTATCTAGTGACCTGAGACGAAGACTGGACTCCTTTGGTACTGTGTCTCTCTGGAAAATCCTTGGGTACCGTTGGTTTGACTTTGTGTTAAATGAAACGTTGCTCATGGAGTCCCGAATGAGGCACATTACCTGCATTGTGAGGGAGCATCAGTTACGGCCATGTGGCGCGTTTTTCCCGCGGGTGATCCGGCTCGTAAGATCCTCATTGTTGAGGACCCGAGTGGCTGGACTAGGCCAAGGGGTCGCCCACGTAACACCTGGCTGCGGAAGATAGAGGGTCATTTCCGGAGGGTGGGACTGGACCATGTGTCTGTCTGGGGGGTTGCCAACTGGGATCCTGAGTTGTTTCGTCGTGTAGTGGGTGCGGCAACACACTGTACCAGTTCATGCTCCCCAACTTGAATTGACTTGGTTGTTCTAGGGATGATATCCAGATACTGAAAAACAAATGTTCACAAGGAACCAGTGTTGGGAAACGTTGCTTTTAAAATTGACTTAAAGTAGTTTCATTGCTTATTACTTAGGAAAAAAGCGACTAAATGTTGCATAGTTACTTATCCAAGACAAGTTATACCAAATATTTTTAAATTATTCTATTTCTTGCCCTATGTGTACTTTCAACACCTTTTTTCTGTATTTGCATGTGTCTTGATGTCTCTTCAGGGGAGCTCCCTCATGTAATAAGCATATGTTTAATATATCGCTGTGCTCTGTGCAAATATCTTATAAATCTGCCTTTTTTCTACTCGCATACACAATTGACACAGAACCAGATTTAGCACAGGGGTTCACCATATTGAACTGGTAGGCAAGCATTATAATATAAGACAGAGACAACTGGAAAATGTACAGTCAGACTGAGGACTGTTGCGAAAAAGCACAAGATAGGAATATTTATGAGAAGAGCCTGCATGACATCAGGGTGAGGAGGTGTCTTGTCTCCCATTATGTGAGCTCGTCTGCCACCCCTCGGGTACACTGGCACGTATAACACTGGAGGGCAAATGCAATGGAGAATACCAACAATGTACTCCTTCAGAAGTGGAATAAATTGACTGTATACTGAAGCATTCCATTGCTAACTGTAAAAATACAAAGTAGATCGTTTCAGATAAACAATGAGTTTTGTTAATTATAAACAATGCAACCTGCAGTGCAATGCAATGCAACTGTTACATGCGGTGTTACTTTTTTATTTATTCTCACCAAACGTTACATATTTATATTGGAAATGAATATGGGTAATATGTTCATAGTAGTTCTGATTAAAATACACTGTCAAAATATATTAATGAGCAAATTGAGACACGTTAGCCTTTAGGAAATATAAAAAGCATGTGCGCTGTCATTTAGGACAGAATGCATTGTTTACGTCACGCACTCTCTATGCTGACATGATGTCACGAAATAAAAGAAACGGCACAGTCCATGCAAACTCATATCCTCCTTGATTTTTGACTTTATGATTAATTGTCAATATCAAATCAGTAGTCATTTTAAGAAGATGACAAGTCTGCTATAGTCTGTTCAATTAACACTGCTTTTAAAAAGTTTGCATATACAGAATAAAAAGCAGAATCTCAATGAAGCGGGACTTGTGAGTAGTAACGAATAATATGTGACACTGAGAAATTGTAATTCATAATAACAGGAACAAGTAAAAACTATGACTTTCTAAAATGGACACTGTAAACATAGGCATTTCAATAAATACTTTAGGAGGCATGTGTGGGCATTTCAATATCGATTTTAGAGCTAAGTAGGCCACCTGTTGTACTAAACGGTAGCTTAAGCAAAACTTAACAGTAAATAGTCTAACAATTAAATATAAGGGAATGAAACAAAGATGCTGCGCCGCTACAATAAAGGTTCACGCTGTCATTCTGCATGTTTAGTTGGCGCAGATTGGCTGAAACTGTTTATAGCGAATTGTCCCAAGTTGGAAGTGCCATATAGTGTTAAGAAACAAAAACACACATTTAGGCATGCTGGATTGTAGTCTGTTTTTCTGCAATACAAACTCAGTTCAACACCAGGGTCTCCAAGCACACAAATGTGAAGCTTATTACTTTATACAGTGAAACTCTTTACATACACAATATAATTAGGGACGTGTGCTCCCTGGCCGACTACGGCGGCCCAACCTTCCCTCAATAGCTCGATTCACTCACTATCTGTCCAAGTTGGAATTTTTTGTTAAATGGAGGAATAGGAAAAAAAACTTTTCACAAGAGGAGGATCAACGACGTGAACCTCTGGTGTTTATACTGAGAGACAGTTGTAATAAAATTGAGCCACCTTATCGTTGTAATTAACTGAACTACTACTACTACTGTTTTTACCACAGTGGATGGAGACAGTATATGTTGTTTGACATATGCATGTTAAATTGGTTTAATTGACACGAGAGTATCAAATACCACTTAACTATATTAAATGAAGTGTGTAGTGTCAATACAAAATATAACTAGAGAGTTAAGTGTCATACTCTCAAAGCTATAGAGGTCAATGCCTTAGAGTGTGTTGAGGCTTCACAAAGCCTCCTTTAACTGCTCACTGCTTCGACCGCCTTGACAGTTCAGTAACCATTTTGCATGTCTGCTCGGTGCTTCGAATCATTTTCATCAAGCTCCCGTTTGAAGTACATATGGCATCAGCAGAGTTCAAAAACTCGACGGAATTGCCAGGCGAAATGAATGTTTGTGGCAAAAAATAAAATTATAAATTATACATCATACAAATGCCGACTTGTAGAATGCATAATGCTGCAAAGAAGAGCTTTAGTAATACGGGTGACGACACATCTCTCACTATAATACTCTCATAAATATCCATTCTTCACCTCGTGCAGCTCTCAATGTACATCATATAATACACACTAGCAAAATACCCACGCTTCGCAGCGGCGAAGTACTGCCTTAAAATTTTTATTAAGAAGAAAATTAAACCTTTTTAAACTGAGGGAAAATATACCAATAATTATTTGTTAAGGATCTCTTTGTATACTACATTGTCATTTCGGCCCTCCGGTTGTAACATGACCAAGCTGTACGCTGAGCTTACTCTTGAGCATGCAACGTGCAGTTGGCCATGTGAAAAGTAATCTTGCCTCAAATCTCACAGCTTGGATTGCTGCTGTCATAATCGGTTTGAGTTTCATGGTTTGTTTCAATCACGACAGTATTTGCAGGACTTGTGTTGAAGTGACATTTGGCATCTGTCAAGCGTTGTAAGCATACAACCGGTTTCATCGATAACTTCACATCCAGCTTTTGAGAGTTTAAACATTCATAAACATCAAAGTGTCCACTACTGAAATCGTCACCTGTGAATCTAAGATGTTTAACAGGCATTGGAGGTTGTCCAAAGGAGTAAAATATTTGGCCATTTCGGTACACTTGAAAGCGACAACCGAACAATTAAGCGGCAGCCATCAACTCACATGCAGAACCATAGGTGAAGGGCTTAAGCATTTCACTCTTCTAGTGCTCCTGTGTAGTATAATTATCTCCTGTACCGTCATCAGTCCACACCTTGAACCTGTCCCAGTCATTCAATACATAAGACACAATGTTCCTCCGGATATCAAGAGTGAGCCTGATATGGCCGTGCAATATGTAACACAGAGAATGGAAAAGGTAGGGGCCATCTCCGGGCATGGAAATCACTCGGTAAGTGACAGTTCTTTGATCGATGGTGACCACCTCGATAGACATGTTAATAGGGGTATGGTTGGAACGATAACGGAAATGGGTACCTGAACGATGTAAAGTAAGTCTAAAATACCTACACAATAACTATAATCGTAATAAACGAACAATAAAACAGCGGAGAGGCCGTGGATTAAATAGAAAGGCTGTAGTTATCAGCAGGGAGACGTGAATCCCGTGGCAAAGGAAGGAAGGGAATGTAGAGACCGGAGCGACAGACAGCCCTGTATAGGCAGGCAGCCAACAATGTGGGAGGCGTTGGGATGGGGGACCCAATGCCGCCTCACATGGTGACCGAGCTGCAGGCTATGGACGTATATATGTACGTAAGTAGGATTCAGTTAGCCTTGGGAACCCACGTACCAAATTTCTTGAAGATGGGCCCATAAGTAACAAAGACCGTTGGAAAGTTAAATATGGCAGCTGACAGTGGCGTCATACCACCGAAATAAGTACGTACATTGGTTTCGGTTAGCGCAGGGAAGCCGCCTACCAAATTTCGTGAACATGGGGCCATAAATAAGAAAGTTCAAAATGGCGGACGTTGTCGACCGTTATGACCGTTACACGTAGAATTTCGAAATGGAACCTGCTTAACTTTTGTAAATAAGCAGTAAGGAATGAGCCTGCCAAATTTCAGCCTTCTACCTACACGGGAAGTTGGAGAATTAGTGATGAGTCAGTCAGTCAGTCAGTGAGGGCTTTGCCTTTTATTAGTATAGATCTATATATAACTATTTTTGTCTTCATTACATACATACATAAAAAAAAAAAAAACATACATTATATACGTCCACTCTGCTAAAAACAGTAGTGGTGCAGCGGTAGCGTTGTCTTCCCATAATAAGGTATGTATGGGTTCGGGTCTCGCGTTTATCCAATGTGAATTGTTACCCAAAAGAGTATTTTTTTTTTTTTATTTATTATATATATTTAACAGTAAATTCCACCATTGACTGATAGCGAGCAAGGTGAGTTATTGAAGTGGGGTTGGATTGCCATAGGTTGCACACACCCCTAGTAAAGATATATCAAACGTGTTTATACAGGGTGACACAGAAAAACGGGAGCTTTTGAAAAACCCAATAAAAATAGAAGAAATCCAACAAAAAAAAATTATTGACAGCAATTGAACCACTACAACTTGTCTTTTAAGAGACAGTAATCCAAATTATCAATGTCTGAAAATTACGTCCTGTAGATGGCATCCTCCTATACGTCTGCAGTCTTCCAATCTGCTATTGAGGTTCCCCATTGATCGCTGCAACATCTCAGCTGGGATACCACGAATTTCGTCTTGAATTCTTTGTTTCAATTCATTCAGTGTCCTTGGCCGAGTCGTGTAGACCCAACTCTTAAGGTAGCCCCACAAGAAAAAATCACAAATGGACGAATCCGGTGATCTTGAGGGCCAGGGAATGTCACTGAATCTTGAGATGACACGGTTACCGAACAATTCTCGCACAGCTGCCATTGATTGCCTTGCAATTGATTACTAAATTACTAAATGGCGAGATTGTTTACAGCTTAAGGTCCCTGTTCCGCAGTGCTGCCAACTGTACATGGCTGCCACTACGCATTTCAAAAGTTCCCATTTTTCTGTGTCACCCTGTTTATATTTATGTATATATCATAGATCTATCAATGGTCATCTTGTCTCATGTTTATAACAAAACAAATCATTTGAGTGAAAATTTCAACTGTTATTATGGTTGTTGATTGTGGGTTTAGCGGTTAAAAGTTTTAAATATTAATCAGGTGAAATGTGTTCTTACTTTGAGTGGGGGGGAGGGGCTACACGGTAAATGTTAGTGACTGGTATTGTGCCTCTGTAACTGGAAGATTGCTTAGGAATGATACAGACTGGACAACTATCATATGTGTTTTAGGAAATGTTTTATTAGTGTACTCTGCTGTGACTAAGACAACTTTTTCCTAATCGCCTATCCGGACTTTGAACGATGTGTTCACGAGGGAGGGATGCTACTCAAGTCAAGTCAAGTTGGGGAGCATGTGCTGGTACAGTGTGTTGCCGCACCCACCACACGGCAAAACAACTCTGGATCCAGGTTTTCAACCCCCCAGGCAAACATGCCGTCCAGTCCCGCCCTCTGGAAATTAACCTCTATCTTCCGCAGCCAGGTGTTACGTGGGTGACCCCTTGGCCTGCTCCAGCTACTCGGGTCCCCAACAATGAGGATCTTACGAACCGGATCACCCTCGGGGAATTGCGCCACGTGGCTGTAGTGCCGTAACTGATGCTCCCTCAAAATGCAGGTAATGTGCCTCATTCGGGACTCCATGAGGTACAAAAGAGAAGTCAAACCAACGGTACCCAAGGATTTTCCGGAGTGATACAGTACCAAAGGAGTCCAGTCTTCATCTCAGGTCACTGGATAGTGTTGATGCCTCGCAACCATTTAGCAAGACAGGAAGCGCCAGGACTCTAAAGACTTGGACCTTCAACCTTTTGCTGAGATATCGGAAGCGCCACACACCCCTTTCCAGCGACCACATGACCCCCATATGCTCTCCCAATCAGTCTACTGACTTCACAGGAAGAGTCCCCAGAGACGAGAATGTCACTGCCAAGGTAAGTAAACCTCTCAACAAGGTCGACACTCTCTCTGCAAACAGACACACTGCTGATGGCCGTGCCCAAGAGGTCATTAAAGGCCTGGCTCTTGGTTTTTATCAGGACCCTCGCAAGCCCAGACACTTGGATTCCTCACTCAGTCTCTTGAGCGGCCTGATCAAAGCCTCTATTGACTCCACGAAGATCATAGCATCGTCAGCATCAAGTCAAGATCTGTGAATCTTTCTTCACCAACAGATGCCCCACAGCCGCTGGACCCCACAACCTTGCCCTACACCCAGTCCATACAAGCATTGAACAGAGTAGAAGCAGAATACACCCCTGACGAACCCCAGAATCAACTGGGAAAAATGCAGAGGTCCTGCCTACACTTTGCACAGCACTCACAGTACCAGCGTACAGGCCGGCCATGGTATCCAGCAACCTCGAGGGATTCCACAAACCCTCAGGATGTCCCACAGGGCAGCTCAATCAACTGAGTCGAACGCTTTACGAAAATCAACAAAGGCTGCAAAGAAACTCTGCCGATATTCTCGTTTGCGCTCCATGAGAACCCTCAGTGCCAGGATGCGGTCGATGGTAGACTTCTTCAATGTAAAACCAGACTGTTCCGGTCGCTGGTAGGTGAGCAAGTGATCACGGATCCTTTTGAGGACGACCCTAGCAAGGACCTTACCTGGCTCCAAGAGCAGTGTTATCCCCCTGTAGTTGCTGCAATCCAGGCGATCACCCTTCCCTTTTCAGATAGGGATGACAAGTTCCATTTTCCAGTCAGTTGGGATGATGCCAGTCTCCCAAATGGAAGCAAAGATTGCTTGCAATGCCAAGAGGACAGCCTTACCACCAGCCTGGAGAAGTTCACCCCGGATACCACAGATTCCTGCAGCCTTTCCCTCCCTCAGCTGGTTCACCAACTGTGCAATCTCAGTGTGATTGGGTGGTTCACAGCTAATTGGAGGATCAGCCTCAAGAACAGTTTACCCATAGATATCCAACGTTCTAGCCAGAGGATCAGCTTTGAACAACTGCTCAAAGTAGCCAGCCCAGCGGATCATAACTGCACTGTCATCCGTAAGGAACGTTCCATCAGCTGCCCTGACTGCGACTCCCCGAAGAACAGATTCGATTCCTCTGTAAGCAGGACGTGGGTCGCTAGACCACAGATGGTGTGTCACATGCTCACAGATTCCTCTGACAAACACCTCTTTATCTGCCCTCAGAGTCCTCACAGCCGCCCTTCTCAGTTCCCGGTACAGACCAGAGTTGCCATAGAGCCGTGCACTGCGACTCCTCTCGATGATATCCAGGGTGCCCTGCGAGATGAAACACCTCATTCTGGGAACACCGGTAACACCAACACAACCCTCAGCAACCTTCAGGGTCTTGTCACGGAAGGTCTTCCACATCACATTAGGATTGGCAGTCGTACCCAAATCTGAAAGTTCCTCACATAAACTGCATTCAAACTCATTAGAAACAGCCTGGTCTTGGAGTCTGGCCAGGGATGCTACTGGTAAAGGAAAATGTTTTTTCGACAGCAGGTCCAGATGTGTTTATCCTTCAGCTTTTTGTTGCCTCAGCACTCAAGAGGATCTTTAATGCCGACCTTGATACATGAAATGCTCACTTGATACAGTGCTCACCTTGGAGTGTCCTGTGTATGTTAGTGTGCCGGTGACTGATCTGCGCCATGTCTCTCAGCCACTTTCAGTGTTTCAGATTGACACCTTTGAATGTTTGGTGCAGCAGAGCAAATTCAACCTCATCTGCCACAGTGGGTTTGCGATCACCTTATTCAATGACGGGATTCATGGATGTCAAATGGCAATGAATGGAACGTGGATTATTGTAAATACGTGAGCTGCCTTTCGCAATTAGTCATCATATTTTGATGGTAATTCTAAGTGTAGGGGATGAATCCCAAACAGATCTCTTATGCGATCCTTCCACAGTATCTCTCAAAATTATTTAGTTCAAATTGCTTATAAAGATTTCACTCCTGATCGTTTTTATATTGTTATTAATTTTAGTGACTCTTTAATTTGGATCGAACTCGGGCTTGCACTACGCTCAGAATTTGAAAAGCAAGCACCTTAGTCAGCTGAGCCACAATCAACCCTGACTGCGTCTTTTCTTCATGGCGAACTCGCTACTTTTGTGCTCCACAAAAATATTTTAAACTATTAAGAAATGAAATATCTCAATACTTGATCGAATAATAACATCTGTGATTTAAGGATTTCATCTTTTCTTTCTCAAATGTGCTTATCTATTTTATGGCAAAGTACAGGGATAAACCTTTATTTTCCGTCTACAGTACTCCCTTTTAATTAAGTCAGAACAAAGAAAACATTTAAGGATAAATAACAAGGCTCGTTTTCAATTTTTTTTTTTTAACTACAACACTAGGGCCGTGGAACCCCATATGTCGGGTTATTAAATGTGATCTCAAGAAAAGATGAGGGTTTTATATATATTATATAAAATATTTTTTTAGACATCATACATTGGAAGCCACTGACGAGCCCTCCTCTTCATTGCTAGTCTGTAGCAGCGATAAAAAGCAATAGAGTTCTAACATATGTCATGCTTCGATACGATTTCCGACACAATTGCTTCAAATGTTTCGATGCTTTGTGAGGTTTCACGCCACCCATCACTAGTACTATGGATCAAATGAATGTGCTGTCATGCACTCTGCCAGAAAGCAGATTTCATTTGAATAATATTTTGATATACATAGCTAAAATCTAAATTCATCTTTAATGGTTAATGTTGCCTATGTTGTTAGTATGAAACAGAGTCTGCAAAAACAGATTTCTTATAGACAATTATGACATACATAGCTCCTTTATCTGATTAGCATTTTAAATTATAAAACCTTTTTTACATATTGCTTTTTCTTCCCTTCTAGCTCAGTTATTGCTGGGAAACAGAAGAATGAAAAGGCAGTGCAGGAGCATTTCAGAATCATGAAAGACAGGTAAAAATACTAACAGCATATTAAACATGCTTAGCATTAATTGTTTTTGGGGGCTTTACTACAGCTTCTCTATTTGTTGCAGTGACATTTGAAGCCAGATTAGAGTGTACGAGAGATTAATTGGCCAGGATTGAGGATGCAGTCTTCTGCCACATCACCTGAGATGTAGTGAGACTCACAATCTTTGAGTGCTGTGGTAACTTTTCACCAGCATTGATCAGTGAAATTTGCCAAAGCATTTTTGCACAGAGAATAGGTTCAATTTGTTGGTTGCTTGTTTGCCAAATATTTTCCCTGAATTTTGTTTTGCAGCCTGCTTAGACAAGTACCCCATGATGCTTTGCAAGGTCAGTGTGACATAACAAGGCCATAGCCACCACTCACAGAACTTTCATGCATGTGTACTGTAGGATATTTTGATTGATTAATGGAGATCTTTATTTGACATTTCGGTGAGGATACCAGAAATATTAAGAGATCTGTACAGTTTATGAGCAAGTTTCATAAATCATCCAGAGTCTTCATTAACACTTTCACTTTCTCTGTTGAAATTTGAAACATGGCCGGAGATTTGCTTTGCCTGAAGAAGGAGCCTGAGTTGCCTCAAAAGCTTTGCATATTGTAATTTTTTTAGTTACCCAATAAAAAGGGTCATTTTACTTGACTTCTCACTACATTCATAATGGCTAACACAGTACAACACCCTAGTACTACGAGCACAAATAACCCAGACATTGCTGTTGAAATAAGCAAAGTAATACAATTTATTTTTATAGTATAAGGATAATGGAAGATGGATATATGCAAATGTATATATCTTTATAGACAAAAAGACACAAAACATAAAATTATGAAAGCTTAGTTTAACTTTTTCTGTTCCATAGAAAAAATCACATAACTTATCAATTCTATCTCTTGTCTTGGAGAAAACTTTGACCTCTTACAGGGAAAGGCACACCACTTATGAATCCTGAATTTTCAATTCATGAGGTTAAAATTAATAAGTTCTCTGGCTTGTTATGAAGTTTCTATTGCCTGCAAGTGGTATTCATTTGCTCACAGCAGCTAGCATTTGCCCAGGCTCAGGGACAACCCATCCCACCCACCATACCGAGTTTTCTCTCTCTCACTGTGAGTGTGTGTGTGAGGTGCTGCTTTGCCCTTTCCTTTTGGATTTAGGGTGAGAAACATTTAATACCCAGAAACTTATTCTTCACAAGATTATTTTCTTTCTTTACAGTTAAGGTCAATACCATAGTACATTAAATTGCTTTGTCCTATCTATTAAATTGCAATTAATAGTTCTCAGAGTGACACTTAGTTCATTTCCTGGTCGCCTTTCTCCAGACATGTGGAAGGGGTTTTCAGTACACTTTTCCTTGTTCAGGAGGTCTCCTTCTCTGCCTTTGTTCATACTTTCTGGTTTCAGATGGTACTGTAGTTTTCTCTTCGAGGGCTTTACACAAAGTGTCCTTGGATGCTGGCAAAGTTGTGCCTGCCAAGTCAACTGGTGATCAGCCAGTGACTGTCTTTATCAGGGTGAACGCATGGTTTACATACAGTCTCTCTCTCTCTCTCCCTCCCTCCCGCTGTCCCTTAGCAAGGTTGGACTAATGGCGTCCAAACTCCAACACCTTTTCGGTCCAGCACGGTTGGCCTCTCAAGTAAAGGGATCGCTTCATCCTCTGTTGCAGCCACACCTTCTTAGCTATGGGTTCTGGCTGTGAACATCCAAATTATGGCCAAGTCAAATTGTAACGTAGTGAGAGAAGATTACATTTTTAGTGCAGGGGTCGCCAACTCCGGTCCTGGAGGACCACTGTGGCTGCAGGTTTTCATTCTAACCCTTTTCTTAATGAGTGACCTGTTTTTGTTGCTAGTTAACTTCTTAATTGATTTACTGTTTATGATTCAGACATCTTAATTGTTTCTTTTTTCCTTAATTAGCAGCCAAACAATAATGAGATACAAAATGAGCCAAAGCAACTGGCGTCCATCGTACGATATCTGAAAATAAAGAAAGATGAAGCTCTCAGGTCATCAAAACATTTGAACAGAACTCTTTGAAAAGAGGAAATCAACAATTTCATAAATGTCTGCCATTGCACAATGAGAGCAGTTAAAAGCCATGAAATTAAAGAATGGGTTTAATTAACAACAAGAATCCGCGCCTAATTAAGCAGCTGGTTGGATTGAAATTGGTTGGAGTTTGAGGCCCTGACTTAGTTGGTCTTCTGTTGGCTCACTCATTTCACATTTCAATTATGTTTGGGTGTCTTTTAAGGAAAAAAATGAAGCAATTCAGGGGAACAAAGCTTAAAAACCAAGTCAATTAAAATGAATTTGCAAGATGTTAATTAGCAGCATAAACAGGGCACTTATTTAAAAAAAAAAAAAAAAGGTGAGAATGAAAACCTGCAGCCACGGTGAACCTCCAGGTCTGGAGATGGTGACCCCTGATTTAATGTGTTTCAAGGGTTGTTATAGGGAAGAATAGAGGTTGTGTCATTGGCTTCTTTGGTGCACATAAGCCCATCCTCTTGGATGACCACTGGTGCAAAGTTGTTTCCATCAATGTTACTCACCTTGGATTTATGGTCCTTTTTTTCATAACCAGAGTTCATTACACACCTTATAGAGAGTTGTTTTCCCTGGCTGTTAGATCGTCTAGCATCGATCATATGATCAGGTAAGGCTGAAGATGCTACATTCCAAAGGGAGGCCCATTCAGATAAACTGGGACTTTTAGCTGGTTATAAGCTAAGCCAGGCCACGGTTCCATACTGGCAAAATGGATAATGCCACTTTGTCCTAAAGTACTATAAGATCGATGTCGATCTGCTTCAGGCATGCGCAGTGTCACAACCTGATCAGTTCTCCTGCCTTCCATCCTGCATGCATTAAAAAAAGAAAAAAAAAAAAACAGTTGCAGTATTTTCATTTGAGGGTTCTATTAGCTGACCATAATGGGAATATTATGAATACTGCCAGCGGATATATAACACTGATCCTTGTGCACTGGCAGTACATAGCAGCACCTCATGACTAATTTGTATGTATAATTAGCCATATGCAGCAGCTATGGTTGAAACAAGCCTTAAAGGAGACTTCATCACCAAGAAAGAAAACACATGCAACCTGGTGAAATAATATGGAAAGATTTATTACTGTTTACAATGTGTTTGTATCTTCATCATGGGAGAAAAAACTGCAGAGCCTCTATACAGAGATTGAAAGCGAAAAAGAAACAGTTCTGCTCAATGCTCCCACTTCAAACAGTGGAATGTGCCAGTCCCACATCAGAGCTTTGTTGCACAGCTAATGTGCGTCTCAAGATTGTAACTCTGTGAGAGCAAAGATATAGAAAGGTGTGTGTGTGTGTGTGTGTGTGTGTGTATGTATGTGTATAAGTATGTGTATATAGATATATATAGATACTAGCAGAATACCCGCGCTTCGCAGCGGAGAAGTAGTGTGTTAAAGAAGGTATGAAAAAGAAAAGGAAAAATTTTAAAAATAACGTAACATGATTGTTAATGTAATTGTTTTGTCATTGATATGAGTGT
>JANRMT010028174.1:3945868-3962491 GCA_026402145.1 Polypterus bichir lapradei
TTATTTGACAGTATGTAGATCGGGGTAATTACACTCAAGGCATTCATAGTCTGAATCACAATCCGATTGTATGAGTGGCTACCTGCCAGTTAACACTTGTGGTTGGTCAGCAAGTCGGCTAACGTCCGCCACGGTGCCCTTTTTCAGTTGCGAGGAGCAGATCATAGAATGGTTGAAATAGTTTTTACTGTCAAATAATGCAAAAGAGTACACGACACATGTTTCACCCTAATTCTGGGCTCATGAGGCGTACACACTCACTGCACTCCCTCACGGAAATCGAACCTCGGTCGTCAGTGGCGAAGCCTCTTTACGTTGCGCCACGGCGTGTGGTTCGTTTATGTGACAGTATGTAGATCGGGGTAATTACATTCAAGGCATTCGTAATCTGAATCACAATCTGACTGTATGGGTGGTTACCTACCAGGTAACGCTTGTGGTTGGTCAGCAAGTCGGCTAACGCTACGGAGTGTGGTTCATTTATTTCACAGTATGTAGATCGGGGTATATACTGTATATAAGACCGCGTTAGCTGCGGAGCTCAGCTCGGAGCGAAATGAAGTGAATGAAATGAGGTGAATGGGAGGGGAGATGATGACGTGACTCCCCCACCCGCCTTAACTGTCAATCCCTCCACAAACACAGTCTCTCGGACTGTGATGTCCACGGCTTTATTTCATGTTAGCTCAGACCCGGCTCTTAAAAGTTTCTCTCACACTTTTGCTGAGTTTGTGCCAAACACTAGTCTATCCCTGACAATCTCAACTCTCCCTTATATAAATCAGTAAAGGAGAGAGGACTAAACACTAAGGAAAAAGAACGGTAAGACCGCGTGAGGTGCGGAGGTCAGCTCGGAGCGAAATAAAGTGAATGAAATGAGGTGAATGGGAGGGGAGATGATGACGTGACTCCCCCACCCGCTTTAACTGTCAATCCCCCCACAAACACAGTCTGTCGGAATTTGCATAAGCACAGTCCTTCACCAGCAATTTTAACTTAGTTACAAAGTGATCCAAAGTCTCGTTTATACCTCGTTTCTTCTCATTAAACTTGTGTTAAAAAAAATGCTTTAGTTGCCTCCCATTTTTATGCAATCGTTTTGTTCAACCCACTGAATTAAAGCTGAAAGTCTGCACTTCAACTGCATCTGAGTTGTTTCATTTAAAATTCATTGTGGTAATGCACAGAACCAAAATGAGAAAAAAGTTGTCTCTGTCCAAATATTTATGGATCTAACTGTAGATAGATAGATACTTTATTAATTCCCATACTCCAGCAGCAGCATACTGATAATAACAATATTAAATTAAGAGTGATAACAATGCAGGTATAACAGACAATAACTTTGTATAATATTAACGTTTACCTCCCCGGGTGGAATTGAAGAGTCACATAGTGTGGGGTCTCCTCAGTCTGTCGGTGCAGCAGGACGGTGACAGCAGTCTGTCGCTGAAGCTGCTCCTCTGTCTGGAGATGATCCTGTTCAGTGGATGCAGTGGATTCTCCATGATTGACAGGAGTCTGCTCAGCGCCCGTCGCTCTGCCACAGATGTCAAACTGGCCAGCTCCATGCCTACAATAGAGCCTGCCTTCCTCACCAGTTGATCACACTACATGTACTTGTCCGAGTTGTTTATGTCCAGTATAAGAAAATAAACAGGGAGAAAATAAAATGTCACATACCACGCTGGTACCTCATTTAATACATAAGGCAAAATAAATGAAAACTTTATTAAAATAAAAACAAATAATGGAATGATGCAATGCTTCTCATATTTGACCGCTAACTTCTTGCCTGATAATTTCTTAATCAGCAGAGCAGAAGTGGTGGTTTTGCTCCCAGAGGTGATGTCAGAGATATTCTGATGTTTCATCGTCTGGTATACAAATGAAAGAGGAGAAAAAGTGAATGCCTTTGCACACGCTCCTTGTGTTGCTACCACATTAGAGCCGTGAAGGAACTCCTGCTGCACTTGTACGTGACACCAGAGACCTCTGTCTCTGTTCTCTTACATCCCACATATATCTATTTTAGGTTATTTTTCATATATAAATAACTATCCTTTGCTGGACTGCCAGCTCATGTCCATAGTTGTTTCCTGCCTGTTACTCAAGCGTTTTGCTTCATTCATAGACCCACAGGCACATGGAGTACGTTGACAAGTAGTGTTGTAGAGAGTGGGACTTTAGCAATCTTGAGATCTCGACTTGATGTCATTTCAGATGATTTTGGTGAATAGTTGGACGAGCTCGTTGGGCTGAAAGGCCTGTTCTTGTCACAAATGTTCTTCTGACGTTCCCTCAGCCTCTAGGGTATCCTTCAATACGGGCGCGTAAATAAAGGCGAGCTTCAAAAGGGCGACCTCAATTGGGCGCAGTGAATAAAGGGAAAAGCAACAAAATTATTACAGAAAATGTATTAGTTAAAGGCAATGATTGAACGTATAAAAAGGCTAAAGCAAGCAATTAATTAATGCATGAACTTCTAACAAACTATTTCTGGAGCAAAACATTTTCCAATCCTATATTCAGTGCATTTCCAGATGCGTTTCCCGTTGATAGTTTTCTCCTTTCTGAATGTGTAGCCTTCGACTACGAGTAGATCTGCACCTTTGTTGCTCTTCACATATTCCAGAGCCATTTGAACTAAATTATCTATGAACGCCTTTATTCGCCGCGCTCAATTGAGGTCGCCCTTTTGAAGCTCGCCTTTTTGTGCGCACCCTTATTGAATAGAGCCTCTGTCTAGTGGGCACTGTGATTTCGATGATCAAGATAGTGAGATGGATGGATGTTTACAGCACAGTCAACCATCTGTGCAATCCGAGCATTCTTTTATTACATATGAAAAACTTGCCATGTTTGAACATGCGAGTGACTGCACATAATGTACCTTTCTCTGCACAGTCTGACTCCTTTTCAAATGAGTCATGAGATTTTATTTGCCCTCTGCAGTGTTTGTTGAAATGTGAAGGCGGTAATCCACGTGAAGGTCAAATGCACAAAGCGCTGACTCACGTGGCTACATTTTCATTTGTTGCTCAGTAACAGCCAATCACTCCTTTGTGACCTGAAGTGTTGTGCCCAGATAGGGAAATGAAGGTGCCAGCCTTTAACAACGCGGTGGTGTCGATTTCAGATAGGAGGCAGTGATTGTTTGGGTTGTGAATAACTAAGATTTCCTCCTTACTGATTCCAATTTCTTTCTCAATACATCTCACAGATGCCTTGGGATGCATCCTCAGCGATTGTCACCTGAAGTCCTCGGGTTGTTTCTGGTCTTTCAACATCAGACACCCTTATCCAGTTGGAGTTGGGGGGGATCATCCCCTCGCTTGCATCCCAGCAGCAGTAGTAAACCATGGAGCTTCCCTCTTTAGCCAGAGCCATCTAGTGGCCCTTTTTTGTGGCATCACTGATTATCCTCATGGGCTTTTTTCATTGCTTCTTCTTCTACATAAGTAACATGATTGTTATAATTTGTTACTAACCCTCACCTATTCTGTTTCTGTTCTCGGTACCCAAATGTGGCAATTGGTGCCACGACCCACCTGCCAAGTTGTTTGCCTGCCTATGGTAAAGTCACTCCTGATGGATCACAGGAATCATGGGAAAGAGGGGTCCTTTCATCGGATTGGCTGGCCGAGCAGCGTTTCAGCCGTGGAATGGCCAAATGGGGAGGCAGCTTAATGGATGAGGTCTCCAGGACTCTAAAAATATCCAAATCTTATTTTGGGATATCATCTACAGTTCTGCTCCGTGCTTCTAAAATTTGTATTATTATGCTGTATTAAGGATTTGTTCTGTTCTGTGTATTGTATTGTATTGACCCCCTTCTTTTGACACCCACTGCACGCCCAACCTACCTGGAAAAGGGTCTCTCTTTGAACTGCCCTTCCCAAGGTTTCTTCCATTTTTCCCTACAAGGTTTTTTTTGGGAGTTTTTCCTTGTCTTCTTAGAGAGTCAAGACAGGCAGGGTCTGTTAAAGCCCATTGCGGCACTTCCTGTGTGATTTTGGGCTATACAAAAATAAACTGTATTGTATTGTATTGTATTGCCAGTCCCATTGCATCTAACTGAGTCATAACCTTAGAAAGCAACGGGCCTGCCAGAGCCCCATCTGCCCATCTTTATTTTGCTGGCACTGTCTCATATATCGCTCTACCAGCTCCATGGACTTGGTGAGCTTTCTCTCACAGGCCACTGCCATGGGCTCTTCCCAAGGTGTGGTGAATCCTACCTCGATCAGCTTTTTGGTGGACTTTGAGAAAATGACCGTCTGGGTGGAGTGTTGTAATGGCAGTGTGTTCAGGAATCCTTAGCTGAGGTGAGGTGGCCTGCTGTGGGTTAAGTGTTCCTCTAGCCCTAATAAAGGAGATGATGATGATCTTCAAGTGGTGGTACTTGCTTTTGGTAATGGCTGAGTCTGCTATCTCAGCGACTGCTTTTAGTACCTGTTCATGCTGCCAGCGGTAGCAGCCTTCTGCTAGAACTTTGTTTAGCTGCTCATTTCAGGGGTGGAGCTCAGCACCCCTAAGTAGCCAATGCTTTTAATATCATGAAGCTGACTACAAGCTACAAGCCATGTGATACTGCAGATGTCCTCCTCCAAGTATCTTAGAGCTGAGGGCCACTTAATCTTCCTTCTCTGGAATGCTGTACTGAGCACAGGGGCTTGAGGTACATTGAAGTTATGGGCTCTATGGGGGGCTCCCTGACCAGGCTCCTCTTGCATCCCACCAGAAATTGTTCAAGTGCACTGCGCTTTAATGCTCTCTTTTCCCACAAATCTGATTCTGGTCTCATGGATCTTAAGGCCGTGCTCATTCTTGCATAGCTTGTCACAGATACATTTCACAATATTTATCATTGTCTGTTCACCATTTGCTTGTGTCGTCACCGTTGAACCCAGCCTATTAGGGCTATCGCCCGCTCGCCTGCTGTGATCCCCTGGGTGTATTTTCTTGAGGGTCTCGACATAGCTTTCTTAAGTGTCTTCTTCATGGTTACTAGTCCGTCCAGACCCCTACCATGCGACTGATTCTGCAGCATTTTGACCACCCAGATTTTGGAGATAGAGTTTATTTCTCAGTGTAATGTCAAGGACTATAGAGTGTCTTCAGACCCCCTCCTTTTATACACCTTTTGCTATGTTTCAGCCTTGTGCTAAAAATCCTTTAAATTCATTTTTTCCCCTCATCAAGCACCGCTCAATATGCCAGAATGACAAAGTGATTTACAGTGGTGCTTGAAAGTTTGTGAACCCTTTAGAATTTTCTATATTTCTCCATAAATATGACCTAAAACATCATCAGATGTTCACTCAAGTCCTAAAAGTAGTTAAAGAGAAACCAGTTAAACAAATGAGACAAAAATATTACACTTGATCATTTATGTATTAAGAAAATGATCGAATATTACATATTTGTGAGTGGCAAAAGTATGTGAACCTTTGCTTTCAGTATCTGGTGTGTCCCCCCTTTGCACCAATAACTGCAACTAAACGTTTCCGGTAACTTTTGCTCATTCCTGCACACCGCCATTCCTCCGTACAGAACAGCTTCAGCTCTGGGATGTTGGTGGGTTTCCTCACATGAGCTGCTCGCTTCAGGTCCTTCCACAACATTTCGATTGGATTAAGGTCAGGACTTTGACTTGGCCATTCCAGAACATTCACTTTATTTTTCTTTAACCATTCTTTGGTAGAATGACTTGTGTGCTTAGGGTCGTTGTCTTGCTGCATGACCCACCTTCTCTTGAGATTCAGTTCATGGACAGATGTCCTGACATTTTCCTTTAGAATTGTCTGATATAATTCAGAATTCATTGTTCCATCAATGAAGGCAAGCCGTCCTGGCCCAGATGCAGCAAAACAGGCCAAAACCATGATACTACCACCACCATGTTTCACAAATGGGATAAGGTTCTTATGCTGGAATGCAGTGTTTTCCTTTGTTCAAACATAACGCTTTTCATTTAAACCAAAAAGTTCTATTTTGATCTCATCCGTCCATAAAACATTATTCCAATAGCCTTCTGGTTTGTCCACGTGATCTTCAACAAACTGCAGACGAGCAGCAATGTTTTTTTTGGAGAGCAGTGGCTTTCTCCTTGCAACCCTTCCATGCACACCATTGTTGTTCAGTGTCTTCTTGATGGTGAACTCATGAACATGAACATTAGCCAATGTGAGAGAGGCCTTCAGTTGCTTAGAAATGACCCTGGGGTCCGTTGTGACCTCGCCGACTATTGCATGCCTTGCTCTTGGAGTGATCTTTGTTGGTCGACCACTCCTGGGGAAGGTAACAATGGTCTTGAATTTCCTCCATTTGTACACAATCTGTCTCACTGTGGATTGGTGGAGTCCAAACTCTTTAGAGATGGTTTTGTAACCTTTTCCAGCCTGATGAGCATCAACAACTCTTTTTGTGAGGTCCTCAGAAATCTCCTTTGTTTGTGCCATGGTACACTTCCACAGACATGTGTTGTGAAGAGCAGACTTTTATAGATCTCTGTTCTTTAAATAACACAGGGTGCCCACTCACACCTGATTATCATCCCACCAGACTCGAATTTCACCTTCAAACTAACGGCTAATCCTAGAGGTTCACATACGTCTGCCACTCACAAATATGTAATATTCGATCATTTTCCTCAATAAATAAATGACCAAGTATAATATTTTTGTCTCATTTGTTTAACTGGTTTCTCTTCATCTACTTTTAGGACTTGAGTGAAAATCTGATGATGTTTTAGGTCATATTTATGCAGAAATCTAGAAAATTCTAAAGGGTTCACAAACTTTCAAGCACAACTGTATTAAAAATAACAAACTGATATCTCACATTCACCAAGGCACCCTGGCCCTTTACTCAGTACTTTGTTGAATCGTCTTAGACAGCCGTTCCAGCCCGGGGTCTTCTTGATTCTGATGAGACAAGCTTACACCCACCTGGCTTTGGGGAATTCTCTAACATTTTCTTCGCAGATGTTTTCTAGGGACCTCGTTTATAAAGCTTGCATATGTAAATTTCCCTGCAAACATGAAAAAAATAAAATAACTGGTGGGAGGACATGCATGTGTACAGCATACAGCAACTGTGATCTATACATACGCAACATTTCTGAGGAACTGAGGAGTGACGACACCCTTGATCACACAGGGAGATGCAGCTAAATGACAGGATGCTTGCATAATAATTCATTTCACTGAGCTGTTATTATAATGTATGTTGACATGACAAATATTCTATTAGACCACAAAAGTGATGAATATGATGTCCAGACTGTATTTCAGTTCCCTTTTAACAGGGCCAGCGTTGCGTATTTGCTCTGAAGAACTGTTGGGTTGTTTTCGTCAGTTTATTTCGGCTACTTGTTGTCACCTGATGGAGGATTGCAGGAATCGTTGAGTAGAGGGGTCCTTTCATTGGAATGGCTGGCCCAATGGCCAATATGGGGAAGGCAGATTGATGGCCGAGGTCTCCAGGACTCTGAACAAATCCAAATCATATTATGTGATATCATCTATGCTCTCGAGAGACTGAGTGAGGAGTATGAGTGTCTGGGCTTGTGAGGGTCCTGGATAAAAACCAAGATCCAGGCCTTTAATGACCTCTTGGGCACGGCCATCAGCAGTGTGTCTGTTTGCAGAGAGAGTGTGGACCTCATTGGGAGGTTTACTTACCTCGGCAGTGACATTCATGGCTCTGGTGACTCTTCCTGTGAAGTCAGTAGACGGATTGGGAGAGCATGGGGGGTCATGAGGTCACTTTAAAGGGGTGTGTGGCGCTCCTGGTATATATACAAAAGGACGAAGATCCAAGTCTTTAGAGTCCTGGTGCTTCCTGTCTTGCTATATGGTTGTGAGACATGGACGCTATCCAGTGACCTGAGACAAAGATTGTACTCCTTTGGTACTGTGTCTCTCCGGAAATCCTTGGTCACCATTGGTTTGACTTTGTGTTGCTCACAGAGTCCTGAATGAGGCATATGACCTGCATTGTGAGGGAGCGTCAGTTACGGCACTACATGCATGTGGCATAATTCCCAGACAATGATCCAGCTCGCGTTAACCTTATTGTTGGGGGTCCGAGTGGCTGGGCCAGGCCAAGGGGTGGATCGCCCATGTAACACTTGGCTGCGACAGATACAGTCACATGAAAAAGTATTGGAACCCCTCTCAGCCTGCATAATAATTTACTTTCAACAAAAAAAGATAACAGTGGTATGTCTTTCATTTCCTAGGAACATCGGAGTACAGGGGTGTTTTCCGAACAAAGATTTTTAGTGACGCAGTATTTAGTTGTATGAAGTTATGTGAAATGTGAAAAACTGGCTGTGCACAAATGTGGGTCCCCTTGTCATTGTGCTGATTTGAATGACTGTCACTGCTCAATTCTGATTACTTGGTTGGATGAGCTCGTTAAGCCTTGAACTTCATAGACAGGAGTGTTCAATCATGAGTGGTAAAAGGTATTTAAGATGGTCAATTGCAAGTTGTGCTTCCCTTTGTCACTCCTCTGAAGAGTGACAGACAGCATGGGATCCTCAAAGCAACTCTCAAAAGATCTGAAAACAAAGATTGTTGAGTCTCCTGGTTTAGGGGAAGGCTACAAAAAGCCATCTCAGAGGTTTAAACTGTCAGTTTCAACTGTAAGGAATGGAATCAGCAAATGGAAGGCCACAGGCACAGTTGCTGTTAAACCAACTCAGCAGGTCTGGCAGGCCAAGAAAAATACAGGAGCGGCATATGACAGGATTGTGAGAATGGTTACAGACAACCCACAGATCACCTCCAAAGACCTGCAAGAACATCTCGCTGCAGATGGTGTATCTGTACATCGTTCTACAATTCAGCGCAATTTGCACAAAGAACATCTGTATGGGGGCAGCACAGTGGCACAGTGGTAGTGCTGCTGCCTCGCAGTAAGGAGACCTGGATTCGCTTCCCAGGTCCTCCCTGCGTGGAGTTTGCATGTTCTCCCTGTGTCTGCATAGGTTTCCTCCCACAGTCCAAAGACATGCAGGTTAGGTGCATTGGCGATTCTAATAAATTGTCCCTAATGTATGCCTGGTGTGGGTGTGTGTGTGTCCTGCGGTGGGCTGGCACCCTGCCCGGGGTTTGTTCCTGCCTTGCACCCTATGCTGGCTGAGATTGGCTCCATCAGACCCCCCGTGACCCTGTGTTCGGATATACAGTGGCTTGCAAAAGTATTTGGCCCCCTTGAACTTTTCCACATTTTGTCACATTACAGCCACAAACATGAATCAATTTCATTGGAATTCCACGTGAAAGACCAATACAAAGTGGTGTACACGTGAGAAGTGGAACGAAAATCATACATGATTCCAAACATTTTTTACAAATAAATAACTGCAAAGTGGGGTGTGCGTAATTCTTCAGCCCCCTTTGGTCTGAGTGCAGTCAGTTGCCCATAGACATTGCCTGATGAGTGCTAATGACTAAATAGAGTGCACCTGTGTGTAATCTAATGTCAGTACAAATACAGCTGCTCTGTGACGGCCTCAGAGGTTGTCTAAGAGAATATTGGGAGCAACAACACCATGAAGTCCAAAGAACACACCAGACAGGTCAGGGATAAAGTTATTGAGAAATTTAAAGCAGGCTTAGGCTACAAAAAGATTTCCAAAGCCTTGAACATCCCACAGAGCACTGTTCAAGCGATCATTCAGAAATGGAAGGAGTATGGCACAACTGTAAACCTACCAAGACAAGGCCGTCCACCTAAACTCACAGGCCGAACAAGGAGAGCGCTGATCAGAAATGCAGCCAAGAGGCCCATGGTGACTCTGGACGAGCTGCAGAGATCTACAGCTCAGGTGGGGGAATCTGTCCATAGGACAACTATTAGTCGTGCACTGCACAAAGTCGGCCTTTATGGGAGAGTGGCAAGAAGAAAGCCATTGTTAACAGAAAACCATAAGAAGTCCCGTTTGCAGTTTGCCACAAGCCATGTGGGGGACACAGCAAACATGTGGAAGAAGGTGCTCTGGTCAGATGAGACCAAAATGGAACTTTTTGGCCAAAATGCAAAACGCTATGTGTGGCGGAAAACTAACACTGCACATCACTCTGAACACACCATCCCCACTGTCAAATATGGTGGTGGCAGCATCATGCTCTGGGGTTGCTTCTCTTCAGCAGGGACAGGGAAGCTGGTCAGAGTTGATGGGAAGATGGATGGAGCCAAATACAGGGCAATCTTGGAAGAAAACCTCTTGGAGTCTGCAAAAGACTTGAGACTGGGGCGGAGGTTCACCTTCCAGCAGGACAACGACCCTAAACATAAAGCCAGGGCAACAATGGAATGGTTTAAAACAAAACATATCCATGTGTTAGAATGGCCCAGTCAAAGTCCAGATCTAAATCCAATCGAGAATCTGTGGCAAGATCTGAAAACTGCTGTTCACAAACGCTGTCCATCTAATCTGACTGAGCTGGAGCTGTTTTGCAAAGAAGAATGGGCAAGGATTTCAGTCTCTAGATGTGCAAAGCTGGTAGAGACATACCCTAAAAGACTGGCAGCTGTAATTGCAGCAAAAGGTGGTTCTACAAAGTATTGACTCAGGGGGCTGAATAATTACGCACACCCCACTTTTCAGTTATTTATTTGTAAAAAATGTTTGGAATCATGTATGATTTTCGTTCCAATTCTCACGTGTACACCACTTTGTATTGGTCTTTCACGTGGCATTCCAATAAAATTGATTCATGTTTGTGGCTGTAATGTGACAAAATGTGGAAAAGTTCAAGGGGGCCGAATACTTTTGCAAGCCAATGTAGCGGGTTGAATAATGACTGACTGACTGACATCTGCATGGCAGGGTGATGAGAAAGAAGTTCCCTCTGCACTCACGCCACAAACAGAGTTGCTTGTTGTATTCAAATGCTCATTTAGACAAGATTCATTTTGGAACAAAGTGCTTTGGACTGATGAGACACAAATGGAGTTATTTGGTCAGAACAAAAAGCGCTTTGCATGGCGGAAGAAGAACACCGCATTCCAAGAAAAACATCTGATACCTACTGTCAAATTTGGTGGAGGTTCCATCATGCTGTGGGGCTGTGTGGCCAGTTCAGGGACTGGGGCCCTTGTTAAAGTCGAGGGTCGGATGAATTCAACCCGTTATCAACAAATTCTTCAGGATAATGTTCAAGCATCAGTCACAAAGTTGAAGTTATGCAGGTGTTAGATATTCCAACAAGACAATAACGCAAAACACAGTTCGAAATCTACAAAGGCTGTCTCAGTCCCCTGACTTGAATATCATCGAAAATCTATGGAATGATTTGAAGCAGGCTGAACTGAACTGGAGAGATTTTGTATGAAGAATGGTCAGAAATACCTCCATCCAGAATCCAGACACTCATCAAAGGCTATAGGTGGACAGCGTCTGGAGGCTCAAAGGATCAAAAGGAGGCTCAACTAAGTATTGATGTCATATCTCTGTCGGGATGCCCACATTTATGCACCTGTCTAATTTTGTTATGATGCATATTACATATTTTCTGTTAATCCAATAAACTTAATGTAACTGCTGAAATCCTACTGTTTCCTTAAGTTATGTCGTATATTAAAAGGAAGTTGCTACTGTGAAAGCTCAGCCAATGATAAACAAACATCCAAAGAATTAAGAGGGGTTCCCAAACTTTTTCATATGATTGTAGAAGGTCATTTCTGGAGGGTGGGACTGGGCCGCATGTCTGCCGGGATCCTGAGCTGTGTCGTGTCGTGGGTGTGTACCAATGCATGCTCCCCAACTTGACTTGATCTACTGTTGAATTCTGCTCTGTACTTGTAATATTTCTATGGCACTATTATATTGTATTGAGGATTACTTGTGTTCTGTTCTGTGTATTGTATTGTATTGTATTGACACCCACTGCACGCCCAACTACCTGGAAAGGGGTCTCTCTTTGAATTGCCTTTCCTGAGGTTTCTTCCATTTTTTTTTCCAATAAGAGTTTTTTCTTGTCTTCTTTCAGAGTCAAGGCTGGGGAAGCTGTCAAAAAGCAGGGCCTGTTAAAGCCCATTGCGGCACTTCTTGTGTGATTTTCGGCTATACAATAATATATTGTATTGTTTTGTATTGTAATCCTCAGGGAATTGGCTGACAGGTCAGGAATATCTCAGCCGAGCATCACCCTGCTGGGTTAGAAGCCATTAACTGACTGACAAGGCGTTATATCCGGTTTTTTGTATGGTGTGAGTGGGCATACATAAATAACGTGCTTTTACCACCATAACAAGTCAATTTGCAGCCATGTCTGGCTCTGCTAACGTGATTGACACACTTTACTGCACTCACATTTTAATAAGGGCACCTAGTGAGAATGAAGTTGCTCTTGTTAACCATGAGCAGTGAAATTCTATTAATACACAAGTCATCCAAGATGAGAGTAACAAACATCACGTCTCAGTGGCCTCAGAATAACATGAAGGATGTCTGGAATGGACAGGCCATCATTATGTCACCAATGACCAGTCTCAACCCACCATCCCTACTACATCAACGACTCCCGCCACGTCAACTGGCATGTGACAAGTCCACCTCTGTCCATCAGTGGCCATGACTGGAGACCAAGAAAGGAGACAACTGAGGAAGCTACACTCAGGGAATATCTGTGACCAAAAGGAGTCAGTCGTCAAGTTCTTAAGGCCTGTGCTGGCCCACTTTGTGGTGTCCTCTGTCACCTGTTCAGTTTGTTCGTAAGGTTTCAGAAAGTGTCACTGCTGTGGAAAACATCCTGCATTGTAAGGTGCCTCGTCACCTAATGACTACTGACCAGTGGCACTTATGTCTCACATCATGAAGACTTTTGAGAGGCTGGTTGTTGGTAGACCACCTGGACCCACTGCAGTTTGCCAATCAGATAAAGATTAGAGTGAAGGAGGCGATTATCTGTCTGCTCCACAAGGCTTATTCTCGTTTGGACAAAGATGGCCGCACTGTGACGATGATGTGCTTTCGATTTCTTCAATACCATCCAGGCATCCCTGTTAAACTCAGAGATCTTCAGGTGGATGACTCTGTAGTGCCCTGATGATGGACTGTCTGTCAGGCAGACCACCATCTGTGAGACTCAAGGACTGTGTGAGCACCACATGAAGAGGCCTGTCTGCTTTACTCCTCACTCTGTGCGCCTCAGACTAGAAATAGAACAGCAGGCCATGTCACTTGTAGAAAGTCTCAGATGATTCTGCACTTATGGGGGATATCGATAAGGGGGCCGAAACAGAAGAGAACAGTCAGGAGGAGAACTATGACAATTATGTTGGGGAACCAGGGAGCTGCTTATTGAATTTTAAATGAAACAACTCAGATGCAGTTGAAGTGCAGACTTTCAGCTTTAATTCAGTGGGTTGAACAAAACGATTGCATAAAAATGTGAGGCAACTAAAGTATTTTTTGAACACAATCCCTTCATTTCAGGGGCTCAAAAGTAATTGGACAAATTAAATAACTGGAAATAAAATGTTCATTTCTACTACTTGGTTGAAAACCCTTTGCCGACAATGCCAGCCTGAAGTCTTGAACTCCTGGACATCACCAGATGCTGGGTTTCCTCCTGTTTAATGCTCTGCCAGGCCTTTCAGTTGCTGTTTGTTTGTGGGCCTTTCTGTCTGAAGTTTAGTCTTCAACAAGTGAAATGCGCGCTCAATTGTGTTAAGATCAGGTGACTGACTTGGCCATTTAAGAATTTTCCACTTCTTTGCTTTAATAAACTCCTGGGTTGCTTTGGCTGTATGTTTTGGGTCATTGTCCATCTGTATCATGAAACGCCCGCCGCCCAATCAATTTGACGTCATTTAGCTGGATTTGAGCAGACAGTATGTCTCTGAACACCTCAGAATTCAATCGGCTGCTTCTGTCCTGTGTCACGTCATCAATAAACACGAGTGTCCCAGTGCCACTGGCAGCCATGCACGCCCAGGCCATCACACTGCCTGTCTCCACCATGTTTTACAGATGATGTGCTAAGCTTTGGATAATGAGCTGTTCCACACCTTCTCCATACTTTTTTCTTGCCATCATTCTGGTAGAGGTTGATCTTGGTTTCATCTGTCCAAAGAATGTTTTTCCAGAACTGTGCTGGCTTTTTTAGATGTTCTTTAGCAAAGTCCAATCTAGCCTTTCTATTTTTGAGGCTTGCAGTGCATCCTCTGTATTTACTTTCATGCAGTCTTCTCTTTATGGTAGACTTGGATATCGATACGCCGACCAAGCCCTGGAGAGTGTTGTTCACTTGGTTGGCTGTTGTGAAGGGGTTTCTCTTCACCATGGAAATGATTCTGCGATCATCCACCACTGTTGTCTTCCATGGTCGTCCAGGTCTTTTTGTGTTGCTGAGTTCACCAGTGCTTGCTTACTTTCTCAGGATGTACCAAAGTGTAGATTTTGCCACTCGTAATATTGTAGCAATTTCTCAGATGGGTTTTTTCTGTTTTCGCAGCTTAAGGATGGCTTCTTTCACCTGCATGGAGAGCTCCTTTGACCGCATGTTGTCTGTTCACAGCAAAATCTTCCACATGCAAGCACCACACCTCAAATCAACTCCAGGCCTTTTATCTGCTTAATTGATAAGACATAACGACGGACTTGAACACAGCTGCCCATGAAATAGCCTTTGAGTCAATTGTCCAATTACTTTTGAGCCCCTAAAATGAAGGGATTGTGTTCAAAAAATACTTTAGTTGCCTCACATTTTTATGCAATCGTTTTGTTCAACCCACTGAATTAAAGCTGAAAATCTGCACTTCAACTGCATCGGAGTTGTTTCATTTAAAATTCATTGTGGTAATGTACAGAACCAAAATGAGAAAAAAGTTGCCTCTGACCAAATATTTATGGACCTAACTGTATGTGCAGTCACCATTCAGGGAGTAGACGTGCAGGTGGTCCACACCTCCAAGTACTTGGGGGTCCACGTTAATGACAAGTTGGACTGGTCTCATAACACAGAAGAACTAGAGAAGAAACAGCAGAGCAGACTCTTCTTCTTCCTTTAATGTGTGCAGTGCCATCCTTCACATCTTCTACAAGTCGGTGATGGCCACTGTGGTGTGATCAGCTGGTAACTTCACTTCAAGAGTTGTCCAGCGATTTGACAAGCTGATTAAAAGGGTAGGCTCAATTGCAGATCTGTTCTGGACCATAAAACATATGAATAACATTCTCGAAAATGAAAAATCTACAATGTGATACGGATTTATCTTGGAAGAATGAAAGCACCAACAGGTCGTGTATTTAAGCACCAAGTTCCCTGATCTGCTTGTCTTGTCTTCTAATGGTGAAAATGGTTGGAATGAAAACCTGTGCAGGACCAGAGCTGAGTGCTCTTTGGCACGTTGATCTCCCTGTCCCTGAAGCTTCTGTCAAGCTGCATTTCAACAGTTTGTCTCAAGGGGTCTCTGGAGGTCTCCACTCATTTGACTTCCTTCAGTGGTAGTAGAGTAGAGTTGCCATGTTAGCCATTTGTGATTGCAAGGAGGAGTGAAACAAGACGACACCTTTGATTGGCTAACTGAGTAGATTACATTATGCCAGCTTTCGAGGCAAGTCGGGCCTTGTGTAACTTGGTTTGTCCTCCTACTGTTATGGAGAAATCACGTGTGGCCAAACGGGCGGGCTGCTAAGTGATCAGGGAAATGAAAATTGTCTTGATGCCCATCCATGTACCTCAGGTGGTCATGTTTCATACGAGACTTACCAAAGAATCTGGACTTGGTGCTTGACAAATAAGAAACAGTTGGGTTTCTGAGGTATATCTCAGATTCTGTTACAGCTCTGAGGTCTCATAAACCACTCACTGGCCTGTCTATTTTTCAGATGCCCTTTTTTTTATTACAGGGTTGTAAGATTTGAAACGTAATGCCAACATTACTGGAGCCGAGGCAGGAATCAGCCTGCCAGTTAAAGCTCCCGTAAGCCTCTAATGCGAAACGTCTGAGTCAAGCATGAAACACGTTCTGTGTTTGTCTTTGCAATTTTTGCGATGATGTGCTCATTCTAACTTAAAGCATTGGGGGCTCGGATCTCCAGGTTCAGGGCAGGGTGGGCCCCTGTGGTTAATCCTCTCAAAAAGATTACAAATCAGTCAGACAGACTCAAGCTCATTGATTTCATTGTTTCATTTCCTGGGCTTTGTTGTTGTTTTTTTTTTTCTTTTCTTCTATTCAGAAGGGTGCAGAAGTGTAAATGTCGGCAGAAGTGACCCTCAGTAACATTCAGGGCACGACGGGGGTCTGTGCATTTAATACATTTTGACCTACCAGAATTCACCTGCTTATGTAGTATTATTGTTTCATTTACTCAATGTGTATGTGAGTGAGTGAGTGTGTATTTATATACTTCTAAAAAAAAATTAAAGGACCCCTTTTTAATGCGAGTATAGCATCAAGTCAATGACGCTTGTGGGCTATCGATCTGGTCAGTTAAGTAGCAGAGGGGCTTGTTCATCAGTTTCAGCTGCTTTGGTGCACTAGAGGGGCAACACTGAGGCGACACCCAGTAATTAATGGGTTAGCAGGTGGAGGGATGCCACTGGCATTTTTTCCCCCTCATCTGTTTTGTCACTCGTTTTGCATTTGGCTACG
>JANRMT010028174.1:3989347-3999477 GCA_026402145.1 Polypterus bichir lapradei
TATCTATCTATCTATCTATCTATCTATCTATCTATCTATCTATCTATCTATCTATCTATCTATACACACAGTTGCATCTGGTCCACAACTGTAACAATACCACACTGTAATGCTAATCCATCCTCTCCTCTGGATTGGGCCACAAGTTCTCATCAACATCACATCTGATATCTTCTCTGGCATTGCTCTGGAGAAATATCTTAAAATCCAGTAATGTCATCTGATCATGTGGCCAGTTGTCATAAACCTTCCACCTCTATGTAGAAAAGAATTCCTTGATGGGCTTTAGGAAGGGGGAGTATGGTGGTCTTGATAGTCATTTAGCAAATTGTTGTACATTGTGTTTCAGTTTTGAATGTCTTCTTAGCAGTTTTGGTGACAGTATGTAAGCCTGTGTAAAATGGCCTCTGAAAATGTAATGTTGTGATGTTGATGGATTGTGAGTGAGACAGGAATCCATGAATATTGAAGTGTTTAGTCACTGAAAGCATTTTCTGTGAAAGCAAAGAGAAATGCTTAACATTTTGGTCCACATAAGCTGATGTTGTGGTGACTGTGAAGAGTTTTGAGAAAGCGACTTCAGTATTGCAGAATCTGTCTTAGCAATTGGAAAAAACTGTAATTGGACTCTAAGCTGATCTTACCGAGATCTTTGAGTTGGTCCACATTCGAAACTGAAGACAGGTGGTGGTCGAGCTTTTCTGTCTGTTGTGCCGAGGTTACGGAACAGTCTTTCTTCCTGCTTTGCGTTTCTATTAGCTGTCACACACATGCACATGGGAGTCTTCCAAAAGGACCAGGAGAAGGTAATTCCAGGCCAGGCCAGGGGGTGTCAGGATACACTAAACCTCCCACTTTTATCTCTGCAGACCGCATATGGGAAATTCTGCCTGAGGCTAAAGACATCATTTCCGGTTCCGGCCCCTCGACGATGCTGATTCCTCTGACAAGACCTTAACCCTTTCAGGGTGGATGTCGACTTTTGTCGATAGACTTTTGTAATCAGCTGTAAACTGTGACAAAACTCGAGGTCACGTTTTAATTCGACTCTCTCTGTTAGAACGAAAGTTCACTTTGTTGAATTGACCTCGATTCCCCTGCATAGCGAAGTAGCAAACAGCCTCTAAAATGGCGTCGACGTCTGGCGAGAGACCAAGGCGAAATACTCTGTGGATGACGTTTGGCATATTATTGCTGAATCGGACTCTGACTTGTCGGACGCCGATTTTCAGTCACTTGGTCCAGAGGTGAAGATCGAAAATAAACACTGGCATCAGCTGATTGCGGTGTTGAACATGGTTTGTGTATCTGATGTTCGCCTAGGAGGAAGCACCACATAAGATAACAAGAGGTACAAACTGGATTGTGTTGCATTGCGACTGCCACCACCGTGCAAGGACCGCCAGGTAGCTGGTCCGCTGGGCATTCCTGCTGGCCATTGAGCTGCAGCTGCTTCTGTAAGAGACACTGAAAGGGTACTGACAGCAACCACAGCACGCAGCAGCAAACATTTTATGTGGATTATGTGTGAAACCATTGCTTTGTGTGCTTCTCAGAAAACTGAGTTTTTTTAGGAAACTATTCAGCCCTCAAAGAGATAAATACCCGCCGTCTTCCCTCCATTGATCAGTTCTGTTTTGAACTCAACACCACATTCACTTGTGCTTAAACTTTTCCTTTTTTGCAGCCAGGTTCAAGTAAATGGGTGGCTGTCCCAAACCCTTTTTCGTGTGTCGAGGCTTTTCATTTCACATAGCGTATTTAAAAAGCAGTTAAAAAATACTCCTCTGTTTAGGCAAGCATTATTTGCAGTTTATCTCAAGTGCTTTACCACAGCGGTAGAAACAGTAGCCATAATCTCTTAACAATCGACAGAACTTGCAAAACATTAACACGTTTTCCAGAACGAACTTTTCACTACACAACTCACTACTGCAAAACTGCCGGATCCACTCAAAGAGTACGAGACTCGTAGCCTTACAACAGTAACACGTCCAAAATTTCACAGGACATTCATTCAGACATCTCACCGAGGCAGAGCAGAACCCACGGTCAGTTTTAGGGCGCAGCTCTTGTGATCCACCATAAACACGACTGACTAAACACACAGAGGGTCCAACAAAGTGCAAAAAAAGAGAAAGCGCTGTCACATGCGTGTGCATAAGGGACAGCTGAAGGGCCCTGGTGACTGCAATTCTACCACCGCTCCAGGGGTTGGCGCTCATCCGCATGCCCCCCATCTCTGTCTCCCCTGGCTAGAACACCTCTGAAGTCACTTCTGGTTTCCATCCACCTGGACCCGCCTCTTCCTGTCAGAATGGCCCAAAACCGAAACCTCTGCCATCTTGGGACAGTTCTGTTCTGAGCTCACATCCGTAGACATGAGTCCGCAATATTTGCTTGTTTTTTTTTTATCTCACCTCATCCAATTATTTGGGGTGGCAGTCTTAACAACTCTTTATCGTTGTTCTTTCTTTCTGTTACAACACATACTGACAGAAATTAAATATTAGTGTATTGGGCCTCACACAGGAAATCAAACATGTCTAACTGTGAATATACGATAAAGTTAGGGTGCAATACAGAAAAATAAAAAGGTTTACCCTTTGCACTTTGAGCTACATTATTTGTCTGAAAATGTGCTATACTGTAAAAATAAATGTTGTTGTTGTTGTTTGCATGACAATCAGAATCAAATTCTCTTGTGCCTGATCGATCCTGTCCTGGATATTGGGCCACATGTTTTCATCAACATCACATAAAATATTTCCCTTGCCAATACAACATGGGAAACACCGGCGGGCACGTCTGACCCAGCCCTGGTGGCAAAAAAATGATTGACAATATTCTGTGGCATTAACACATTTTTTGAGTCTTTTGTCTATTTGAAGAAATTCAAAGTTGGCTTTTTGACCAACACTTGAAACTTTGTGGACGAGTATTCAGTGTTACCATCCAGACACGGACAACGGCTCGGCTGTGGAGATTTAGGACTCCCAGTTGAAATTGCAGACGTAATCTCTGCACTGGGAATTCTACTGACAATTACTTTTTGTGGTTCAGTGCACATTTGTTTTGGTATAAATATTATAGAACTACATGTTTTGTTTGTTTATGAAGTGTTGTTCCACACTTTATCAGAGGTTGTCTTGTGACTGACATTTAACAGTGAAATGTGTGTGTAAAAGCTGAATCTGCTGTCTCCTCATTCATAAAAAAAGACAAAATGGTGTTGATAGGTTTTTTGAATCTGTGTCTGTACAAAAAAATTGATGTCTATTGTGTGGCCAGGGTTAGACTTGGGATTCCCGGCCTGAATAAGCTTCCCAGTCCAGCCCTGCACCCCACCTACCCCTTTGACATGTTGCCAGTTATTTAGATTGGTTTAGAGACAGATTTACAGCAAGTGTGTCATCAATTGCAAGACCAGGCTGTTTAGCGGCTGTGGCCATTTTGTTGAGATTTGCTCGACCAGAGACTTTCAGATGATTTTGGTCTTATCGAATGATCACTGTGTGGGGAGTTTCGCAAAAAGTCCATTAGCGCCGAGTGACTGATGAACATACAATGAGAACGATGAGTTGACCGTTGTGCAAAAATGTTTGTTGTTTTGCTCCTCGGTCTTTAGAACTGACAACTTGCACTGATGGCTTGGAAAAAAAGTTTATTGATATCCGAGAAAAGCTGGAATTTGGTGGTAGAGAGATTTAGGTTGGGTCAAAATGATGATTATTGTTAACTCTTATTGGTGGGGTCTGTTGTTATATGCTCTTTGTTGTTATTTTTTTTTTTTTTGTTCTTTATTTCGCCTTATACAATTTCTCGTATTAGGAATGTGTTAGTTTTCGCATACCCCTTGGGGTCAGAGCGCAGGGTCAGCCATTGTACAGCGCCCCTGGAGCAATTGAAAGTTAAGGGCATTGCTCAAGGGCCCAGCAGAGTAGGATCTCTTTTGGCAGTAAAGAGGATTCAAACCGGCAACCTTTGGGATACCAGCACAGACCCTTAGCCTCAGAGCCTCCACTCCACCCTGTTAATTGTGTTTATGTATTATGTAAGTACTTCATACGGCCTTTTGTGACTGCTGTCTGAGATTGGCACTTTATGAATGATAATAGTAATAATAATATTAATACACTAGGGGGCTACGCCCCTTGCTCACTTTGCTCACCAACCCTCTGGCCTTCACTACACGCCAATCACAATCTGCCACTCACATATGTCAATTTCACCTTCACTAAACAACAAATCTTTTAATTCTCGCGAATACGTCTCTTCACTACATTTCCCTGATGACAACATGAATTAGACGATCTACAAGTCTCCGATTGTAAAGCCTTACAATATCTACATCCTTCTGTCAAAGTCAAAGTGAACTTTATTGTCATCTCAATCATATACAAGTATACAAAGTATACAAAGCTCAGGGTCCGCAGTGTAACAACATGAAGTGCAAATAATAAATTATAAATAGAATTAAAATTTAAATGTAAATTTATAATTAAAACACAAACAAGACAAGACATTGTGCAAAGACAAGAAAACGAAGTAGCAGCAATATTGACGTGTAGTTAGCAATATGAACATTGATGCAATGTATGATATTTGCAATCTAGAAACATAAATATAGTCAATAGATATGTAATATAATAAATAAATAATAAATAATAGATATAGATAATACAGAAATGATCAGCGTATGATAATAGTTGTTTAAGACGTGTATAAACAATGACAGGTCAGAATGTTTTACAGCAGAAGGATATCAAGAGTGTCCAAATCCTTAAAGGTCAGTATGAGATCTTCAGTTCTTTTCTCCACGCACACTCGTCTTTGCTGGACAGTGTCTCACATTTATAAACGTTCTGTTTTTAGAGGAGGTTGAAGCCATGTGGAAGATCCCAGGGGGCAGCATGGTGTTAAGGAGTCTGACAGCTTGGGGGTAAAAACTCTTCTGCAGCCCGGCAGATCTGGCTCTGATGCTGCAATATCTTCTCTTGGATGGCAGAAGTGTGAAAAGTCCATGTGAGGGGTGTAAGGGGTCCTGCACAATGCTGACACTGCGTTTGTAAAATATGTCCTGTAGTGATGGGAGAGGGACCCCAATAATGTTTTCTGCTGTCTTCACTATCCTTTGCAGGCTCTTGCAGTTGCCATACCAGACAGTGATGCAGCTGGTCAGAACACTCTCAGTGCCTCTGTAGAACATGGTGAGGATGGAAGGGGGAAGACTTGATCACTTCAGTCACCTTAGGAAGTGTAGTCTCTGCTGGGCTTTCTTGATTAGTGATGAGGTGTTATGCGTACATGCAAGTTCCTCAGTTATGTGCACACGAGGAACTTGGTACTCCTAACAGTCTCCACATCTAATCTAATCATATCACCTTTGTCCATATATTCGATCTCTTTTCACTGTTCCGTTATTTCACTGAGTAAAAATTTTCCATTTGTTAGCGATAATGTGATCTTTACTATCAGTTTTTTGAGGCTTTCAAATTTTAGTACTTTCATTGTTTCTAACCTGCTCTGCATGTGTATCGCGCCAACATTTTTCAACCTCTTTACGATGTTCTACTTTGTCATCTACTCTATGTGTTTTATTTCTGGCCCTGGGCATTGGTGGGTCTCGTGGAATGTAAAAGGGTCTCTCTGAAAAAAAAAAAAAAAACCTGCTCTGCATGTGTACCGCACCAACGTTTTTGAATTCTTTACAACATTCTACTTTCTCATCTACTCTTTGTCTTTTATTTCAGGCCTCTGGGCGTGGTTAAATCTCTTGGCACAAAGACTCATGTTGCAGGATGTGAAAGTGTCTCTCTGAAAAAAAAACCTGCTCTGCATGTGTACCGCACCAACGTTTTTGAATTCTTTACGACGTTCCACTTTGTCATCTACTCTTTGTCTTTAATTTCCGACCCCACTTGGAGCTGAGAGCACAGGAACTGGGTCTGATAATAGCATTCACTCGAATGAGAAGTGATTGGACCGTGGGCGTGGTTGTAAATGTTTGAGAGGAGGATGGGACTTGTCAAAATCTCTTGGCCAAAAGTCTTGTCTCATAGAATCTAATATTATCTCTTGCGGAAGTTGAAATTATCTCTGAGAAAGTCTCAGGATTTCCTTTTATAATAGAGAGATTTTATTTAATAGGTGCCTTTCTTAACACTCATTGTGACCTTACAATGAAATTAAACATACAAAGATAACAGGCAGTATCTGTGTTAAATTCCTAATTGGTATGCCAGTTTGAAAAGATCTGAAGTTTTGAGGGTAGTTTTAAAATGTGATAATGAGTCGAGTTGACGGATATGAGAAGGAAGAGAAGTTGAGGAGCACTAGGAGTGGACGCTCGAGCTCACGTAGAACAGAGTGTGAGGTGCGCTACAGAAAGTAGAGCTGCAGATGAGGATCTGAGTGAGCGAGAGGAGTGCAAGTGTGTAGGAGATCAGTGAGGTAGAGAGGAGTGAGACAGTGGAGAGCTTTAAATATTAAGAGCGGTATTTAGTATTGTATTCGGTAGTAAACAGGGAGTCAGTGAAGTTGAGACTGAGTAAGTCCAATATGTTCAGTGGATTTAGAACAGCATGTTATTATCCTGGCAGCAGAATTTTGAATAAGTTGTAAGCGATGAATAAGTTTTTGTGGGATGCCAGTTAGAATAGCATTACAGTAATCTATACGTGAGGTAATTCAGGCATTAACCGATACTTCAGTACTGTGTTGCGTAAGAACAGGACGAAGTCTAGAAATGTTTCAGAGATGGAAGAAGGCAGTCTGAGAAACATTACTTGTATGGGAAGAAAAAGAGCGGGTACTGTCTAGAGCAGGGGTCTCTGACACGTCGCTCGCGAGCTACCGGTAGCTTGCAACCCCTTTCCAAGTAGCTCACCAAAGGGTTAATGAATCCTACATAAATTTGAAAACTTGATTAGTCAAATTAGGGGTGGGCAATATTTCCAAAAAATTATATCACGATCCACAATCTGAATTGCAATCTGTGGCATACACTTAAGAAACTATCCGGACTCAAACTCATCAAGTCCTAAGTAACACTTCATATTAAATATCAAACAAAGTTGAATTCAATTGTTCTCTCATTCGTTAGCTAAGTGGAGTTAAGGAACACACCCTGAAGCTGGCGAGTGAGTGAGGAGAACTCTGCCCGCAGCATGTTTCTCGGATTCGCGCAAATAAATCAGTATGGCAAGCGAACTCTGATACATAGCGAAATGAGAGAAGTTACTAAATCAGCTGGAATGTTCAAGCAAATTATAGAAAAAAACCCGATCTAAATCCATTAGATTTAGTTCTCTCGTGAAAAGCGGACAGACATACAGACAGACAGAGAGACATTGGAATTTTTTATATTATATATCAGTAAACCTTCCAAATAATGTGCAGTTAAAGTCTTGACAGCGTTTCTGGAGCTTAGTAGAGCCAGATAACTAGAAGAATCTTCACCAAGCAGCTCTGAAAATGTCTGCTTTGTTTGGGTCTCCATACCTCTGTGAGTCTGACATGAATGTCATGAAATCAAAGTTGCAGAAGAAGACTGACGGACGGACATTTAAATGACTAAATAGGAGTGAACCGAAGGGGGCTCCACTCCACCAGACACCTCAGTGCCAGTCATCTGACTAACTAAACAACACATCACACATGCAACTGGACATATGAATAAAGTGACACAGTGACATGTGACAAAATGACAAATGAATAAGTCAGATCTGTATATTTGGAATTGCATTGTTTTGTATTGACAGCATTCATGTTTTAATTCAATAGCGTGACATACACTAGAAAATGCATACAGACATACAAAATGCACTTGCAGGTGAACCAAATATTTTTTGTGATGTTTTAATGCAAAATGTCAGTTGTGGACACCAACATTGTGTAAATGTTCAGGAAAATAAGCTTATTCGGTTTGTTTGGGTTGAAATAAGCTATGAGAACAAACGAATTTTATAAAAGGAGCTCTCAGGGGAAAAAAGGTTGGAGACCCCTGCATTAGAATGACGCCCAGGCTCGTAACCTGAGAAGAGATGTTTATGTTAATGTTGTTAATTAAAATGGAAGAATGGTTAACCTTAGCAAATGTGGATTTAGAACCAACCAGGAGCACCTCAGTTTTATTGCTATTTAATTGTGAGTTGTGAGTCATCCGTGACTTTATGTCTTTACATAATTAAATCAAATCAATGGTGTATAACAGAGACATATGCTGTCACACGTGAGCGCATGGGAGGCATCTAAAGGGCTCAAAAGAGGGTAATTCCATGCCGGACCAGGGGTTGGCAGTGTGCACGGATCCTTTCTGTTCTTCCTCTTCCTGGGCCTGATGACATCACTTCCGGTTCCGGTCCAGATGACGTCATTTCCCCTGCCATGTTTTTCTTTTACCCTCAGTGCTGTTTAGGGCTCAAGTCTGTACAGACCTGTTTCTCATATTTTCAGACCAAGTATATGGGGTGGGTCCCCCAAACTTTTCTGTGGTGTTTTTTGCCTCCTTTCACATTTCATGGTGCACTGCAAGCATCAACACAGAGGCCTATGTTGCTTATTTAAATTTCAACTGTCGCAGGTGTCTGGGGTGGCGACCCGGCCAGGACACCCAGGAGGACCAGAAGAGGGCTTGCGCCTTCCCCAGACCATCGGGGGGCGACTGCCCTGGTTCCTTTGGGGGCTTTGAACATCCACCCTGTAGGGGCCCGTGGTCACCACCAGGGGGCGCCCCCATGCCTTTGGAGCCCTGGACCTCAGCACTTCCGCCACACAGGGAAGTGCTGGGGGGAAGAGGACCAGTGACACCCGGAGTGCTTCCGGGGATACAGCCGGCACTTCCGCCACACGGGGGTGTGTCGGTGGGAGATTGCCAGGGAGCACCTGGAGCACATCCAGGTGTGGATAAAAGGGGCCGCCTCCCTTCATTCGAGGCGAGAGTCGGGAGTGGAGTGGAGTGGACTGAGCTTGCTGGAGGAGGCAAGGAGGCGGCCTGAAGAGGAAGAAAGGCATTGTGTGGCCAGGACTTTGGGGACTTGTGGGGTTTGTGTGGCACTTATATGACTTTTGTAAGTAATAGTGTAAATAAACGTGTGTTGGGTGATAACATGATGTCTGCCTGTCTGTGTCCGGGCCAACCTCCACACAACCCATCTTAGAAGGGTGGCACAGCTAGTAAGAAATAAAATAAATAAATAAATCAGTACAACGCCATACGATCTTAAAGTGCTTGGAATATTTAAATGATAAACATTAATCATAATAATAAAAGAAAACTGTTCAATTATGTCAGACTTTAAACATTGTACAAATGTGACAGCAAAGAGCAGACCGACCCACTTACAGGGCGCTGAGGGGTCTTAAGAAACACTTAAAAAGTGTTGTTGGCATATCATATGACCCCCAAAAATGTACAAGGAAGGGCAGCCGTCTACAAAGTACAGAAAGTCACGGCCCCCCTCGAGCAAATTCCGCACCACAGCGAAAGTTGCAATCCGCTGCTGAAAGGCAAGTGTGGGTGAGCCGGGGCTGGCATCATCTACAGAGAGCAGCCTCACCTTCTGCCTCGGGCACCCTCTGCGCTCCTCGCAAGGAAGCCGTGGTTTGGCAATCGGTAAGCCGCACTGCTGGAGGGGCTGTAAGCCGCAAGGTGGTAGATTCAAATGCCAGCCTTAGACTGGCGGTGGTCTGCTCTGCGTGTGCCACGTTCAGTCAGGCAGCTTTCAAAGAGCATCAGAGGGCACTACTAGGGGGCATTGAACTTGGCTTGACTTGATCACCATTCGACAGAATGGAAGAGTTTTATATTTTTTAATGAATTTTACCTTTGAATAATTGGCTGCATGGCCTTGTCCCTCGGTTACATACGGCGCCTTCAGAAAGTCTTCTGTACCCTTCACTCCTGCCGCCTTGTCCTGAACTCACTTCATTTTTTTTTCCCTTGTCAAGCTAACACTCAATACTCCAGAATGACGAAGCAAAAAGAAAATGTGTCAAAATTTTGTAGATTTTTTTTAAAAAATTACTTCATCCCAGCCTGGGGTCTTTTTGGGTTTGACATGACAAGTGGGATTGCCAACCGTTCCATATTTGGGAAGAAAAACGTGTTTCATATTGAACTGATGCAC
>JANRMT010028174.1:3999487-4011008 GCA_026402145.1 Polypterus bichir lapradei
GTTCCATATTTGGGAAGAAAAACGTGTTTCATATTGAACTGATGCACAGAACGCCATTTGTTTGGTATTTTGCCAGATGTGTGAGATAGAAGGAAACCCCCTGCACCCCCCCACGCCTGTAAACCCCCCCATCAACCATCCTCCATTGATTCGACTGACGCACTCTCCCTCCCCTTGTCGACCATCCGGCTTAAATTACCATGGGGGACCCTCCACTGTGCTATTCGTTCCTTCCTTCTCCTTGGAATTGAAACAGCTGATCGGTAAGAAATAATGTGAGGTTATTATCGCCATTAGATGTTTGTGCTGGGTGGCACGGTGGCGCAGTGGTTGCGCTGCTGCCTCACAGTTAGGAGACACGGGTTCGCTTCCCAGGTCCTCCCTGTGTGAAGTTTGCATGTTCTCCCCGTGTCTGCGTGGGTTTCCTCCCACAGTCCAAAGACATGCAGGTTAGGTGGATTGGCGATCCTAAATTGGCCTGTGGTGGGTTGGCACCCTGCCTGGGATTGGTTCCTGTGTTGGCTGGGATTGGCTCCAGCAGACCCCCGTGATTCAGCGGAATGGATGGATGTTTGTGCTTATTTTCATTTGCTTACGTCGCTCACACAAGTACAGTACGGTAATCCTTCACGTGTTTTTCAGCCATCCACAGATGTGAAGGTGTATCATCACGTTTGGGCTTCTGAGTTGCACAGAAAGACAACCGGGAGAGAACCGGCCACTTGAAGGAACAGCACTGGAACTTCATTCAAAAACACACACAGCAAACTTGACGGTTTCTTAGTCGTGTCGCTCCAGCGGTGGATCCTTCAAGTTTATAAAGAGCTTGAAGACGTCTACTCGGAAACGTTCAGTAAATGGAGGCAGGAGCGGAGACGCTGGACCCAATTCTACAGAAGTAAGCTGACTTTCCAGCCTCGTGTGTGATATGTGAGTGACGTGCTGCTGTCTGCGGCTGGTCCTGCAAGGGTTAAGTTGTTGGCGAGTCTGCTTCTTTCGTATCTGCCTGCTGTTTGAAAGTGAATGAAAGTGCAGCACGATTGGTCACAATAATAATAATAGTAATAATAATTCTTTACATTTATATAGCGCTTTTCTCGCTACTCAAAGCACTTTACACAGTGAGTGGGAATCCACTTCAGCCAGCACCAATGTGTAGCATCCCCCTCGATGATGCGACGCCAGCCATTTTTCCACCAGTACACTCACCGCACATGAACTGTTGGGTTGTGAAGTGGTGAGAGACATAGAGAGCCAATCGGAGACAGGGAATGATTATGGGGACCAGAATGACCAGGCCATGATGGGCAATTTAACCAGGGCATCGGGATACCCCAAACTCTTTATGAAGGATGTCCAGGGATCTTTAATGACCACAGAGAGTCAGGACCCTCAGTTTGATGTGTCATCTGAAAGATGGGGACGTATTAAAAGCAGTGTCCCTGTCACTGCACTGGTGTCATTGTGATCGTCACACAGGCCACAGGGTGGGGGACCCCTGCTGGCCTCGCCAACGCTTCTTCCAGTAGCATCCCAAGCTTTTCCTAGATGTACCCCCATCCAAGTCCTGGCTGGACCTGAACAGGCTTAGCTGGAAGTGGAAGTCCTCTTCTGAGGTCTATGGCTGCTCGATAAATACAAAGCAGCACTTGAAGTGGAAACGCATGAGTGCCGGTACCCTACATGTGTGTTACGCTGATGTAATAATGTCAATGAATGGAGAGTGTGGAACATTTTCTGTTCAGAAATAGGAAGGGATTTGGGTTTTAAGGACCACGAACGATTGAAAAGAACGTTTACCCAAGATGAGAGATGTTCTGCAATTAAGAGTATTGGTAGTCAACAGCAAAATCGGTGCTTGTTAACCATTAAGCTTTACTTCTCCCTTGAGCTTCCCCCAGCTTTCTCTTTCCATTTTACAGCATGATCTTGTCTCTTTTTTCCAGTTCAGAACATCTCTCATCTTAAGTCATCTGTCCAGGGAATGGGAAAGGCGCTATATAAATGCAATGTATTATTATTATTTGTTAATGGTGCTACCCGCATGGCCCGTCAATCACTTCTGCTGCATCAGTCATTTGTGTAAAGAGTTCACTCAGCACAGCGCAGAGTACCTCAGCTAGTATAATATTGATAAATACCAACAAAATGAATTTCAAAGACGTGTTCGCTAATTTTCGTTTCTGTATAACGTCACCAGATTTCAGTCAAATACATCAAAGCATTTTTGACATTTGGGGGTATATAGCTTTTCTATTGAGGTGTTTTTACACCTAAATATTGATACTGTATATATCGAAATGTCCTTTGTTAGCAGATGCCTACTGACTTAGATGTGTACCATCTTGCCAAAATTTCAGCTTTTTAACTGCAGTTAACGGGAAAGAGTGAATGAGTCAAATCTTCGTATGACTGAAAACAGAACAGCAAAACGATTTACTGCGAAACACGATAACGTCTCACCAGACACGAGTCCTACGCTAGACCGACTCCACGGCCATCTTGTTCTCACTTCTGTTCTGAACATACGTCTAGAAAAACGCTTTTCTGTGTGTTGCACTTTCAAATTCTGTGGAGTCCATAAAGCACACTGTCCTGCCCTCCGCCTCAAGTGCCCTGCCTGAGTCGACAGTCAGATAAACTCCCTTTCAATGACCACGCAGACAAGAGTTTCCATTTTGCTTTCTTTACTGAAGCCAGTTGGAATAGGGCAAAGCTACAAATAAATCGTAAATACAATAATGTGAGAAATTCTTACGTACAAACTCACGCAGGGTGGACACGGTGGCACAGTGGGTAGCGCTGCTGCCTCTCAGTAAGGAGACCTGAGTTCACTTCCCGGGTCTTCCCTGCGTGGAGTTTGCATGTTCTCCCCGTATCTGCGTGGGTTTCCTCCCAAAGACATGCAGGTTAGGTGGATTGGCGATCCTAAATTGTCCCGTGTGTGTGCCCTGCAGTGGACTGGCGCCCTGCCTGGGATTTGTTTCCTGCCTTCTGCCCTGTGTTGGCTGGGATTGGCTCCAGCAGACCCCGTGACCCTGTAGTTAGGATATAGCGGGTTGGACAATGGATGGATAAAACTCACACAATAAACTTAATGGCAGAATGACTTATTCCTTACAAATATATAAAAAATAAATAAATAACATTCACTTGAATGGCACTTGAATGCACACTCTGGCAAAGCCGGTAAGAAAGTCTGAAAAAGGTACGCTCACAAGTGCATTTATAATGCAGTGAACACTCTGATAACAGCGGTAAGCTACTAGAACTTTTTACCTTAAAAATACTTCATTAAACAACTTTAAATACTTATCAGACTCCCAAACATGCATCAGTACAGAGAAATAAACATCTAGAATCATTTCTGCGTACCGACAATGCCTTCAAAGCCAAACTGAACATTCAAAGCATAAGGAAGTGAGACAAACGTGCTCTCTGTTTGCTCTTGCTCTCTGGGGTACAGCTTAATGGCATCATTGCTCAGAGAGAGGCTGCTCCTTAAGTAAACAAATGTTGAATTTCACCACTAGATGGCTTATTATTAATCCTTTCCTATTTCAAACCATAACTAGAACAGCGCCCACACAGTTCCAAAAACTGGCCACTAGAGGGGGATTTCACTGCCTGAAACCCTGGCTAATAATAAGGGCAAACAGCAAGTCTTTAAAAAAAAAAGGTTCCTTTTCACAAAAACTGGTCTGTAGCACCATGAAGCTGAAAAGGTTCATACAATGCAATTCGAATGTAGGCAACATCCCAATGCTGTAATGCTGGGAGTGGTCAAAAAACCAAACAGAAGGTCAAAATTGTAGAATATCAAAAAAAAAAAAAAAAAGGCACATTACAAGAAAACTCACTGACTCCCTAACACCATCAAAAAAGAACCACCAGAAAACAGGAGGGTGGAGGGCACTTCCTGGTGGTGATTGGCAGGTGGCTCCACCTCATGGGGGACCGCCCGCAAAACACATGGAACATAACCAAGACATAACAAACAATGCAGATGATAAACAACAGAAGCAGTAACATAAATACAGTCATATGAAAAAGTTTGGGAACCCCTCTCAGCCTGCATAATAATTGACTCTCCTTTCAACAAAAATGATAACAGTGGTATGTCTTTCATTTCTTAGGAACATCTGAGCACTGCGGTATTTTCTGAACAAGATTTTTAGAGACGCAGTATTTAGTTGTATGAAATTAAATCAAATGTGAAAAACTGGCTGTGCACAAATGTGGGTCCCCTTGTCATTGTGCTGATTTGAATACCTGTCACTGCTCAATGCTGATTACTGGCAACACCAAATTGGTTGGATGAGCTCGTTAAGCCTTGAACTTCATAGACAGGAGTGTCCAATCACGAGTGATAAAAGGTATTTAAGATGGTCAATCGCAAGTTGTCCTTCCTTCCCTTGGACTCTCCTCTGAAGAGTGACATACAGCATGGGATCCTCAAAGCAACTCTCCAAAGATCTGAAAACAAAGATTGTTGAGTCTCCTGGTTTAGGGGAAGGCTACAAAAAGCCATCTCAGAGGTTTAAACTGTCAGCTTCAACTGTAAGGAATGGAATCAGCAAATGGAAGGCCACAGGCACAGTTGCTGTTAAACCCAGCAGGTCTGGCAGGCCAAGAAAATTACAAGAGCGGCATATGCAGAGGATTGTGAGAATGGTTACAGACAACCCACAGATCACCTCCAAAGACCTGCAAGAACATCTCGCTGCAGATGGTGTATCTGTACATCGTTCTACAATTCAGCGCAATTTGCACAAAGAACATCAGTATGGCAGGGTGATGAGAAAGAAGCCCTTTCTGCACTCACGCCACAAACAGAGTCGCTTGTTGTATGCAAATACTCATTTAGACAAGCCAGATTCATTTTGGAACAAAGTGCTTTGGACTGATGAGACACAAATGGAGTTATTTGGTCAGAACAAAAAGATATTCCATTAAGACAATGACCCAAAACACAGTTGGAAATCTATAAAGGCATTCACGCAGCGGGAGAAGTACAATGTTCTGGAATGGCCGTCACACTCCCCTGACTTGAATATTATCGATAATCTATGGGATGATTTGAAGCAGGCTGTCCATCAACTTGAACTGAACTGGAGAGATTTTGTATGAAGAATGGTCAGAAATACCTCCATCCAGAATCCAGACACTCATCACAGGCTACAGGAGGACAGCGTCTGGAGGCTCAAAGGAGCAAAAGGAGGCTCAACTAAGTATTGGTGTCATATCTCTGTTAGGGTGCCCACATTTATGCACCTGTCTAATTTTGTTATGATGCATCCTTCTATATAAAAGCGGTCGGGATTGTCCTTCCGTCCCGTAAGTGCTACGCAGGCGCGGAGTTTCACACACGCCCCGTCCATTTTGCAATGCACGATGGGATTTGTAGTTTCGTTTTTCCAGGTAAAAGATGATTTTCTACTCCAGACTGTGCGATATCTTCTTCTTCTTTCTTACTATATAAAAGCGGTCGGGATTGTCATTCCATCCCGTGAATGGAAAGCGTAGCGGTATTCCGCTTATCACAGACTTACTACTTGCAGCTTGCGGTACGAAGCGACGCGATGTGAGTAGAGTTCTGGTGCTCCCATCGTTCCCTTGCTTTTGTGTGCGATGCGCTGGAAAAATAGACAAAATTATGTCTCTGGAGTACAAATGCCTCACCGCGTAGTAAATATCAGGGGGGGTTCAAAAAGGCGACCTCAATATAGAAAAAAAGTTTAAATTTCATCACAAAAATAACAGAAACTACGAGTATTAAAGTAATACCGCTCAAATGCAATATAACCAAATTAATGAGCTTGTATAAAATATCAAATTGATCTACATATTGAATTGCCTTAAGAAGCGGTCAACTTAAAAGTCGGTCGCCTTAAAAGGCGGGTCAGCCTAGTATTGCATATTTTCTGTTAATCTAATAAACTTAATGTCACTGCTGAAATCCTACTGTTTCCATAAGGCATGTCGTATATTAAAAGGAAGTTGCTACTTTGAAAGGTCAGCCAATGAGGAACAAAAATCCAATGAATTAAGAGGGGTTCCCAAACTTTTTCATATGACTGTAAATGATTCCAAAATTTCCAAAACAACATAAAATAAGGATTTGAACCCCAGCCAGGGGCGTAACCCTGGCTGTAATATAGCAGAATGTCAATGCCTTTCTTATATGGCACCTTTTATCCACTTGCCCCTTGTCAAAGCTTTTACAAGGCCATTAAGATTAGAATGCCATGCGGCACATGGCTCTCCTTCTCTTTCTAAACCCCAACTCAGATTATGAGTGACGATCCACCGGACAATTGGTTCCCCACTTGCAGGACTAATTTGCACTGAATGGTGGGCACGGACCCAGTCGATGACCAGCTGGGATGATCCGCCAAGCCAAGGCGATGCAGACTGCTGTTTCTGCCTCACTAGATGCCTGAATCGATGGAGGCGGAATGGATGAGGGCACGGCTTATTTAGTTAATCGAGCTTCATTTCCTCCATCACCGTCTCTCCGTAAAGATAGCAGATGGCAAATAAGAGATAATGGAAAGGCTAACATGAATGTGTTGCCACCCTTAGCAAGTCATGTAAACAAGTCCATTTTAGTATAATGGAGAAGTATTTCAAAAAGGGCTGAAGCCAAGTACCACTCAGGGGGCTTTTCTGCAGCCGTTGATAAAGTCTCAAGAAAACAGCAACGGCGGAGAAGTTGGCAGCCATGACTCTGGGCATGCAAGAGAAGAGGAAAAATGGATGAAGAGGGCCTTTGGGTTCCTGTGTGCCTTTTCCTTTTCCTTTCCTTGTATCCTTTTGAGAGAACTGTTGCATTATGGGAGATTGGCATTGCTTAATATACTCAACACTTAATAAGACTAAAGTTCACTTTGGTGATAGTTGGGCTCTTGTCTGCCATTACTGCATCACGGAGAATCCAAGAGGTGCCATGGGGTCCGAGAGGTGTGTGTGTGTGTCATTGTGAGTTCTTACAGGGCTGTAAAGGTGGAGTGAAGGCCCAACCAAAAGTGTTATGCCTGCTAAATGGTCTGACAGCAAGAGGATGCCAATGCTGCAACTTCTTTCTGCCCAATTTAAAAAGAAAAGAACATTTGTCTCCATTACAATGCATCACCTCAGGGTCACCACGTCAGTCAGTGTAAGGGATGGAAGGAGCAGCCCTTGGATATTTTTTTGGCATATTGAAACTGTAGCACAAAATGGCAGAACAGGGTCAACAGGCCTCCAAATACATAAAAAGATGCCCCAGGACCTCCAAAAAATCTAAAAAAAAAAAGAAAATTGGCAAAACATGGATATGCCTTGTGACTTCCCATGGGCTCACCACCTATGGGAGGGGCCAAGGAGGTTGGGCGCAGTGTGAGTTGGGTGGTGGCCGAAGGCGGGGACCTTGGCGGTCTGATCCTCAGCTACAGAAACTGGCTCTTGGGACGTGGAATGTCACCTCTCTGAAGGGGAAGGAGCCTGAGCTAGTGCGTGAGGTTGAGAGGTTCCGGCTAGATATAGTCGGACTCACCTCGACGCACAGCTTGGACTCTGGAACCAATCTCCTTGAGAGGGGATGGACTCTCTACCACTCTGGAGTTGCCCCCGGTGAGAGGCGCCGAGCAGGTGTGGGCATACTTATTGCCCCCCGACTTGGAGCCTCTGCATTGGGGTTTACCCTGGTGGACGAGAGGGTGGCCTCCCTCCGACTTCGGGTGGTGGGACGGGTCCTGACTGTTGTTTGTGAGTATGCGCCGAACAGCAGTTTGGAGTTTCCACCCTTTTTGGAGTCTCTGGAGGGGGTGCTAGAGGGCATACCTTCTGGGGATTCCCTCGTTTTGCTGGGAGACTTCAATGCTCACGTGGGCAATGACAGTGAGACCTGGAAGGGCGTGATTGGGAGGAATGGCCCCCCCGATCTGAACCCGAGCGGTGTTCTGTTATTGGACTTCTGTGCTCATCACGGATTGTCCATAACGAACACCATGTTCAAGCATAAGGGTGTTCATATGTGCACTTGGCACCAGGACACCCTAGGCCTCAGTTCAATGATCGACTTTGTGGTCGTGTCATCGGACTTGCGGCCATATGTCTTGGACACTTGGGTGAAGAGAGGGGCGGAGCTGTCAACTGATCACCACCTGGTGGTGAGTTGGCTTCGATGGTGGGGGAAGATGCCGGTCAGACCTGGTAGGCCCAAACGTGTTGTGAGGGTCTGCTGGGAACGGCTGACAGAGTCCCCTGTCAGAAGAAGCTTCAACTCCCACCTTCGGCAGAACTTCAACCACGTCCCGAGGGAGGTGGGGGACATTGAGTCCGAATGGACCATGTTCCGTGCCTCAGTTTTTGAGGTGGCTGACCGGAGCTGTGGCCGTAAGCTGGTCGATGCCTGTCGTGGTCGCAATCCCCGAACCCATTGGTGGACACCGGCGGTGAGGGATGCCGTCAAGCTGAAGAAGGAGTCCTATAGGACCTTTTTGTCCTGTGGGTCTCTGGAGGCAGCTGATAGGTATCGGCAGACCAAGTGGAATGCGGCTTCGGTTGTTGCTGAGGCAAAAACTCAGGCATGGGAGGAGTTTGGAGAGGCCATGGAGAACGACTTTCGGACGGCTTCGAGGAGATTCTGGTCCACCGTCCGGCATCTCAGGAGGGAGAAGCAGTGCAGTGTCAACACCGTATACGGTGGGGATGGTGCGCTGCTGACCTCAACTCGGGACATTGTGGGTGGGTGGGTGGAGTACTTCGAAGACCTCCTCAATCCCACTAACATGCCTTCCAATGAGGAAGCAGAGCCTGGGGACTCTGAGGTGGGCTCTCCCATCTCTGGGACTGAAGTCACCGAGGTGGTCAAAAAACTCCTTGGTGGCAGGGCCCCGGGGGTGGATGAGATACGCCCGGAGTTCCTTAAGGCTCTGGATGTTGTAGGACTGTCTTGGTTGACACGTCTCTGCAACATCGCATGGACATCGGGGACAGTGCCTCTGGATTGGCAGACCAGGGTGGTGATCCCCCTCTTTAAAAAGGGGGACCGGAGAGTGTGTTCCAACTATAGAGGGATCACACTCCTCAGCCTCCCTGGAAAAGTCTATTTGGGGGTTCTGGAGAGGAGGGTCCGTCGGATAGTCGAACCTCAGATTCAGGAGGAACAGTGTGGTTTTCGTCCTGGTCGAGGAACGGTGGACCAGCTCTACACCCTTAGCAGAGTCCTGGAGGGTGCATGGGAGTTTGCCCAACCAGTCTACATGTGTTTTGTGGACTTGGAAAAGGCATTCGACCGTGTCCCTCGGGGAGTCCTGTGGGGGGTGCTCCAGGAGTAAGGGGTACCGGACCCCCTGATAAGGGCTGTTCGGTCCCTGTACAACCGGTGTCAGAGCTTGGTCCGCACTGCCGGCAGTAAGTCGAACCCGTTTCCAGTGAAAGTTGGACTCCGCCAGGGCTGCCCTTTGTCACCGATTCTGTTCATAACTTTTATGGACAGAATTTCTAGGCACAGCCAGGGTGTTGAAGGGGTCCGGTTTGGTGGAATCACGATTGGGTCACTGCTTTTTGCAGATGATGTTGTCCTGTTTGCTTCATCAGGCCGTGATCTTCAGCTATCTCTGGATCGGTTCGCAGCTGAGTGTGAGACGGCTGGGTTGAGAATCAGCACCTCCAAATCCGAGACCATGGTCCTCAGCCGGAAAAGGGTGGAGTGCCCTCTCAGGTTTGGGGGAGAGATCCTGCCCCAAGTGGAGGAGTTCAAGTATCTCAGGGTCTTGTTCATGAGTGAGGGAAGAATGGAGCGTGAGATCGACAGGTGGATCAGTGCGGCATCCGCATGATGTGGGCTCTGCATCGGTCTGTCGTGGTGAGAAAGGAGCTGAGCCGTAAGGCAAAGCTCTCAATTTACCAGTCGATCTACGTTCCTACCCTCACCTATGGTCATGAGCTATGGGTAGTGACCGAAACAACGAGATTGCGAATACAAGCGGCTGAAATGAGTTTCCTCCGCAGGGTGTCTGGGCTTTCCCTTAAAGATAGGGTGAGAAGCTCAGTCATCCGGGAGGGACTCAGAGTAGAGCCGCTGCTCCTCCGCATCGAGAGGAGTCAGATGAGGTGGCTCGGGCATCTGATCAGGATGTCTCCTGGACGCCCCTCTGGTGAGGTGTTCCGGGCACGTCCAACCAGGAGGAGGCCCCAGGGAAGACCCACGACACTCTGGAGGGACTATGTCTCCCGGCTGGCCTGGGAACGCCTTGGGATTCTCCCGGAAGAGCTGGAAGAAGTGGCCGGGGAGAGAGAAGTCTGGGCCTCTCTGCTTAAGCTGCTGCCCCCGCAACCCGACCCCGGATAAGCGGAAGTGGATGGATGGATGGATGCCTAATCTGAAGTCGGACAAACTCGGTCTTGACAGACCAGGCCCAAGTTTCCAAGTAGGGAATCTGACTTAACTTTGCAGTTGCTCCATTTGAAAATTCCAATTAGATACTCATAAATTCTGACTTTCTGATTTCTAATGGAATGCAGCGTTAGCGTCAGTGTTGGAAAACTGCAAAGCTTCATCTCGATTTCCAAGGAAACTACAAAACGCCTTCATGAATGCCTAAAATTTTGACGTTATTCATTGCCACATGTGAACTCTTACTCCTCGCTGGGAGTGGGTGTAGTCGGGGTTGGGTGGTCTCGTGGCCCCAGAGCTCCTGCAGATTTTGTTTTCTTCTCCAGCCTCTGGAGTTTTTGTTTCTGTTTTTTCTGTCCTCCAGCGGACCTTGCTTTATTCTCTGTTATTTCATTTTGCCTAATGTTATTTTTATATATTTCTTTCTTCATCTTGTAAAGGACTTTGAGCTTCATCATTTGTATGAAAATGTGCTACAGAAATAAATGTTGTTGTTGTTGCGGGACACTTCATAACTACTTCCCATGCGCTACTCTGAGGTGGGACAATTTCTTATCCTAGTCAGACTTTTAGTGAAACCTGAGACGCTTGATAAATGTGGACCCCCAGTACTCACTTTCTCCCACTCAGTTAGCCAATCCAAGTAAGGATCCTTCCCAAGACTGCCAGCGGCCACAGCAGATTTAATCAGAGGAGAGGGTCTCATAAGCTCTTCCTAGTGCTCCTCAACTTCTCTTCCTTCTCATATCTGTCAATTCGACTCATTATCACATTTTAAAACTACCCTCAAAACTTCAGATCTTTTCAAACTGGCATACCAATTAGGAATTTAACACAGTTACTGCCTGTTTTTTTTGTATTTTTGCTACTATCTCTGTACCTTATTGCTATTTGATTTTATCATCCTCTTTGTTTTTATGTTTTATTAATGTTGTTTAATTTGATTGTAAGGTCACAATGAGTGTTAAGAAAGGCACCTATTAAATCAAATCTCTCTATTGTGAAAGGAAATCCTGAGACTTTCTCAGAGATAATTTCAACTTCCGCAAGAGATAATATTAGGTTCCATGAGACAAGACTTTTGATGTCATTTTATAGTCTTAACTGGAAGTGAGACAGCTTCGGCCTTAATTTCCT
>JANRMT010028174.1:4031008-4063552 GCA_026402145.1 Polypterus bichir lapradei
TGTAATTACCCCGATCTACATACTGTCAAATAAACGAACCACACGCCATGGCGCAACGCAAGAGTCTTCGCCGCTGACGCCCGAGGTTCAATTTCCGAGAGGGAGTGCAGTGAGTGTGTATGCCTGATGAGCCCAGAATTAGGGCGAAACATGTGTCGTGTACTCTTTGCATTATTTGACAGTAAAATTATTTCAACCATTCTATGATCTGCTTCTTGCAACTGAAAGAGGGCACCGTGGTGAATATTAGCCGACTTGCTGACCAACCACAAGCGTTACCTGGTAGGTAACCACCCATACAAGTCCCCCAAGCCGCCAGATGGAGCCCTCCCTGCAACATGGAGATGCCCCGAATTCCAGCAGGGCATCATGGACTATGGAGTTTTAATACACAGCCCTGCTGGATAACGTCGGGGCTGCCAAGGGCCGCTGCAGGGTCGCACAGAGATGTTTGTTTATTATACACCCTGGAAGTATTTCCATGTCATGAGGACGGAAGAAATAAAGTGCTTCTGGGCTGACGAAGAAAAGAAGAGTTTTAATCTGACCTGGAAGTGCTAGGAAGTCACATGGACTGAGGGTTCAGAAGCACTTCCAGGTCTCGGTCTATATAAAGGACTGTGGGAGATCCCAGAGTTGAGCTGAGCTGGGTGGCAGGGTGGCAACGTGTTTTGGAGAGTGGAGGATTGTTTATTGATTAGAGATTTGTGATTATTGTATGAATATTGGGGAGAGGAGGGTGCTTTGTGCACATTATTATTATCCGAATAAAAATTATTGGACTTTTATCTGGTGTCTGGCGTCTGACCTGAGGGTTCAAGGGGACGACAGCGCCCCTATCTGTCACAATATATATATATATTAAAATGTACCAAGCAGTTATATGGGAATAACTTATTTTTTTCTTTTTAACAATATTTTCCTCTTGATTTTCATTCTACTTTTCCAGGTGTTCTAATTGTTTAATTAATCCATTGTTTACTAATTAGTGGGTCTGACGCTAAAGTAGCTGCAGTCTTTGATTATTCAGTGTAGTTTGCCAGCGTGTCTGCTCTGCTCATTTTAAATTGTCATTAATAAGATACAACAAAGGGGAAAAACTGCACAGAGATTGGGCAAAATATAATAAAATCGACAAAAGAGAGTTAAGCATTTAAATCAATAGCAAAAGCAGAAATATTTCTAAATGTCTAAATGTAAAAATCATCCTGCTGTGCTTTTCTGAATGTCGAATAAAACAAAAATAATACCAACTAATTAAATGAGCTCAGTGCTATCAGATGTTGTCACTGATTATGAGTCTGGTTGGAACAAAAACCCGCCGCCACAGGGCCGAGGTTGGGAAACACTGGTGTAGAACATTTTGGTTAAATGGATGTGGCAGTTGATCAAGGCTGGCAACAGATCTCCTGTTCCTTTATGGCATTACGAGGGTCATTGAGTGACGTACCTTGGATCTCAGATGTTGGTTTATTTGCTTGAGTTTTGATTTTTAGGCCTATTCTTCCTAATTCTGTTTCTTATCGTCTTTTTGGGTTATGTTTTTTTTGGGATTCCCTTATATTGATAAAGCATTTAAAATACAAAGGAACATTGCTATTGTTATTTTTAAACCAGATGGTTTCACCGCTCACTTCCTCCATTTGATACAATGCCTTGAGAAAGTATTCGTTTCCTCCTTTGCTGTTTGTCCTGCTTTGTCACATTACAACCTGGAATTAAAATGGATTTTCATTTAGATTTTCTGCAATGGACTTAACAATATAGGCCAAACTGTAAATATTTCCACAGGGTACTGTACACACATTCTTAGTCTGGCCCAAAGCCTGCTTGTTGAGTTTAGGACCAGGCTGTTTTTTGGTAATTTTGGTGATTTCTGGGGCTGGAGATTTTGAGGAAAACCTAAACATGTGAGATTTTTGTATCAAGGAATGTAGTAGAATTGCAATGGAGGGAAGTGGGAAAGTGGGGAAGCCATCCCATCAGACAGTTGGGCGGCTGCATTCTGTGCTAGCTTAGCCACGGACTGTCTGTTTGATACTCAGAGTACAGTTCTCCGTTTCTTCATCCCTATAATGTGACTTTTGCTTATTAAAAAAACAGACAGTTCATAATTTTGAGCGTTGTTCTGGTTTGTTGAGATGCCCACTTGTGCTACACTTTCAATTAAACAAATCAGACAATGCTGTCGTCAAAAATATTTATTTTTAAAACATTTTAAAGTAAATAATATCCCCATGCTGTTTAGCTATTCAATTTTTTAACACGTCAACTGGTGACATCACTAAATAGCAGATTTTCGATTCAGTTGGCACTCTGGTGGTCTCATTAAAAGGGCCTTCAAAGTCCATTGCCGTGTTGGTTACGACTTTTTAAATAAGCCAAAGGAAATAAATTGCAGCTCTCATTTGTTACCAGGGACCTCATCTATACACGGTTCGTATGCACAAAAATGTTGCGTACGCCCGTTTCCACGCTCACATTGCGATGTATAAAAACTAAACTTGGCGTAAAGTTTCCACTTTTGTCCGTACTCCATGTTTAATTGTGAGTTCTAAGCACAGCGTTATACATGAGGCCCCAAGTCTTTACTGTGGAAATACTGAGGATGTGAATTTCTTTGTTTTAATGACCACGTCTCTGTGGACCCAATTCAATATGGACCTGGGCAGTGAGTGGCCAGCCATTGAAGCAGAACTTGCCACTTTATAATCTTTTGATAGAAGAAATCGAAACTGCAAAAGTGAATTCCACCATGGTCTTCTGGATCTCCCTTGATCTCCAGATTTTGGGTCACCAAGTCACTTACCTCTGGATTTTCATGCTACTAATTTGTTGCGCGTTATCATCAAGTTATTAATCTCTGGATTTCGGGGCTGCATCGTGACGATTTAAGGTAGAAATTTAATTGTTCCCATTTCGTTTTGTCTTTGTCGCAAGTTCACTTGCCTCTGGATTTTACTCGTACCATTTTATTATCTGCGAATCATTCCCCATGTGGATTTAGAAATAAATGTTTATTGAGTTTTGATACTGTAATATCTCTCCGCATTTGTTACGGTGTGCCATAGTCTCTATGGTACTCATGGTTAGGATCTCCATTTTGCCGATTAGTTATGCTGTGTTTGTGAGAGTACATTCCAGAAAAAAGAAACTCGAAGCAAGCAAACGTTTGAAAAACTAGAGAGACGGCACCTTTCTCTGAAGAACAGTCCATCGATGTAATCAAAAGAGTCCTCGATGAGCACTTAAAAGTGTTACTTTAATCAAGTCTGCAACACCTCTAAATTGCGTCATGTCTTCTAACCAATCAATGATCCCGAAAACGTCACTTCATTCCAACGAGATTTGAGTTGCAGGATTATCCCATGGCTTCTGCTTCATTGGAGATTTGGTGAAAGTGGACACTAGAGAGTTGATAGGACGCGGTCACGTTCACAAAGGACCTGCTTTTGTCAATCGTGCAGACTTACAAATGATGAAAATTGTACAGCTGGTCATTCCAGGGGTTCCATACCTGCAGTTGTGGTACCTCTGTGCTGTTTTTTCTTCTTTTGTTTTGGGGATAGTTCATATGGTGATCCCAATACCAAAATCCTGAGATATGTAATCTGATTATTTAAAGAGCCTGATTGGGTCACTAGTTGGGTCACTAGCGGCCTTATCGCATACACAACATGCTCTTCCTCAAGTCTGTTTTCAGCCGGTCTGATCGATTGGACGACTCTACACATTCCATCTTTTCCCTAAAGGGTTGAATGTCCGTTCTTCTTCCTACTGTTCTGGAGCTCAGATCAACAAGGCCAGTGTTTAGGAGGACTTTTTCAATTTTAGAAGCAAGACAATAAGAAAAACTGGCAGAACACACATTGACAGAAGGAGTGAATTTTCCAGTCCTGATGGCCAACTCTCCCCAAAAAAATCACATAAGGCAGACGGATGTCTTGAATGTACGCCACACAAAGGGTCCTCATCAGACCAGAGACTCCTGCCCTCTGAGCGACCGCCTGAGCCTACTGTCTGAGGGTTCATCGCTGAAGATCCCTTCGATGACTGACATCAGGGAAGCTTTGACAGATTTCCGCAAGTCCTTGCCGGCGAAGACGTAGAGAGCAGGGTTGAGGCTGCTCTTGACGAACACGAGATAGAGCGAGTAGTAGACCCCTTTGGTGGCCTCTGCATATATTTTGCTATTTGGGCAGCTACTGTAGAGGGACTTGAGGAAGCGACAGATGTGGTAAGGGACCCAGCAAATGAGAAAAACCACAATGGTGAGGGTGAGCACTTTGAACAGCTTGGCGTACTTGGGAGACGTGTCACGTTTCGCTTTGAGCAGGATTACTAAATTGCAGGAGATGAAGAGTAGCAAAGGAAGCAGGAATCCCAGCACCGTCTCGGTGAGGTAGAGCCCTGGCTGCGGGAGCAGGCTTTCGAAGCACTGACTTCTGTTTCTCAGGGAGCAAACCTGACTGGATAGTAGGTATGGGATGCTGAGGCCCAAGGCGAGACTCCAGAGGAGGACACAGGTGACGGGGACGACCCATGGGGGCCGCCTTAGACGATACCACACCGGGTGAAGAAGGCACAAGCAGCGCTCCATGCTAATGGCTGACAGAAGGAAGGCTCCGGCAAACAGACCCAGCACTCGCAGGAACATGATGAGCTTGCAGGTGAGCTCCCCAAACGTCCACTGATAGTAGGCTACCAAGTATCCGATTGCCAGCGGTATCCGCATCACCAGCACGAGGTCGGCGATGGCGAGGTTCAGGACATACGCTGCAAAGCTGTTCCTTCCAGAGCGTCGGAAGCCCAGCACCCAAATGACCAGCCCATTGAAGGGTAGGCCGATGGCAAATATGATGACGGCCACTACGATCTGTGCCACCCGCAGTGCATCAGGGGGCAGGACATTCTGGCTGCTGTTGATGTTGACATTTGAGCAGGCCGGGTTAAATGTCACATTGCCCAAAAAGCTGCTGCAAGGCTGGCTGGTGACTTCTGCTGTTTTCAGGCCTGCCATAGGTGATCTGTGAGGAAGAACAAAGAGAAAGTGAATGAGCAGAAATCCAAAGACATTTGACTTTAGAGAAGCACAGTAAAGTCACAGAGAAGACACCACGGTGGTGATTATCATTAGAAAAAAATATCAGTCAGCGCTGTCATTGACATTGGCATTAGAGTTTGTGTTAATGTTTTAGTCTTTTCATAACCAATATGGTGGCAGGTGTTGCCACCATTTTGGGGACATTTTGGACCTGTTTGGGGTTGTGCATATTTGGGAGGGAGTTTGAATGTCAGACCACAATTCTGAGGTTTGAAACGGCTATCAAATACTTTAAGCCACGTCATCTCAGAAGAATCGTCACAGTTTTGAACTTTTATCTTTAGGGTTGTCACAGGCAACCTTCAGGTCACGACCCCGTGGCTTAAATGGTTGTCCAACTAATCATTTCCTCATCCGAGCTTGAGGGGAGCAGAACCTTTTTTTTTTTTCCTAAATGAAAACCCTTTGGACGTCCTCCTGGTTTTGAATTTTTAGTCTTTGATTTTTGTTTCTCGTTTTGGCTTTGATGCTTCTGTTCTTGATGTCCTGTTTTAGGAACTTGTCTCTGTTGAACCGTCTGTCTCGCAGCTCTCTCTAAAATCTGTGTTAAAGTCAGCGATGTGTGCACTGCTGCTGAAAGTTTCTCTGCTGGATCCTTTCATGGTTTTTACAGTAAGCCAAAACAATTTGACAAGGTTCTTTGCCCTTAAGGAATAAATAATGAAATGAATAATTAAATTTACTTTAACCAGAGATTGTGCAACAATTGTACCTCACCCTAAGGTAAGCTTTTTCATTTTGTTAAAGATTGCCATTATGTAACATTAAAATGGATACTAAAGGAATATATACATTGAGTATCTAGAAAAGAGCCATAGCACCCCAATAATGTTTGAGACAAAGCTCAAGCTTTGCTCCACAGTTTAAAATGACAAATCAGACAATTCAGGTGTGTAACAACCACCTACACAAACTCCTGTAATTATTATTATTACAGAATGAAATCCAATAATGCAAAATGTCCTGAATTCTATGGCCTCTAAAATCAGGGACATGCGGTCAGGGGAGGCCTCACCTGTCATCATGAAAAGTAAACTAATAATGATAAAATAAAATAAACTAGCCGACCCACAGCATAGCATACGCCGCATAATTATTCATTGATGACTGAACACTTCCTGAAAGACACAGTTGTCCAAATGGGGAGGGTTTGAGAATACGACTGTGAGTGAATGAAAAGATGGAACTCTGGAGAGAGCAACGTACAATTGTCCGTGACTGAAAACTGGTTTTGGCAGATACAGGCGTATCTTTTTGAAAGTTTGGCCCTGTGCCTTATTAATTGTCATCACGAAGGCAAATCTAACAGGAAATTGTCTGTGTATAAAAGTAAAAGGCAAATTTGAATCTGATGGGGTCAGGGAAATCCGGGGAATAAGGACAGTTTGTGAGGTAGGAGCTGCGATAGTTTTACACTCCAGTACATTGCGGTGAATGCTGGTGACAGTCAGTCTAGTGCCATTACAGAGACCTCTTGCTGGCAGGAGGTTTACGAGAAGCATGACGACTGAACCAATTTTAATTTTGAGTTTATGCGGAGGCATGCCAGTGGGAGTAAGACTGTTAAGAAATTCTTCGGGGAATGAAAGTTGATCTTCAGGATCGTCTGTGACGATGGAGTCAACGCTAGTGAAAGTTAGGGATAAGTTTCAGTACTTGTTCATTAAGGTGTAGCGAGTATTCGTTGGTGACGCTTAATATAGCTCACGTACTGAGCTGTTCCGGAGTGACAGTTGAGAAGTCGATGTCGCCATATAGTTGTTGAACGGGATCAGAATTAAAAGGAAAACAATGTGAAGGTAATGTTACAGCTGTTCCGTTTTTCCTGTCTCCAACATCGAGGAGCCATTTTGTGAAATGTTGTTCGTGAGGAAGAGCTCTCATATTTGTCGTCAGTGTAAGTACATGTGGGGATGGTGTGCTGCTGACCTCGACTCGGGACGTTGTGGGTCGGTGGGGGGAGTACTTCGAAGACCTCCTCAATCCCACTAACATGCCTTCCAATGAGGAAACAGAGCCTGGGAACTCTGAGGTGGGCTCTCCCATCTCTGGGACTGAGGTCACCGAGGTGGTCAAAAAACTCCTTGGTGGCAGGGCCCCGGGGTTGGATGAGATACGCCCGGAGTTCCTCAAGGCTCTGGATGTTGTAGGACTGTCTTGGTTGACATGTCTCTGCAGCATCGCATGGACATCCATGTGCCTCTGGATTGGCAGACCAGGGTGGTGGTCCCCCTCTTTAAAAAGGGGGACCAGAGGGTGTGTTCCAACTACAAAGGGATCACACTCCTCAGCCTCCCTGGAAAAGTTTATTCAGGGGTTCTGGAGAGGAGGGTCCGTCGAATAGTCGAACCTCGGATTCAGGAGGAACAGTGTGGTTTTCGTCCTGGTCGCGGAACAGTGGACCAGCTCTACACCCTTAGCAGAATCTTGGAGGGTGCATGGGAGTTTGCCCAACCAGTCTACATGTGTTTTGTGGACTTGGAAAAGGCGTTCGACCGTGTCCCTCGGAGAATCCTGTGGGGGGTGCTCCGGGAGTATGGGGTACCGAACCCCCTGATAAGGGCTGTTCAGTCCCTGTACAACCGGTGTCAGAGCTTGGTCCGCATTGCCTGCAGTTAGTCGAGCCCGTTTCCAGTTAGAGTTGGACTCCGCCAGGGCTGCCCTTTGTCACCGATTCTGTTCATATCTTTTATGGACAGAATTTCTAGGCGCAGCCAGGGTGTTGAAGGGGTCCGGTTTGGTGGACACAGGATTGGGTCACTGCTTTTTGCAGATGATGTTGTCCTGTTTGCTTCATCAGGCCGTGATCTTCAGCTCTCTCTGGATCGGTTCGCAGCTGAGTGTGAAGCAGCTGGGATGAGAATCAGCACCTCCAAATCCGAGACTATGGTCCTCAGCCGGAAAAGGGTTGAGTGCCCTCTCAGGGTTGGGGGGGAGATCCTGCTCCAAGTGGAGGAGTTCAAGTATCTTGGGGTCTTATTCACGAGTGAGGGAAGAATAGAGCGTGAGATCGACAGGCGGATCGGTGCGGCGTCCTCAGTGATGTGGGCTCTGCATCGGTCTGTCGTGGTGAAAAAAGAGCTGAGCCGTAAGGCGAAGCTCTCAATTTACCAGTCGATCTACGTTCCTACCCTCACCTATGGTCATGAGCTATGGGTTGTGACTGAAAGAACGAGATCGCGAATACAAGCGGCTGAAATGAGTTTCCTCCGCAGGGTGTCTGTGCTTTCCCTTAAAGATAGGGTGAGAAGCTCAGTCATCTGGGAGGGACTCAGAGTAGAGCCGCTGCTCCACCGCATTGAGAGGAGTCAGATGAGGTGGCTCGGGCATCTGATCAGAATGCCTCCTGGACGCCTCCCTGGTAAGGTGTTCCGGGCACGTCCAACCGGGAGGAGGCCCCGGGGAAGACCCAGGACACGCTGGAGGGACTATGTCTCCCGGCTGGCCTGGGAACGCCTTGGGATTCTCCTGGAAGAGCTGGAAGAAGTGGCCGGGGAGAGGGAAGTCTGGGCCTCTCTGCTTAAGCTACTGCCCCCGCGACCCGACCCCGGATAAGCGGAAGAGGATGGATGGATGGATGTAAGTACATGCATGTGACACTACAAAGGTTACTTGTTAATGCAATTGGCGACAGTAAGTGCTCGGGAGCCACACATAATGACGGGGAGTATTTGTCAGAAATCTCCACCCAATAGTATTGTTTTCCCTCCAAATGGCTGCGTGTCACCCGTGAGGTCACGTAATAACCTGTCAACTGCCTAGAATGTGTATGCATGTGTCATTGGCGCCTCGTCCCATATTATCAATTTGGATTTAGGTTTGATGTTGCATGTGGAAGTAGTAGTCAGCTTCACGGTATTTTAAAAACGGAATGTGCAGTACGTCCACCCGGTAATAATGTTGCAGCTATTCCTGTAGATGCTAGCTCTGATGGTATGAATTAGGGTTTTGTAGACAAAGGCTTTCCCTTTTCCTGCAGGACCATCTGAGAAGCATGTTTGTCGCGGATGGGAATCGTTGTATGCAGCGTGTAAACATGTGTTTGGTGAGGTTTTGGGGGCGGGCACATGAGCAGGCAGTGCGCATGCCTCGAGAGCGAGGGTGGGCGCGGGAGGAGGGTTAGAGTTGGAGGACAGCGCTCCGTCGTGTGAACCCCATGGTCATGCTTCCCATGGTTGGGCGACTTGGTCGATATTATATATATAGATGTGTCCACTGGTCTGTGCTATAAATTAGTTTTCTGTATGATTCCAGTTATTTTTGATCATTTTTATAGTCAAAGTTGCTGAATTGGAATACAGGGGAAAAACGCGAGGTGCGGCAGCGACGAGACTCGCCTCCCCTCGGACTGCGCTCTCCCTCACACATGCCTGGTTGATGCTTGCAATTGGCGCGTGCCTGTCGCTGTCTCCCTGTATGTTGCCAATATAATGTTTGCAGACACGTTTATTACACACCCTGACTTTCCACATTCTGGCTAATATCTTTAATGAATGTGTGTGACGTATTTAGTCTTGCTGATCAGACAGAAAACCGCAGTGAAAAGGCACAAGGTGAGGCAGACTCAAGAGCGTCGTAAAGTGTTGACTGTTAAAAGTTCAAATCTGCAGTTACAAACAACAGTTGGTCTTCGTTTCATTAGTTGTGATGACTTTCAAGTCCCATCACTAAGCTGGACAGTTCAGGTTGCACGTGGACACACCTGGCTATGGAACAGCTTGTCAGTCAAATGTCCAAATACTTTTGAGGTCCTGACAATAGGGGGACCGTGTATAAAAATAGCTGTCTTTCCAAAATGGCTTACACAATATTTATGTTAAATTCTTTAAATTAAAGCTGAAAGTCTACACTTCAATCACATCTCGATTGCTTTGTTTCAAATTAATTGTGGTGGTGCACAGCCAATATTATGAAAATGGTGTCACTCTCCAAATACTTATGGACCTGACTGAAAATGACTGAGTGAAGCTTATTATGTTTTTTGGGACTAGATCTGGTGAGACAATTATATAATGCAAATAGGATTTTGAGAAAATGTAATTCTAAATGGAGCCCCCTGCATATGTAGACCCCACTCGCTTGCTACCCCGATGTGGGTGCTCATGCACCCCCCCACCCAAAGCTCCGTGCTATTTCTGAAACAATATGGCTCCCTTTTCATTTCTTTTTCCAAATCCACAAGCTATTTGTTAATCGTATCCATGACTGAAAACTTCCTTTTCATAATGCATCCCTCACTTCTTCCTTCTGTTCTATCTCAAAAGAGAAAGAAAAAAATTTGAGAGAAGGGTCAAGCGAAAAAACATGGCCCAGCATTGTGGTAAAGTCTTAACCAAAAATCTACCTGATCATTCAACGACACTTCACCGCTAACCATAAATTGGACTTCAAATCGTAGTTTAGGATTGGTAGGATTGGTGGTCTTGGTGTGGTACCCAGTGAACTCTGGAGCTGTTCGCTTGAGGTACGAATGTGATTCAACACAGGCTTGATCTAATTACAGGGAATGCTGTGCATTATGGGATACATTTCTCAGTTCAAAAATAACTCTACACTTACACACAAGTTTTCATACAGCAGTTCACCCAAGTACCAGTCAATCAGATATAGGACAGACTGACATTATTCACATTTTACTATGGCTAGAACACAAGTCCAGAACCAGAGACTCTTAATGACAGGTAAAAAGTCTCATCTCTGCAGAAAGCGGACTCAACGCCTTATCTGATGAGATGATCGATACTAGACCATGTAACGCTCAGGGATGATTCTTGAAGGCACAAGCTGGACACTCCAGTTCAAACAAAGGACCATCAATAAAGGATGAGTAACACTGATGGACAGAACTTTGCGCTAATGGTCAATCTAAAAGGATGGGCTTATGTGCACCCAAGAATCCAACAGCAAAACCCGTGTAAGACCCTAACTCATTGCTTCTCTCTATCAGCTCACTGCTTAACCTGTCCGGATATCTCTGCTGCCCAAAACAGAGACCCCAAATTCTTATACAAAGGTTAAGGCAATTCCTTCTACTCCAAAGAGTAACTGGGGTTGCACAGACAAAATTGATCCATCCATAACAGGAGTTGAATCAGTCTAAACCTTGTTAAGATAGCAAATGCCCGAGCGGTGGAAGACCATATACAAGAGGCCACGCTTTTGTCTTGCTAAAAACAGTGATGGAATTATCAACAGTTGCTCAGAACATGTAATATCGCTTGCAACCGAGGAAACTGTGTGTGTAAAAACTTTGAAGAGAATCTGCAGTACCACCCTCAACCAGAAGGTGTAATCTAGGAGAAGAAGGAGGTGAGCTCCTGAAACAAAAGCAAGAAACTACACTGAAGATTCTTTCACGTGTATGGAGAAAGCTGACCAGGAAAGGAATGAAGCATTCTGAGAACTATTAATTAAATGTAATAGCTAATGTATTGTAGAACTGCTGTAACTGTATCTGAAAGGTAATGACCTTGTGAAGGATATGTTCTAGCTGCTTCATCCAAAGTTCTCCAGAGCAGAATTTCACACACTCTTTCTCACACACACACACACACACACATACACACACACAAAGAACTGTTGACAGTGTTGAGAGTAATAAACCAGTATATCTGCAAGAAATGAACACCACCATGTAAACATGAGAAGCTTAATAACTTGTTAAAGAATGTAGCCATCTTAAAAATATGAATTGAAAGATCCTAATTCATAAGTTATGTGGCTTTTTCTATATGAAAGAAAAAAATCTATCTAAGCAAAGAGATATAATCCATAAGTTGTGTACCTTCTTCTATAGGTGAACAGAAAGCTCAACTAAGCTTTTGTAAATTAATGTTTTGTGTTGTTTGCTATTGTCATTAATCTAAATAGAGGTGTGTTGTGGGGTACAACATCTGTACATTTTGGTTTATATTTCCATTATATTTTGTTCAAGACAACAGATGAACTACATTTAAGTCAAATCAAAGCAGGTTTTCTTCCCTTACACCTCACTTTTAAAAAAGCTGTTCCAACATAGAAAGGAAGACATGCTGGTGGCTCAATTACTTTATAACCTGGGAAAGGAAGACTGAACCGATGCCTAAGGATATGGATGGACATCTAATTATTTTACAACCTGGCAAAGAAAGATATGCCGACACCGCAGAGAACATAAAAGGTTTTATTGTTTGGGAAAATGGACAGTGAATTAATTCTTCATTTTGACAGACAGCCAATCAGAATGTCTATCAATCACATCTTGCAAAACCCCCGGAACAATTTTAGAATAAATTTGCCTTGTCTGAGGAGTGAGTAGGGAAGTAAGGACGTAAGGATGTAAGGAAGGAGGGAGGAAGAAGAACGGACAAAGACGTCACTGGTTGTCAGAAAAGCATCATGAACATTGATTGCTAAATCAAACGCCACCCGGGGACATTCATTCTTGTCATCTCTACTTTTTTTTTGTAAGCTTTTTCTAAAGACTATATATACCCAGACTTTCCTAACAGTAACTATTTTCTATTATTCTTTGTTCCAATGGTATTATTATTATTATTGTAATAAATACCATGCTGCTTTTAACTTTCTATGCTATGCTTTAATGTCTAGAGTGACTGAAGTAATAAGTTAGATTTCTTTTAGCACCTGGTGCAGCCGGAGAATTACCATTACCACGGTGCTGCAAGGTTTATTAAGGCTGCGAGTGAGATCTCCACTCAATAGTAGGGAACAGGACGTAAAGCAGGTATTCTTGGCTGATAAATGTCTTATAGTCAAGAGTGCTGAGTCTTTGTATGTTTAAATGTATTCTTGTAGACCAAAAGTAATATTTAAATCTGAGATATCACTAAAACATCGTATGTTGTTCATGCCGATAATAAGTAACTCTCGTGAAGTGCTGAGTAACTGGCTGTGTTATTCCTAAAGCACATGTGTGGTTTAAAGTGCTAAAGGTTAATCAGCGTGTGTGTGTCTTTCATGGGGGTCACTGTTGCGGTTAGGGTCTGTGTCTATGCATATAGCTATTTATGCATGTGATAAACTTAAGGTGTGACAGTAGACCAACCTGGTAACGAAGTTGACGAGTACACTTACCTTTGAGGGAAAACAGGTAAAGGGTAAGTAGAGGGAAATACTACAATAATACAAGGTGTCACACACATGCACATGGGGACAATTTAAGGGTACTGATGATGGTAATTCTCCACTGCTCTAAGGTTTGGCACTCTACAATAATGCCTTTTCTTTCTCTCCCTCTGCATACTGGAAGGTTGGCTGCTTGTCCACTAGTGATGTTACTTTCCGTGTCTCTGGCCACCTGGACACACCACTTTCTACTAGAAATGGTTTTAACCGGAAGAACCGCCATTTTTGGTATTTGTATCCTAACTCCCTTCTGAAAAGACGCAGCAAAATGCTTTAACCCGTATTTAATTTCTCTTTTATCAAGACATCAGTAATATGGGGTCTGCCAATGGGTGCTCCCAAACTTCTCACTGTATTTGCTTTGTTATTACAGGGAGTACATTGCCAAACTGAAAATTACACAGTAACCACAACAGATAGAAGATGACATGATACAACATGTTCACAATTTCTTTATGGGTAGTTCGAACACACATAGTGTTCTGCCATTAGTCTAGTTGAAGCCAAGGTCAAATGAACATGGATGCTCCACTGAGGGATTGCACCATCATTGCACAGCATGCCATGGTGAGATTTCTGACACTGAGTCTCATACCAACATCCCCATCATGAACCCTAACTTCTGCCACCTTCACTCACATTCTCACTGTTTCCGTCATTACCCACAACTCATTGACCATAGGTGAGGACAGGGATAAACTGAGAGTTTTGTCTTTAGACTCCCTCTTCATCACCATGGACTGCTACAGCATCCATCAAACCGCTTCTACTACTCCCATTAGCTTGTTGATCTCACGTTCCCTCTTTTGTCACTTGTGAACAAGATCACGAGATACTTGAAATCCTCCACTAAGGGAAGTTGTCCATCCCTCACATGGAGACAGGAATCCACACTTTTCCAATCTTTTCCTCATCCCAACCACTTCACACTTTTTGCCCAATCACTTAAGTGTGTCCCAAAGTTTATAGTCAGGTGAGGTAAAGAGGACAACATCATCAGCAGAAGCTAATTGATTCTACCGCGTACCTCCCCAACCTGATACCCTCACATACTTGGCTGTTCCTTGATATCCTGTCCATGAAATCCAACATAAGCAGTGACAAAACAAAGCCTTGACAGCATCTGACACTCACAGTAAACAAATTCCAACTATTCAGACAGCATTCTCATTAAGCTAATATGGGGAATTAAGAGCTCACAAGAGAGTCCTTCTTACCCCATACTCAGACTTCACCTCCCACAACACATGCCGAGGGACGCGGTCAAATGCATTTTTTCAAATCAATTAAACACATGTACAAAACACATACTCCCATGATCCCTTCACTAATTGTGCCAGAGGGAAGAGATGATCTGCTGTTCCACGGCCAGGACTCCTCTTGTATCATTGCCTCAACCATCTGATGGAGTCTTCCCTACAGCACCCTTGCCTTTATCTTACCTGGGAGGCTGAGGAGGGAGATCCCTTTGTAGTTGGAACACACATCCTCTGGTCACCTTCCTTAAATAGGGAGGCAACCATTCCAAGGGTACTTTACCCACGTTCCATGTGACAATGAATTGGGATGTTAACCACGTTATTCCGACAATGTCCACTGCTTCTCCAGTCAGATCGCACCTACCTCAGCACCCTTACCACCATGGGGTCCTCAGACCAACATAGTGACTTTTCATTATACCTTAAAGTAGTACGTCTTTTAGTTTGACCACAAGATTCTCTTAATTAAAGCTTTCTGAATGCCCAAATCAATAATCTCATATGTGCTTCACTGGATCATCTGCATTGGTTTCTTCCTCCTATAATTCCACCAAATTAGTTTAACACAACTTCCCCTGTCTGAACCCAGGCGGACTGCTCACTGGCACTCCTGTTCTTGGGGTGATCAGGTCTGAATTTTAATGTCGGACTGTTTTATTTGTATTAGATATCATTTTGCATAACTGTCGTTATAGTCATGTCCCCGTATCTAGGAGTGTAGTCTCCAGAGTCATAGTCCTGACGGTATTAAAAGGTCAGTGTGGCTGCAACAAGCTTTTTCTGATCTGCAGATAAATCCTTTAAACACAAAAAGGAACTCTCTCTCTTCTAATCGACCTTCCTGTCTTGTTTTGGTTTTTTGATTTGTGGGTTTCAGTCACTTCATTTATATTTTACTTTGTTTTGCCTTTTGTACGTATCTCTCAAAAATGTCTCAAAAATCATCTCAAAAATGTAGTTATCTGTTTAATGATGAGCTGGAATACTTTATCTTGTCATGTGCTGCCCCATCTTTTTCTTTACTCATTATCAGTGCTTTTTTTTGCAAACAAATTGGTGGTGTTACACATGCATCATGTCTGGATCAAGTGTGAGGTACTGTGAAGGTATGTATATTCTAGTGCTCTATTTTTTGTTTATTTGGTGGAAAATAACGTTTAAAATTTGAAAATAATAATTTCTTTACATTAATATAGCACTCTACTTACCACTCAAAGAGCTTTGCAGACTCCACACAGGGAGCACCAGGGACGTGAACCCATGATCTCCTTACTGTGGCACTGCCACTGTGCCACCTGCACACACCAAGTGTTCCATACTAAATATAATATTGTGCCTGCTTGACAGTTTAAAATTACAAACACACAATTTCTGAAATCAAAGAATATCAAGTTTATAACAAGCTCTGTATTCTACAAAAAAGTTGTTATGTAGTCCCGCAAAGCAATCATTACTTAACCCTTTCAGCCCTGGATTTTATGTTTTTATGGGAAAAATTATTTTGTGAGATATTCTATTTTTGGGGAGTGTGGGAAGCTCAAAAATGAAAACAACAAAAAAAAATTTATCACTATTATTATACAACCAGCAACGGCGCGTGCAGTGAATCCACTTGACTTGAGCATTCCTAGTTTTCCTCCACTTTATCTGCACGTTTACCATTCGTTTGCTCAGAGGTTGATGTGCTTGCTGCTTCCTGAGTAGCTCTTTTGTTCTCCACCCTAGCAGCCCACTTCTTCTCTTTGTTAGTCGGCATCTTTTCACGTTAAAACTGATAAAGTGTTTGTGTTGCAATTACTTAGTACATTTTCCTTAATTTTTCACTTAAGCTGGCACTTAAGTCTTCAATCTGCCTCAAGAATGATTTAGGATATGAAGAGGTAGAGGAAGTGATGGCAAAGGTGGGAGGGAATGAGAACGGTGCCTGTACACATGTGCCGCCCTGCTGGCCACTGCTGAGAGTTGATTCTACAATAAAATAAAATAAAAATAAAAAGAGGAATAACCTTGGAGGTCAATCATCATTAGGACCCACGATTTACCGCGGCCGTTGGAATTTAACGCCATGCTGCAGAATTTAGGGTTTTGCAGCGGTAAAACATCACGCCACGGAATTAATCTAACTGCTGCGGAAAATACCAAATCTGAATGAAATCTCACCTTTTCAGGCATACTGATATTAGTATGATTAGTTTTGATTACTTCTTTAAGTTCTTTCTTTAGCCTATTGCATCATCTCATTAATATCTCGTTCGTTGCTACTGAAATTGAACACAGTGGAGCTACAGTCAAGTTAAAGAAGCTATCGGCGTTGCTGCAAAGTACTGATAAACTTAACGAGCTGAGAGCTGAACTTTAATTTGTATCTGTTCACTGCCAGCCAATTATGGACACTCTGACTTTTTCTAAAGACTATATATACCCAGACTTTTCTATCAGTAACTATTTTCTATTATTCTTTGTTCCAGTGGTATATATGCTATGCTTTAATGTCTAGAGTGATTGAATTAAAAAGTTAGATTTCTTTGAGCACCTTTTGCAGCTGGAGATTTACCATTACCTCTGTGCTGCAAAGTTTATTAAGGCTGCGAGTGAAAGCTCCACCCAATAGTAGAGAACAGGACGTAAAGAAGGTATTCTTGGTTGATAAATGGCTTATAGTCAAGAGTGCTGAGTCTTTGTATGTTTAAATGTATTCTTGTAGACCAAAAGTAATATTTAGGTCTGAGATATCATTAAAACATTGTATGTTGTTTGTGCAGATAATAAGTAACTCTCTTGAAGTGCTGAGTAACTGGCTGTGTTATTCCTAAAGCACATGTGTGGTTTAAAGTGCTAAAGGTTGATCAGCGTGTGTGTGTTATTCATGGGGAACTGTTGTGGTTGAGGTCAATCATCATTAGGGCCCACGATTTACCGTGGCCCGCGGAATTTAATGCCACATCATGGAATTTAGGATTTTGCAGCAGTAAAACGCCATGCTGCGGAATTAACCTAACTGCTGCGGAAAATACCAAATCTGAATGAAATCTCATCATTTGAGGCATATTGGTATTAGTATGATTAGTTTTGATTAGTTCTTTAAGTTCTTTCTTTAGCCTATTGCATTATCTCATTAATATCTTGTTCATTGCTACTGAAATCGAACACAGTGGAGCTACAGTCCAGTTAAAGAAGCTGTTGGCGTTGCTGCAAAGTACTGATAAACTTAACGAGCTGAGAGTTGAACTTGAATTTGTATCTGTTCACTGCCAGCCAATTATGAACACTCTGACTTCTTTTGAGGCACAGTTATTCATGGCTGTCGATGTCTACAACAAAGTGTCTGACCTACTGTCTTGCCTGAAATCGTCTGGATTTCCAATTGCAACCAGCAGCTATGAAGATGCAAAGTACAATGCTGCTGCTAAACTTGAAGAATATTTTGTGGGAACCAAACAGCCGGCAATAGACCTATTCAGATCTGTGAGAATATTTGATCCACGACAGCTACCACTCTTATCGAAGAATTTTGCTGATCATGCACCATCAGTGCCAACAATGATGGCTGCAGCAGATGAATGGCTAGCTTATCTGGACATAGCATCTCATGAAGTAATTCCAGCTGATATCACTGCTTTTTGGCGTGCCTTAGAAGACAGACTGCCTCGCTTAGCAGCTCTTGCTAATGTTTACATTGCGTTGCCGATCTCCTCTGTTGATGAGGTACGTTCGTTCTCAAAATATGGATCGGTGTTGTCACCACTGCGATATTCTATGTCACATGAAAGCCTACGAGCTTACAGTACCGTTTTCTTCAAAAATAAATAAACAATAACTTTAGAAACATTAATCGATAGTTTTTTGAGAATAATATTATGCCTACATATGTTTCAGCATCGTTTGCCTAAAGCAAATCTGTGGATTAAAATGTGCGAATGTGAACGTTTTGATATACCTATTTGATTAGTATTACGAATTATGATTGATTATTATTAAGGATTAAGGATAAGAAAAATTGCATTTATTTTGCTTGGGTTACGAATTACTATTATGGAGTTGTGGTACTGCATTTGCCGCGGCGTATTTAAAAAAACATACCTCGGAATTTACCATTTCTTGCCGCAGTAAATCGTGGGCCCTGATTATCATCCCAAAAGTGGATAGTAGACACACATAGTATACGGGTACCAAATTTCAGGTCAATAGTTCAAATGGTTTGCGAGCGACAGGTGATTTAAAATCCTGGACAGACAAACGAACAGCCACGGTAGCGTATTATATATAAAGATAGCTGCCAAATACTTCAATACTACTTGTTTCACCTCTGTGTTTCTCAGACTTTATTCTAGTCTCTCCGGTATGCGCTAATAGTAGCACACCCAGTTCCAACGGCGCTGTGCTTTACAGAAACGGCTGCATACATATGGACTAGTAATAGGATGTCAGGGCCGAAAGGGTTAATTTGACTGAGTTTTAATGAATATTCCAAACTTTTTCCATGTTTTCATCGAATGCAGTCTTCCTAATTCATTCTTTACTTTGAGTGACAATGGCTGATTGTCATCGTCATAACAGCCATGAATTAAAATACAGTATGTGTGTGAATGGTGGGCCAACCAATCACATGAAGAGATCTGTGGAGGCAGTGCTTGTCAATAACGAGGCTCTCATTGGTCTACACTTTGACAGTTGACAGCACCGCAACATAAACAACAACGGCGGCACGGTGACACCATCATGGAATCATTAAGCAGGGATAGCATTTAAATGATAATAACCAATGCTTGATGATTGCTGGGAGAAGTTCCAGCTACCCCTAACCTGAATAAACTGGTTAAGAAGATGGATGGATTGGCCATCCTATCCTTTTAATTGGACATTGTTTGTCCTGCTGTCTCATAGTTCTAGTGATGTGAGTTTGGATGCTGACCTGCATTCCATCTGTGTGTTTTCACGTTCTTGCCATATTACATGGACATCAGATTCCTACCACATCCCAAAGTCTGCCGTTTTAGGTTAGTCTGGTATGAGTTAAAATAGTGTGCCCTGTGGAAGTCTGGTATCCCATTCAGAGCTGATACCTGCCATATTTTTCCTTCTGCATCTCAGAGATGTGTGTGGGCTCCATTTGTAAATGTATGTCATCTCCATGTGACATATCCCAGCTCCATGTCCCAGCCAGAACTGGTTCGTGCTTTGAAACCATTGATTGCACAGTAGACTCTAGACTCCTGTGACCATTTAATAGAACAATGGTAGATCTATGAATGGGTTTGACCACTGCACTGATGTCCAAGTGTTTCCTTAGCATGTCAACTGTGAAGGCTTCTCTGTAAGCTTCTAATAAGCATTTGAAGACCCTCATGTTTGGTAAATTTGTTTAACTAGCTGTTTTTGCATCCTAGGAAATGTTACTCCTTTTTATTTTGTTCTTCACTTATAATGGTCAATTTTGTAACCCTGTCATGTAACACTTATTCCTGAATATTGTCCTAGACTAATGTTGGCTCAAATTTCTTCACGTCTTTTGTAAGTCACTTTGGATAAAAGCATCTGTTAAGCAAATTAATGGAAATGGACTAACCAGGCCATTAAGCAATATGGAGGAATGTAGTATGTACCAGAAAGAGTGACAGTGATGGGTAAAAATATACAAATATGGACAGCACACAATTAATTATAGAATTATTTAATACTAGCCGAAGCCCGCCGTAACATACGGCGGTATAAGAATAGGAATGGAAAATAGTGAGAAAGGAATTCAGTATAACAAAGGCTTAGGAAACCACCGTCGCAGTATAACGAAAATAGCAAGGAGCGAAACCAATGCCAATGGTCGAGAGAGTACCTTCCTGTAGCAGGCTACGGAAAACATAGACATATATAGGTAGACGCCACATTCACTGTGTTGCCCAGTCAACACGATAAATCAGCGCGTCCACCCTATTGCGAGTGGTAAAACTGCCATTTAAACTAATACAGGTAGATGTGGAAACCGGGTTTTCTGATGAAAAAACAATAACGTTTTAAACAGTATCGTTTACATACAACAGATTTTGGCGAATCGTTTACATGCAATTATTTATATCCATTTATACACTAATAATGGCAATTATGAAATAATAATAATAATAATTATTGTTATTATTATTATTATTATTATTATTATTATTATTATTAAATAATTCCTCCCATATAAGTAACATTTCTCGGACTGCTTTCTTCCATCTCCGAAACATTTCTAGACTTCGTCCTGTTCTTATGCAACACAGTACTAAAGTATGGGTTAATGCCCGAGTGTCCTCACGTATAGATTACTGTAATGGTATTCTATCTGTCATCTCACAAAAACGTATCCATCGCTTACAATTTCTTCAAAATTCTGCTGCCAGGATAATAACCTGCTGTTCTAAATCCACTAAACATATCACACCGATTCTCTCTCAACTTCACTGGCTCCCTGTTAACTACAGAATACAATACACAATACTGCTCTTAACATTTAAAGCTCTCCACAACCTCACTGATCTCTTACAGATTGACACTCGTCTCGCTCACTCAGATCCTCATCTGCAACTGTACTTTCTGTACTACACATCAAACTCTCTGCTATGGGAGCTCAAGCGTCTCTCCTGGTGCTTCTCAACTCGGGAATTCTCTTCTCTCTCGTATATATCAGCTCGATTCAATAACACATTTTAAAACTGTCCACAAAACTTATCTTTTCAAACTGGCATACCAATTGTGAATTTTGCACTGTTACTGCCAGTTATCTTTGCTTGTTTGCTAATTATTGCTGTTTGATCGAGAGCGATGGTGGACGCGGAAATAGGATTAGAGATGGTGGGTGGGGCTCTGTCGTGTGTTCCCCATGACGCGGGAGGAGGGTTAGAGTTGGAGGGCGGGGCTCTGTCGTGCGTATCCCATGGTCTTAGAGTTGGTGGGCGGGGCTCTGTGAGTTGGCAGGCGTGTCTCTCTGTTTTGCGTACACTCTCTGTCTTGCTTGCCCTTAGTTAGAGTTGGCGGGCGGGGCTCTGTGAGTTGGCAGGCGTGTCTCTCTGTTTTGCGTGCACTCTCTGTCTTGCTTGCCCTTAGTTAGAGTTGGCGGGCGGGGCTCTGTGAGTTGGCGATCGTGGCTCTCTGTCTTGCGTGCGTTGTAAAGTCAATGTGGCTCAGGGGTGCATGTGGACTTTTGCACAGACAAAAGCGACTGAGGCTGTGTTTGGTGAGTTGTTGCGTGCCTTGAGAGCGACGCTGGACTCGGGAGGAAGGTTACAGTTGGCGTGTGTGGCTCTGTTGTGCGTATCCCATGAGGCGGTAGGAGGGTTAGAGTTGGCGGGCGGGGCTCTGTCTTGCTTGCGCTCACTGTCTTGCGTGCCCTTAGTGAATTATATTTATAGATGTACAAGTTGATGCCACGACCAGTTGTCGCGGTCGAGGTGCCAATACACCATACTGGCCTTGACCATCGCAACAAGCGCCCTGCTCATGATACATGTTAAGCTTGGTGGCCAGTAGTTATTTTCATCACCATTTTTATACAACGGGATTTTCTAGAATCCAGGCTTTAGGATTTTCCTTCATGTGATGTGATTATTATTTTTCTTTCAATTATTAGTAACACTAGGTGGCTTTGCCCCTGCTTGCTTTGCTCACCAACCCCCAGGACAGCGTTACACCTTAGCCACTTCTGCCGGTCGCGGATGTACAATTTAAATAGATTGTTATTTTTATGAGAATTGTTACATATGCATAATAGACCTAACTATTTTACATTACAGCGAGTAATTCACCGTATTAAAAAATAGTAAATCATAATAATTTGAAAGTAAATTATATTTCATGTTGTGCTAGAGATATTCATCGCGTTAAGTGATTTTGTTCTGTTTGGATTTGAAATTAACAAGCAAATATTTTTTAAACTTACACTTTTACTGTAAAACTCCAGTAAAAACAATTTTTTGAATCAACTTTTCTTCAAGATTGCATTGAATTTTGATTCTGTGTTTGGACTTTCATTGTGACAAGGCAATGTATAACTGCCAATGAGTGAATTTCATTTCTTTCTCTCACATAAATAAACCAACTTTTTCAAAAGTTTGTCTCTGTGATTTGTTAATTTTCTTTGCAAAAACTATTCTAACAGGACACTGTAAATGTTTTAATACGAATGGCATATCAAGATCTCCTTTGTTGTCTAATGTTATCCCCTGATGACGTACTACATTATCTTTCTTGGATACATCGTTCTTTCTACAGTAATTCGGCCGGAAGAAGACCGGATGGTGTTAACGGTGGTAGACATTCTACAGGATATTGTAAGTTGATGCCTTCATCTTCCGCACGATCACCACCAACTGTTTCAGCAGAGTCTATTGATATGCATTTAACCAATTTGTTGTGTGACTGATCGACATTTTTGGCATTAATTCGTTTGACTTCCTCATTTCTTTTCGAATGTTTGTCCCTGTGATTTGTTAATTGTCACAGCAAAAGCTATTCTAACAGGAAACTATAAACGTTTTAATACGAATGGCATATCAAGATCTCCTTTGGTGTCTAATGTTATCTCCTGAAGATGTACTACAGTACCTTTCTTTTCGCCTGTTAAAATTTTACATGTCAGAATTGTTCGACCAGTTTTGAATACAACTAATCTTGTCCTATTGCTTAGCCCATCACTCAGAGATAAATTACGGAATAACATTACGATACATCCTTCTTTCAACAGTAATTCAGCCAATGGAAGACCAGACGGTGTTAGCACTTGTAGATATTCCATGGGATATTGTAAGTTGGTGTTTTCATCTTCTGCACCATCACCACCAACTGTTTCAGCAGAGTCTGTTGATATGCATTTAACCAATCTGACGTGTAACCGATCAACAATTTTTACGTTAATTCATTTGACGATATTATTTCTCGCTGCTAGGATTGCCCGTGTACTAATTTCTCCAGTTGATTACCCATCGAGATAAAATTCTTCAATAAGATTTGGACATAATAAGTCTTCCTTATTTGGGATCTTAAGGTGAGTAAAACATTAAAATTTATAAGAGCTGAGAGAGCAGGAACTGTGTCTGTCAAAAGCATTCACACGAATGAGAGGTTAGAGTACCATGTGTGTGGCTGAATATGGTTGAGAGGAGGGCGGGACTTGAACAAATTTCATGGAAATAATCTTGTCTCGTCTTGTTTCAGGGTTTTCTTTTATAATGGAGAGATTTATTTTAAAACATACAACAATTCCCTTTAAGTTGCCTTCAGAACCTTCTATTTGAGATGCGATAACCCTTGGCCCTACTGTATTAAAATGTAATGCATTCAGAACTAATGCTGAAGCAGGTCTATAGACGTCGGCCTCATGCACTTGCTGCGTCTTGAACCTTGGAGGTCACCTAAAGCCACTCCGCATGACCCTAACACAAAGTTCTGACTTAAAGGGCTTGATAAGAGAAAAGAGGACTGGAAGTGGGAAGTGAAACTCAAGTGTGCGAGTATCGATAAGGAAAGGGCAACGGCAGGCAAAGCAAGACGAATCTCGAAATGCAGAGGAAGTCGTTTCACCATCCCACCATCCCGTATGTTCGACTTCACCTTGTGTATTTTGCAAAGTATGACTTGGACTTGTGGAGTGGATGAGTCACTTCTCGTTTTTTTTTTATTAAAAAGAGGCTATTTAGTCAACCAACATGTGAGCCACAGACCTAGCAATTTTGTAGCTGTTATGAGGAGAAAAAAATTCAAAAAAGTCCAGAAATAGGTGAGTGTGATAAGCAAAACCACAAAGCACAAAGAGGTGCATGAATCTCATTGAGGGGGCTTTTAGTCAGTCGATCAGTTTTATTTTACACGGCACAGCACAAACACCTGTTAACAACTAACTTCACATTTATTTGCATAGCAGATACTTTTATACAAAGTGACTTACAAAAGAGTAAAAGTAGTCTTGTTCATGCAAGGTGATAAAACTGATCATGACAATTGAGGAGGTCAGAACAAAATGCAAGTGAGTGACACTTCCAAAAGCTAACAGCTGATATCCTTTCATCCGAAATTCACCAAACAAGAGAGCCTGCAAACGCTTCTAAAACACATTAAGGGACTCAGAGGTACGAATGGAGGTGGGCAGCTCATTCCATAAACTAGGACCTGCTTATGAAAACATTCTGGATTGAGATTTGATGCCACACATAGAGGTGACTTTACATGGATAACAAGCCTACAATGGGGTCAGGTCAGGTCAGGTTGGGGAGCATGCACTGGTACAGCACGTTGCCACACCCACCACGCAATGAAAAAGCTCAGGGTCCAGGTTTGTAACCCCCCTACGTTGGTGTCTTCTTGGCCTGGTCCAACCACTCGTGTCTTCAATAATGAGGATCCTGCGAGCCGGATCACCCTCAGGAAATCGCTCCACATGGCCGTAGTGCCGTAACTGACGCTCTCTCAAAATGCCTGTCATGTGCCTCATTCAAGAATCCGTGAGCAACACAAAGCCAAACCAGCAGAGCCCAAGGATTCTCAGAAGAGACACAGTACTGAAGGAGGTCTTCATCTCAGGCCACTGGATAGCATCCATGTCTCATAAACAGGAAGCACCAGGACTCTAAAGACTTGGACCTTCGTCCTTTTGCGTTGATATCAGGAGCACCACACACCCCTTTCCAGCAACCTCATAACCCCCCAGGCTCTCACAATTGGTCTACTGACTTCATAGGAATGTCACTGCCAAGGTAAGTAAACCTTTCGACGAGGTCGACACTCTCTCCACAGACAGATACACTGCTGATGGTCGTGCCCAAGAGGTCATTAAAGGCCAGGATCTTGGTTTTTATCACTCAGACTCCTCACTCAATCTCTCGAGAGCCCCGATCTAAGCCCCCATTGACTCAGTGAAGATTACAGCATCGTCAGCAAAGTCAAGATCAATGAATCTTTCTTTGCCAACAGATGCCCCATAATAATAATAATCTTCTTATATAATACGCTACCGTGGCTGTCGGTTTGTCTGTCCAGGATTTTAAATTGCAGTGGTGGGCTGGCGCCCTGCCTGGGGTTTGTTTCCTGCCTTGTGCCCTGTGTTGGCTGGGATTGGCTCCAGTAGACCCCCATGACCCTGTAGTTAGGATATAGTGGGTTGGATAATGGATGGTTGGATGGATGGCTTTTAAATCGCCTATAACTCATAAACCGTTTGACCTATTGACCTGAAAATTGGTACACATGTACTACATGACGTCTACTATCCGCTTTCTGGGTGATGATTGACCTCCAAAGTTATTCCTCTTTTCAATTTTATTGTAGAATCAACTCTCAGCAGCAGCCAGCAGGGTGGCGTGTGTGTACAGGCACCGTTCTCATTCCCTACCACCTTCACCGTCCCTTCCTCTACCTCTTCATATCTAAATCATTCTTGAGGCAGATTGAAGACTTAAGTGTCAGCTTAATTGAAAAATTAAGGAAAACGTACTAAGTAATTATAACACAAACACGGACTTAATCAGTTTTAACGTGAAAAGATGCCGATGAAAGAAGAGAAGAAGTGGGCCACTAGGGTGGAGAAGAAAAGTGCGGCTCAGGAAGCCATCAACCTCTGAGCAAACGAATGCTGAATGTACAGAGAAAGAGTCTGAAAACTAGGAATGATCAAGTCAGGTGGATTCACTGATAATAGTAATAGTAATTATAATAGCAGGACTGCCGATTTCTTTTGCACTAATAGTGGATAAGTGATGTGATAATCAGGCACTCTTACAATAATAGACAGCACAATGGTGTCTTCCTGATCACAGATTTATTGCTGTGTTTTCATTCATATCAAAACAATAAGCCGACCCGCACTTCACTGCAAATGGCAGGCAGTCGTCCCAGCTGTTCATGTGGATATTTCTGAGTTTATCAACACCCAACTGATGAGAAAGCACACAACAGGACAGTTTATAGCAACATGACAGAATGGCTGGCAAATGTGAGCAGTGGTCACGCCATCAGATCACCCACTGTTTCTATTTTATTTATAGTCCCTTGATATCTTGGATTTAGAGCCCCATGTAGGGAGAGAAGGGCTTGAAGATCCGGGATTGAACACCACATTCGGGTCGAACTGACTAACATGGCACCGACTGCTGTGTCTACTCTACGTCTGCTCCTTGATGTTGGTGACGAGGTGGTACTCAGGCGGACTTGGTGGTTTAAGTGTCATGGTGGCCCCACACTGAGAACCTGAGCTGACCAAGTGTGTCGTATACAGTGCCTTCAGAAAGTCTTCAGACCGTTTCTTTTTTTCACATTTTGTGCTAAAATTATTTAAATTATTTTTTTCCCTTATCAAGCAACGCTTAATATCCCAGTGTCACTCCCGATATCTCTGCAAAAGAACAAAGGTCCATGTCTTTAGCGTCCTGGTGCTTCCTGTCTTGCTATATGGTTGCTAGACATGGACGCTATCCAATGACCTGAGATGAAGACTGGACTCTTTCATGTGTGTCTCCGGGTACCACTGGTTTGACTTTGTGTTGCTCATGGAGTCCCAAGCATCAGTTATGGCACAACGGCCATGTGGTGCAATTCCCCGAAGGTTATCCAGCTTACAGGATCTGCATTACTGAGGACCCAAGTGGCTGGACCAGGCCAAGGTAACGTCTGGCTGCGGTAGATAGAGGGTCATTTCCGGTGGGTGGGACTTAACCGTGTGTCTGACTTGGGGTGTTGCCAACCAGAATCCCGAGTTGTTTCGTCGTGTGGTGGGTGCGGCAATACACTGTACCAGTGCAGGCTCCCCAACCTTACCTGACCTAACCAATTATTATTATTATTATTATTATTATTATTATTATTATTATTATTCCCACTGTACCTCAGTTGTGACTTTCCGTATACTATTATCCAATGCATAAACATATGAGTGTAAATCAAGCAGACACAATCACGTATCCTGAAGTTTTTTCTCTTCTCTCCAGCCATCAATTTTAACCTCTAACGTCACATTTAGCTTCAGTTCATCAATGAGAGCCACTAAGTGTGTGCATGCTAGCCAGTTTCTAAAGAAATAACCTCACCTTCTGTGGTGGGCTGGCGCCCTGCCCAGGGTTTGTTTCCTGCCTTGTGCCCTGTGTTGGCTGGGATTGGCTCCAGCAGACCCCCGTGACCCTGTAGTTAGGATATAGCGGGTTGGATAATGGATGGATGGGTGGATAACCTCACCTTACCAGAAGTGCAGTCGGTCATGAAGTCCAATCCAGTTCAGTAAGCCACTAGTCAGCTTTGCACTTGTAGACAGGCGGCTCTCGATTTGTGGTAGTCCCATAGATACGAATTAACACAGAAAAACTCCACTTAATTTCAATTAAACATCATCTCATTTTTTTACCTACAAAAGAAACGATCTACACTCTTAAAATTCCTTCTTCTTTAATGGTACTTGACTGGGTTTCTTGAAGAGCCATTGCCACAAAGTGAAACTGTCTGTCTGGACTTTGAAAAGATTTACAAGATCTGAAAATGTTCCAGATGTGATCTCTCAGGGAATGCCACTGCAGGGAGAGGGTGGCAATGGATTGTAAGGGAAAAGAAAAAGTGCGCCCTGCGTGTTGAACTGGGACATCCTGACTGCATTTCTGATCAGCGCATTTTTAGATTAGAAACTGTGGTCATATATAACACTTAGAATTTGTGTTTTGTTCTCTCATAACATAAGAATGAAAAAGCCGTTGGTCCAGATGACATACCTGTGGAAGCATGCAGATGCTTAGGAGAGACGGCAGTGGAGTTTCTAACCAGATTGTTTAATGGAATCTTGGAAAGTGAGAGGATGCCAGAGGAGTGGAGAAGAAGTGTACTGGTGCTGATATTTAAGAATAAGGGGGACGTGCAGGATTGCAGTAACTACAGGGGGGTAAAATTGATGAGCCACAGCATGAAGTTATGGGAAAGAGTAGTGGAAGGTTAAGAAGTTAAGGTTAAGAATTGAGGTGATGATTAGTGAGCAGCAGGATGGTTTCATGCCAAGAAAGAGCACCACAGATGTGATGTTTGCTCTGAGGACGTTGATTGAGAAGTTTAGAGAAGGCCAGAAGGAGTTGCATTGCGTCTTTGTGGACTTGGAGAAAGCATATGACAGGGTGCCTCCAGAGGAGCTGTGGTATTGTATGAGGAAGTTGGGATTGGCAGAGAAGTATGTAAGAGTTGTACAGGATATGTACGGCCAAAGTATGACCATGGTGAGGTCTGCAGTAGGAGTGACGGATGCATTCAAGGTGGAGGTGGGATTACATCAGGGATCGACTCTGAGCCCTTTCTTATTTGCAATGGTGATGAACAGGTTGACAGATGAGATTAGACAGGAGTCCTCGTGGACTGTGATGTTTGCTGATGACATTGTGATCTGTAGAGAGAGTAGGAACAACACAGAATACATGTGCGTGAATAAGAGGGAGGTTAGTGGAATGGTGAGGATGAGGGAGTAGAGTTGGCGAAGGTGGATGAGTTTCAATACTTGGGATCAACAGTACAGAGTAACAGGGAGTGTGGAAGAGAAGTGAAAAAGAGAGTGCAGGCAGGGTGGAGTGGGTGGAGAAGAGTGTTAGGAGTGATTTGTGACAGACGGGCATCAGCAAGAGTGAAAGGGAAGGTCTACAGGACAGTAGTGAGACCAGCTATGTTATATGTGCTGGAGACGGTGGCACTGACCAGAAAGCAGGAGACAGAGCTGGAGGTGGCAGAGTTAAAGATGTTAAGATTTGCATTGGGTGTGACGAAGATGGACAGGATTAGAAATGAGGACATTAGAGGGTCAGCTCAGGTTGGACGGTTGGGAGACAAAGTCAGAGAGGTGAGATTGCATTGGTTTGGACATTTGCAGAGGAGAGATATTGGGTATATTGGGAGAAATAGAGCTGCCAGGGAAGAGGAAAAGAGGAAGGCCTAAGAGAAGGTTTATGGATGTGGTGAGGGAGGACTTGAAGGTGGTCAGTGTGACAGAACAAGATGACGAGGACAGGAAGATATGGAACAAGATGATCCACTGTGGCAACCCCTAATGGGAGCAGCCGACAGAAGAAGAAGATAACTGTTAACATATTTTTTTATACTTCAAACTTGTAACTAGTCTAGGACTACACATTCTTTAATACGTAATTCTAAGATGTGTTTCTGAAGTATACCATTTATCTAAAGCTGATTGGTGAAAATGAAAATATATTTACATTTATCATCTAAATTAACCTAGCTGAAAAAAAGCAAATGCTGTGTAGGATTTCTTCACTCTGAGAGGCTACAAGAGTGATTGGTAATCCATCTACTGATGTTAAATAAAGAACGTCCAAGGTCGGAGTTCATATTTAATGAGTATTTTCCATAGCACTCCATGATCTGTTAGTAGAAACATTTCATGTCTTACAGGATACGACTGAGAAAGAAAAGCTGATCTGATTGTAAGCAGCAAGAGTTCTCCAGAAAAGAAGGAACCCATTGGGATTTCATAAATCTGTTTTCATGTATTCTTGGCTATTTATGAAACCTCCTATGGGTTTTAATAAATTAAGATTCTTTCTGGAACCTTTCTGCACAGTATTCTGGGAACCAAAAATGATATTTTTCAGAAGAACCTGGATTTTTAAGAGTGTAGTTTTTAAAGATGAGGAACAGCACTAAAATAGTACTACAGACCTTGTCCCCATTTATAATCATTTGGTATTTTCTTGCACATGTGTCTTCGAATCTTAACTAGGAAAAGATCATCTGAGCACATCACCCCAGTCCTGATGTCACTACACTGGTTACCTGTGTCATTTAGAATTGACTTTAAAATCCTGCTTATGGTTTACAAAGCCTTCAAAAATCTGCTCCATCTTATATTTCGTATTGTCTTACACCTTACACTCCAAATCGTAACCTTAGATCTTAAAATGACGGTCTGCTTAGAATTCCAACAGTTAAACTTAAAAGAAGTGGAGAGGTGGGCCTTTTGCTGTTATGCACCTAAAATGTGGAATAGCTGACCGATAAAAATCCATCCATCATCCAGTCTGCTATATCCCAACTATAGGATCACAAGGGTCTGCTGGAGCTAATCCCAGCCAAAACAGGGCGCAAGGCAAGAAACAAAACCCGGACAGGGCGGCAGCCTACCGCAGGACAGATAGAAATTCACCAGGTAAATACAGTGGAGTATTTTCAAAAACTCATTACTTTAACATGGCTTTCTCATTTTAGTGTAACCCTGATATTCTGTACAGTGCATCTGGAAAGTATTCACAGCACATCACTTTTTCCACATTTTGTTATGTTACAGCCTTATTCCAAAATGGATTAAATTCATTTTTTTCCTCAGAATTCTACACACAACACCCCATAATGACAACGTGAAAAAAAGTTTACTTGAGGTTTTTGCAAATTTATTAAAAATAAAAAAAACTGAGAAATCCTATGTACATAAGTATTCACAGCCTTTGCTCAATACTTTGCTGGCAATTACAGCCTCAAGTCTTTTTGAATATGATGCCACAAGCTTGGCACACCTATCCTTGGCCAGTTTCGCCCATTCCTCTTTGCAGCACCTCTCAAGCTCCATCAGGTTGGATGGGAATCGTTGATGCACAGCCATTTTAAGATCTCTCCAGAGATACAATACAATACAATACAGTTTATTTTTGTATAGCCGAAAATCACACAGGAAGTGCCGCAATGGGCTTTAACAGGCCCTGCCTCTTGACAGCCCCCCAGCCTTGACTCTCTGAGAAGACAAGGAAAAACTCCCAAAAAAACCCCAGTAGGGAAAAAAATGGAAGAAACCTCGGGAAAGGCAGTTCAAAGAGAGACCCCTTTCCAGGTAGGTTGGGCGTGCAGTGGGTGTCAAAAAGAAGGGGAGTCAATACAACACAATACACAGAACAGAACAAATCCTCAATACAGCATAAAAATAAAAATTTTAGAAGTACAGAGCAGAATTTAACAGTAGATGATATAACATAATACGATTTGGATATTTTTAGAGTCCTGGAGACCTCATCCATCAAGCTGCCTCCCCCATTTGGCCAGTGCTGGGCCAGCCAATCTGATGAAAGGACCCCTCAATCCGATGAAAGGACCCCTCAATCTGATTCAAGTCTGGGCTCTGCCTGGGCCACTTGAGGACATTCACAGAGTTGTCCTGAAGCCACTCCTTTGATATTTTGGCTGTGTGCTTAGGGTCGTTGTCCTGCTGAAAGATGAACCGTTGCCCCAGTCTGAGATCATGAGCGCTCTGGAGCAGGTTTTCATCCAGGATGTCTCTGTACATTGCTGCAGTCATCTTTCCCTTTATCCTGACTAGTCCCCCGGTTCCTGCCGCTGAAAAACATCCCCACAGCATGATGCTGCCACCACCATGCTTCACTGTAAGGATGGTATTGGCCTGGTGATGAGCGGTGCCTGGTTTCCTCCAAACGTGACGCCTGGCATTCACACCAGAGAGTTCAATCTTTGTCTCATCAGGCCAGAGAATTTTGTTTCTCATGGTCTGAGAGTCCTTCAGGTGCCTTTTGGCAAACTCCAGGTGGGCTGCCATGTGCCTTTTACTAAGGAGTGGCTTCCATCTGGCCACTCTACCATACAGGCCTGATTGGTGGATTGCTGCAGAGATGGTTGTCCTTCTGAAAGGTTCTCCTCTCTCCACAGAGGACCTCTGGAGCTCTGACAGAGTGACCATCGGGTTCTTGGTCACCTCCCTGACTAAGGCCCTTCTCTCCCGATCGCTCAGTTTAGATGGCTGGCCAGCTCTAGGAAGAGTCCTGGTGGTTTCGAACTTCTTCCACTTACGGATGATGGAGGCCACTGTGCTCATTGGAACCCTTCAAAGCAACAGACATTTTTCTGTAACCTTCCAATGATTTGTGCCTCGAGACAATCCTGTCTCGGAGGTCTACAGACAATTCCTTTGACTTCATGCTTGGTTTCTGCTCTGACATGAACTGTCAACTGTGGGACCTTATATAGACAGGTGTGGGCCTTTCCAAATCATGTCCAGTCAAATGAATTTACCACGGGTGGACTCCAATGAAGCTGCAGAAACATCTCAAGGATGATCAGGGG
>JANRMT010028174.1:4068552-4079277 GCA_026402145.1 Polypterus bichir lapradei
CTCAAGTAAACTTTTTTCACGTTGTCATTATGGGGTGTTGTGTGTAGAATTCTGAGGAAAAAAAATGAATTTAATCCATTTTGGAATAAGGCTGTAACATAAACAAAATGTGGAAAAAGTGATGCGCTGTGAATACTTGCACTGTATTCCATAATCTCCTTCCGGGTGTGGTGGCAGCCCTGCAGAGGAGGGTCATTCTCCATGTGCACCCTGGTGGTGGCCACAGACCCCAGCAGGGTTGAGCTTCCACACTCCCAACCCCTGGCACAGCAGCAAGCCAGAGGGGCTGCCCTCTGTCATCTCGGGGAAGGTATTGCCCCATGCAAGCTCCTTCGCCTTTTCCAGGACCAACACCGAGGTGGGTGAATATTTTCGCAAGGCACTGTATGTTTGCTTGGGCTTATCTATTGGTAATTCCATCCCCCGAGTTGAGGGTCTTGTCTGATTTTTCTCCTCCTCTTTCCCTTACAGATCAGACGAGCGGCAGCAACAGTGATGTCACTTCCATGTCACACTTCCTTGGACCCACCCATCCAGTCTGGCTTCTGTTTAAGGGGTTCCACTGCCATCTCGAGTGAGTCTAACGTCTGGAAAGATGTTTCACTTGTTTTTTGCCACAATACACTGGATTGCCAAAAGTATTGGTACGCCTGCTTTTACATACACATGAACTTTAATGACATCCCATGGGCTTTAATAATGAGTCGGCCCACCCTTTGCAGCTCTACCAGCTTCAGCTCTTCTAGGAAGGCTTTCCACAAGGTTTTGCAGTGTTTTTATGGGAATTTGTGACCAGGAGAGCATTTGTGAGGTCAGATACTGATGGTGGACTAGAAGGCCTGGCTCGCTCACAGTCTCCGCTCAAATTCATCCCAAAGGTGTTCTATCAGGTTGAGGTCAGGGTTGTCTTTGTGCAGCCCACCAAACCCGCTCCTCCATTTCTTTATAGACCTTGATCTGTGCACTGGTGTGTGCTCAGTCATGTTGGAAGAGGAAGGGGTCATCCACAAACTGAAATTGTCCAAAATGGTATGTTGTAGCATTAAAAGTTCCTTTCGCTGGAGCTGAGGGGGCCAAGCCCAATCCCACACCATATCCCCCCAATCCCAAAACTTTACACTTGCAAAATGCGGTCAGGCGAGTCCAGTTCTCCTGGCCAGACTTGTCCATCAGATTGCGGACTCGTCTGCACTGCTCTCGAGTCCAGTGGTGGGCGTTGGACTTTATACCACTGCATCCGACGCTTTGCATTGCACTTGGTGATGCAAGCTGGTTGGCCATGGAGACCCCATTCCATTCTACGCTGTACTGTTCTTGAGCTTTTGGGGGTCTCTAGCTATTGCCTCTGCAGAAAGTTGGTGACTTCTGCCCACCTCAGCATGAGCTGTCCCCGCTCTGTGATTGGATGTGGCCTACCACTTCATGGCTGAGTTGCTGTTGTTCCCAGTTGCTTCCACTTTGTTGCAACACCACTAACAGTTGAGGAAACGTCACAAATGGAGTTAGTGCACAGGTGCCATCCTATCAGGGTACCACGCTGGAATTCACTGAGCTCCTGAGAGCGACCCTTTCTGTCACAAATGTTTCTAGCAGCCATCTGCATGCCCAGGGGCTCGATGTTATACACCTGTGGCCATGAAAGTGAGTGGAAAACCTGAATTCAATGATTTGGGGAGGGGTCCCAATACTTTTGGCAACAGAGTGTATATGGGGGTTTTACAGCCTCTGATAGTTAGCTCTCTTTTGTTTTCTATTTGATTTGATTTATTTATGTGTAGTCTGCCATCTTAATTGAGTGCTAATTATGACAGTTAACAACAAGCAGAGCACACAGCCAGGCAGAATAATGAAAGGCTGCAGCTACTTATTAGGGAATAATAATGGATCAAACAACCAGAACACCTGGAAGAGTAGAGTGAAACATCAGGATTAGGATGACGAATTTTAAAATCTTAAAAGAAAAACACACGCTCCCCTGTAATATACATAAACGCTGGGAACATTCAAATAAAAATTTATGACCCTTGGCTTTGTAATTTCTACATTAAGTACAAAACACAGAAATTGAGGAATAACAGCTGGCATAATTAGGTTTGGAGTCGACTCAGATAGAAAAGCCTGCAGCCAAGGGGGGGTTGGGGGGGGCGGGGGGTGTGTGCCACTAATGATTTTAGGCCCCCACCCAGACCAAACCAAGTCTGAACCCTGTGTAGCCCCAAAACCCAAACCCGCCCCAACCAATCAAAGCCTTTGATAACTTTTGCCTCTGCAGATTTCTGGTTGAGCCCAGAGTTACTAGGGCTGTCAAATGATGCGAGGGGTAAACCAAAACGTCAAGGCGGTAACTGCAGCTGACGCAACACAAACCACTCATAATGGATTATGGGTAGTCCAAACACGCACAGCGCGGCACTCTGCCGTTAGTCTAGTCGAAGCCAAGGTCAAATGAGCATTGCAGCTCCGCTGCGGGATTGCACCCTCGTTGATCTCAGATTTCTTTGGCCGGAAATTCACAGAGCGGGGTGTTGGCGCAGAGTGGAAAGTAAAAAAAGCAGAACTGAACGAAAAGTTTCTGAATGGGTAGAAAGGTTTAGAGTGGGTAAAAAACAAGCGTGACTGATGAACCTCTACTTGGTCTAGCATCAACATGGCCCACACTGACTTGACAAACACCTTTGTTGGAGAAGCCCGATGGATTACGTTGTCCACTGCTGGTGCACATTTGGATTTTGGCTAGGGAGAGTGCTTGATGACTTGAGTACTGTAAAGTTTGTGCAATGAACGATGTTGGTTGGTTTTCCTGGTCGGTTCTCCCATCCACGTGCTGGCCGCCTTACTGATCTGCACAAGCCAACATCCTTCATTGAATGTAATAATAATTCTTTGTCATTTATGGAGCACTTTTCTCGCTGCTCAAAGAGGGGAGCCACTTCACCCACCACCAATGTGTATAACCCACCTGGATGACCCAACGGCAGCCTTTTGGGCACCAGTAGGCTCACCACACCACAAAGGAACACCCAAAAAAGACATCAATCGATCACAACAAGTGCAGAATGGAGCTGCTAGAATCTTAACTAGGAAAAGAAAATCTGAGCACATCACCCCAGTCTGAGCGTCACTACACTGGTTACCAGTGTCATTTAGAATTGACTTTAAAATACTGCTGATGGTTTACAAAGCCTTAAATAATCTGCTCCATCTTATATCTCAGAATGTCTTACACCTTACACTCCAAATCATAACCTTAGATCTTCAAATGAGTGCCTGCTTAGAATTCCAAGAGCTTAACTTAAAAGAAGTGGTGAGGCGGGCGGCCTTCTGCTGTTATGCACCTCAAATCTGAACTAGCTGAACAATAGAAATTCACCTGGCTGATACGGTGGAGCACTTTAAAATAGCGATAGCTTCATAGCTTCTCATAGCTTCATCTTAGTTTAATCCTGATACTCTCTATATGCATTTAATTATCATTATCATTCATGGTGGCTTCACAATCCATACTAACCCCTACTTCTCTGCTGTTTTTTTTTTTTTTTTAATTTTTCTTGTGGTGCTGATCTGCACCACCACCACCTAATCAGGGCACTGTGATGTTCTTACATTGATGGATTAAAGGCCAGAAGTCCACAAGACCATCATCATCATCAATTCCTACCATCAGAACCCTGAATACCATGAGGACTGATTGAGGTAATTTATTTTAGATAGAATGCCTAGAGGGGGCTGGGTGGTCTAGTGGCCTCTGTACCTCTGCAGATTTTATTTTATTTTTTATTTTTTTCTCTCCTCCCTGGCCTTCATACCTTACTTTTTTCTATGTTAATTAGTGTTCCCTAATTTTAATTGTTATTTATATTATCTTTTTTCTCTTTCTTCATCATGTAAAGCACTTTGAGCCTCATTGTTTGTATTAAAATGTGCTATATAAATAAATGTTGTTGTTGCTGTTAGGTGGTGAAGTGGTGAGAGAGATAGCCAATTAGAGATAGGAGATGTTTTACGGTTCCAGAATGACCAGGCCATGGAAGGCAGTTCAGCCTGAACATTGGGATACCACCCTACTCTTTATGAAGGATGCTCAGGGATTTTTAATGACAACAGAGAGTCAGGATGTCGGGTTTACATCTCATCTGAAGGATGGCACCATTTTTAAAGCATAGTAGTAGTATATACCAGGCACCTTCTGTCAAACTGTCAATCAAAATGATGGACAAACGTAACGCCCCCTATTCCTCTAATTGTTGGATGTGAATGCTGGCCCCGCCCCCTGGCAGTGGATTGGTGAATGACAACCAGTTCCCGCCCAGACTCCCTCCCCCTTCACATGATTGGTTCTCCTTTCTGTCAAGAGCATTTTGATGGATGTCTGCCCCCTCCTTGAACCCACTAAACACCCCCCTTAACCTGATTGGTCCTCCTTTCTTTCAAGAGCCGTTTGATGGAACACTTCCCAGACGTGTTCTCCCTTCTGAAAGTGTTGTATTAAACAGCAGCTCATCTTCTTTGGCTCTATCTTTGATTTTAACATTAACAAGAGATTAACATATCTATCTAACCTTTGCTTTATCATCTGTAAACCACTTTTTTATAATCTAAGTCAAAACAGCCTTCTTCCATCTCACTGAAAATCTTCAAGCAGAAACGTCTAAGCGTCCAACAGCTGAACCTTTCACCTCACAGACAGACTCTGCAGTAAAGCAGCCGCAGCGATGAAGCAGGTTTCCCACAGAAAGCAATGTGGCTGTTTTCTTTCTCTCCCGCTGTGCACATTGCTGCGGCAAGCTGACAAACTCTCAGAGCTCTGACAGGCTCTACACGCGTCTGCAAGCTGGACAGGGTCTAGCAGCCGCTTTGAGCGTACGAGCAGGCACCTGACTGGAGCTGGAAGATGTTCGGTATCCCGCTGGGGGGAGGATACAAACATCTGCCTGCGCGCGCCCGCACCCTTCAGTCCGGGAGAACAAGTTATGTGTGTAACTTTTAAAGTTAAGGGATTTAAAAAATCACACACAGTTAAATAATATGCAGCAGTTTCCTTTTAAATCACGTTTGAGACGGATAAAAAATATCTACCCTCTGGTCTATAATTAGAAATTATAATTTATATTAAAATCAATCTAAAACAAGCCCTTTTCTATTCAAACTCACCCCACATTTTAAATACATTTATCTTCAGCTAACCCTAAGGAAACATATTGTGGAGGCAGACGTTTAATTTTCTATAAGTTAGATTGCCTTAAATACACCGGACATCTGGTGATAGAAAAGGTGCTTTGCAAACATACTGAGGTCATTTTTCAGCTCTTTCCAAAAAATGTGTTGCTCGTATGAAGCTAAGAGTGTTGTTGGTTCACACTTCAGCTATGGGTCGGAGCAACCGGCAGTTGATATAAAAACGGTTTACATATATACAGACCACAGAAGATCTGACATGAGATTAGAAATCTGTCTAAAATACGACAAAAGACATCTGCTTAAAAAGAGCAAAACACTAATTTCCTTAATTACATTGTCCTCCCGGCTGGGTAATGAACCATGCCCTGTACATGTCGAGATGCCAGCCCATGCCTGTCGTCCCTTACACTATATATCATGTTTGGTTACTCTTTTTATAAGTAACGAGTGATATAATGAAGTTATTTTTAAAAGTAACCCCACACTGCTCAAGAGAGACAGATCCCATGTGTGTTTTTGGATTTGCTGTGGCCGGTGATGATTTTTAATTTTTTTGCTTAGCTCATTTCTATAACATAGGAGCCTTTTGACAAAGGAAAATTCTGTAACTACACAGGTGATAATTAAAAATACATTTTACTATTTTTAATTAAAAAGTTAAAAACAGAAAAGCCCAATTATGATTTTTGTTTTGTCATGGGAGGGTCCTAGGGTGACACTTTTCCCCTTTAAACTCTTACTTATGTAGACCTTAAAACATATTCTTACCAAAATAGTTCATCACTTCCCAATTCCTGTAACTTCAGGTAATTAGACAGAGCTCCAGCCTAATCATCAGCCCTGTAGTGTGTACAGTGCATCCGGAAAGTATTCACAGCGCATCACTTTTTCCACATTTTGTTATGTTACAGCCTTATTCCAAAATGGATTAAATTCATTTTTTCCCTCAGAATTCTACACACAACACCCCATAATGACAACGTGAAAAAAGTTTACTTGAGGTTTTTGCAAATTTATTAAAAATAAAAAAAACTGAGAAATCCCATGTACATAAGTATTCACAGCCTTTGCTCAATACTTTGTCGATGCACCTTTGGCAGCAATTCCAGCCTCAAGTCTTTTTGAATATGATGCCACAAGCTTGGCACACCTATCCTTGGCCAGTTTCGCCCATTCCTCTTTGCAGCACCTCTCAAGCTCCATCAGGTTGGATGGGAAGCGTCGGTGCACAGCCATTTTAAGATCTCTCCAGAGATGTTCAATCAAATTCAAGTCTGAGCCACTCAAGGACATTCACAGAGGGTAGATATTTTTTATCCATCTCAAACGTGATTTAAAAGGAAACTGCTGCATATTATTTAACTGTGTGTGATTTTTAAAATCCCTTAACTTTGAAAGTTACACACATAACTTGTTCTCCCGGACTGAAGGGTGCGGGCGCGCGCAGGCAGATGTTTGTATCCTCCCCCCAGCGGGATACCGAACATCTTCCAGCTCCAGTCAGGTGCCTGCTCGTACGCGCAAAGCGGCTGCTAGACCCTGTCCAGCTTGCGGGCGCGTGCAGAGCCTATCAGAGCTCTGAGAGTTTGTCAGCTCGCCGCAGCAATGTGCACAGCGGGAGAGAAAGAAAACAGCCACATTGCTTTCTGTGGGAAACCTGCTTCACCGCTGCGGCTGCTTTACTGCAGAGTGTGTCTGTGAGGTGAAAGATTCAGCTGTTGGACGCTTAGACGTTTCTTCTTGAAGATTTTCAGTGAGATGGAAAAAGGCTGTTTTGACTTAGATGAAAAAAAAGTGGTTTACAGATGATAAAGCAAAGGTTAGATAGATATGTTAATCTCTTGTTAATATTAAAAAATTAACAAGAAGAAGATGAGCTGCTGTTTAATACAACACTTTCAGAAGGGAGAACACGTCTGGGAAGTGTTCCATCAAACGGCTCTTGAAAGAAAGGGGGACCAATCAGGTTAGGGGCGGTGTTCGTGGGTTCAAAGAGGGGGCAGACATCCATCAAAATGCTGTTGACAGAAAGGAGAACCAATCATGTGAAGGGGGAGGGAGTCTGGGTGGGAACAGGTTGTCATTCACCAATCCGCTGCCAGGGGGTGGGGCCAGCATTCACATCTACCAATCAGGTGGAGGGTCGAGCCCAGTATTCAAATCCACCAATCAGAGGAAAAGGGGTGGGGCTTAAGGGCATCCATCATTTTGATTTAACAGTTTGACAGAAGGTGCCTGGCATATACTTCTCACAGTTGTCCCCATCACTGCACTGGGGCATTAGGATCCACACACGGACCACGGGGTAAGCGCCCCCTGCTGGCTTCACCAACACCTCTTCCAGCAGAAACCCAAGCTTTTCCTGAATGGTCTCCCATCCAAGTACCGTCCGGGCCTGAACCTGGGTGACCTGTTCTGGAGTGCAGGAGGGATGGCTCACTGTGCCTAAACAAACCTTAATGACGGCACGTTGTTCAACAATCCCTGAGCAGAGCAGCCATGTTCATTTGACCTCGGCTTCAGCTAGATCAGGAGTCTCAAACTCCAGTCCTGGAGGACAGCAGTGGCTGCAGGTTTTCATTCTAACCCTGTTCTTAATTAGTTTCCTGTTTTTGCTGCTAATTAACTACTTTTCCTTTCATTTTAATTGACTTATTTTTTTAAGATTTGTTCTCCTGAATTGCTTCATCGTTCCTCTGAATTGCTGCATTGCTTTCCTTTAACAGAAATGAAATGTGAAGTGAGTGAGCCAACAGAAGATCAACTAAGACAGGGTCTCAAACTCCAACCAGTTGCTTAATTAGGCGACGATTCTTGTTGTTAATTAAAGTCATTGTTTAATTCCATGGCTTGTTGCTGCTCTCATTGTGTAACAGCAGAGATTTCCGAAATTGTTAATTTTCTCTTTTCTAAGAGTTCTGTTAAAATGTTCTGTGGACCTGAACAGATCAGTGTTCCTGAGACCTTCATCTTTCTTTATTTTCAGATATTGTATGATGGACACCAGTTGTTTTGGCTCATTTTGTATCTCGTTATTGTTTGACAGTTAATTAGGGAAAAGAAACAATTAAGGGGTCTGAGTCTTCAAGAGCAAGTCAATGAAAATGAATTTAACAGAAGTTAATTAGCAGCAGAAATGGGTCACTAATTAAGAAAAGGGTTAGAATGAAAACCTGCAGCGACTGGGGCCCTCCAGGACCGGAATTTGAGACCCCTGATATAGTTGAAGCCGAGGTCAAATGAACATGGCCGCTCTGCTCAGGGATTGTTGAACAACGTGCCGTCATGAGGTTTGTTTGGGCACAGTGAGCCATCCCACCTGCACTCCAGAACAGGTCACCCACCTGAAGCTAAGCCTGTTCGGGACCGGCCACCGGCTGCAGGGCGGAAACCATTGAGTCCTCCCATAGTGTGTAGGGAGCGCTGGAGGACCGGAAGTCCCTCCCAGAGACAAGCACAGGATTGGACGGAATGTGTTGTGTACCCGCCGGTGAGTGGTCGAGGGCGGGACTAACAAACGTCAATCCTGGGACGGTCGAAGACCCAACGGTGCATGCTCAGGAGCTCCATGGCTCACAGCTGGACGGGAGAACCGAACGAACTGTAAGTTCACCGCCGGCCGATGTTTTAATTTTGTTGGCGGCTGTATGAGAGTTGGAGGAAGCCCTTCGGCACGTACAGTCACTCTTTCAGCTTCTGTGCTTAATGTGAGAGGTGATCGATGGGCTGGAGAGGAAAACGGAGGCTTCCCTGACGACCAAAAAGGAGTGGGGGGGGGGAAGTACAACGTGGGATTCTCCAGCCAGAGCATTGATGCGGTGCAGGTGAGTAGGACTTGAGCAGCAAATGGAAAGGGAGAAGCGAGCGAATGTGTCCTGGTATTGTGCGGTTCCGGTGACCGAGTAGCCGCGACTCCGACAGTAAATCGGGGGACGAGTGCTGAGCAAGCAGTGGGAGAAGAGACGGAGGGAAGGTGCCAGCTTGTATGTGTCGGCACCCAGACTGCTCCACGCCAGGAAGCTGCGGCACTCGTAACCTGATCGAGAGGAGTGCAAACATCACGGGGTCCCTCTTTGTTCCATAAGGGGATCCAGGCTGTTGCAGCACTCCAGAGTAACGGGAGGCCCCGGAGAATGAAGGTGGGGTCTCCCGACAGAAGGAAATGTGACCCAGAGAGCTCGCGTATGGTGAGAGAGCTCTCTCCACATGATGGAGAGCAGCCCCAAACCTGGCTGAGAAGACACAGGCACGGGCGTTCCTGTCCTGTTTTGAGGTCCGGAGGGCACCGGAAAGGCAGAGGGTCCTCCGGTGTTACAAATGCCATGGGGCCGGTCATCTGTGGAGACGTTGTCTTTACGCCATGATGGAAGATGCCATTAGGCTGCATTGGGATGATGTCTCCACACCTCATGTGTCTTATTTTGCAGGACCGGACCGTGGACGATGGTTTTCCAGCACCCCGCTGTGGGAAAAACCTATACGTCGCGGGACGGGCCACTTTGCCATACGGGCTTCAGCTGGTGAGGGGGCAGTGTCCTGGATGACTGGGGACCCTACCCAGCTGGGAACACGAGAGGGCAGCAGCCTGGGTGTGCTTGGGGGCCACGGGAACAGAGCTGGGACGCTGATCCCTACGGGAGGACGTGGCCTCCGCCAGGGGGCGCCCAGACGGTTATGAAATCCTGGATGGCAGCACTTCCACCACACCAGGAAGTGCTGCCAGAAGAAATCCAAGGGGCACCTGGAGTGCTTCCAGGTGCTCTCCTGACACTTCCGCCACACCAGGAAGTGTCATCAGGTGGAGCTCCTGGAGCTCATCCGGGTCATTATAAAAGGGGCCGCCTCCTACTAGTAGACGAGCCTGATTAGGGAGAAAGGAGATGGAGCTTATGAGGAGGGGAGCGGAGGTCAGAAGAAGAAGAAGATGAAGAAAGAGAAAGAGAGAAAGGAAGAGAGTTGTTGGAAGGCATTGTGGTGCTTGTGGAGAAATAAAGGAGTGTGTTTTGGACGTTCTGCTGTCTGTCTGTCTGTCTGTGTCCGGGGATATGCTTTCCACACGGTACACCAGTGCAGCTCACCTTCCACAACACACCATATCGACAGTAAAGCATGGAGGGGGCAGCATCCTGTTGTGGGGGGCCTGGGGCTCTCGTTAGGGTAGAAGGAAAAATGGATGGAGAAAAATACCATCAAATTCTGGAGGAAAACTGGCTACCCTCTGCCAGAAAGTTAAAGGTGGACAGAATGTTCACCTTTCAACACGACAACAACCTAAAGCACACAGCAAAATGGACCACACAGTGGCTGGAGGAGACAAAAGTGAATGTCCTGGTGTGGCCAGTCAGAGTCCAGACTTAAATCACACTGAAAATCTGTGGAAAGATCTGAAGATAGCAGACCACCAATGCTCACCAGCCAATGTGAGTGAACTGTAAAGAAGAGTGGGGGGCAAATATTGAGGGGGCTCAATCTAGGTGGGCAAAGCTGATAGAGAAAAATCAACGGACTCAAGGCTGTCATTAAAGCAAAAGGGGGGTCAACAAATGA
>JANRMT010028174.1:4098395-4111055 GCA_026402145.1 Polypterus bichir lapradei
CAATGCATATGTCTCTGTTATATGCTATTTGGTATGGGATCTGTAAAAGCAGTACTAATGTTTGTGGTGTGCCATCTGTTGGAATGATGCATGGAATGCATATGTCTCTGTTTTATGCTATTTGGTATGGGATTTGTAAAAGCACTACTATTGTTTGTGATACGCCACCTGTTGGAATGAGACATGAAATGCATACAGTATGTCTCTGTTATATGCTATTTGGTATGGGATCTGTAAAAGCACTACTATTGTTTGTGATACGCCATCTGTTGGAATGAGACATGAAATGCATATGCCTCTGTTATATGCTATTTGGTATGGGATCTTTAAAAGCAGTACTAATGTTTGTGGTGTGCCATCTGTTGGAATGATGCATGCAATGCATATGTCTCTGTTTTATGCTATTTGGTATGGGATTTGTAAAAGCTCTACTATTGTTTGTGATATGCCATCTGTTGGAATGAGACATGAAATGCATATGTCTCTCTGTTATATGCTATTTGGTATGGGATCTGTAAAAGCAGTACTAATGTTTGTGGTGTGCCATCTGTTGGAATGATGCATGCAATGCATATGTCTCTGTTTTATGCTATTTGGTATGGGATTTGTAAAAGCACTACTATTGTTTGTGATACGCCATCTGTTGGAATGAGACATGAAATGCATATGTCTCTGTTATATGCTATTTGGTATGGGATTAGTAAAGGCAGTACTAATGTTTGTCATGCACCATCTGTTGGATAACAGAGACTTAGCAACCGTATAGACGCACAGCTACATAGACACACTGACACTTGTCCTTTTATTAAGGTGGATATATTGATATTACAATAGAGGGATTCAAATAAAGATTTGGGGTCTGTAGTTGTAGTCAGAGGGTGTTTCATAGCCTAATACCAACTGAAAAGAGAAGACTATACTATACATTTCACTTGTTGTGAGTGCTTCCAAGGTAAGTTCCTGAGGAGGGTGCTGTGTGCTCATCCTATGCTGGCCCCATCCTGACTGCCAACATCCTCTTTAACACCCACTTTTAAAAACAGTCATGCTAGAAGAGGTGGGACTTCATCACCAAGCTGAAAATGGCATTAGAAGTTCTTGGACGCATTCTCCTCTATTAAAAGTCAAAATATGGAAGGGCAGTTAAAGACAGTGTCACACCCCAATCCTTCCACATCACCTGACGTCAATCCCTACTGGATCATGAGGAGCATGAGTAGATACAGACAGAGTTGTGCTCACAAGTTTATATACCCCTAGAAAAAATTTGTAAAACTAGTGGAACATGGACCTCCCATCCTAAAAAATGGGGGGAATTGAAAGGGGTGTAAGTCCACCAATATAGTGGTAAGTCTGATTATGAATTCTGAACATGTATTCACCATGAAGTGCAATTTCAGGGCACACATAGTGCACACGTCCAATTCATGTGTCGTGTAGTGCTGCGCATGTCACGGTATAAGCTATGGACTGAGACCAGGATCGAGCTTTATGGGCCAGGGCTTTGTGAGTCTCTTCCAGTCTTTTGTGTGTATCTTGTAGTTGATGGTCAGCAGATGGAGGTGCTGTTCCTCTTGATGTTGGTTTAATCGGACTGTGCAATGCACTTCTTCACAAACGCCTGGAAATGTGACCGTCATGAGACACAGCAACACGGGTCACTCTGTCGAGAGCACCGGCACGTTTGTCATGAGCGAACAGAGCCCAGGATTGTCTGGCTTACGCGTGAGATGAATGCAATCGGCGAGCCCATCAGTGCATTTCTTTTCCTTTTAGGTAGGTGGCACGAACACACGTTGGATCAGGTGGTCCTGCACATCTCAGGAAACGCAGCACAATTAATCACTCGGCCGAGGTGACTGTAATGTCACTCTGTCACCGAGGCTGATTTCATGGCAGACATGCGGCCTGATTGCTCTGCCATTGTTGTTGTGTCAGCTCCGGCATGTCACACGGTGCACAGTCCTGTACTGTGCCTCAGCTATGTCACATGGTAGGTGTCTTAAAGAAAAGTATATTCTTAAAGTTGATGATTTGTATAAATTCAGAGTGAATCATGAACATATATGAAAATAAGCATTATATCTTACTGCACATTAGTATAGTAAGGGTTAAATCACAAAAAGACCTGTGCCTGTACATTTTATTATTTTTCTAAGCAAGATGTAACCCACCAATATTTCATAAGTCAAGGTCAGGTATGAAGAGAGGGGTACGTGGCGAACGTGAGCTGAGGACTGGAAATAACTGGACGGGTGCAAGGTGGGGAGAGAGCCTGTCAAGTGGACATGATGGATAGAACAGAATGCTGGGAAATATTGGGGGAGCTAATTAGAAGCAGGACCAAGACCACGGGATGCTGGGAGTCAGATGAGGATGACAAATGAGCTACGTGTGGTAAGCAGCTCTTTATAAGAACTGTCATACAAGTAAGACAGCCCCATTGCTGGGTGCTCATTTCACCTGATTTGAGTCTGTATGCACATTGCACAATAAAGCTTGATTCTGCTGCCTGTCCTGAGACTCTGAGTGCCTTCTTTGGGCTAAGGGTGCCCACCTCCAATTCAACATCACCTGACTGGCATGAGAAGTAGACAAAGCCCAATTTAGGGGCCACCATGAATCCCACATCCAATGTCGACTGAAACCAAAATCAATCTACCCTGACTTTGCCATTTACTGGAGCCTGGGGAAAGCAAAAGAACTGTCCAAGGATCTTCAAGGAGGAGGAGAAGAAGAAGAAGAAGAAGAAGAAGAAGAAGAAGAAGAAGAAGAAGAAGAAGAAGAAGAAGAAGTTCATGTTTATAAATCAGGAAAAGCATATCAAGAGATATCTAGAAAATGCCAATCAGTAGTGTTCAAACTCTGATCGAGAAGTGGGAAATGAAGGGTTCTGTTAATACCAAGTGTTGTGATGTGAAATTTTGCATACAAGTTGATAAATATTTTGTATGTCTTTATTTGTAACTTAGGCAAAGCAATGGAATATTAGTGTTACATTAGTGAGAAGCATTCATGTTTACCCCTGCCTTTTAGAAAGTGGTCTTTCTGAATTTTACGACAGAGTTGGGGGGAAGTGCCTTAAACAAGTTTGGCTAATGTTTCTCTGAAGTCTCTCAGTCAACCCTCATAGGAAAGCCAGACTGCCTAACTGGCAAACTTTACCTTAACATATGGTTTGGGTGGTGGCCGGTGTTAAAATGTTCTATTCTCCCATTGATCTAAAGTATGGCTGTTTGAAACTGACTTGTATCAGAAGCCTTTAAGTACCATGACGTCCTATTGGCTGTAGGGGTTGGACAGAAAATCTATAAACTTGCTCACTCCCTCACACTCTCTCTCTTACCAAATGATGAACAAGCAGCTCTCACACCATGAACTAAAAAGGACAACACGATGAAGAGCACAGCTCGGCAGCCATATTGAGACAGGCATGCGGCCTGTTCTGAAGCAACCTGACCAAACATGATGCCTTAACTAGAGACATTTACAGTAACTAACAAGTCTGTGTGCCACCTAAAACTACACATCACCATTTATCAGGTTGTATGGTTGCCAATATTCACTTGTACTTTGCTTATTGTTATTATTTATGAATATTATCAATAATACATTATTTAAAGTGTAACTTAACTCCTGCTTGTCTTTTACTACACCTAATTGCCTGAGGTTATAGACGTAGAAGGGAAGGTGGGGAGAAGTTATCTCTTATATATATTTCTCTTCCTCTTCAAACCCTGTCCGCCCACATGGAGCCCACAAGGCATTTCTCGATTCCTATTCGTCCCCTTCTAAACTCTTCCCCACACTGCCTGCAGCCTTCCAAACACCCCCACGCCGCTTTTCTCGATTCCTATTCCTCCTTCGGACTACCGCGTTCCCCGCTCCTCTCTCATGACCCCATTTTGTCATGTCACCACCCTATATCTAGCCTGACTGCGTGGCCTTTCACTTCTGCCATGTGTGCACCTGGGAGCCTTTTCCGTAGCCTGCTACAGGAAGGTACTCTCTCGACCATTGGCATTGGTTTCGCTCCTTGCTATTGGTTTCGCTTCTTACCATTTTCATTATACTGCGACAGTTGTTTCCTAAGCCTTTGTTATAAAATGAACGACAGTATCTTCTCTGTCGACAGGTTTTTGTACAATGTCATCTGTATTCCGATATCCGGCAACTGCCTGTTCCTGACACAAACGGTTGACGAAGGCAATGCACTGTTTTCCATTCTTATCCTTACACCGCCGTATGCTACGACGGGCGTCGGCTATCTAGTATACTATAATACCTTATAAACAGTGGTAAATTCTATGAGATTTGAGGCATTCTGACAAAGGCTACATATTAATAATACAAAAGGGAAAAGTAGAGCAATATGTTACTCTACCAAGACAAAACACCAAGGCACAGTCAGGTAGACCAAGGAAGATTTCAGACGCAACTTCCAGGAAAATCTCAGCTGAAATGAAGTGGTGTGGCTCTTTCAGGCCACACAATAAGGAGAAACCTGAATGAAAGTGGGCCAGAGAAAAGCCTTTGCTGCGCCAACACCACAAAACAGGCCACTTACAACATGGCAAACAGCACCTTGAGAAGCCTTAAAATGTCAGGAACAAAGACACTTGCAGTGATGAGACCTACAGCGAAGCATGGAGGTGGATCTCTGCTGCTTTGGGTGTTTGAGTTGGGGAATTCTGTCAAAATGCATGTCAAGAAGAATGCAGCATAGCATTAGAATATATTGGAGGATGATTTTCATTGATTAGCCCAGAAGTTGAGCATGGGGGGGCACTTGGACTTTGACATAAGGCCAAGTCAACACTTTAATGGCTGCAGTAGAAAAAAGTGAAAGTTTTGGATTGGCCAGCACAGTCACCTGACCTCAACATCATTGAGATGATTTTAGGGAGATCTCAAACATGAAGTTCTTGCAATGCAACCAATGAATTTACTTTACAGGACTCGGAGGCTTTTTTGTCAAGAAGCACAGAGCAACTTTACCACCTGATGAAATGAAGAACCCCAGCTATCACAAAAGACTACAAGACTCTATTGATGCTAAAGGGGTGTAGAAGAGAACACAGAAACTAGAAGAAGGTTTGGGGATCCACCCTGTATATTGTCGTTAGTCGATAGCTCTGTAGAGTGGTCTCAAAAGATGGAGTCCAGAATGGAACTGACTGGGGAAGGCATGTGATCTTCTTTGTAGGCGGTGGAAAGGAAGAGGAGGGTCCAACAGGGCACTGGCGGAGGTGAGGTCAACAGGAGGGTGTAGTCTGGGTAGGAAAAGTGGAAGTTGGTTAGGCTTTAGCTGGTCTTCCCTTCTGGGGTTCTGCAGAGGAGGCAGAGTAGACACTGGTGCACTTCTTCAGCTCCTGACCCGGCGAATTACCCTTAGGTAAGCCCATAGACTGCCTCCCATGTATGACGGGGGGCAGACATAATATTAAGAACTGAGGAAAAGAAACAGGATCATCTTATTATGTCCCCTGTGGTCATGGTTTGTTTGAGGATTATGCAATTCTCTTATCCCAACTTCTGAAACCACTTTTCCTGGTGAGGATCACAGAGGTGGTAGCCAAGCAGGTCAGATCAGACGTCCTTCTCCCCATCTCTTCCTGGGGACTTCCTAGGCATTCTCAAGCCAGTCCGCCACAAGGTCTCCACCCAGTGGGATGTGCCCAGAGCAGCCCCAGCGGTAGCCACCCAAAGGGGCATACTGCCAACATGCTGAAACCATCTCAACTGGCTCTTCTCAATCCAGAGGAGCAACCATTCTGACACTCTCCCAAAATGACTGAGCTTCTCACCCCATCACAATGTGTCACCTTAGCCATCCTCTGAAGAAACCTCATTTCTGCTGTTCATTCACCCACAGTTTATGACCACAGTGCTATAGATCAGGTGGTAAACTGAAAGCTTTGACTTTCAGCTTGGCTTCTGCTTTACCACCATGAACTGGTGCAGGATCCACCGAACAGCTGCCACTGCTCCAGTCTACATGTTGATGTCACTTTCCCTTTTTCTGTCACTCATGAGAATGGTCCTGAGATACTTGAACTCTCCCTTTAATGTCATTTGCTCCCACATTATCTGGTGTGGACGTTAGGCGTCGCTGCTGCCCTGTTGAACCCACCAGACAGACGTCCAGACACGTGTAAAAGCACAAGAAGATTTTAATTATAATATTCTTCAGTAATAGTGCACAAAGCACCGCACACTCCACAATTCTCCAACAATAAATCAATAATACAATAATAACCACAATCCTCCACTCCCAGCAGCTCCGTCCTCTACCATCCAACTCTGCCTCGATCTGCTGGGGTTTCCCACAATCCTTTTATAGTCTCTGACCCAGAAGTATTCTGTCTCCGGGTCAAACGCCTTCTTCAGGTGTCCCGGAAGTACTGCGGGTTTCCGTCCTCATGACTCCTTCGTACTTCTGGGTTAACGTCATGGTAATATCCCCCTGGTTCTTGGTGAGCTCCCCCTGGCGGCACCCACGGCACCCAACAGGGCTAAAGAACCGGAATCCATGTCCCATGCTTCCCTGCGGGAATCCGGGGAACCATTTCCATCCAGGGGAGCTGCCATCTAGCGTCCCGGGGGATGTAGTGCCCTAAAAAGGCTCTTTCTTTTAGTTGAGGGACGTCCCGGCAAGACTGAAACGCCTGTCGTCCATCACACTGGATATATAAAACATACTGCAAGGGTAATTATTGCCAGTCTTTATCAGGAGGTCCTGGATACCATTTCAAAAAGTAACCAACATCATCCTGTGCATCATGGAAGCCAGATGGGAACAAAGCCACAAGACTCCTTGGACTCAGATATAATGGGAGGAATCCACAATAAAAGTTTCTACATTCCCAAATTTGTAAATGGTGGCAGCAGGAGGCTACTATAGAGGCTATGGAAGGGTTGTTGTGCCATTTTGATAATAACATTCCAGTAGTCTAATCGGAATACCTGGGGCCACCAGGGGGAGTTCTGGGAAAAACAAACATCTCCAAGGGGTTTTACAGGGCAATATCTGTATTGGAAATGCTTCAGAAAAGACTGGAAGTGACCTTGGAAGGTCTTCCAAGATCAAACTTAAAGGAGCAAAATGGACTTTGGTTATGGAGTTCAAAGTTGAGAAGCATGCAATTGGTAAGAGGAGAAGAGAAGGGAGATAGAGGGGACTGAAAGAACAAGCAACAGATCTGAGAAGGTGGGCATGTGGGCCAGCCACCCTCATCACTGTTAGATAGGTGGATTGTATACACTGCTGTTGAGAATTTTGATCAAGGATCAATATGCTTCATTATTAGTTTTAGTGTTCTTAACTTTGAAAAGTCTAGGAGTGAAACAGCTTTAAAAGGACACCATTCATTTTGGCGTCCGGATAAATTGCTCCCCACATTTCGTCCCCAACATATTTTGGCCCCGGTAATTTTAACAGAAGCCCCCCCAATATTCCCCCCTTCCCCACAAATTTAGCCACCACTATATTTTGCCCCGGTATTTATGTACATATCTATAATTGCAATTAAAAATTGAATAAATCTTACCCAACATTGAAAATAAATAAAGTTCACTCAGGTAGTTTTCTTATATGACTTACAGATCAACATGTTGCACTGAAAACAGCATGTGTGATTACCTCCATAAAAAGTGGGTATTGTACTTAAAATTTAATCCGTGTTATGTGGTACTAGCCATGTGCGCCCAACTACGTTGCGCTTGTTAAAGTTGTCTGTGAAGGGCTCCCTGTTTAAACGCGGCTGCCAGTCGTGAACTGGGCCCTTCGTCGCACAGCATTATGATTTTTTTATAAGGGAAACAAAATTACAAAAGAAAAACCTTGGATATTGATTCAATAGGAACGGCCTACTCGGAATCACTGTCCGAATCGTAATTATGTGGTGGTGTAGGAGCATTTTTGCTTCTGTCCGTTCACAGTCCGTCTCGTTTTCATGACGCTGTCGTTTCCTCTCACGATCTCTTCTCAACCTTTCTCCAATTTCGCAGGTTGCTTTGTGGAAATCCAAAGAGTAAGGCAATATACACGGAGCAATGGTTATAAAAGGGGTACACATAGGTATCCCAAGCTCTTTAAAGCATAAATAGGGATCACTTCACTGACATGTGAGCAAGCCACGGTACAACTGTGAGACGCGCAGCACTCGCCAGCTACAACGTAACAATAATAATTTCCGGAACGTGCTGTTATGTTGTCATTCATTTTACTCACTGTCTTTCTTTCATTCATATGTTACGTAGGCACGTACCTTTTATCTTCGGCAATCTCATTCTCTAACCAGGCCTCAGGATCTAACCAGCGTAACACTGTCCACCACCCCTTTCGTTATTCCGGCACATTGTTGACATCCGTGAGTAACAACAACGTACTAAACTGGAAGGTGGTCTACGCATGCGTGGAATTTGCGGACAAACAAAGATCAAGATCTAAATGAAGATCTCTTTAGTTAATTTAAAGCACAACAATTTGTTTAGTTTGAATGTCTGTGTTTTGAGGTGTGACTGGAGTACTACAGTCTTCAGTAGTATAAGCCTGGAGGAGATTCTTAATGCAATGCCTATGTTTTAGCTGTCTCTCTACTGCCATCTAGTGCTTCTTCTTCTAATTCATTCACGGACAAACAAAGATCAAGATCCAAATGAAGATTATATATAGAGATAGTATTGTACGATTGTACTGGATTTTGCAAGGTTTTTTTGCGGCCGTTTCAAAACGTGCATTTACGGTTTTCACCGTCTGATTATCGATGGTGCGTGGCCGTGTTAAAGAACCATCAACGCCTCGCAGACAGCGCAATATCAAAACTGTTGCGTCACCACTCACCGCATCGTGTATTACTTTCTCACAGAAAGCGTTCTTTTTGCATTGTAATGTAATTGATTACCTTCGAGGCATTGCATACAACTTTGACTTCTAATCAATAATTTTATAAAAGGAAATTATTTTTTGTGAACTTTAAAATTACAAAGATATTAATTTAGTACATAATTGTATTTCACGTATGTTTTTTCGCAATGGCATGTGATATTAATTTTTGTAAAATCATTTGGAATCGTTTAATCAAAATAAAAATGTATATATGTTTACAGAGCGTTTCATTTAAGTGATCCACTTTTGCTAACTTTTTTAGCATTTTGCTGGAAAGTCAGTTTTGAACGCTGGGAACGATTATTCACTTTATTTTTTCTAGGAACTTCCAACACTCGAAACGTCTGGGAGTGGGTATTAGAAGTTACTGGGGTGTGGGAGAAATATCATGGAGGTGAAATATAATGGGGGAGAAACGTGAAGATTGAAATGTGAGGGGTGAAATTTCTGTAAACCATAGGTTCAGGTTATGCAACATGCAGCAATTACAAAAAAAATGTATTCCAATAAGGGAGCTAGCACCCCCTGCTGGATAGACTTGCCTGCCTTTTCACTTGCTTTGTTCTGAACTTCTGTAAGTTAAGGTCATTATGTTCTCTGAAGAAGCAAGCGGGCAGATTTTGTTAGGGGAAGGTAAGTGCTGAGCTTCTAACTGACAGAAGAAGAAACAAACTGCAGGCAGGGCTTTTAATAGTGTGAGTAAAGGGCGAGCTATCAGGCTACTGCGCAAAATATATAAGCACTTAAATGGCATTTAGATCTATTAGGGCTCATCAATACTTTAGGCAATAAGATGACAATAAAATGCATTATAATATCAAGCTATTCTGAGCTATAAAGGAGCTTAAGAGTTGATTTTTGAAGGTTAAGGATCCTTCCCTGCACACAGATGTCCATAAAGTAAGCAGCAGCTTAGCCCTGGCAGACATTAGCCCTAAGATATAAAAGCACCGCTGCCTGCGTTCGTGGGCTTTTATATTAGCACGCACGGATATATTTTAGATAGCATTAAGTTCATATGTCACTGCTTCTTTATACATCTTAGTAGCACATATTAGTTAGCTTTAAAAAGTAATTGTTAAATGCTTGTCTTTTTCCTTTTGTTTCTCTCATGCATGAAGCCCTGTGTCTTGGTTGTTCGCAGTGAGGCCCTTATCAGTGGAGCTGTGCACTGTCACAGTCGCCTGTTATGTTAGCCTTAGCCTTACAGGATGCTAGTGCAACAAGGAATCATTTATTGAGTTATTGATTAGGCAGTCCAGTTTTCATATATGGGTCCTCCTGATCCCAACTTAATTGTTAAGAATTGATTAACTGAAAGGCCATCGATCTTTAACAGCTCAGGATTAGGCCGTTAGAATTAAGGGAGGGGGGTAGTCGGGTGCTGCGGTGGGCTGGCACCCTGCCCGGGGTTTGTTTCCTGCCTTGCGCCCTGTGTTGGCTGGGATTGGCTCCAGCAGACCCCTGTGACCCTGTAATTGGGATATAGCGGGTTAGATGATGGATGGATGGGTAGTCAGGTGATGCTCACCTCCGGGTGGCAATTCTGTCCTTCGAGCCAAAGTGGTTGTTATGAGAAGATGCATCAGGAAGAAGATTGTTATGGGGATGTCTACGGGGGCACGGGTATTGTTCTGAGAAAGTGCGAAAAACATGGGGCCTCATGTATAAACAAAAATGTTGCGTAAGCCTGTTTCCACATTAAAATCACGATGTGTAAAACCTAAACTTGCCGTAAAGCCACGTACATTTCCACGGTAGCTCATACCCTGGCGTACACAAGTTCTCCACTCAGTTTTGCAGACTGGTTGGCACCCAGCGTCAAAGCAGTGCTAATGTTCCTGTGTGGTTACCCTTTCTTTTTTAGATACACATCCCTGAGGCGGCTTTGTAAATACACTGAAATTAACTGCATATTTTTTATTAGTTTAATGCATCTGATTGTAATTAACCTGTAACAATACAATGGCCAACAGAATGGTCAAACTATTTCAAATACCACAACTGCTTTAGCGTTGTTACTCTCACTGCACCTTCTTCTTCTTCTTTCAGCTGCTCCTGTTAGGAGTTACCACAGCAGATCATCTTTTTCCATATTACTCTCACTGCACCACTCGGAGTATTTATATCACTGTATCTGAGTGTTAATCACAGCTCTACAGCAGCTGACTGGAAAGAGAATTATCGGTATACAGCATCAAGCACACGCTGCCTCAGCCATGCTGTCTATTGAACTGCTCTCATATGGCAAACGCTTCAGAGCCTTTCCTCGTGGTTCAAAAAGCAGTTTCATCCCAAGAACTATAAATGCACTCAATCAGTCCATCAAGTGCTCCTGGTAGAACTGTCTGTACTTATAAATACAATTACCTCACTGTAAACTTGCGATACAGTTATAATATCGCACAACCTGAGCCACTTTATAAAGCGCGTATTTACAAATGATGACGATATTATTTTTAAGATGAAATGCAGCAAAATATGTTTATTATATTATACAGATAAAACTTTAACTTCATTTAAATAATTTATATTGTTAATAATTAAACATGTGAGGACACGGTGTCGCTGCACTAGCAAGGAGCGGGCACTCCATTCACGGATTGTTCCTGCCTCACGCTGTATTCTTACTGGTGCTGATGCAACACTGGAAGGATAGACGGATAGAATAATTTAACACGTACTATGAAGATATTTCAATGTTCCTTAAAAGTTTTGAAGAATCGGCGTTCTGAGCTTACAGATGGCTTAACGTTAATTACAGAGCTGATTGTATGGCGATTGGGTATTTGGAGAAAGAAAAGTAAGGACAGGAATTGGGGGTTAGTACATTTGAAAGAGACAGTACTGCTGCAATAAATTATTTCATAGAAGGTTGCGCACAATCACTGCGCCACTGTGTTCCCATGTTTAATAACACGCTTTAACTCCTTTCATCATGAAAATGATATCACATATACATCTCAGTATTTTAATTATTCAGAGAGCTGTAATATCATGAATGTAATGGATTCTGTGTCCTGTCGGAGGAAGAGAAAGAATGGAAGCACATAGTGATTCACACACATGCAGCACATAGAAGATCAAATAAAAAACAAAGCATTTAACGTGCTACTTTAGTTACGATGGGATTTGAGAAACTAGTTAATGAAACGATTTTAAAATGAAGTTTATGATGTTCTACATTAATGACAAAATAAACTACGTGATTAAAGTGGAAATTTCGAGATTGAAATTGACATTTCGTGCTTTTTTCCCACTGTGTGCCTATTTTTTTTTCTCTGTACCCTAATGAGCTTTCATATGACACTCAGACGGTGGGCTATGACTCGCCTTTTCACGGCGACTTTGATATGTGACAGCTTTCGAGTTTCTCCGACACTCTATGTCACTCGATCAACTTCCTTTTCTTGTTTATCCCACTGTTTAAACCAACAAATACTAAGTTTTTCTTTGCCTCCACTTGCTATTCGCTGAAATTCTTCTATTTTCCCCCTGTGCTTTTGCCATTGCCTTTTCACAGAACGCTGAGCTTAAGGGCTATTTATATTGATTTGCATATTCAAAGAGGCGTAATTGTGGGAGGATTTGGGGTGGGATAGCAGGCGCGTGCGTTAATTTTCATGCTGACCGGGATTAATGTAGCGGAAGAACATGGAAGTTGGCAAACGCACAGATTTATGCATCTGGATTTTTTTGTGCGTAAGCACATTTCTGCTTTTGTGCTTACGTCATGTTATAGTGCGAATTCTACATACAGCGTTATACAT
>JANRMT010028174.1:4129000-4142163 GCA_026402145.1 Polypterus bichir lapradei
AAAATACAAACTCATTTCCCAAAACTATAAACGTTATTCCCCTATTCAGACTCATTTTACTTTTTGTTCAAATCTATACACACAAATCCCTCCTTGTACGAGGGACGTTCAAAACGTTTCTGGACATTTGTTTAACTGTATTTATTAAGAATTGGAAAAACAAATGGCATCGCTTTTCTACATAGTCACCTCCATTTGCGATGCAATTTTCCAGGCGTCGTACCAACTTTTTCATTCCCAATAACTACTCCTCCCACCTTCACCGTTTCCAACGAAAATCTAAAAGTGAGGAAACTTTTTGAACGTCCCCCGCATCATTGGCTTCACGGTGTGCTCATTTAGAAAGCCCTGGCGTCAATATCATGAACTCAAGTCAGCACGGCTGGAGCACATTTAGCACACAAGTCCCCGGGTGTGTTCACAACGAGTGACAAGTGTTCACACACCAGTCAAAGCCTTAGGATAGATACAGTAAATAAAATGGCTGAAGGGTCGGTTCACTTGCTTTGAAACAATGGATGAACCACCACAGGAAGAAAGAGGAAGAAGACATAGGATGGGAGGTTGAAGAGGTTGAGGAAGAATAAGAGCAAGAGCAAGGTGACAAATGGCCTCAAATGAGATTTGTGCCATTTTTGTTGACCAAGTCCTTGTGATTGGGATGTCGAAGGAAGAAGCTGGTCAAAGAGTGCAATCAAATGTGAGCCACTTTAGAGGAGCTCCTCCGGGAAGATTCACTGAATGCCCTGAATATTCTGTTGTAACTCCCATTAGGATAAAGCAATCTGAACCAAAAAAATACACAATATACCTTGAGGTATGTGTAAGCCATTGCATTACATGCAATGCCTCCGCTATGAGAAGGGATCATTGATCCCATCGTTTCCAGTTTCCATACCATCTTCTGAATAACACTCTTTGAGGGTATATCACGAACAGCATATTTCTTCCTAAATTCACTCAGACATCGCTTAAACAAATTGGTGACCCAATAGTTTCACACCATCAATACTGTACACCACCATCCTGATGAGAAGTCGGGTGGCTGAGTGAAGGGGTACGGGCGGGATGCACCCAGAAGTTGCAAATGGAGGTTAAAGTCACAACGGTTGTCTGGCGCCTACCTCATCGCTCTGGCGCAGGGGCATCCCGGCTTGTTCGAAGCTCCATATACTGAGGAGCACATTGCACGTAGTTTCGTTTAGATTGCTTCATCCTAGTGAGAGTTATTACAGAATATTCGGGGCTTATTTCGAGTGAATCTCGCTGTATCATACAACCCTTAAGAGAGGAAAATGCTCTCTACTGTAACTTTGGAGTACCGCACACTGTTACATACCACACCTCCATGTACTGTCGCTGTTTCCTCTGTTGCACGGTACGTTATCTGAAATGCATTGAATTACTGGACCATTTCTCATAGTTACTGTATGTTCCCATTGTGAAATGTGTGCTTTAACAGTTAGTACTTGCCATGTTTTGTTTTCCAGAACTGAGAGACGACCACCTGGGGGAGGCAGAAGAAGCCTGTTTTCTGAAGAATAAGAAAGGGCAGTGATCAATATGGTTATAGCCAACAACACGATTTGCTTACTGGAGATGCAACAGAGGGTTATTGAGGACGAAGAAATTGTCCGAGGGACTGATGCAGTCAGCATTTCCAGGATCCCATCGAGCCATCGAATACGCTGAAGGAAAGCATCAAGGATTTGAACTTAACGTGCCGCTACAGAAAGCCAATGTAGCGATCTGAAAAGAAGAGCGACGTGTGCCCACCTTGGTGTGTTGAATACCAGATGTGCCACTGGATTTTGAATCATTTGCGGTGGCTTGGTGGCACACAGCTCAACTCTGAGGCTACAGTGGCCTCAAAGCCCCCACTTTTCTTGATTTCCCTGTCTGCTCAGTTAGTTTAAAAATGTAAATCAAACAATTCAGACATTGTGATCAAAGTGCACATTGCAGACTTTCATTTAAGGGGATTTACAGACACTGCGGTGGGTTGGCACCCTGCCTGGGATTGGTTCCTGCCTTGTGCCCTGTGTTGGCTGGGATTGGCTCCAGCAGACTCCCGTGACCCTGTGTTCAGATTCAGCGGGTTAGAAAATGGATGGATGGATGGATTTACAGACATTTTGGTCACACAACGCTTTCCTACATGATCCCCCCATTTCAGATTACCATAATGTTTGGTGAAGTTGGATGAGTTTAAATACTTGGGATCAACAGTACAGAGTAACGGGGAGTGTGGAAGAGAGGTGAAGAAGAGTGATTTGTGACAGACGTATATCAGCAAGAGTGAAAGGGAAGGTCTACAGGACAGTAGTGAGACCAGCTATGTTATATGGGTTGGAGATGGTGGCACTGACCAGAAAGCAGGAGAGAGAGCTGGAGATGGCAGAGTTAAAGATCCTAAGATTTGCATTGAGTGTGACAAGGATGGATAGGATTAGAAATGAGGACATTAGAGGGTCAGCTTAGGTTGGATGGTTGGGAGACAAAGTCAGAGAGGCGAGATTGCGTTGGTTTGGACATGTGCAGAGGAGAGATGAGGGGTATATTGGAAGAAGGATGCTAAAGACAGAGCTGCCAAGCAAGAGGAAAAGAGGAAGGCCTAAGAGGAGGTTTATGGATGTGGTGAGAGAGGACATGCAGGTGATGGATGTAACAGAACTGCAGACTTTCATTTAAGGGGATTTATAGACATTTTGGTCACACAACGCTTTCCTACATGAATCCCCATTTCATATTACCATAATGTTTGAGGGGTGGCATGGTGGCGCAGTTGTAGCCTCGCAGTAAGGAGACCTGGGTTCACTTCCCGGGTCCTCCTTACATGGGGTTTGCATGTTCTCCCTGTGTCCGTGTGGGTGCTCCGGTTTCCTCCCACAGTCCAAAGACATGCAGTTAGGTACATTGGCAATCCTAAATTGTCCCTAGTGTGTGCTTGGAGTGTGTGTGTGTGTGGGATTTGTTCCTGCCTTGTGCCCTGTGCTGGCTGGGACTGGCTCCAGCAGACACCCATGACCCTGTAGTTAGGATATAGTGGGTTGGATAATGGATGGATGGATAATGTTTGGGATGCAGCAATCGCAGGTCTATTAAAGCCATTGTCATATTTAAGACTTGCCGCATATCTCAGCATGCGATGATTGCTTGAAGTCTGCCATTCCTTGACATCATCAATTGCTGAGGATCTCCTCTGGTGATGTTCCACCAAGCTTCTAAAGCAGCCATCTTCAGCTCCTGCTTGTTTCAGGGGGCTTGTCGCCTTAAGTTTTTTGTTCAGTATATGGACGGCCAGTTCAATCGGATTGAAATTGGTGAGACTGGCTTGGCCATTCAAGAATTCTCCACACTCCTGTGTGGCCCCAGCAGTCTGTTTGGCTCATTATCTTGTTTTAGAATGAAGCGCCATCCACCGCGTTTGGAGGCATCTACTGGGAACTGAGCAGATCAGATATTTCTCTACATCTCAGAATTCAGTGTGCCATCAGCAGTTCCATTATCAATGTAGAGAAGTGTGCCAGGACCTGTGGCAGCCATACATGCCCAAGCCGTAACACCCGCAGCACCTCCATGTTTAACAGATGAGGTGGTCTGTTTTTGATCTCGGGCAGCTCCTTCTCATCTCCACACTTTGCTGTCGTTATCACTCTGATACAGCAGGTTCATCTTTGTCTCATCTGTCCACAAGACCTTTTTTCAGAATTCTGCAGGCTCTTTGAAGTCCTTTTTCACAAACTGTCATCTGGCCATCCTGTTTTTGTGGTCTCCATCTTGCAGTGTGGACTCTGTATTTCTGTTCATGAAGATAGTCTTCTCTGATGCGTCCACATCCGCCCCCTGAAGTCTGTTTCTGATCTGTCGGACAGGCATATGGGGTTTTTTCTTGACCATAGTGAGGATTCTTCTGTCCTCAGCAGTGGTGGTCTTCCTTGGCTTACCATTCCCTCTGTGATTACTCAGCTCACTGGTGTGTTCTTTCTTCTTCATGATATTCCAGACAGTTGATTTTGGTCATCTTAAGGTGTTTCTTCTTGTTTTTCAGCCTTATAATGGCTTCTTTGACTTTCATTAGCACAGCTCTTGTCCTCAGGTGGAACAATGGCAACTACAGACTCCAAAGGGTAGAAGTAAGCTGAGGTGTCTTATGAAGCCATGAAACCCACCTGAGGAATCACAAACACCTGAGATGCTAATTGTTCCAAACATTATGGTGCCCTGAAATGTGGTACCATGTAAAAAAAGTATTGTCTAACCAAAATGTGTGCAAATCCCCTTAAATAAAAGTCTGTAATGTGCTCTTGAATCACAATGTGTGAATTGTTTGATTTTTAAATTTAAACTGTGTCTTTGTCCCAAACATTATGGAGGACACTGTATGTCCCCACCACGTCTGTTCAGTCTGATTGATTTAGAGACATTCACTTCAGTGTCACTTGGCATTAGATCACCTTGATTCTTCTATCTTGTGCCCCATATGGACAAATGTCAGACATGGAGATTGGTTAATTAACTCTCACCAACCCTGATAAAGTCATATATAATAAATATGACCATCAGAAAATACACAGTGACCACCCTAATGGACACCTAATGTCACCCGGTGGTCTGACACCAGCTCTGAGGCCAGTCTCCTTCGATCTGCTCACTGTGTCTGGAACGCGTATTACAAAACGGCATGTGGTTTTGTCTGTCAGCTCTTGTGGTGTCTCATTTCCTCATCACAATTTTGCAACTCGGTGCTTGTGTTGTAAAAGATTTGTTTAGATGTCTTTTGCAAAAAAAAAAAAAAAAGCCTTTTTTTGTCCTCGGAGTTCATGTGCATTTTATTGCACCTGCCTGGAAAGCCTTAGAGCCTTGGGGTCCTCAATGTGCCAGCCACCAGTAGCGCCCCCTGTGTCCTCACTAAGGAGCTCTTTTTCAAATGAGCTCTGTCATCAACCACACTTGTCTTTCCTTCACATTTCCTTTTTATCTTCATTTCCTCCTCCAGTCTCTCCATCTTTTCAGTCCAGACACTCTTCTCTCGACTCGGCTATCTTCGCTTTATAATCCCAACAGGAAAACACCAGACAGTTTTTCAGATTTGTCCTCTCAAGTACCTTACATTGGCTCTTTCTTTCACTTTTGTACATGGTCTGTTTTTGGACATTGTGATCTGTAGCGATAGGAGGGAGTGGGTTGAGGAGACCCTGGAGAGGTGGAGATATGAGGAGGAGAGGAGAGGAATGAAAGTCAGTAGGAAGAAGACAGAATTCATGGGTGTAAATGAGAGGGAGGTAAGTGGAATGGTGAGGATGAGGGAGTAGAGTTGGTGAAGGTGGAGGAGTTTAAATACTTGGGATCAACAGTACAGAGGGAGTGTGGAAGAGAAGTGAAAAAGAGAGTGCAGGCAGGGTGGAGAAGAGTGTCAGGAGTGATGTGTGACAGACGGGTATCAACAAGAGTGAAAGGGAAGGTCTACAGGACGGTAGTGAGACCAGCTATGTTATATGGGTTGGAGACAATGGCACAGGAGACAGAGCTGGAGGTGGCAGAGTTAAAGATGCTAAGATTTGCATTGAGTGTGACGAGGATGGACAGGATTAGAAATGAGGACATTAGAGGGTCAGCTCAGGTTGGACGATTGAGAGACAAAGTCAGAGAAGTGAGATTGCGCTGGTTTGGACGTGTGCAGAAGAGAGATGCTGGGTATATTGGGAGAAGGGTAGTAAGGATAGAGCTGACAGGAAAGAGGAAAAGATGAAGGCCTAAGTGAAGGTTTATGGATGTGGTGAGAGAGGACATGCAGGTGATGGGAGTGACAGAACAAGATGACGAGGGATAGAAAGATATGGAAGAAGATGATCTGCTGTGGCAACCCCTAACAGAAGCAGCCGAAAGTAGAAGAAGAAAAATATTTAGTCCTGACCTTCTTAATCTTGTATTACACACATGGGGAGATAGCAGCTCCATTTCTGCTTTAGTGGCCAGTGACGACACACAAATCGAGATTAATGTCATTGAGTATGTGATAGAAAACTGAAGAAGATACTTAAGAAGAAAAAGCTGAGGGATGTTCTAAACATTTTATGAATAAGTTAAACAGAAGAGTCTATTGTTTATTCTGCGGAACATCTGGTTGGGTTTGTGCCATGCTGTGCTGGATTCTGATGTATCCAACAATTAAAATCATCAATGCAGACAATCAATTTGTCAAGAGGGCATAAATCACCATGGGAATCTGCAACATTCAGTTCCATGCCGTCTGATGGCATGAACGAGAGGAAGCACGTGCAAAATAAACAGGCATGGAGCCAAGACAGAGCCTTGAGGAGCACCACGTGAAATGTGAATTTCTGTAACAGAAAATCTCTGATCGAGGGAGAGTGGTCCCCTGCACAACTAGGATAAAAGCATCAGTCATCGGTCTAAAGGGAGTGTGTGATCAAGGGTACCAAATGCTGCAATTAAATCAGGTCACACTAGAATTCAGGCTTCTTTAAGTCCACGTTCAAGTGAATGTCATTTATAAGTTTAACAAGAACAACTGCAGTGCTATGATGGTCACGTAAGCCAGATTGAAGATTCTCCAGAATTTTGGTCCAGTCAGGATGAATATTCATTTGTTGTGATGATACATATCAATATTTGCAACTTTTTTAATTATATTATTAGTATACCAGTAACAGCGCACTACACGATAACGTGCAGTGAATCCACTTGACGTGAGCATTCCTAGTTTTCATCCTCTTTCTTTCTCTGTACGTTTAGCATTCGTTTGCTTAGAGGTTGATGCGCTTACTGCTTTCTGAGCAGCTCTTCTTTTCTCCACCCTAGCGACCCGCTTCTTCTCTTCTTTCGTCGCCATCTTTTCACGTTAAAACGGATTAAGTCAGTGTTTGTGTTGCAATTACTTAGTGCGTTTTCTTTAATTTTTCATTTAAGCTGGCACTTAAGTCTTCAATCTGCCTCAAGAGTGATTTAAGATATGAAGAGGTAGGGGAAGTGACGGCGAAGGTGGTAGGGATGAGAACAGCGTTTGTACGCATGCGCCGCACGGCCATCCTGCTGGCCGCTGCCGAGAGTTGATTCTACAATAAAATAAAAAGAGGAATAACCTTGGAGGTCAATTATCACCCCAACAGCGGACAGTAGACGTCACGTAGTATATGTGTACCAAATTTCAAGTCAATAGGTCAAACAGTTTGCGAGCTACAGGTGATTTAAAATCCTGGAGAGACAAACAAACAGCCACGGTAGCGTTTTATATAAGAAGATACATATGCCATGTCACACACGTGTGCATGGGAGGCAACTAGAAGGACCAAAGGAACTTAATACCACGCCAGGCCAGGGGGTGATGGGGGGCAGTAAACGTTTCCCTTTTATCTTTGCAGACCAGATACGGGAAAATCCACCTGATTCTGATGACCTCACTTCTGGCTCCAGCCCCCAAGAATGTCCCTTCTGGTCCCGGGCCCCCAAAAACATCACTTCCAGTTCCAACCCAAAGAACATTACTTTTGGTATCCCGGGCCCCCGATGACGTCACTTCCAGTTCCGGGCCCCCCAAGAACCTCATTTCTGGTTCCGACCCCAAGAACATCACTTCCAGTTTTCGGACCTCCGATGACGTCACTTCCGCCAATCTGCCTTAAAAGTAAAACAACCTCCACTTTGAATTCAGTTCTGTTTTGGACTCAACCTGTCCACTTCTGTGCTACCAAGCCTCCATTTTTGCAGCCCTAGTCAAGTATACGGATGGCTGCCCCAAAATATTTTTGGTGTCAAGGTCTATTCATTTCACAGTCAAAAGGATGTTTTGAATATCAAGGATTGTAATATGAAGTTTATTTTGGTGTTATCTTGCTTCTATCAAAGGGTCAGTTTTGTTTTCATTTTGCTGCAGTGCCATTTTGTTTTTTTACAGGCCGTGTCGAATTGAGACATTTTGTTTCACTTAACGGCTTAGAAACTGTTCCAAGAATTTTCCGTGATGTGCTCTTGTGTGATGTCATCTGGGCAATGGTAAAACGAGTGCCCACATTAGTCCTTCAGACAAACTTCATACTTTGACTTCAGCGTGTCACTACACTGGAGTTCAATCAGCTTCGTTTGGAGGTTAGTTGGTGCGCTTTCCACGTCAACTGCAAACGGATTACTAAGCAGTAAAAACCTACATTTCTGGGCATCAAAGTCGGAAAATCGCCAGGTAAACTTGGCGCTGAGTAAGCCGAGTTTTTCAGTAAACTGTGCACTTGGGAACACGGCGGTAGAGTTCTGCATTTTTATGGTTTGGCTCCTTCACATCAAGAGGAGTCAGGTGAGGTGGCTCGGGCATCTGATCAGGATGCCTCCTGGACACCTTCCTGGTGAGAAAACCCCGGGGAAGATCCAGGACACGCTGGAGGGACTATGTCTCCCGGCTGGCCTGAGAATACCTCGGGATTCCCTCGGAAGAGGTAGAAAAAGTGGCAGGGGAGAGTGAAGTCTGGGTATCTCTGCTCAAGCTGCTGCCCCCATGACCCGTCCTTGGATAAGCGGAAGAGGATGGATGGATGGTTTGGCAGCAAGGAAAATGGCCCAGGTTTCCTTGCAGCATCTGAGTCTCCCACAGGCACAATTTTGTTTTAAAAGCCCTCACTGTGGCGTAAATGTCTGTGATGACACGTCCACCGCCCCTGAAACTGCAGGTTCAGCACATCGAGATGGCTCGTGATGTCACAGAGAAATGCCAGCTTAGACAGAAACTCCTTATCCTGGAGCTCTGCTGTGTTTTCCCTTTGCTTTCTAGAAACTGACAAATTTCCTCACATCTGTTCAGTACTTTTCCTCTGCTTAACCATCTCGCCTCTGTGTGATACGACACGTCTGCTTATTCCAAACAACACTCCTCCAGAAAAGACTTGAACTGGCGGCGATTCAAACCTTTAGCTCTTATAAAGTTAACTACTCGTGTTATGGTGCTCATAACATGTTCCATCTTCAGGGCTTTGCCACACAACGATTCCTGGTGTATGATGCCGTGATAAACAGTTAGCTCACCTGCACAGTTCTCTCCCCGCATCTTCTCCCAAATTCTGGCCACCAATCCACTCTTTTGACCGCACATCGCGGGCGCACCATCTGTCAATAGTGCCATAAGTTTATCCCAAGGCAGCCTCATTTGAGTTACACATTTGGAAACCAATTCAAAGATTTATTTTGCTGTGGTTGTACCATGTATTGATTTTAATCCCAAAAGTTCCTCCGTGACGCACTGATTTGAGTCCACTCCACGGATGAAGACTGACAGCTGGGCAGTATCAGATGTGTCGCTGCTCTCATCCACAGCAAGGGAGAATGCGATGAAATCTTTTCCCTTTTCCATCAGCTGTTCATATAGATTTGTGGCAAGATCACATGTATGATCAGCTACTGCGTTTCTGCTAAGGCTCACATTTAAAAATGCTGGCCTTTTATCTGGGCACACGACATGGCATACTTTGATCATGCACTTTTTGACAAACTCTCCCTCATTAAAGGGCCGGGCTGATTTTGCAATCTCTGCTGCCACGATAAAACTAGCCTTTACAGCAGCCTCACTTTGTGATATGGCTTTTATGAACATAGTCTGTCGTGAAACCTAACTTCTTTTCATCTCCTCTACTTTTTGGCGCTTTTGCGCTATGTTGAGGTCCTTGTACTTGGCGTGGTGTTTCGTTTCATAGTGTCTTCTTATGTTATATTCTTTGGTTACAGCTGCATTGGCTCCACACACAAGACAAACAGGTCTGTCCTTTACATTTGTGAACAGATATTCTGCTTCCCACTTTTCTAGAAAGCTTCTGTTTTCCACCTTTCCTTTGGCCATTTTTGGAAGGGGTGGCCCAATGTGACTGGTAGCATGAGGTCGCTAATGAATGTCAACAGAGGAGGGGGTGCTTGTGGGTTTTGATTGAAGCGCCAACGCACCAGCAGAGCATTCTGGGATTTGTAGTATTAGCGGAGTCCCAAATATAATTACACTGCGGGCCAAATTTGGCCCGTGGGCCTGAGTTTGACATCCATGCTTTAAAGCACAGGTGTCAAACTCCAGGCCTGGAGGGCCGCAGTGGGTGCAGGTTTTCTTTCTAACCCTTTTCCTAATCAGTGTCCAGTTTTCACTGCTAATTAACTTCTTTTCCCTCTATTTTAATAGCTCCGTTTTTAAGGACTAAGTCTTCTGAATTGATTATTTTCTTCATTAAATGACAGCCAAACAGAAATGAGACATGAAACGAGCCAACAGATGACCAGCTAAATTGGGGCTTCAAACTCCAACCAGTTCCTTAATGAGAAGCTGATTCTTGCTGTTAATTAAACCCGTAAGTCAATTCCATGGTTTGTTGCTGCTCTCTTTCTGCCACAGCAGACATTTCCAAAACTGATGATATGCTGTTTTTTTCTAAGAACTCCTAAAATGTTTTGGTAACCTGAGGGATCAACCTTACTGAGACCTTCATCTTTATTTTCAGATTTTGTTTGATGGGTACAGGTGAGCTGCTCATGCCCTGCTTGTTTTATGTCTCATTACTGTCCAGCTGCTAATTAAGGAAAAAACAACTAAGGGGCCTGAGTCAAGCTAATTAAAGCGAAGGCTAAAGAAGTTAATTAGCATCAAAAACTGGTCACTAAATAAGAAGATGGTTAGAATGAAAACCTGCAGCCACTGTGGCCTTCCAGGACTGGAGTTTGACACCCCTGCTTTAAAGGAAGCGACTGAGGAGGTGCTACTGAAGGTTATTATAGTTTTGCCTTTTTATATTCATTTTTATTTCAGTTTAGTTTTAGTTTTCCTTCATCGTGTATTTTTAGTTTCAGTTTAGTTTTTATTTCACAAAGACATTTCTATTTTATTTTTATATATATTAGTTTCAGTTAGTTTTAGTAATTATGGCATGGAGCGCCTACGGAGTTTTGTGTCACAATCAGACAGAACACTTATTACTTAACAGATTTGGATATGGCGGTGAGGCATCTTTCTTTCTGCAGAATAAAAGAGAGAGAGAGGTTAGTACCCCGCCAATCCCTTCTGACATGCGTTTTCACGCTACAGTTTAGGTCCTTACGCAGCCCCCTAATCGCACGTGCGTGACATGACCCCCGCCACTCAGCCCAGACCCATCGGGTCAGGCGGCCCGAACCGAGAGGTCGTGAACCTAGGAGAGGGTATCGGCGTTGTCTTGAAGGGGACCCCGACGATAAGCGACAGTAAACTTGTAAGGCTGCAGGTCCAAAAACCACCTGGTGACTCGGGGGTTCGACTCCTTATGAAGTGCCATCCACTGCAAGGCAGCATGGTCTGTCACTAGAGTGAACTCACGACCCAACAGATAGTACCTCAGATGAGTCACCGCCCACTTAATAGCCAAGGCCTCACTCTCCACAGCCACATACCTGGTCTCCCGGTCCAACAGTTTCTGGCTTAGGTAGAATATGGGGTGTTCGACAACATCGATACTCTGTCTCAGCATGGCGCCCAGGCCTGTGTCCGAAGCATCGGTCTGGAGAACAAAAGGCAAAGAAAAGTCAGGGGTTTTTACTATAGGTGCCGATGTCAGGGCTTTCTTCAGGTCACCAAATGCCTGTTCCATCTTGTCGTCCCATACCACATATAAAGGAGCCCGTTTCTTTGTGAGATTAGTCAAGGGCGCTGCCCTTTCGGAGAAACGAGGCACGAACCGACGGTAATACCCTGCTAACCCCAAGAAGGCTTGTACCTGTCTCTTGGTAATCGGACGGGGCCATTCCAAGATGTCTTTTATTTTGAACCATTGTGGTTTTACTTGTCCTCACCCCATTAGGTAATCCAAATATTTGGCCTCCTTTAAGCCGAAGAAACACTTGCGGGGATTACTGCGGAGGCCGGCTTTCGCTAGCATAGAGAGAACAGAAAACACCTGCAATATATGGTCCTCCCAGGTTCCAGAATAAATGACGACGTCATCCAGGTAGGCGGCACAATAGGACTGAGGGGGCCTGAGCACTCTATCTACCAGACGTTGGAAGGTCGCATGTGCCCCGTGCAGTCCAAATGGGAGGACCTTATATTGCCAATGTCCACTAGGGGTACTAAAGGCAGTTTTTTCTTTCGCAGATGCCGCTAAGGGAATTTGCCAGTACCCTTTGGTCATATCAAGAGTAGTCAAATAACGAGCCATACCCAATCGCTCAATAAGGTCATCGACCCGAGGCATTGGGTAAGCATTGAATTTGGAGACCTGGTTAAGATGTCTAAAGTCATTGCAGAATCTCCATGAGCCATCTGGTTTGGAAACGAGGACGATAGGGCTGCACCAGGGATTTCCAGTTCTACCATTTATGTATATATTATATATATATATATATATACACTCACCTAAACGATTATTAGGAACACCATACTAATACGGTGTTTGACCCCCTTTCGCCTTCAGAACTGCCGTAATTCTACGTGTCATTGATTCAACAAGGTGCTGAAAGCATTCTTTAGAAATGTTGGCCCATATTGATAGGATAGCATCTTGCAGTTGATGGAGATTTGTGGGATGCACATCCAGGCCATGAAGCTCCCGTTCCACCACATCCCAAAGATGCTCTATTGGGTTGAGATCTGGTGACTGTGGGGGCCATTTTAGTACAGTGAACTCATTGTCATGTTCAAGAAACCAATTTGAAATGATTCGAGCTTTGTGACATGGTGCATTATCCTGCTGGAAGTAGCCATCAGAGGATGGGTACATGGTGGTCATGAAGGGATGGACATGGTCAGAAACAATGCTCAGGTAGCCCGTGGCATTTAAACGATGCCCAATTGGCACTAAGGAGCCTAAAGTGTGCCAAGAAAACATCCCCCACACCATTACACCACCACCAGCAGCCTGCACAGTGGTAACAAGGCATGATGGATCCATGTTCTCATTCTGTTTACGCCAAATTCTGACTCTACCATTTGAATGTCTCAACAGAAATCGAGACTCATCAGACCAGGCAACATTTTTCCAGTCTTCAACTGTCCAATTTTGGTGAGCTTGTGCAAATTGTAGCCTCTTTTTCCTATTTATAGTGGAGATGAGTGGTACTTGGTGGGGTCTTCTGCTGTTGTAGCCCATCCGCCTCAAGGTTGTGCGTGTTGTGGCTTCACAAATGCTTTGCTGCATACCTCGGTTGTAACG
>JANRMT010028174.1:4177248-4193229 GCA_026402145.1 Polypterus bichir lapradei
TGCCTTGTCTCTATTCTCACCCCCAGACATCCTCTGTTCCTGTTGGGGGTCCCGCTCCCGAGGCGCACCTCTGTGAAGAGGGAGATTTTCTATTCTTTTAACTGAGAAACAGAACTGTCCCCAAAGACTACACATGAAGCTCGATTGACTCCTGAAAGAGACTTGTGTTTGAAGTGTCTGAATAAGGTCTCTGTCTCTAAAATCTCCTGTGCATCTGTGCAACTTTGTGACCCAAGTGTGACAGCGTATGTGGATTTCACTTTCACCAAACAACAAATCTTTTAATTCTCGCAGATACGCCTTATCATTGGGAAGAAACACTACTTAGAGGAATCAGATGAATTAGACGATCTACAAGTCTCCGACTTAAAAGTTTAAATCGGAACGATATATTAGCTCTTTTCGCTGTTACATTATTTCACCGAGTAATAATTTCCATTTAGGGGGGCACAGTTGGTAGCAGTGCTGCCTTGCAGTTAGGAGACCTGGGTTCTCCCTGCATGGAGTTTGCATGTTTTCCCCGTATCTGCATGGGTTTCCTCCCACAGTCCAAAGACATTCAGGTTAGGTGCACTGGCGATCCTAAATTGTCCTTGGTGTGTGGGTGTGTGCGCCCTGCAGTGGGCTGACGCCCTGCCTGGGGTTTGTTTCCTGCCTTGCGCCCTGTGCTGGCTGGGACTGGCTCCAGCAGACCCCCATGACCCTGTAGTTAGGATATAGCGGGTTGGATGATGGATGCATGGATGGATAATTTCCATTTGTTTAAGCTAATGTGATCTTTACTATTATTTTTTATAAGCTTTCAAATTCTCGTACTTTCATTATATCTAACCTGCTCATATCTAACCAGCTCTGTGTGTGTATCGCGCCAACGTTTTTGAATTCTTTACAACATTCTACTTTGTCATCTACTCTTTGTCTTGCTGGACGTGAAAGTGTCTCTCTGAGAAAGTCGCGTCTCGTCTCAAGATTTTTTTTATATAATAGAGAGATAGTATATTAATAAGAGTTGCATCAATCACAGTGGTAGTGCTACTTTTTTCTGCCCCTGATTAGGACAATTCTTAAACTTGGCAGGTTTTGTGATGTAATTTTTGTTATGCATTATCCAAGTAAAAAAGAAATAAAAAAAAAAAAAAGAAATTAAACTTCTCACATGTTAACCATTTAGTACTGTGATGGATGGCCAGGACGCCCCTGCAGCTTATGTTCCAGGGGAGCAAGCATGGGCAACCCGATATCTCCCCCTGAATGCTAAATGGCAGACCCCCTTGGTTGCAGCGGTGCCTTGGCCTCCCACAAGGCTTCATGGGGGTTGGAGTTTGGTGCAGCCCTGTTGGGTTCTGCAGGTGCTGCCAGGGGGTACTGCAGCAGGAGCTGGGCACTGGTTTCGCCACACCCGGAAGTGCAGCCGGATGTCGGCAATCAAGTACCTGGAGCACTTCTGGGAGCCCAATAAAAAGAGCCAGCAACCACCACTCATGGGACAGAGTCGGGAGGGAGAAGGACAAAGCTTAGAGGAGGAGTGGTGGTGCCGAAAGAGAGGAGCGTGGTGTGCTTATCGGTGTTCTTGTACACTTGGGACTGTGTTGTGCCTGTGGGGATTACGGGGAAGACGTGCCCCACAGGTGAAGAACAATAAAAGTCTGTTTATTTTATACGTGCCTCCCGTGTCCATCTGTGTCGGGTCAGGCATTTATATAGCACCTTGTTACAGTACATAACAGGTACAACTGACAAGACATCTTACTTTTATTAAATCTTGGAGGTTGTAGAGCTGTAGACACGGTATCACCATCTTCTAAAATAGGAATTTCTGGTTAGCACAAAATGTCACAGATGACCAGTTGATATTCAAATTTTGAGAAAATTTACGTCTTTCTCATTCTCTCTTCCTTGTGCTTTCTGGATCTGTGTTCTGGTCGAAGCAAGTAGTCATGAGGCTTCTTGTATGAATCGGAACAACAACACCAAAAATGGCTTTTCTAAATGTGTGATGCCACCAAAATCAGCAACAATTGTACTAAGTTGGGGCTCTTCAATTACATGTCTGTTATACCTTCATTGTTACCACTCTTTAATTTAATATTGTTCTTTATCAGTATGCTGCTGCTGGAGTGTTTGAATTATAATAAAGCTATCTATCTATCTATCTATCTATCTATCTATCTATCTATCTATCTATCTATCTATCTATCTATCTATCTATCTATCTATCTATCTATCTATCATTATTAACATGATGTGTGTTTAAATTACTGTTGGCCTTGGATGGTCCATAACACACTCCTAAAATAAGGCCTCTTTCCCTAATGCTTTCCAGGCAAAGCCGCATGTTCTCTTTAAGATGGGACTCATCGCCTGAATGAAGAGGACTTGTATTTAAATTCTATTTGACATGAACAGCAACTCCACCTCATTTTTTGTTCTGTCTATCCTTCCTAAAAATGTGTATCACTCTATGTTCTTCTCATCCCCTTCTTTATTATGTAGCCAGGTTTCAGTTACTGCTATAATATCAAACTTGTCCTCCTCTACATACAACCCCAACTGATTTGTTTTATTTTTGACACGCCTAGCATCGAATCAAGCTATTTTTAATGTGCTAATCACTTTACTTTCACATGTAAACATTGGGTTAGAGTTTATTTTACTATGCAAATTTATTTCTACAATCTTGAATGTTCTTGCATTTACAGTTCGAAACTTGTCTTGTCATAAACTCCCTGCTCCCTCACATCCCCATATAACCTCATTTAAACATTCCTCGACTAACCTACTCATACACCTCCCCAGCACATTGGTGCCCCTCCAGTTCAGAAGTAACCTGTCATGGATGATCAGGTCCCATCTGTTCCAAATGGCTTCCCAATGCCCCATAAACTTGCACCCTTTTGTTCTGCACCATGATTTGAGCAACACATTTATTATTTAATCTCCTCAATCTTACCTGGGCTGGTGTGTGGCATAGGCAGAACATTAGAGAAGACTACCTTGTCAGTTCTGCTCTCCAGCCTCCTTAACTGTTCTACTTCATGACAGCCTCAATCTATCCAATCTTAAAACAAAACTTGCTAAGTGAATATCTGCTGTTGATTAAATTCTTATTGTCTTATCTGTTCCTACAGCCATATAGGAAAGACTGTTTTTAATAAGAAACCCCAGTGGAATTTCAAGCACATGAGAAAAACACCCCAGAACCCCATATGGGTTTGAGTCCTCATAGGATAATGGCGCTTAACTACTTTAAATACCAAAAACGTGTCTCATGACTGGTAAGTCTTAATAGGTGGCTCAATCCCGTGTCTTTTTTAATTCAATCAGATGTCAGTGGAGAGACATGTGGAAGAAAATGAGAAAAGCTTCACTGATCTTATCCAATGCATTGGAGAAGCCCAGAAGAAATTAACTGAGAGTATCAGAGAAACAGAGAAGATGGAAATAGAGAAGAATAAAAGAGTCGCAGAACAACTGGAGAAGGACATTCAGGTGCTGGACATAAATAAGAATTGCAGAGCTTAGTGAGCTTTCAACAATCAAGGATCACATCCTCTTTCCTGCAGGTGAGTTCAGCTCCTCGTAAGAAATCACATCAGACTGGGGCGTGTGGGACCTGAGAACATTTTAGAAGAAATTCAGAAGATCTGAGGGGTTTTTACAAATGGCAAGAACAGGCCATTCGACCCGACGCAGAAAGTCTTTTCATATCCTCCTAATATTGTCAAAATGTACAAAAGTCTGTGTTTTTGCTTTCATCTGTAGTTTTTCCATGTATCTACACCTGTTTGTGCGAGGAACTAAATTTGCATGAAATTTACTCTCAACTATAAAGATTCCACCCGACAAAAGTTGTTATATACAGGTTCTGGTCATAAAATTAAAATCACATGACAAAGTTGATTTCAGTTATTCCATTCAAAAAGTGAAATGTGTATATTGGATTCATTCATTACACACAGACTGATGTATTTCAAATGTTTATTTCTTTTAATTTTGATGATTATAACTGACAACTAATGAAAGACCCAAATTCAGTATCTTGGAAAATTAGAATATTGTGAAAAGGTCCAATATTGAAGACGCCTGGTGCCACACTCTAATCAGCTAATTAACTCAAAACACCTGCAAAAGCCTTTAAATGGTCTCTCAGTCTAGTTCTGTAGGCTACACAATCATGGGGAAGACTGCTGACTTGACAGTTGTCCAAAAGACGACCATTGACACCTTGCACAAGGAGGGCAAGACACAAAAGGTCATTGCTAAAGAGGCTGGCTGTTCACAGAGCTCTGTGTCCAAGCACATTAATAGAGAGGCGAAGGGAAGGACAAGATGTGGTAGAAAAAAGAGTACAAGCAATAGGGATAACCGCACCCTGGAGAGGATTGTGAAACAAAACCCATTCAAAACTGTGGGGGAGATTCACAAAGAGTGGACTGCAGCTGGAGTCAGTGCTTCAAGGACCACCACGCACAGACGTATGCAAGACATGGGTTTCAGCTGTCACATTCTTTGTGTCAAGCCACTCTTGAACAAGAGACAGCGTCAGAAGCGTCTCTCTTGGGCTAAAGACAAAACTGCTGATGAGTGGGCCAAAGTTATGTTCTCTGATGGAAGAAAATTTTGCATTTCCTTTGGAAATCAAGGTCCCAGAGTCTGGAGGAAGAGAGCAGCTTCCTGCTGCTGATGAACTTTATGGAGATGCAGATTTGATTTTCCAACAGGACCTGGCACCTGCACACAGTGCCAAAGCTACCAGTACCTGGTTTAAGGACCATGGTATCCCTGTTCTTGATTGGCCAGCAAACTTGCCTGACCTTAACCCCATAGAAAATCTATGCGGTATTGTGAAGAGGAAGATGCAATACGCCAGATCCAACAATTCAGAAGAGCTGAAGGCCACTATCAGAGCAACATGGGCTCTCATAACACCTGAGCAGTGCCACAGACTGATCGACTCCATGCCACGCCGCATTGCTGCAGTAATCGAGGCCAAAGGAGCCCCAACTAAATACTGAGTGCTGTACATGCTCATACTTTTCATGTTCATACCTTTCAGTGGGCCAACATTTCTAAAAATCCTTTTTTTGCATTGGTCTTAATTGATATTCTAATTTTCCGAGATACTGAATTTGGGACTTTCATTAGTTGTCAGTTATAATTATCAAAATTAAAAGAAATAAACATTTGAAATACATCAGTCTGTGTGTAATGAATGAATCTAATATACAAGTTTCACTTTTTGAATGGAATTACTGAAATAAATCAACTTTGTCATGATATTCTAATTTTATGACCAGCACCTGAACTCTGTTTACATTTTTAAACACCTCGGTCAGGTCACCTCCTAATGTCTCTATTCTAAAACTCGTCACATTCAAATCCTTCAAGCATCATAGTCCACTCTCGTCTATCTTCTCTTCACTTTCTCTTGTGCTGTTAGGTCATTTCAAAAGTATGGAGACATATGCTGCACACAATATTCCTGATGTGGACTCTCAAATGTGTTCTACAGGTTAAGGAGGTATGGAAGTATATTTATACAGGGTGGGACATAAAGATATCCTACTATTTGAAGGGGTATAAAAAATGTACAAAGTCATCTAAAAAAAATGCATATATTTCTGAAAAATACATAAGAAAAAGTTTTGTTTTAATGGGTTTTAAAAATCATATGTGACAAATGGTGGCCATCATTGACAATATATTGCTGAAGACATTCCCGGAAGATTTCCATCACTCTCCTGGGGACTCATGTATAAATGGCGAGTACACACAAAAATGTTGGGTACTCCTGTTTCCACACTCACATCACGAAGTATAAAACCTAAACTTGGGGTAAAACCACGCACATTTTCGCAGTAGCTCAAACTATGGAGTACGCAAGTTCTCTGCTCGGTTTTAAAGACTGGCGGCACCCAGCGTCAAAGCAATGCTACTGCTCCTGTGTGGTTTATCTTTCTTTTTTAGATCCACATCCCTGACGTGGCTTTATCATATACGCTGAAATTAATTGCATATTGTTCATTAGTTTAAGGCATCTGATTGTAATTAACCTGTAACAATATAATGGTCCACGGAATGGCCAAACTATTCCAAATACCATAGCTGCTTTAGCGTTACTTTCTCTGCACCTTCTTCTTCTTCTTTCAGCTGCTCACGTTACGGATTGCCACAGCGGATCATTTTTTTCCATATTACTCTCACTGGGCACCACTCGGAGTATTTATATCACTGTATCTGAGTGGGGAATCACAGCTCTACAGCAGCTGATCGGAAAGAGAATTAATCGGGATACAGCATCAAGCACACGCTGCCTCAGCCATGCTGTCTATTTGAACTGCTCTCATACGACAAATGCTTCAGAGCCTTTCCTGTACGGACCTCGCGGCTCAGAAACAACTTTCACCCGAAGAACTTTAAACGCACTCAATCAAGTGCTCCTTGTAGAACTGTTTGTACTTAATAAGTACAATTACCTCACTGTAAACTTGCAATGCAGTTATAATATTGCACAACCTGAGCCACTTTATAAAGCGCGTATTTACATATGATGACGTTATCATTTTTAAGATGAAATGCAGCAAAATATGTTTATTATATTATACAGATAAAATGTTAACATCATTTAAATAATCTATATTGTTAACAATTAAACATGTGAGGACACGGTGTCTCAGCGCTAGCGACGATCTGGCGACCCCGTTCAGGGATTGTTCCTGCCTCGCGCTGTATTCTTGCTGGGGCTGGTGCGACACTCGAAAAATAGATGGATAGAATAATTAAACATGTACTATGAAGATATTTCAATGTTCCTTAAAAGTTTTGAAGAATCGCCATTCTCAGCTTACAGATGGCTTAACATCTATTACAGAGATGATTGTGTGGTGATTGGGTATTTGGAGAAAGGAAAGGAAGGACAGGAATTGGAGGTTAGTACTTTTGAAAGAGACAGTAGTGCTGCAATAAATTATTTCATTGAAGGTTGAAACGGCACAGCAAGCATCTTGCGTGAGGCAGGAACAATCTCTGGACAGGGTGCCAGTTCATCACTATCACTGTGCCACAGTGTTCCCATGTTTAATACACGCTTTAATTCTTATTATCATGGAAATTATATCACGTATACATCTTAATATGTATGTATTCAGAGAACTGTAATATCCTGAATATAATGGATTCTGTGTCCTGTCCGAGGAAGAGAAAGCCCGTTTAAGAAGTACGTAGTGATTCACTCACACAGACAACATAGAAGAACACATAGAACAAAACAAAGAAAGCATTTAATGTGCTACTTTAGTTATAATGATATTTGAGAAAAGAAACTAGTAAATTAAACGATTTTAAGATGAAGTTTATGATGTTCTAATTTAATGACAAAATAAACTACGTGATTAAAGTGGAAATTTTAAGATTAAAGTTGACATTTCGAGCTGTTTTACCACTTCTTTTCTCTGTACCCTAATAAGCTTTCAAATGACACTCAGACGGTGGGCTACGACTCGCCTTTTCACGGCGACTTTGACATCTGACAACTTTTTTTTATTTCGGGTACTGTGCGACTTTGTGAACTTGAGCTTTCGAGTTTCTCCAACAAGCTATGTCACTCGATCAACTTCCTTTTGTTGTTTTTACCACTGCTTAAACCAACAAATAGTAAGTTTTTCTTTGCCTCGACTTGGTATTTGCTGAAATTCTTCTATTTCCCCCGTGCTTTTGCCATTGCCTTTTCGCAGAGCGCTGAGCTTAAGGGCTATTTATACTGATTTGCATATTCAAAGAGGCGTAATTCTGGGAGGAGTTTAGGAGTGGCAGCAGGCGCGTGCACATGTGTTACTTTTCACGCTGACTAGGATTTATGTAATGGAAGAACGTAGAAGTTGGTGTATGCAGAGATTTATGCATCTGGATTTTTTTGTGTGTATGAACATTTCAGCTTTTGTCCATACACCATGTTATAGTGTAAATTATACACATGGTGTTATGCATGAGGCCCCTGGTCATCTCGGGCGGAATGGCGCTGATTTCCTAACTGATCCTTTCCTTCAAATCCTTAAGAGATCGAAGACGATGTCACATGGGCTTAAATTTGGTGACCGTGCCGGCCACCCCACGTCTCCCCTTAAGGAGATCAAATGCTCGGGGAACGTTTCCCTTAACACTCTGAGCAAAAATCGTGCTGTGTGAGATATGGTCCCGTCCTGTTGAATCCACACATGTTCTGTTCTAGGTCTTCCAGGTGACTTTCTTTTCAGTGTAGTCCAAGTTGCCCGAAGGTTAGAAATCCATAGCAAAATCATTTTCCGATCTGGTACAGATGCATTTTGACTGAGCGTGAAGTGTGTATGGAATGCTCTCTGCGTCGCTGTCACAGATCGGGCGTTCTCATAATACGCTTGAACAACAATGCAACGATGTTCACCGGTCGAACTCATGATGGGTACTGAAAACAGTTGAGCCTATCCTACCAAATGAGACCTACCCCACCTCTCCACCCCACTACAGCCCGCACAGTTCTCCATCAAAATATGGGAGATCTTTATGCCTCACCCTGTACTTCATATATCGTGGGTGCTATATAACTCTGCTTTTAAGTAGCCTTCTCTACCCTGTCTAGATGGAGTGGAGCGCACAAAACCGCACAAGTCTTCATCACAGGTTACATTATCAAGCGCACTGTGTGATTATAATGAAGGGCGTTCTTGCTACTTTTAGAATTTTTTACATTTAAATTAATTAACTTCATCTCAGAACTCTGAAACTCCCAGTGCCTTGCCCTTTGACGGGTGAGCTTTGTTGGGCTGAATGGCCTGTTCTTGTCTAGAGTGTTCTAATGTTTTGTGTCAAGTCAGATCTGTGCCCTTTCGTCCACTTTTTCCTCAGTCCCCTTATCTACAGTATAATGACTTGGTTCTCATGCTTGAGTCCTGCTTGAATATGTTATTGAAAGTCATGTCGGTGATATCAAATGTCCCACTATACTGAATTACGCTGTCTTATAAATGAGAGGTGGCCTCCCCATTAAAATGCAGGTTGACTGTCTATCACACATGTGGCACTGCCACAAGATGTATTTTATTGATTTGTCTTCTGTCTCTCTCTGGTGTGTCATCCTAAATGTGAAACCATGTCTCCACCTGGGGCATGTAAGAAAAACTGAAGGGAATAAGACCGGTGTTGTGGGCAGACTACAATATTGAGGGTCTTTGTGCAGTATACTAATAATACTTTGCATTTATATAGCGCTTTTCTCACTACTCCAAGTGCTCAGCAAGAGGGCAGAGTCCCTTTTGGCATTTACGGAATTAAAACCGGCAACCTTCCGAGTGCCAGTGCAGATCCCTAGTCTCAGAGCCACCACTCCCACCTAATGATCAGTGGTGACGATTTCCAGGAGGCTGTCATGGTGATAGATGCCCACCTACAATTATATAAGGAGGTCAAAAAGAAAAGAATTAAGAAGCAAAATTAAATCCAAAGTTAATCACGGATGAAACAGATGTGAACTATCTAAGACCAATGAGAAGATTATATAACATTCTATTAGATCATTTTTGACCTGACATGGTACAGCAAGAAACAAACAGGACCTTTTGGAGGATTGAGATTGAGTGAGCTGTATACACTCTTTAAACTCTAGGATAGCACATCGGGCTTCTGCGGTTAAAGACCACCACTTCACGCTAAAAGTGACATAACATTGTGGACATTGTGTGTTGTCTACTGTCTAACATTTTTCCTCGTGTTATTTGCATACTGGATGTGTTGTGGAGTGGCGTTACGGATCTGATTGTTATTTATCTTTGTAACTTGTATGTAGTTCTGTATTGCATCTTATTCTCCGCTCTGTCAGTGTCACTAGGTCTTTTTTCTTTTTATTAACTGATTGATCATATTTAATCTGTCAGTATTACTGGAAGAGGTCCAGGGTCAGATGGAGGTTGACTTGTGATCTGAATCAAATACCACAGTCGAAGTGTAGTGAATTATAGCCGTATCCTCTGGGAAAGTGCAACGTGCTATACACTGATCCATTAAAGGTCTTCTAACAAATGTTTCTTTTTGATGGTCCTCTCTGAAATCTCATCTCCTCTTCTCTCCTGATGCAGTCTTTCAGTTCTCGGAGGGTCCATCCTGCTGATGAAGACTCGATCAGCTTCCCTATTACTACTGATTTGTCTTTGAAGGACCTGACACAGAAGCTATCATGTCTTATATTGAATCTGGAGAACATCAGCCAGTGTGAGATTGAGAAACTGACGGCATCAGGTAGAGTGTCTGGTCATGTTGTTATCGTATATTTTAGAAAGGCCAGAGTAACAATAAGTGGACATTCAGTGGTGAAATACAAGAAGGCGGCCTGGCCTGCTCTTTAACATTTATTTAGCATCCTTTGATATCAATGATGTTTTATTATACACAGTGTCCAGCTTAATGTTTGGGACAAAGACGCATTGTTCCTTGATTTGCCCTTCTGCTCCCCAGTTTAAAATTCGTCAGTTGTATATTGTAGACTTTCATTTAAGGGGATTTGTATGCATTTCAGCAGTCATTCTCAACTTTTTTTCTTTTTAATAAATGGTTGAATAAGAAACAAACATTTTAAGTAACTTTTTCTTATTGATGCATCATAAATTTTCAGAAGCCAACAAAGATCTTCATTACATTTTCAATTACCAATACCAAAAGCAAGTGGGCAAGAAAAAGTAAACCTTAACATGGCATAACGTTTTAAGAGCCAACAAAGATTCTCGACTAGCAAACAATATAAAAAATAAAACAAAAAAGCCAAATGGACAAAAGAGTAAACAAAATATATCTTAAACTTGTAAAAGCCAACAGAGATCTTTGTAAGATTTTTGACTTGCTAAAATACAGAAAATTCCAAATGGGCAAAAAAATAAACAACAAAATATAAATTTGCAAAAGCCAACAAATAGGTTTGATTTTTGTTCAGCTAGCAATAGGAAAAATGCTAAGTAGAGAAGAGAATAAAATTAGACAGCTCAGAAGAAAATAACAGTAGCAGCTGAACCTGATTTTTAATGTGAGCCTTGTGCTTGATGACTAGAAACTATTTTTTTTAATATCAGGATTAAAATTTATAAGGGACAGGCAAACATCTCCTCTCCTCAGCACATCCAGTCTGCTTCTGCTTTTCAATTTCGGTTGAACTGAAACTGCACTCAACTAGGTAGGATGTTGGAAAGCCAATAACACAAATTTGGACTTTTTCCCGAATCAAAATGTAGTTACTCTCTGTTTCTTGAAGTATCTAAAAATTATGCTGATCATTTTTAAACACTGCTTGGGCTCTCGAGCTGCTATGAAGATCTACTAATTGTTCCTCTAGCTCGACTTCTGCATTGTGGGCTGGGAAGTCATTCTGGGTCATTCATCTTAAACACGTTGCTGAAACGCTACTCCCATTCATTTTGAAAATTGTTAATGTGATTAATTTATTCAGTAAGATCTTCATCTTTCAAAAAATCAGCTATCATGGATAGTGAAGGGAACCGAACCAACATCCAGACGTCCGATATTCCAAAAAAATATTAAGCTTCCCAATTAAAGCTTTTATAACATCTTTGCCATTTATTCAATTTACGTTTTTCCCTTATGTCTATTTAGTGGCAATAATGAACTCTACCAGGGTTTTTCCTTTAAAAAAAGACTCTATATTTGTCCAAAGAGAGAAGAATCTGCTGAAACAATTCCATTTTGACATCCTTCAAACTTTGGTTTGGAGTAGAAGGCTTTCAAGTTTTTCCTTGTTTTCTTCACATAGCTCGCACTCTTTCTATGCTGTCCCCACCCCATTTTAGGGAGCCATAATATTAGGAAGACAGCAATGGCAGGTCTATTAAAGCCGTCATATTTAGTTCTTTGTTGCATATCCCTCACATATAATGACTGTTGAAGTCTGCGATTCATAGACATCACGAGGTGATGAGGATCTCCTCTGTTGACACTCTGCCAAGCTTCTAATGCAGTCCTCTTCAACTTCTGCTTCTTTCGGTTTGTTTGTCCCCTTAAGTTTTTCCTTCAGCTCAATTGGATTAAAATTGGGTGACTGGCTAGGCCATTTAAGAGATTCCTATTTTTTAGCTTTGATAAACTTCCTGTGTTTCCTCAGCAGTATGTCTGAGTTTAGTATCTTCTTGTAAGATCAAGCACTGTCGAATTAGTTTGGAGGCCTTTACTGAAACTGGAGCAGATCGAATGGTTCTGTACACCTCAGAATTCATTGTGCCATGGGTGTCAACACTTCCATCATTAATGAAGAGAAGTGTGCCAAGACCTGTGGCAGCCATACATGCCCAAGCCATAGCACTGCTGGCACCATGTTTAACACATAAGGTGGTCAGCTTTGGATCTCGGGCAGTTTCTTTTGATCTCCACACTTTGCTCTTGCCATCACTCTTATGCGGGTTCGGCTTTGTCTCATCTGCCCTGAAGTCCTTTTTTACAAACTGTAACCTGGATATCCTGTTTTCGTGGTTAACTTGTGGTTTGCATTTTGCAGTGGGGTCTCTGTATTTCTGTTCATGAAGTCTTCTTCAGATGGTTGTCTGTGACACATCCACATTGGCCTTCTGAAGACTGTGATCTATCACACAGGCGTTTGTTGCTTTTTCTTCACCATAGTAAGGACTGTTCTGTCATCAGCAGTGGAGGTCTTCCTTGGCCTACCAGTCTCTTTGTGGTTACCAAGCTCACTGGTGTGTTCTTTCATCTTAGTCATATTCCAGACAGTTGGTTTAGGTCATCCTAAGGTTTCCCTGATGTCTCCATTGATTTGATTCTTGTTTGTCAGCCTTATAAAGGCTCCTTTGACTTTCATTCTTCATGCTGAAGAATGGCAACTACAGACTCCAAAGGGTAGAAGCAAGCCGAGGTATCTTGTGAACTCATGAAACACACCTGAAGAATCACAAACACCTGTGATGCCAATTGTCCCAAACATTATGGTGCACAGAATGGTGAGGACCATGTAGAAAAAGTGTAATTTCCACATGATGTGACTGAAATGTGTGCATAAACCCTTAAATGTACACTTTAATCACATCTGAATTCTTTGAGTTGTAATTTTAAACTGTGCAGCATTGGATTAAATGAAGAAAAAAGAGTGTCTTTGACCTAAAGTTAATGGAGGGCACTGTGTATTTATATATCTGTATGCTGGTAAACTGTGTGCTGATTCTGCCCTATCAATGCACTGTAACGTTTTGTGCTTTAGCTGCTTGCTATTTTGTGTCCTATTTTAACTGTACTGAATTTGTAATACGTGTTTAAGAATGTAACTAACATTACACAATACAGGCTTCACAGTTTACGCCATTCTCTTTTCTGTTTTTGTCCAGTTCATGAAGCTTCAACTTTAACCTCTCGGCTCCCTGAACCTCGGAGAAGACAAGCGTTTTTAAAATGTGAGTATACTGTATGCTTTGACTGAAAGGATCATCTTAACATAAGTCGTTTCTCTTTTAATATCTTAAGCCAGGCTTATTATATCAAAGTATAACCAGCCAGAAAATGCTGTGGTGGTGCTGTGTGACTTAATAGCTGAAGGTTTGGGGGCTCTAAGACCAGTGCATTATGGGATAGAGAGGCTCAGGAAGTGAATCGTCAAGGCCGTCAGTTGCTTTTGACTCTCTTAAGTGTCGAGTAAACTAACAATACACATCAAATAAAATCCTGCCAACTACGCCAGGTCCTCCCCTCACTCAGATCCTACCTCCATATATCTTTGTTCTTTTTTTTTGTACTTTTCTTTTCACTTCCTGCTGTTTTTTCTTTGTTTTCCACTCTCACCTTTCTGTTTCTTCTCTATTTCAGTTGTTCCCTTATAATATTGACAATTTATTTATACAGCACACTGCATTCAATAATGAAGCCCAATGTTCTTTGCACACAAAAATAAATACAATGTGAACTACCATTAACATAAACAGTCATGTGAAAAAAAAGTATGCTCCATGATTTAATATATGTGAACAAATATTGTCACAAAAGCCACAAAGTGCGATAGCAGGGTTTGGGGCAGCCACCCGTATATTTGGTTTCCTGGCTGCAAATTGTAGTTTTAAATGATAGCACTGCTGTGCACAAAATCGAGTCCAAAATGGAACTGAGGGAATAGGGAAAAGGTGGAGGCTTTAAAAGGGGAAGACGGGAAGTGAGATCAAAGGGGTCGGGCTGAGGAAGGTCTTCAGCCATTGGTTCGGGCCCGGACGTGACTTCACAGGGGCCGGAGCTAGCAAGGTCTTCTTCCATAGGCTCGGTCCCGGAAGTGACATCAAGAAGGCCAGGTGGAATCTCCCGTGAATGGTCTACAAGAAAGGGAGAAAAAGAGTCAGCGCACTCTAGCACATACCGGTCTGACTCGGAACTGTCCTTCCTCAAGCCCTTTAGCTGCCTCCCATGTGCATGTGTGTGCCAATGTAAAGATCTGATCTTCGTTTAAACAGCATACAGTATACAGATAATGGTGAGGTTACTGAAATAAAATAAAAAATGAAAATGTAATTTTGCAATTATCTACTCGAAGAAAAGTGAACAGATATGCAATTTCAGTCTGTGGAAAAAGTAAGTCCCCATAATATTTCCACCACCATGCTATGTCGTTGGTATTAGGATCTTCTGGTTTTATGCTGTCTTTGGTTTTCACAAAGTTTGTCTTCTGTTACTGTGGCACAAATGCATCTGTCTTTGCCTCCTCTGTCCACAGCACGTTGTTCCAGAATTCCTGGTCTTTGCCGCATGGACAAATGTTAGCGTTGCCCTGATGTTCTTTCTGTCTTCCTCCTGGCGCTCCTCCCTTTTAAGATCTCATGTTCAGTCTCTTCCTAATGACAGACTTACGCACTTTAACATCAAGAGTAGCCTGTGTTACCTGGAGGTCCCAAGATAAAGGTTTGGTCTTTTTAGAGACTTCTTTCAGCATCATTTGGTTGGAGGTCTCTGTAAATTCTTTCATAGACTCGTAGGCATCGATAACTTTCTTTCTGAAGGCCTCAGAGAGCTCTTTTGATCTCAGCATTGTGATAACACACACTTCAACAACAAAGAGCAAACCACACTAAACACTAAAGGTTTAAATTAGAAGACCGGCTCAGACAAAGCCCTCTCCTGTGATGTTCTCATCTGCTCCTTATTCTAATTGAGCTGTTTGAGTTGATCAATGGAGGAGTTGACTTACTTTTCCACACGTGAAATTTGCATTTATGTGTATTTAAATTACACAATGGACTACAGAATGTAAATGTGGCCTGATGTTTGTTATATCTTATCACCTTTATCCATAGATACTGTTTAAAAGAAGATCAAATCTGGATATGTCCACTTTGGGTGTCTTCCAAAAGTCTTTTTCACATTTTGTGATGTTTCAGCCTTGTGTTTAAATCATTTTAATTCACTTAATTTCATTAATCAACACTCAAGACCCGAGAATGACAAAGCAAAAACAAGATCTGAGAAAATTTAAACTCATTAAAAACAAAAAAGCATCTGAGGAATGCAGCAGAATTAGGCTTTATTGTGTGATGCATACACGGACTCAAATCAAATGAAAAGAGCGACAGTGACAGACAAACTCCCTAATTATCACAATTCTTATCTCCTAACACATTTGTCTCTGTGTTCTGACTCCCCATATTCCATTCACCGTTATCCCGCCTCCAACTGGTACCACCAATATCTCCCAGATCACTAGGTGTGGCATCTTACCTATACATCACATGCAGGGCCTAATCCTGACTAGTCCTGGTCTCATGGATGCCACCAATATTTTCTACCTCAAGTTCATATTCCTTATCTGGAAGAGAGAAATTGACTCTCCTCACCCTTCAGTGCACACCTGACCTTCAGCTTATAATGTACTAGCAAAATACCCGTGCTTCGCAATTGTCAATGTAATTGTTTTGTCACTGTTGTGAGTGATGAGTGTTGCTGTCATATGTATATATATATATATATATATAT
>JANRMT010028174.1:4218229-4240999 GCA_026402145.1 Polypterus bichir lapradei
CAGTTAACTTCGTAAGCTGGAATGTTAAAGGCCTGAATCACGAATTAAAGAGAAAGAAAGTACTCTCTCACCTAACAGGTCTAAATGCTAAAATAGTATTTTTACAGGAAACTCACTTAATAAGCAAGGATCAGTTCCGGCTGCAAAAAGACTGGACTGGCCAAATGTTCCATTCTAGCTTTACGAAGAAAACTAGAGGTGTGGGAATTCTCATACATAGAACTGTTCCATTTGTAGCATCAGATGTAGTATTGGATCCTGAAGGGAGATATGTAATGGTTATGGGAGACTTATCTAACTGTAAAATGATCTTGATAAATGTTTATGCACCTAATGTTGATGATAAGGAATTTATACAAAATTTGTTGGCATCCATTCCCAATCTGAACACTCATAAAGTTATAATGGCTGGGGATTTTAATTGTGTTATGAATCCACTTTTAGATAGGACTTCCTCCACAGGGGGAACGGCATCTAACACTGCAAAAATAATTACAAAGTTTATAACTGATCACAACTTATCAGACCCCTGGAGGTTTTTAAACCCAAATTCAAGAACATATTCTTTCTACTCACCAGTACATCATTGTTACTCAAGGATCGATTACTTCTTTATAGACAATAACTTCTTGCCTAAGATTAAATCTTGCAAATACGATGCTATTGTTATTTCTGACCATGCACCTATGATCTTGGAGCTAAAATTACTAAGCCCCATGCACTCACCCCGCAGATGGCGCCTCAACCCGCTTCTATTAGCTGATGAGAATTGTACGGAATTTATATCCAAACAAATCAAATTCTTTCTAGAGACAAATACATCCCCCGAGATCTCTGCAGGGATACTCTGGGAAACTCTTAAGGCCTTCTTAAGAGGACAGATTATCTCATATCTTTCCCACAGAAATAAATCCGAGGCCAAGAAAGTAGCAGATATAAAAAGCGAAATTACTAAAATAGATGAAGAACATGCCAGATTACCAAGCGAGACTCTACATAGGAGAAGGCAGGCTCTACATTCGGAATTAAACCTCTTGACAACTAAAGAAACTGAACAACTAATTTACAAATCCAGACATCATTACTATGAACATGGGGAGAAAGCTAATAAGCTTTTAGCTCAACAAATTCACAAGCAAGAAGTGCGCAACGCAATCTCGGTAATCACTAGTACGAACGGAGATAAAATCGTCGAACACCAAAATATAATGCACACTTTCAGAGACTACTATAAATCCCTATATACTACTGAGTTTAAGGAAGACAATACACAATCTAATGCATTTCTGGATACATTACAGATACCACAAATAGACGCTTGTAGTGCGGAGGAACTTGATAAACCTCTGATGTTATCAGAATTACTAGATGCTATAAAATCACTCCAAGGCGGGAAAGCAGCAGGCCCTGATGGTTACCCTGCAGAATTTTACAAGAAATTCTCCGCTCAGCTAGCCCCCCTCTTATTAGCAACATTTACAGAAGCCAGAGATAACCAATCTCTTCCACAAACCTTTCGCCAAGCATTAATCACTGTCTTTCCAAAACAAAATAAGGACTTATTACAATGTGCATCATACAGACCAATTTCACTTCTGAATAACGACGTTAAAATACTTTCAAAAATTTTAGCCAGAAGGGTGGAGAAAGTGCTCCCCTCGGTAATATCACAAGACCAAACTGGATTTATTGGGGGCCGGCACTTATCTTCCAATCTTCGACGCCTGTTTAATGTAATATACTCACCAACTAAATCAAACACCCCAGAAATATTATTATCATTAGATGCAGAAAAAGCATTCGACATGATTGAATGGAAATACCTTCTTACTATATTGGAGAAGTTTGGGTTTGGCCCAAACATCTGTGCATGGATTAAATTACTGTATACTAACCCAGAAGCTTCAGTTTGCATCAACAACATTTGCTCAGACTACTTTAAACTAGAACGTGGCACTAGACAAGGATGCCCCTTGTCACCGCTGCTGTTTGCGATTGCCATTGAACCACTGGCAATACATTGTCGAAATACTGATCAGATAAAGGGGATTAGCAGAGAAGGACTGGAACAGAAAATCTCATTATATGCAGATGACATGGTACTGTATATATCAGACCCAGAAAATTCTGTACCTGCAGTCTTAGCAGCACTCACAGAATTTCAAAAGATCTCTGGTCTCAGAATTCATCTGAATAAAAGTGTACTCTTTCCAGTGAACTCTCAAGCATATAATATTAAATTAGATACCCTACCTTTTATCATTGCAGAACAGTTTAAATACCTAGGGGTAAACATCACAAGTAAATATAAAGCTCTATATCAACAAAATTTCGCCGTTTGCATGGAAAAAATTAAACAAGACTTGCATAGATGGTCAACCCTTCATCTCACACTAGCTGGAAGAATTAATACTGTTAAGATGAATATTCTTCCTAAGCTCCTTTTTTTATTTCAAAACATCCCAATATACATTAATAAATCATTTTTTAGGCAATTAGATTCGACAATAACCTCATTTATTTGGAATTCAAAACATCCACGCATCAAAAGAGCGACCCTACAAAGACAAAAGGCAGAAGGCGGCATGGCTCTACCTAACTTCCAGTTTTATTACTGGGCAGCAAATATACAGGCGATAAGAACCTGGACACAAATAGAAGAACATACACAGGCTTGGTCCGCAATAGAATTAAACTCCTGCAGTACTTCTTTGTATTCCTTGCTCTGTGCTCCAATAAACACACGTTATCGGCAATACACTAATAACCCAATTGTGCTCCACTCACTTAGAATCTGGAACCAATGTAGAAAGCATTTTAAGACGGAGAAGCTTCTATCTGTGGCACCCCTGCAAGAGAACCACCTCTTTCAACCCTCACAAACATATGCAGTTTTTAATATTTGGAAAAAATTTGGAATTAACTTGCTTAGAGATCTTTATATAGACAACGTCTTTGCATCCTATGAGCAATTACATTCCAAATTTAACATTCCAGCTACACATTTCTTTCACTATCTTCAAATCAGAAACTTTGTTAAACAAAACCTTCCAGATTTTCCTCATCTTGCACCCTCATCCATGCTGGAAAAAATATTGCTCAATCTCAAGGATTTAGACTCCATCTCTACAATATATAAAATCATTTTACAATCCCTCCCTTTTAAAGATCCAAGAGGACACTGGGAAAAAGATCTTTCAATTAATATATCAGAAAAGGAGTGGAAAGTAGCAATGCAGAGAATTCACTCGAGCTCCATATGCGCAAAGCATACAATTATACAACTCAAAATTATATATCGAGCACATCTGTCTCGACTAAAACTCTCCAAAATGTTCCCAGGGCATGATCCAACCTGCGAACGTTGTAACCAAGTCCCAGCCTCACTAGGTCACATGTTCTGGTCCTGCACCAAATTAACATTATTCTGGACAAACATTTTTAATTACCTTTCAGATAGCCTTGGACTCACAATCCCTCCAAACCCATTAACAGCTGTGTTTGGTGTTCTTCCAGATGGGTTTAAAGCGGAGGAAGACAAACAAATTGTGATTGCATTCACTACACTTTTGGCACGTAGACTTATTCTCATAAACTGGAAGAACCCAAACTCTCCTCTTTTAAGTCAGTGGGAAACCGATGTGTTATATTATTTGAAGTTGGAAAAAATCAAATATTCAATTAGAGGATCCGTACAGACTTTTTTCAAAACATGGCAGGATCTAATCAGTAATATTTTAAAATAAGTTCAAAAGGCACAGAGAATTTATTAATTTAGGTATGTCTCCAAGTCTTAAATTTAACGCCGTTTGGCTTGCTCTCTCTCTCAGGGGTGGGGATCGATCTGTTCTTAATTTTTCTCTTTGTAAAAACTTGATTGCTTTGTATGGATTGTAATAAAATTAATAAAAATTTTATATATATAATATACAGTATATAAAAAAAAAAAATACAGTATATATATATATATTATTCATATAAAAAAAAACTCTTGTGAACTCAAATTAGTTTACCAACTTGTTCAAAATGTCTCATTGATGATATTTTATGCTTTTAAAGCCTGTAATGTGCACTATAATTATGGTGAATTTACTAACCTGCAATAAAGAATAGTGAGAGCACACTCACTGAGCTGGCGTCTGCTTCACACAGGAGGATTTATTCTTACTCTGCTCTATGCTGCCCGCGCAAGAAGCGCCCATCTAATGACTTGGAGGTGGAATAGTGCTTAACTCATTTAAACCACAATGAAATCAAACAAAATCCTTAAAATAAATAAACAGGTTGAATAGGGGTGCTTTTTTTCTCTCTGTCTCGTTTTAATCTTTTAAGTCTCCTTTACTCTGTTATCCTTTTCTTAAATTTATTTCTGAATTTACTTTTTTTTTTTTTTTAATTCTCCACTCTCTACAGAAACAGTGACACAATTGCATGGCACAACTTACTCCACCTAATAACATAATCAACTAATCAATGAAAGTGATTGTTACCTACATTTTTAATAACCGATTGTTATTGATTATGACGTTTAGTTGTTGCAGCCCTAACTGTCACATCATAATGCTTCATTTTCAGTTGTCTTTTTTAAAGCCCACCCCTATTTACTTTTCTCTTTAAGTTGCATATTTTGGAGACAGGATGTGTAGTCTGTGGCTGACACCATAAGTATTTTTGAGGCAGTTGCCATCTCTGGCTCACTGAGCAAATCACTTACCGTAACTTGGCAGAACTTCGGTAATTAAATAAATGTTTAAATAATTGTGCTTGCAAATAGCCTTGGGATGCCGCTCTCCATAGAAAGGCACTGTATAAAGTAAGTTGCTTATTTATCTTGAATGTGCTTTGTATCCAAATTTCCCTGTACTTTTAGTTATTAATATTTTTCCCTAAAACGACAACTGCAATGAAGATGTAACTATCAGAATGTCTTTTGCTTTAAATTCCATGTGTTCTTAAACCACTAATGGCGTTAGCTATCTATGCAAATCTAAATCACTTATTGAACACAGGAATTTGGTAAGCTGCTCAAACTTTGCATTAATGCTTTTGCATTAATCCAACAACAACATTTATTTCTATAGCACATTTTCATACAAACAATGCAGCTCAAAGTGCCTTACATGATGAAGAAAGAGAAAAAAGACTAAATAAAAAATTAAAATTAGGGATAAAAGTAAGGTCCGATGGCCAGGGAGGACAGAAAAAACAAAAAAAAAAACTCCAGACAGCTGGAGAAAAACTAAAATCTGCAGGGGTTCTGAGGCCACGAGACCACTCAGCCCCTTCTAGGCATTCTACCTAACATCAATGACCTCAATCAGTCCTCATGGTATTCAAGGTTCACATGGAAGAACTTGATGATGACGGTCATGTGGACTTCTGGTCTTTAATCCATGAATGGAGGGACATCACGGTGCTTTGATTAGGTGGTAGTGGCGCAGGTCGCCACCACAGAAAACTAGAAAAAGAACAGAAGAGAAAGAAGGGGTTAGTACGGATTTTGGAGCCATCTAATTAATTGAATATACAGAGCATCAGGATTAAACTAAGATGAAGTTATGAGAAAGCCATGTTAAAGTAATGTGTTTTCAGCAGTTTATTAAAGTGCTCCACCGTATCAGCCTGGTGAATTTCTACCGGTCAGCTATTCCAGATTTTAGGTGCAGAACAGCAAAAGGCCGCCTCACCACTTCTTTTAAGTTTAGCTCTTGGAATTCTAAGCAGACACTCATTTGAAGATCTAAGGTTACAATTTGGAGTGTAAGGTTTAAGACATTCAGAAATATAAGATGGAGCAGATTATTGAAGGCTTTGTAAACCATCAGCAGTATTTTAAATGACACAGGTAACCAGTGTAGTGACATCAAAACTGGAGAGATGTTCTCAGATTTTCTTTTCCTAGTTAAGATGCTAGCAGCTAGGGCTGCAACTAATAATTATTTTGGTAGTCGACTAATCGTTCAATTTTTTTCCGATTAGTCAGGATTATTTCATGCCTGACTAATTTGATGCCTGCGACCTGTGGTTGCACATCTGGGCTCCAGTGCCCGTCTTACCTCATCTGCTCACGTCTGTCCACCTGTGAATGTCACCCTAATGTCTCTGCATTAACACGATTAAAATTAATAATCAAATTAAAACAACCAGTGAAACATATGAATTTGAAAATAATCAGATGTTTTTTATTAATGTGACCATCACAATAAAAAAGAAATACATTAAACAATACAAACTAAAGTGCACATTGTCTTTAAACAAAAAAAAGTGCATTTAACTTAACCAAAAATGGCCACTGGTGTGTCTTAAAGTGCAAAAGTTTAAATAAAACTTCAATTCAAATAAAATAAAACAATAATGTACAGTTTATAAAAGATTCAGTTCAAATATTCCTGATTGCAGTGCAGGAACGTGAGCATTTCGACATGCTCTGGTGTGAGGCTGACTCTCGTCTTTGAGACAATGATCCCAGCTGCTGAGAAGAGACGCTCAGAGGTAGCAGGAATACACAAGAATCATTTTTCAGACAAAGATGTTTTAATCATCACACTCTTGAAGGAAATGTGTTGTAGTTTATCACGTCGTGTACTATGGTATGTCAAAATAAAGAAATAACGGACTAAAATATGTAACAAGCTAATTACTGATACACTCCAAAACACAAGTTACCTAACGTTAGTTGGAGATGGTTTACTATTCATATGAACTCAAATATTATACGAAAAAAGAAGAAAAAAAAATAGGAGGGCTCAGCTACTCCTATTCACTCGTTTACTATAGCGCCAAAGAAATGAGCAAATATAACTGAAATTATTTTCACCTAACCCTTAAACCACCGCAACCGGCTACAGTTGGTTTCCAATGCAATTTGGAAGCACGCCAAAGCCGAGTATATTCGGCGACGTATGTTCATTGAACTCCGCAACCGGCTGTAGTCATGTCTCAGTGCAATTTTCCAGCACGCAGGGGGAGAGTATATTCGGCGACATACCCTGATACCCTGCAACCGGCAATATTTGCTTCACAGACCAATTTGGCAGCACACCTTAGCTGATAAGTCAGTGCCGTATATTCGTTGAGCAGCCAGCTCATGAGCACTGCCGGCGCCGGCAGAACTGCAGCACCACTGTCTCTGGGATTCAGCCGCTGCACTAAACGGGCCTGCAATCATCAGCGTTTACCTTTGTGTGTTTGCATGCAGGCCAGTCAGTTCAAGAGCAGTTGGCTTGGTGATTTACTGAATTTCATTGACTTCAGTTGCACCTTGAACATATAATAATAGATTATTGCAGTTTTTTTTTTTATAGTTTTTACAGTTTATTTGCAGTGTGTAAAATGATTAGTGTTGCAGTAATTGTGATGCTCTTTGCATGAAAAAAAAATACACGTTCCCTTAAATTTTCATGTTTTCTTTGTGAATTGTGACGTTTACTTAAAAAGTGCAGCCAAAAAGTATTTGGTTTCCAGGGGTGCATTAACCCCCAAGTATGTGTCGGTTTAAGGGTTAACTATCATTGTTACACATTATAGTACAAACATCAACGTTAACTCGTGACACTAACTTTACTCGCTAAAACTTACCTCTCAAGAGACAGCGGCAGCATCACAGCTTCAGGTTGCTTGCGTTTCAGATGCTTGTGCATTGCGGTTTGTGCTGCCGTGAAAAGAAAACTCTGCTTTGTATAATCTGCATTCAACTTTTTTTTCTTTTTCGGTAAAGTGCTCCCTCACTTTAGAAAGTTTCTGTCTCAGTTTTTTTCCATCTCCTTCCCCCTCCTCTATCCGACTTGCCATTGCAACCACATTTATTTTCCTCTACATTCTTCTTCTCCTCAGACGTTCTTCTTCATTGGTAGGACTGTATACAGTCTTGACAAACAACAACAAGCGATACTGCCCTCCGACGTTCATGTAGTGCATTGCAGTTACAAACCCCAATGTGGTTCTTTGTGACTGGAGCCTCTATTGAAGGTTTTGTTTATGTTTAATAAAAAATCCAAATAAACGATTTTTTGTAGTCAACGTTGTCAATTACGTCAACTAATCGTTTCATCCTTACTAGAAGCTCCATTCTGCACTCCTTGTAATCGATTGATGTCTATTTTGGGTGGTCCAGAGAGGTGTGCATTACAGTAATCTAGCCGACTGAAAACAAACGTGAACTAATTTTTCAGCATCTTGCAATGTTTTAAGAGGTCTAACTTTTGTTATATTTCTTAATTGAAAAAATGCTGACCTAGTAATCTGCTTAATATGTGATTTAAAATTCAAGTCAGAGTCAATAGTTACCCCTAAATTCTTTACCTCCATCTTTAATCCTAATGCATCAAGTTTATTTCTAATAACCTCATTATATCCATTATTACCAATCACTAAAATTTCAGTTTTCTCTTTAAAATACTTACTCATCCATTCAGAAACACAAGTAAGACCTTTTGTCAGTGAATCAAGAGAGTCGGGGTCATCAGGCGCTATTGATAAATACAGTTGCGTGTCGTCAGCATAGCTGTGGTAGCTCACGTTATGCCTTGAGATAATCTGACCTAACGGAAGCATGTAAATCGAAGAGAGTAGAAGACCCAGGATAGAGCCTTGTGGACTACCATATAGAATATCAGGGGTCTTTGACGTATACTTACCACAACTAACAAAGAATTTTCTAACCAATTAAAGACCCTGCCAGAGAAGCCCACCCACTGACTAAGGCGATTTCTAAGAATATTGTGATCAATGGTATCAAATACCGCACTCTGATCTAAGAGGATGAGAAAAGATAAACGGCCTCTCTCTGCATTTACCTGCAAGTCATTTACTATTTTAACAAGTGCAGTTTCTGTACTGTGATTTGTTCTAAAACCCGACTGAAACTTCTCAAGAATAGCAAGTTTATTGAGGTGGTCATTTAGCTGCATAATGACACTCTAGGATTTTACTTAAGGCAGGTTCGAAATAGGTTTTAAAATTTTCAAAAGCAGAGGAGTCGATTATTTTTCTTGAGCAGGGGTTTAACTACAGCAGTCTTAAGACAGTCTGGGAAGACCCCCGTATCTAATGATGAGTTTACTATGTCAAGAATATTATCAATTAACATGCCCGATACTTCTTTGGAAAAGCTTCTTGGTATTGGGTCAAGGACGCAGGTGGAGGGTCTCAGTTGAGAAATTATTTTATGTAAATCAGGTAAATCTATCCTGGTGAAAGAATTGAATTTGTTTAAAATGGAGTACTGGGGTTTAAGAGGATCAGAATTGGGAAGATGTACTATATTATTTCTAATATTATTCATTTTTTGATTAAAAAATACAGCAAAAGCCTCACAAGTTTCACTTGAAGTTTTTTGGAGGCATTATATTGAGTGACCCGGATTTAGCAGACGATCAATCATAGAGAATAAGACTCTGGGATTATAAATAAACTTATTTTACAGTCCCGCCCTTTCAAAGATCCAAGAGGACAATGGGAATAGGATCTCTCACTCAACATCTCAGAAAAGGAGTGGAAGGTAGCAATGCACAGAATTTGCTCTAGCCCCATACGCGCAAAGCATACAATTATTCAACTCAAAATTATATATCGAGCGCATCTGTCTCGCTTAAAACTGTCCAAAATGTTTCCAGGGCGAGATCCAACATGTGAACGATGCAATCGAGCTCCGGCCTCACTGGGTCACATGTTTTGGGCCTGCGCCAAATTAACATCATTCTGGACCAAAATTTTTTAAGTGCATTTCAGACAGCCTTGGTGTCACAATCCCTCGTAACCCATTAACAGCTGTGTTTGGTGGGCTCACAGAGGGGCTTCAAGTGGAGAAGGACAAACTGTGATTGCCTTTACTACACTATTGGCACATAGACTTATTTTGCTAAACTGGAAGAATCCTAACTCTCCTCTTTTAAGTCAGTGGGTAACTGATGTTTTATACTATTTGAAACTGAAAAAAATCAAATTCTCACTTAGAGGATCAGTGCAGAAATTTTTCAAAACCTGGTAGGATCTAATCAATAATATTTTAGAATAAGCATTTAAAACGCTGAGGAAACAGATTCTCTCCCCATTTTGTTCCTTCTCCATTTATCTTTATTCACTTATTAATTCATGTATTTACTTATTTTTACGAGGTTTAAGTTTTACTCTGCTGGCTTAGCTATCTTTCTCAGGTTGATTTGTTTTCAGTCCTCTTTTTGTTCAAATTTATTTATTTGTATGGAGTGAGAGATGCCAGGCCAGAGAAAAAGAGTAAGGCCCAAGAGAAGGTTTATTAATGTGGTGAGAGTGGACATGCAGGTGATGGGTGTGACAGAGGAAGATGGAGAGGACAGAAAGATATGGAAGAAGATGATGCGCTATGGCAACCCCTAACAGGAGCAGCCAAAAGAAGAAGACGACAATAAAATCAATAAAATAAAAAAAAAAAATGTTTTTAAAGAATGCTCAATGTGTTTGGAAGTGTCATATTATAACTAAGGAATGGCGTTTGAATGGGACTTATTTGTCTGAAATGTATTTCTGTTACACTGAACATTCAAAGCAATTGCTGAAAATATATTGTGCACACACATTTTTGAAATATCTGATTTAAATCTGCAGAGCTCTGAGATAATTTGGGTTAAAATGTGAGTTTTGTATACACTCATAAAATTGAACTTCACGATTTGTTTGAATTACTAAACTAAATTCTCTAAATTTAACTGAGCTGTGTTTTAAGCAAAAACATAAGGCACTTTAGTAACATGAATAAACATATTGTAGAGATAATTTGGTTTAAATTGTGAGTTTTGCATACACTCAAAAAAATTAACTTTGTGATTTGTTTGAATTACTAAATTCTCTAAATTTAACTGAGATGTGTTTTAAGCAAAAACATAAGGCACTTTAGTAACATGAATAAAAATATTGTAAACACTAAAGCCACCTTTGTTGTATTTACAAAACTGCATTTAGTAAATCGCACAAGGCCAGTATTATGGCTAGTTTTTGTCCATTAAGGGTTTCCGTAGCTCAGAAGTTTACACATGTTCATATGCAGAAAATCATAAGAGTTATCCACTCCCAGTTCCTTATGGAAGTGCCTATTGGAACAAATGAGAAGAGTTTGCATACTAACAACACTTATCGTTTACCTGAATGAGGATCCTGAAGACATCATAAAAGAGTACCTTGTAAGTATGCAAACACGTTTATTGTAAAAGGCATGCTTTACGCAGCACAGTTTTCTATTTTCCTTCTAAGTACTTCATTTATTTTGACAACATCTTTTCTAGTTACTAAACACAAACGTTTTTCAGAATGTGAATAAAAGTAAAAATGTGAGAATATGTCAGTTTAACCACGTGGCCAACAACAACATTAGGTAGTAAATTAAAGTTTGGGTTCATTAAGAAATTTCTTTAGCCAACAAAGTATTTGGAATCATTTGAAAAATGCTTCTGATTATTGAAATATTTTCTTGCACTAAATATTGATTTCTTAGATGATGTTTTCTCCGACTTTGTTTCTTAGCTTGTAGCACAATTTATCAAATTTTAACTGCGCCTGATAAAATATAAAGGGCATTGATATCTTTGTCAGCATAGTTTAATATACTAAATTATTTAACTGCTTTGCTTCTACAACCCTAATTCCAATGAAGTTGGGACGTTGTGTAAAACATAAAAACAGAATACAATGATTTGCAAATCCTTTTCAACCTATATTCAATTGAATACACTACAAAGACAAGATATTGAATGTTCAAACTGATAAACTTTATTGTTGTTTTGCAAATCTTCACTCATTTTGAATTTGATGTTTGCAACACGTTCCAAAAAAGCTGGGACGGGGCCGTGTTTACCAGTGTGTTATATCACCTTTCCTTTTAACGACACTCAATAAGCGTTTGGGAACTGAGGACACTAATTGTTGAAGCTGTGTAGGTGGAATTCTTTCCCATTCTTGCTTGATGTACAACTTCAGTTGCTCAACAGCCTGGGGTCTCCGTTGTCATATTTTGCACTTCATAATGCGCCACACATTTTCAATGGGAGACAGGTCTGGACTGCAGGCAGGCCAGTCTAGTACCCGCAATCTTTTACTACGAAGCCACGCTGTTGTAACACATACAGAATGTGGCTTCACATTGTCCTGCTGAAATAAGCAGGGATGTCCCTGAAAAAGACGTCGCTTGGATGGCAACATATGTTGCTCCAAAACCTGTATGTACCTTTCAGCATTAATGGTGCCTTCACAGATGTGCAAGTTACCCATGCCATGGGCACTAACACACCCCCATACCATCACAGATGATGGCTTTTGAACTTTGTGCTGATAACAATCCAGATGGTCCTTTTCCTCTTTGGCCCAGAGGACACGACGTTCATGATTTCCAAAAACAATTTGAAATGTGGACTCGTCAGACCACAACACACATTTCCACTTTGTGCCAGTCCATCTCAGATGAGCTCGGGCCCAGAGAAGCCGGCGGCATTTCTGGATGTTGTTGATATATGGCTTTCGCTTTGCATGGTAGAGTTTTAACTGGCACTTGTAGATGTAGCGACGAACTGTGTTAACTGACGATGGTTTTCTGAAGTATTCCTGAGCCCACATGGTAATATCCTTTACAGAATGATGTCGGTTTTTAATGCAGTGCCGCCTGAGGGATTGAAGGTCACGGACATCCAGTGTTGGTATTCGGCCTTGCCACTTACGTGGAGAGATTTCTCCAGATTCTCTGAATCTTTTGATGATATTATGGACAGTAGATGACGAAATCGCTAGATTCCTTGCAATTGTACATTGAGAAACATTGTTCTTAAACTGCTGGACTGTTTGCCCACACAATTGTTCACAAAATGGTAAACCTCGTCCCATCCTTGCTTGTGAACGACTGAGCCTTTTGGAGATGCTCCTTCTATACCCAATCATGACAAACGCCTGTTTCCAATTAACCTGTTCACCTGTGGAATGTTCAAAACAGGTGTTTTTGAACATTCCTCAACTTTCCCAGTCTTTATCTGCCCCTGTCCCAGCTTTTTTGGAACGTGTTGCAGGCATCAAATTCAAAATGAGTGAAGATTTGCAAAACAACAATAAAGTTTATCAGTTTGAACATTCGATATCTTGTCTTTGTAGTGTATTCAATTGAATATAGGCTGAAAAGGATTTGCAAATCATTGTATTCTGTTTTTATTTATGTTTTACACAACGTCCCAACTTCATTGGAATTGGGGTTGTACTATACATAAACATATTTTTTGTGTTTGGTATGACCAGTCATTTTTTTTCCTTAATTGCTTAAACACTTTAACACAACGTGCATGATATGTGTTTTCAGGAGGTCATATGCTGTATTGAGGCACAATTTGGAAGTGTGGCTTATTAAGTATTGGAAAGTAGCATTTTATGATGTTTCTTTGCTTGTTAAAAATGCAACACTGAGCTCATGAAATTTATATATTTATATATATATATATATATATATATATATATATATATATATATACTAGCAGAATACCTGCGCTTCGCAGCGGAGAAGTACTGTGTTAAAGAAGTTAGGAAAAAGAAAAGGAAAAATTAAAAAAATAACGTAACTTGATTGTTAATGTAATTGTTTTGTCATTGATATGAGTGTTGTTGTCATCTCTCTCTCTCTCTCTCTCTCTATCTCTATATATATATACTCAGCAAAAAAAGAAACGTCCCCTGACTTTCAACTGTTTTTACTTTCAGTAGACTTAATGTGTAAATATTACACAAAATGTTTCACAATGTGTCCCTGAATGAAGGGAGCTTCAAAATCAAAAGTACCAGTCAGTATCTGGTGTGGCCACCAGCTGCTTGAAGTACTGCAGTGCATCTCCTCCTCATGGACTGGACCAGATTTGTCAGTTCTTGCTGTGAGATGTTACCCCACTCTTCCACCAAGGCACCTGCAAGTTCCTGGACATTTCTGGGGGGAATGGCCCTAGCCCTCACCCTGCGATCCAACAGGTCCCAGACGTGCTCAATGGGATTGAGATCTGGGCTCTTCGCTGGCCATGGCAGAACACTGACATTGCTGTCATGCAGAAACTCACGCACTTTTTGCCACTCCTGTCTGGTCCAGCGAAGGTGGGTTTGTGCCCATAGGCGGCGTTGTTGCTGGTGATGTCTGGTAAGGACCTGCCTTACAACAGGCCTGCAAGCCCTCAGTCCAGCCTCTCTCAGCCTATTGCGGACAGTCTGAGCACTGATGGAGGGATTGTGTGTTCCTGGTGTGACCATCCTGTACCTGTCACGCAGGTGTGATATTCGGATGTACCGATCCTGTGCAGGTGTTGTTACACGTGGTCTTCCACTGCGAGGATGATCAGCTGTCCTTCCTGTCTCCCTGTAGCGCTGTCTTAGGCGTCTCACAGTGTGGACATGGCAATTTATTGCCCTAGCCACATCAGCAGTCCTCATGCCTCCCTGCAGCATGCCTAATGCACGTTCACGCAGATGAGCAGGGACCCTGGGCATCTTTCTTTGGGTGTTTTTCACAGTCGGTAGACAAGTCTCTTTAGTGTCCTGCGTTTTTAGAACTGTGACCTTAAATGCTTACTTTCTGTAAGCTGTTAAGGTCTTAACGACCATTCCACAGGTGCATGTTAATTAATTGATTATGGTTAATTGAACATGCATGGAAAACATTGTTTAAACAATTTACAATGAAGATCTGTAAAGTTATTTGGATTTTTAAAACATTATTGTTGAAATACACAGTCCTGAAAAAGGGACGTTTCTTTTTTTGCTGAGTATACATATATATATACCAACGTATCGCAGCGGAGACGTAGTGTGTTAAATAAGCTATGAAAAAGATTCGTTTCTTACTGCATCAATAAACAGCTCGTCTTCTTCTTTATCTGAGACCTGACACACTGCATGCACGGGTTTTTTTTTTAACACTGTCTTCCTTTAGCGGGACATTCACTTTTTCCACCGTGTGCTTTGTTTCTGCAGTAGCTGTACTTATTACATACTTATCTTGTATGTATCAGATGCTTCATATTTTTACGCTGCCTTTTCAATTGTGTAATTCGGTTTTTGTTCAGCGCTCTTCGGAACTGTTGCTTTTTGTCTGTGCACTGCGTCAGTTCACGTGAGCCGCTCGGTGTACATGCATCGAAGTTTCCCAGCTGTGCTGGTGCCATGTCGTGCTATGTCCATGGCTGTATTTAATGTTACCGAAGTCCCGGCACTTAAAACTTTCTCTCGCAGTTTCGCTGAGTTTGTGCCAAACACCACCCTGACCATCTCATCTTCCTCTGCATAAGCACAGTCCTTCACCCGTGAATATTTACCCGTGGCAGTGTTTCTATTGGATTGCCGCTGACGGACGGCCTTATATGGGCAGGCACTAAATTACAAACGCTAGCGGCAGCCTGTCTATGAACTTAATTTAAAGTTTAGGTTTACATCGTGCTTTGTTTCCGAAGTAGCAGAACTCATGAATATGGTTGTATATGTCACTCGCTCGCTTCTTATTGTTTCGATGCCTTCTCACTTATATATTGCATGTTTTCTTCAGCGCTTTTTGGGCCTCCTCCTGGTTTTCTACGTACTGCGTGATTACGTGGGAGGCGTGATGATGTCACACGAAACTCCGCCCCCACGGGTTTCACGCTCATCTCCATTACAGTAAATGGAGAAAAACAGCTTCCAGTTATGACCATTACGCGTAGAATTTCGAAATGAAACCTGCCCAACTTTTGTAAGGAAGCTGTAAGGAATGAGCCTGCCAAATTTCAGCCTTCTACCTACACGGGAAGTTGGAGAATTAGTGATGAGTGAGTGAGTGAGTGAGTGAGTGAGTGAGGGCTTTGCCGTTTATTAGTATAGATTTATTTTTGTACGTGAAGAACATTGGGCTTCATTAATTGCATGCAGTGTCCTGTATATATAAATCATCAATATTATAAGGGAGCAACTGAAATAGAATAGCAACAGAAAGGAGAGAGTGAAAAACAAAGAAAAAACAGCAGGAAGTGAAAAAAAATGCAAAAAAAGAACAAAGATATATAGAGGTAGGATTTGAGTGAGAGGAGGACCTGGCATAGTTGGCAGGATTTTATTTGATGTGTATTGTTAGTTTACTTGACACTTAAGAGAGTCAAAAGCAACTGACGGCCTTAATGATTCACTTCCTGAGCCTCTCTATCCCATAATGCACTGGTCTTAGAACCTCCAAACTTTCAGCTTGTAAGTCATAGAGCAGCATCACAGCATTTTCTGGCTGGTTAAACTTTGATATCATAAGCCTGCCTTATGATATTAAAAGAAAAACGACTTCTATAAAGATGATCCATTCAGTCAAAGCATACAGTATACTTACATTTTAAAAACGCTCGTCTTCTCTGAGATTTAGGGAGCTGAGAGGTTAAAGTTAAAGCTTCATTTGAACTGGACAAAAAAAAGAAAAGAGAATGGCGTAAACCAGGGGTGTCAAACTCCAGGCCTGGAGGGCCGCAGTGACTGCAGGTTTTCATTCTAACCATCTTCTTCATTAGTGACCAATTTTCACTGCTAATTAGCTCCTTTTGCCTTTTTTTTTAATTGCCCAGTTTTTAAGGATTCAGTTCTCTGAATTGATTCGTTTCTTCATGAAATGACAGCCAAACAGAAATGAGATGTGAAACGAGCCAACAGATGAGCAGCTAAACTGGGATTTCAAGCTCCAATCTATTAATTAGAAGCTGATTCTTGCTGTTTGTTAATTAAGTTCGTTATTTAATTCTGTGGCCTGTTGCTGCTCTCATTCTGCCACAGCAGACATTTCCAAAAATGTTGATTTTCTGTTCGTCAAAATGTTTTGGTTACCTAAGAGATCAACCTTACCGAGATCTTCACTTTTCTTTATTTTCAGATATTGTGGAGAGCTGGTAATGTGGCGGCTCGTTTTGTGTGTCATTATTGTTTGGCTGCTAATTAAAAAAAGACAACTAAGGGACCTGAGTCAAGTTAATTAAAACTAAAGCAAAAAGAAGTTAATCAGTATAGTTAAAATAAGACACAAAATAGCAAGCAGCTAAAGCACAGAACATCGCAGTGCATTGATAAGACAGAATCAGCACACAGGTATATAAATACACAGTGCCCTCCATAAACTTTAGGTCAAAGACACTTTTTTTCTTGATTTAATCCCCTGCTGCACAGTTTAAAATTACAACTCAAAGAATTCAGATGTGATCAAAGTGCACATTTAAGGGTTTATGCATACATTTCAGTCACACCATGTGGAAATTACACTTTTTCTACATGGTCCTCAAATTTCTGGGAACCATAATGTTTGGGACGATTGGCATCACAGGTGTGATTCTTCAGGTGTGTTTCATGAGTTCACAAGATACTTCGGCTTGCTTCTACCCTTTGGAGTCTGTAGTTGCCATTCTTCAACATGAGTACAAGAGCTGTGTCAATGAAAGTCAAAGGAGCCATTATTAGGCTGACAAACAAGAATCAAACCATTGGAGACATCAATGAAACCATAGGGTGACCTAAACTAACTGTCTGGAATATCACAAAGAAGAAAGAACACACCAGTGAGCTTGGTAATCACAAAGGAACTGGTAGGCCAAGGAAGACCTCCACTGCTGATGGCAGAACAATCCTCAGTATGATGAAGAAAAGCCCCAAATGCATGTGTGACAGATCGCAGTCAACAACAACAACATTTATTTCTATAGCACATTTTCATACAAAAAATAGCTCAAAGTGCTTTACATAATGAAAAATAGAAAAATAAAAGACAGTAATAAAATAAGTAAACATTAATTAACATAGAATAAGAGTAAGGTCCAATGGCCAGGGTGGACAGAAAAAACAAAAAAAAACTCCAGATGGCTGGAGAAAAAAATAAAATCTGTAGGGATTCCAGACCATGAGACCGCCCAGTCCCCTCTGGGCAATTCTAACCTAACATAAATGAAACAGTCCACTTTGGATTTAGGGTTCTCACGGAAGGACTTGATGATGATGGTCACGTAGACTTCTGGCTTTTGATCCATCCATAATTGTTGGAACATCTTGATGCTTTGAGTAGGTGGTGGTGGCACAGACCACCAGCACAGAGAAACCGGAAAAAGAAACAGAAGAGAGAGTAGGGGTCAGTACGGATTTTAGAGCCACCATGAATAGTTATTATGATGAATTGATCATGCAGAGTATCCGGATTAAGTTAAAGTGAAGTTATGAGAAGGCCATGTTAAAGTAATGTGTTTTCAGCAGTGTTTTAAAGTGCTCAACTGTATTAGCCTGGCGAATTCCTATTGGCAGGCTAGTCCAGATTTTAGGTGCATAGCAGCAGAAGGCCGCCTCACCACTTTTAAGTTTTGTTTTTGGAATTCTAAGGAGACACTCATTTGAGGATCTGAGGTTACGATTTGGGATATAAGATGTCAGACATTCCGATATATAAGATGGGGCGAGATTATTTAAGGCTTTGTAAACCATAAGCAGTATTTTAAAGTCAATCTTGAATGACACAGGTAACCAGTGTAGTGACATCAAAACTGGAGAGATGTGCTCAGATTTTCTTTTCCTAGTTAGGATTCTAGCAGCTGCATTCTGCACTTGTTGCAAACGATTTATGTCTTTTTTTCGTAGTCCTGAGAGGAGTGCGTTACAGTAATCTAGTCGACTGAAAACAAATGCGTGAACTAATTACTCAGAATCTTTCAGTGATATAAGAGGTCTAACTTTAGCTATGTTTCTGTCCTAGTGATCTGATTAATATGCGATTTAAAATTCAGATTGCAGTCAACAGTTACCCCTAAGCTTTTTACCTCCGTCTTGACTTTTAATCCTAATGTATCCAGTTTATTTCTAATAGCCTCATTGTATCCATTATCGCCAATCACTAAGATTTCAGTTTTCTCTTTATTTAACTTGAGAAAGTTACTATTCATCCATTCTGAGATACAAGTCAGACATTGTGTTAGTGAATCAAGAGAATCGGGGTCATCAGGTGCTATTGATAAGTACAGCTGTGTGTCATCAACATAGCTGTGGTAGCTCACGTTGTGCCCTGAGATAATCTGACCAAACAGAAGCATGTAGATTGAGAAGAGCAGCGGACCCAGGATAGAGCCTTGTGGAACACCATATACTCGTAGGATATCATGTGTCTTCGAGTCGTAATTACCACAACTAACAAAGAATTTTCTCCCTGTCAGGTAGGATTCAAACCAATTTAAGACACTGCCAGAGAGGCCCACCCATTGACTAAGGCGATTTCTAAGAATATTGTGATCAATGGTGTCAAATGCAGCACTCAGATCTAAGAGGATGAGAACAGATAAATGGCCTCTGTCTGCATTCACCCGAAAATCATTTACTACTTTAACGAGTGCAGTTTCTGTGCTGTGATTTGTTCTAAAACCCGACGGAAATTTATCAAGAATAGCAAGTTTATTGAGGTGGTCATTTAACTACATAATGACTGCCTTCTCCAGAACTTTACTTAAGAAAGGCGGGTTAGAGATGGGTCTAAAATTTTCAAGAGCCGAGGGGTCGAGATTATGTTTCTTAAGTAGGGGTTTAACTACAGCAGTCTTAAGACAGTCTGGGAAGACCCCCGTATCTAATGACGAATTTATTATGTCAAGAACATTATCAAATAGCACGTCCGATACTTCTTTGAAAGAATTTGTTGGTATCGGGTCAAGGACGCAGGTGGAGGGTTTTAATTGAGATATTATTTTTTGTAAATCACGTAAATCTATCCTAGTGAAAGAGTTTAATTTGTTTATAACAGAATGCTGGGGTGTAGTAGGATCCTTAGTGTTGGGGAGATATACTATGTTATTTCTAATATCATTAATTTCTTCAGAAATTAATATCATTAATTTAATCAGTCTTCAGAAGGCCAATGTGGATATGTCATAGACGACCATCTGAAGACAACTTCATGAACAGAAATACAGAGACCACACTGCAAAATGCAACCACAAGTTAACCACAAAAACAGAGTAAAAAAAGGACTTCAGGGCAGATGAGACAAAGCCGAACCGCATAAGAGTGATGGGAAGAGCAAAGTGTGGAGACCAAAAGAAACTGCCCGAGATCCAAAGCAGACCACCTTGTGTGTTAAACATGGTGCCAGCAGTGTTATGGCTTGGGCATGTACGGCTGCCACAGGTCTTGGCACACTTTTCTTCATTAATGATGGAAGTGTTGACACCCATGGCGCAAAGAATTCTGAGGTGTACAGAACCATCTGATCTGCTCAAGTTTCAGTAAAGGCCTCCAAACTAATTCGACAGTGCTTGATCTTACAAGAATATACTAAACTCAAACATACTGCTGAGGAAACACAGGAGTTTATCTAAGCTAAAAAATAGGAATCTCTTAAATGGCCTAGCCAGTCACCCAATTTTAATCCAAACAAACCGAAACAAGCAGAAGTTGAAGAGGACTGCATTAGAAGCTTGGCAGAGTGTCAACAGAGGAGATCCTCATCACCTCGTGATGTCTATGAATCGCAGACTTCAACAGTCATTACACGTGAAGGATATGCAACAAAGAACTAAATATGACGGCTTTAATAGACCTGCCATTGCTGTCTTCCTAACATTATGGCTCCCAGAAATGGGGTTGGGACAGCATAGAAAGAGTGAAGTTCACGTTTTCGGGGGCCGTAGAAAATTTCTGGGAGGATCAAATATTTTTGAGTGATACTAAGTGCCCAAAATTAAATTTTGAAACACGCACTTACTCAAGCACTCTTTCGGCGGTGCAAGTGAGTATTGATCTTGAACTGACATGGACTCCGGCGATGATATTTTCTTCCATCCCATCCATCCTTCAGTTCTTTGTCACTTCAGTTCTTTGTCAGTCAGTTATCAGGCTCCTTTCAAATGGTTGATGATTGTAGTGACCTTTATGAAGAAATTTTGCTGCCTTTGTCTTGTAAGTTTTGTCTTTTGATACTTTTATGTCATCTGTACACCACTGACAATTGAGAAGATGCTGGAAGTTCGCTTATTCTCTTATTTTGCCAGATATTAGTTGCACCATAAATGTGTACGAGTATAGCTGAATGTTTTGAGAGGTATTTATCTCTAATAGAAGTGAGAATATTCTTTAAGTGACTTATTCAAATCTCTATAATGTCGCATTCATACATTCACAATGCCATCTGTCTTCAAATCTTTTAATTCGAACCATCAACCAGTTTAATAAAAAATAATGAGAAGTTCTCTCTCTCTGTCTTGCTCAGATATGCAGTGTGTATGAAAAAGAATCCCCCCCTTTGAAATATTCCCATTTTTGTTGCTTTACATCCTTAAATGAAAACACACAAACCAATATTTTTTCCGGCTTGATTTACTCAATGCAATCTATAACATCCAAGTGAAAGATATCACAGCTACAGTTCAGAAGAATTATAAACAATTAAAACCCAAACTCAATCAGGTGTCAGTGCCCACCATTTCCGTTGCGGTTACTGGCTTCCTTCCACCAGTGATCAGTTGTAATCCGTGTGATTAGTGAAGCTGTTCCTGGAGCATTCATCCCCTTGCTTGGTAGTAAAACTGACAGCAAACAACTAACTGTGGTTGGCAAGCCACTCTCAAAAGATCTCAGGACAGAATTGTGGATAGACGTAAGGCAGGAGATGGAGACAAAAACATCTCAAAGGTTTTATCATTCCCAAGGAGCCCAGTAAAGTCCATAATAAAGAAGTGGCAAGTGTATGGTACTACTAGGACCCTCCCAAACTGGATGGAAGAACAAGGGGGAAACTGGTAAGAGAGGCTACCAAGAAAGAGACCAAGGGCCACTTTGAAGGAGTTACAGGATTTGATGGCAAAGAGTGGTCATTATGTGCATGTGACAACAATATCACTCCACAATTGTGGCTTGTTTGGGAGGGTCTCAAGGAACAAGCCACTTCTCAAGACAGGCCACATTAAATCTCATCTGAGCTTCGCCAGAATGCACCTTGAAGGTTCTAATATCACGTGGAAAAAGGTCTTATGGTCAGATAAGGCCAAAATGAAACTATTTAGCCTCAATACCAAACGGTCCACCAATGCAGCTCATCATCCACAACACACCACACCTACAGTAAAGTATGGAGGTGGCAGCATCAAGTTGTGGGGGAGTTTCTCTGCCGCAGGCCTGGGGCTTTTGTTAGGGTAGAAGGAAAAATGAATGGAGTAAAATACCATCAAATTCTGGAGGAAAACCTGCTACCCTCTGCCAGAAAGTTGAAGATGGGCAGAATGTTCACCTTTCAACAAGACAATGACCTGAAGCACACAGCAAAATGGACCACACAGTAGCTGAAGGAGAAAAAAGTGAATGTCCTGGTGTGGCCAGTCAGAACCCAGACCTAAATCACAGTGAAAATCTGTGGAAAGATCTGAAGATAGCAGACCACCAACACTGGCAAATATTACACAATCTAGGTGGGCAAAGCTGGTAGAGAAGAATCCCAACATACTCAAGGCTGCCATTAAAGCAAAAGGGGGGGGGTCAACAAAATGACATTGACATGGAGGGTCCTTTATTAATCTCAGTAGGTCTTGTTTTTGAATTTTTATAATTTTTCTGAACTGTAGCTGTGATATTTTTCACTTGGATGTTAGAGAATGCATTGAGTAAGTAAAGCTGGGAAGAATTTTTTTATTGTGTGTTTAAAATTAAGTTTGTAAAGCAGAAAAAAATGGAAATATTTTGAAGGGGAGGATTCTTTTCTAAACCCTGTATGGGGGAAGCATTCTACAGGGTGGGCCATTTATATGGATACACCTTAATAAAATGGGAATG
>JANRMT010028174.1:4255999-4280405 GCA_026402145.1 Polypterus bichir lapradei
TGCGAGAGCTCAGCAAATGTTTGTTTTAAAGTAAAACTTAGTCTTGTTTGTTTTTTCAGAACCTCCGTCGCCAGGATTCACTGCAGTTTTTATCATCACCCGGACTTCTCACCCAAATAGTGCGCAAATCTGAAAGAACTGATGCCAGGGCTAAGGCTACTGATCTGAAGGCTGAAATCGACCGAGTTCTGCTGTATTTTCAAAACTCTTTACCCGACCTTTTACCCCTTTCTCCAGATTTACGTGAAGAGGTTATTTTATTGTACGCTATTTTAGAAAACTTGTTCCCGAAATAATGGCAGGTAATATGACTTGCAAAGGTAAAAGCAGGAAAAGGCGTTCAAGTGAGGACTTGGACGTTGGGAGATGTTCTCAAAATGTCAGCTTAATGCATGATATGGTGAATGAACTTAGTTACTCTATTCGACCCCCAAAATTGCCTACTTCTCATTCCCAATATTTTAATGAATCGGAATATATCAATTGGCAAAATCAAAATATGATCCTAATGAATGATATGATAGCTACCATGAGAGTTCCTTCACCTGTTACCACTCCCATTGACTTTGACCAGCTTGACTGCCTTTTAGAAACCCTGCATCCAGTAGCCACCCCAGATGAAATGTTAACATTAAACAATTTGTTAGAAAGGGTTCAGCGGTCTTTGACTGAAAATGTGAATGTTCAAACGGGTCACGGCTTAGCAAACACCACGGGTTCTGCAAATGCTCAGCCTTTTTTTCCAACCCCCCAGAACTCTGTCACCTCTCAGAGTGTGGTTACAGTTTCAGCTACCCCTTCGGTTACATCCTTTTCAGTCATACGTTTTGTACCCTCTACTTTTGTCTCTTCCTCTGTTTCAGTCACTGCATCCTCTGCTCTAGTCAGGCCAGTTGTAGCTAACCCCTCAGCCCCTGTATCATCTTCAGTATTCCCATCTGCCCCCTCTGCTTCAGTCTTGCCATCTGCCTCAGTCACTGCTCCAGTCATGCCAGTTGTAGCTAACCCCTATGTCTCCTCTGCTGTATCTAACCCCTTTGGTCCCTCTACTTCAGTCTGGCCATCTGTAGCTAACTCCTCTGTACCCTCTGCTTCAGTTACTGTATCTTCAATATGCCCATCTGTAGCTAACCCCTCTGTCCCCTATGCTTGAGTCTTGTCATCTGCTTCAGTCACTGTATCCTCTGCTCCAGTCTTGCCATCTGTATCTAAGCCCTGAGCTTCAGTCACTGCATCTTCAGCATTCCCCGTATCCCCTCTGCTTCAGTCACTATCTCTTCTGCCCCTGTTGCATCGCCAGTTGTAGTTGTCCATTTAACCTCCCTAGTCGTACCAGTTATGTCTGGTGGTTCTGTTGTCTCTAAACCATGAAACACTTCTACTTCAGGCGTAACAGTTATGGCCGGTCCCTCAGCTGTCTCTAGTGGTGACAATAAGAGCATTTTTCATCGACAGACCATCGTTTAATAATACAAAAATAAGACACCCCTTAAATTTTGTTCATACCTATAAACTAGAGTCTCATGAGGAGGTGATTAACAGTATTTAAGAGATGCTGCAAAGAATTCTGAATAGTTTTTTGGGTACATTAAATCCACCAGATGTTGTACAGTTAGAATTGTGTGCTGACTCCACCTATTAGTCTTTTATACAGATGACTGGAACTATTATTAGTGTAGACGAGTTTCTTGAACAGATAGAGAATCTTCTTCAGAGTCACGTGAGTGTATTAGCTGATGAGTCTGTGATGCTAGTCATACAGATTGTTCGAGCACCTAGCAGGGTGGCTAACGGCGCTCGCAAAGTATCCGCTCTACTCAATCACGAAATAGTCAGGAAGAAAATGAGGCATTTGATTATTTATCATAATTACAGGAACCAGCTCTGTTTTCCCTTTCGTCTGCTTACCCTAATGGAAGACCGGTACAGGCAAAATCCACAGTTATGCATGCGTGAAGCGTACAACCTTCAGAGCAGGGCCAGATTATCTGCGCATGAAAAGCGTCCTTTGTGGACGTTCATAAATTTGAAAACTTGCTAGATATTAAAATTGTTGTCTGGTACAAATGCCCAAGAAATGAAACATTTTGAAAATGTGAAAGCTCCAGCGGTAGATACCCTAAAACATATTTTATGTTTTTGTATGATAACCATTGTTACGGCATTTTGAATTTAAAGGGTTTTCTGGGGGTGAAATACTTGTGTGACTACTGTTACACAGGCTACCGCTCAAACCGTAGCCATCGTTGTGAAGGCCACTGCAACGTCTGTTTCTCCCCCCGATTGCAGACCGATCCCTAAAGAGCTTATCAAGTGTGTTGATTGCAATTGTTTCCGTCAGTCCCAATTTTGTTTTACACAGCATACGATTCCTAAATTTAATGATAAGACCAACGACATGGAAGCGGCCTGTGACACTGCAAAAATGTGTCCCTTGTGTTACAAAACTTACACAGTGAATCCTGCCTCAAAACCCCATAAATTTTGCTCCAATGAATGCCATGTTTGTATTTCAAAAATTGAAAATAATGCATAAAACCATCAATGCTTTATTGCAGTGGTTCTCAACCTGTGGGGCGGGCCCCCCTAAGGGGGCGCGAAGATGTGAAAAAAAGAAAATATGAAAAAAACATCTGTTGAAACCAGAACAAATTAACTACATTCTGATAGTAGAACAATAAATATAGAGTTAGATAAATGTCGATAAAAGTTAAGTAGGTATAATAAAATATGCATCTACATGTCAAAAAAATGTTAGGGAGGGGTGATTAAAACTGTTATGAAAATTCGGGTTGCAAATACTTAAAGGTTGAGAAACGATGCTTTATAGAAACCTTGAAGTCTGGGGGGGCTGTGTGAAAAAATATGTTTTACGATTTTGAAAGTCGGCAAGAAACTAGTGTGCACATTCCACATTATGTATTGTGGACTCGACCCGGACACAGACAGGTGGACATGTTGTTCTTCAGCCACCACACGTTTATTATTTACACTAATTACATTATTATGGTCACTCAGACCCAGTTCCGTGCACAAAACACCCCCAAACACACAGTCCTGGCCTCACAAACGCCTTTCTTCGGGCCGCCTCCACACCTCTCTCTTGCCTTGTTCTTCTTCCACCCAACTCCGGCCCTGAATGAAGGGAGACGGCCCCTTTTATATAGTCTCCCGGATGAGCTCCAGGTGGCTCCCGGCATTCCCTCGTTGGCCACGCCCCAGTGTGGCGGAAGTGCCGGCTGTTCTCCCGGCAGCTCTCCGGGTGTCCTTCCTAATCTTCCCCCCAGCACTTCCTGGTGTGGCGGAAGTGCTGAGGGAACAGGTCCCCAAGGCATTGGGGCACCTCCTGGCGGTGACCACGGGCCCCTGCAGGGTGGGGCTTCCATGCCCTTAACCCGTGGCCCCCAAAGCAACCAGGAAGGCGGCCCCCACTTGATCCAGGGTGGGCACAGACCCACATCCGGTCCCTCACGGCGCCCCTGGCATCCCTGACAGTATATTGTAAGTCCTTGCGTGGGGAATCCTGGTTCTGGACGGGTGAAGATTGTGTACACCAGTTCTTTGCTAGATACCATTGTCCCAAGTATCAAGGCTATACCTTCATAGCTCACAATTCAAAAGGCTACGATGGGTACTTTTTAATGCAGTATTTGATTGAAAATGGAGTAAACCCTTGGGTTACCACTCAAGGAAATAAGTTGATGTGTTTCACAGATGAGGGTTATCAATTACGTTTTATACTGTAGATTCTTTGAATTTTTTAATAATGAAATTGAGTGTCATGCCTAAAGCCATGGGGTTTTGAAGCCAAAAAAGGGTATTTTTTTCACCATTTCTTCAATAAGACTGAAAACCAGAAATATATATTCAGTCCTATCTGGAGTCTGAATGCTACGGTTTCCAGAGCATGATAATGAAAGAAAAAGAAGAATTTTTTACCTGGTACGAGAGTGTCAAACATGGCGTTTTTAATTTTAAAGAGGAGATGGCTTTTTATTGTAAAAATGAAGCTGAAATTCTTAGAACTGCATGCATCAAATTTAGAGACGAGGTCATCAAAATTGGCAATATTGTCCCATTTCAACGTATGACCCTAGCCTCTCTATGCATGGCCATGTACCGGCAAAACTGCATGCCACCAAAATCTATTGGTATAATTCCTTCTGTCCATTACGTTAGCAGTCAGAAATATGATTCAAATGCATCTATTCAATGGTTATTGTATCTCTATGAAACAGAAAAGTTGAACAATCTCTAAACCTTGGGGAAGTAAAGAAGGGCTCCTGTTTTCTTGATGGCTATGCCAGAGTTAACGGTATTCCGGCCGCCTTTGAATTTGCTGGCTGCTTTTACCACGGCTGTCCAGAATGCTATGATTTAAACAGTACCCATCCTTTAACCGGCCTGACTTGTGCAATTATGTACCAAAAGTCTATGCGAAACTTGAAAATACTTCGGACCAAATTTAATCTCGATGTGCGTGTGATCTGGGAGCACGACTGGGAGACGATGAAAAACACGACCTCAGCCGACAAACTTGCAGAAAACATTGTGATTTCCATCAACATATAAATCTGAGGGATTCGTTGTTCGGCGGCCGTACCAACGGCATAAAATTGTACCACAAGGCGGTTGGTTGTAAGTAGATTCACTATTATGATTTCACTAGTTTGTACCCGTTTGTGAATAAAATGAAAATGTACCCAATCGGTCATCCCACCATCATTTTTCAGCAATTTAGGGATCTCGGTCATTATTTTGGTTTAGTTAAAGCCACCGTCCAGCCTCCACGTGGTATTCATTTTCCAGTCCTACCTCTCAGATTCTGTGGGAAATTAATGTTCACCCTCTGTCACACCTGTGCAGAAGCAGAATCTCAGACTGTGGACTGTTGTCACACAGAGGACGAGAGAGCTTTAACCGGGACTTGGTGTAGTGTGGAAATAGTGACGGCCATTGATAAAGGTTATAAAGTTTCAAAAGTACACGAGATTTGGCATTACCCTGAACATACTTCTGAACTATTCTCAGACTATATCAAGTTTCATCTAAAAGCCAAGCAGGAGGCATCGGGTTATCCTGCCTGGTGTACAGATGATGATTCCCAAGACTGTTATATTTTAGAATATTTTTAGAAGGAAGGTGTACAAATAAATCGCAATAACATCGCCGTAAATCCAGCTAAGAGACAGATTTCAAAGTTTTTTAGAAATTCTCTTTGGGGTAAATTTGGGCAGAAACCTCTCAATCTCACTACAATCCTAGTCAAGGATGGCGAGGAATTCTTGCAATATATTTTCTCCAAACAGTATAATGTTTCTTATTTTGAATTTATCGGTGATGAGATTGCTGAAATACAGTTGAAGTACGCAGATGAAAAGTACACCTTATCTGGTAGCGTTAATGTCGTTATTGCTGCTTTCACAACTGCCTATGTCCGGTTAGAGTTGTACGAATTACTGGACAGTCTGGGAGAAAGGGTGTTGTACCACGACACCGTCTCGGTTATTTTTACTTCTCAAAATGGTCAGTACAATTCTCCACTTGGTGACTATTTAGGAGAGCTCACCAGTGAGTTTAATCCTGGTGATTATATTACAGAATTTGCATCAGGTGGTCCAAAGACGTACGGGTATAAAACAGCACAAGGAAATACATGTATGAAGGTAAAAGGCATTACTATTAACCACGAAACCGGTTAAATTGTAAACCTTGAATCACTAACCAATCTAGTTCAGAATTTTGTGACGTCTCATGAAGCTCCTCCTCAAGAATTACTGGTTCACGGTAAGCAGATCCATAGAAATAAAAAACAGTTTACTTTAGAAAACAGACCACTCAGGAAGAAATTCAGAGTGGTGTATAACAAGAGGGTTCTCCTAAAAGATTACACCACAAGGCCGTATGGATACTAAAAGAGATTTTAATACACGCCTTCAACATCCCTTCACTAAAATTATCTCGGGTCCATCCTGTTCTGGTAAATCCTATTATTTAAAAATATTACTGGAACATTTAAATCACGTTGTGTCTCAGCCTTTTCAAAATATAATTTGATTTTAAAGTTGCTGGCAGAAAATGCAAAATGAGCTATCGGCTAAATTTCAGCAGTTAAAATTTATTGAGGGGATCCCGAAGTCTTTATGCAACGACAAACTTCTCCCTCCTGAGAAAAACAAATTTGGTCATTATAGATGATCTGATGGAATCGGCTAGAGAAAGCCAGGAAATAGAAAAAGCTTTCACGAAATATAGTCTTTACCGGAATCTGTCTATCATTTACTTGGTTCAAAATGTATTGTTTCAGGGAAAGAAAAGCCAAATGTGAATTTCCCCTTGGGATTAATAAAGTATCTATCTATCTATCTATCTATCTATCTATCTATCTATCTATCTATTATATAGTGCCTTTCACCTATCTAGCTATCTATCTATTATTTCCTTTCTTCTATCTATCTATCTATCTATTATATAGTGCCTTTCATCTATCTATCTATCTATCTATCTATCTATCTATCTATCTATCTATCTATCTATCTATCTATCTATCTATCTGTGTCTGTCTGTCTGTCCATCTAACGCCAGTTATATTACTCTTTTTAAAAACCCCAAGAACAAATTGCAGATTTCTGCCGTGGCCCGTGAAATGTATCCAGGGTGTGTCAAGTTATTTTTGGAAGCTTTCGAAGATGCTACAAAATTACCTTACGGCTATCTCTTAGTGGATGTGAAAGCACAGACCCCCGATGAACTGCGATTAAGAACCGATCTGTTTCCGCCCGATTGGCCGTCGTGTACACCATGAAAAGATCAAAGAAGCTGTTCTGACTCAAAGTTCCATATTCTGTCAGCATGTCGGCCAGAATAAGCAGAAACCTACAGCCTCTCAAGGCCTTACTCCGTTGCTCTTGTCGTCGCCGTAACAATCCTATAAATGTGTCTTCTGACGATTTAATTAATGCTTTGTCCGAAATAGTCGGTAATACTTTAAAAGGCAATTATACCTCTTTTACCCAAACAGTTTAAACAACTCAAGAAGCAAAAAACACCCGTCTGAAAAATAAGTGACAGAAAACTAACCTTAAAAAAGAAGAAAGCTATTTTTAACCAAAAAGTGTCGCCTTGCCCTTCATATTCAGTTTATTAGCTTCTAGAGCATAAGCATGGAATACACTCAGAAAATGTATTTGGTACAGCAGCATCAAATGTCTCTTTATCAGCAAAAGAGCGCTAATCCGAACAATCTCTTGAGTGCCACTGAAACTGAACTGGATAAGGAAATGAGAAATGTCCTGCAACGCTGTGATACAGGGGCTGGTGAGAAGGTGAAGCTTTACACCTCTATCTTGCAGAGATATCTAAAGTTAGTTAAAAAGGCTGATAAAGAAACTAACAGTCTGACACTCATGTTACTAAAAGAAGAAAATTTCAAGGGGGACGTTAGAACAATCAACGTGTCTGAGGACAGGGTTTGGCAAGAAGTTTTGAGAAGTGCGCCCGTAAAAGCAATGAAAAATGTTGAATTTGTTTTGCATAAAATGTCTGTCAATCCCAATCACGCATTTTGGAATAACTGTGGAGAGCTGCTGTTAGAAGGTAAACCTTTGGTCGGCTCCAACATGGTGGATTTGGTACGTAATCTGACAGCATCTCGTACAGTACCTGAGCATAGGAGGCCACACGGTTGGAAGGAATTTGTAAACGCCATGGCCGGTTTGAACATTCCATTTTCCGTTGTGCCTTATGATGAAACAAGAGAACTCCTTGATAGTTTTAAGCCGCCCGCCGCCCTCCTCCCTGTTCATTATTCTGAAGTCAGCCCCTACCGACGGAGACCAAGAAAAAAAAAAGACTGGATTGGATTGCTTATTAATTTGTAAAACTCTTTCTTTATTAAATACAATTGTATGTCATTACAGAGTGTCGTCATCCTTTAACCGTCTATTGAAATATTTACAGGTCTCTCATCTTTGCATGCAAGGGTACCGATAAAAACAACGCCCCGGTGAAGGAAGCAAGGAATGAACAAATTTAGATTCCAAGGCATCATAATTGTTTACATCATCAGAATACTTTTTTATTACAGAGGCGTACGGAACTCCTTTTCCTCACTGATGCAGAATAAAGAGGCAAAATTGGCCGCATGTATCTGAGAACCAACTTTGAAGCTACCTGTTGTTGTAAATGATTTGCTTACAGTTTTTGTTTAAAAAACGGTAAATGTCATTTGTGAAGTAGATAAAGTCCAGAGGAGTTCCATAGGAATCAAAAAACTCTCCATGGCCGTCTTCAGTGAGGTCCCCTCCAGGTTGAGTTTGACGGTGAGTATTCACTACGAACATGGCAGGTACTCTGATATTTTTTTCCGGTAGTTGATCACATACCAGAACCCCGCGGAAATATCTTTTGGTGTAGGGATCTTAGGACAGCAGGTCTGTTAATTGTTTTGTATTCATGGTGTTTAACAGTAGTCATACAGAACATTACGTCTCTGGTTGATTTCAATGATGTTGTCAAAGACTGCATATACTATTAAACTGACGGTCTGAGGGATAGGGACACAGAAGCGTAATTCAAATCTCATGTTTCCAGTTTTAATTAATGAAAAATTATCACCACATTCTTGATCGGTGGTTAGATGAAAAGTGAAAAGAGTCTATCCTTGTGAGAACTCTGAATGGGTGATAGACAGAGCTTGATCCTTCAAATGCTTACCAGTGGCCAATACCAGTTATAGGATTCTCTGGCACTGTTGCTGCTTGCAAAGTCTGGTTGAAAAGGTTTGGCAGGAATCTGTTCACCGTCCATGTACAGAGCCAGGAACTCTACATTATTATGTTTGAAATTGAACAGATTCCTTGTAAGAAAACCTGAAAAAGCCTCATTACAGAGGTTTTACAAACTTGCTATTCTTGATAAGTTTCTGTCAGGTTTCAGAACAAATCACAGCACAGAAACTGCACTCGTTAAAGTAGTAAATGACTTGCGGGTAAATGCAGACAGAGGCCATTTATCTGTTCTCATCCTCTTAGATCTGAGTGCTGCATTTAACACCATTGATCAGAATATTCTTAGAAATCGCTTTAATCAGTGGGTGGGCCTTAAATTGGTTTGAATCCTACCTGGCAGGTAGAAAATTATTTGTTAGTTGTGGTAATTACAACACATGATATTCTATATGGTTTTCCACAAGGCTCTATCCTGTGTCCACTGCTCTTTTCAATCTACATGCTTCCGTTAGGTCAGATTATCTTGGGGCCCAACGTGAGCTACCACAGCTATGCTGATGACACACAGCTGTATTTATCAATAGCACCTGATGACCCCGACTCTCTTGATTCACTGACCCCCAATGTCTTACTTGTGTTTCTAAATGGATGAATAGTAATTTTCTCAAACTAAATAAAGAGAAAACAGAAATTTTAGTGATTGGCAAAAATGGATATAATGAGGTTATTAGAAATAAACTTGATGCATTAGGATTAAAAGTCAAGACGGAGGTAAAGAACTTAGGGGTAACTGTTGACTGTAACCTGAATTTTAAATCGCATATTCATCAGACCACTAGGACAGCATTTTTTCACTTGAGAAACATAGCAAAAGTTAGACCTCTTATATCATTGAAAGATGCTGAGAAACTAGTTCACTCTTTTGTTTTCAGTCGACTAGATTACTGTAACGAACTCCTTTCAGGACCACCCAAAAAAGACATCAATTGATTACGAGTGCAGAATGCAGCTGCTAGAATCCTAACCAGGAAAAGAAAATCCGAGCACATCTTTCCAGTTTTGATGTCACTACACTGGTTACCTGTGTCTTTCAGAATTGACTTCAAAATACTGCTTATGGTTTACAAAGCCTTAAATAATCTCGCTCCATCTTATATATCAGAATGTCTGACAACCTATATTCCAAATCGTTACCTCAGATCCTCAAATGAGTGTCTGCTTAGAATTCCAAGAGCAAAACTTAAAAGAAGTGGTGAGGCGGCCATTTCATTGACTTGATGCTATATTCGGATTCAAAAGTGTTCCTTTAATTTTTAAGAGCAGCACATATATATATATATATATCTATTGAGGAAGCCCTCAGGAAGTGTATGTGAGCGAGAACTAGTGCAATCTGGTTTAAAGGGGCATGAGATGTGTGACAGGGGAATGGGTGCCCGGGTCCCTTGTCAGCTGATTGCTAAGTGAACTTGTAAAAGCCTATCGGGAAAGTAGCAAAGGGGGAAAAGGATAAGCTGGTTGAAGGGTAGGACGTCCAGGGTTGCTTGAGACCAGGAGTCTGTTAACAATAGAAATGTATAGGGAGTGAAGGACCCTGATGGAACGACAATTGGATGGGTGCAATTTTCATAATAATTTTGTTGTTTTGTTGCGTGAGATATTTTTTGTGCATTTGTAGAACATTCTAGAAGCTATTGGATTTTTTTTCTCCTTTGTCTTTTTGCTACACACAATGTTTTGGGACTGTTTTAGCCATTTATTGCACCTTTTGTCAAATTGCATCCCTCTTTCTGTCTCACTGACCTCGGTCCCTCTATCAAGGACTTGGGGTTCGGCAGTTTTATCTGGTGAGGACCCGAGGGCCAGACATGTCCATTATTTCTTTACAGACCAGAGTCAGAATGGTCAATTGTGCCAACTGTTGTTAATTAAAATGAGGAAGAGCAACAGAAGAGCACTTTCTGTGGCATCACAGTATCATCTGCTGACGATGTGGGTTCGACTCCATGCTCCCATCACTGTTCGGGAGCCCTTGAACCCAACAAGGGTTTTTGTATTGCATAGAATCAGTCAAAAAATATGCGCTTCATGACAAGACAACCACACACACAGCTTCATTTATTTATATATTATCCAATAAATCATCCATAAATTCCCTCTTAGTCGTGTCACGCACATGTGCATAGGGGACGACTCATGGGCTCTAATAATGTTAGTACCCCACCGCTGGATGGGTTGCTGCTGTATAATAAAGTCTCTTCTCTTCCTCCCTCTATAGAGATTGACAACTTTACCACCGCTGACCAGCCACCTGAACCCGCTTCTTACAGCTGGAAGTCCTCACAGCCTGGAAAATCCACCATTTCAACTCTTTTAGGGCTGAATATTTTTTTTCCAATTAAACACAGTTTTCTGAAAAGCTCACAAACCAATTGTTTCACACATAAATCAACATAAAATGTCTGTTCCAATTTGCGGTGGCTGCCGGTTCGTAGTCTCTTGCAGCTCAAGCTGCTCATGGTTGGCACAATGTCTGGCAGAAATGCACGACTGACATGCTGTCTTTGTGGGGTGGGGGCAGCAGCAACAGTTGCGGTTGCGGTGCAAAGCATTCTGGTTTGTACTTCATATCATTGTAAGTGTCAGGCCGCCCTAGGCGTGTCAGCCACACGAAAGTGTTCATCACCACGATCAGCTTGTGCTGATACCTCACATTTCTTCTCGATTACTCGAATCAGAATCAGACTCTTAGCGATAATATGCAAAAACGTCATTTGGCTTTGTACATCCCCTTCGATCTCCTGCCAGATGTCAATGCCATTTTTGCTGTTGTTTGCTCTTCGCTACTTAAGCGAACGCAGGAAATCTTGGTCAGACCAACACAGCTAACTTTCCTTCTAGCAAAGAGAGTTGAATTAAAACATAACAATGGGGTTTAGTCACCATTTACAGATGATTACCATCCTCAAACCCTGCTCTTGACAAAATAATGAGTTAATTCAGTTTCAGTTCAGGAACTCAAGTCTGAAAAGATGGTGTCACATACGTGCAAGTGGGAGGCAGCTAAAGGGCCTGAATAATAGTAGTTCCATGTCAGACCAGGGGGTGGCGAGCTGCACTGACTTTCTAACTCAATCGTCTGCAGAACATCGATGGGAAATCCCGCTAGTGACTGGCACCATGGTTGACGTCACTTCTGGTTCTGGTCCCAAAAACATCACTTCCTGTCACGGCCTTTAAAGCCATCATATTTACAACCTTTAAGTCAGTTCTGTTTTGGATTCAAACCTGTAAAGAACTCAATATGAATTACCCATTTGCAGGCAGGGCACAATATATGGGTGGCTGCCCCAAACCTTTTTCAACAACAACAACAACAACATTTATTTATTTATATAGCATGTTTTCATACAAAAAAATGTAGCTCAAAGTGCTTTACAAAATGAAGAATAGAAAAATAGAAGACACAATAAAAAATAAACATAAGTCAACATTAATTAACATAGAATAAGTAAGGTCCGATGGCCAGGGTGGACAGAAAAAACAAAAAAAAAAACTCCAGAGGCTGGAGAAAAAAAAAATAAAATCTGTAGGGATTCCAGACCAAGAGACCGCCCAGTCCCCTCTGGGCAATGTCTTTTCAATTTCAATATCTTTGGACTATTCTTGTGACAATGTCTACACGTCTACACATTTATTTTGTTATTTCTTGCCTATTTTTGCTCCCAAGGTGGAGCCCCAGCACTTTATTATTGTCTGTCTGGTCTTGTACAGCAGCTGTGTGGAATACTCTGAATCTTCTACTAGTGTTCTGACCGACACACTGAAATGAACACTGCATGTCCTGAACTCCACATAAATACACAGTACCTCCTTGGCCACAATGCCGTTAATGTGTCACCCTTCACAATCCATCCATCCATCCATCCAATCCTTTCATTTTCCAAACCTGCTTATTCTGATTAGGGTCACATAGAAGCTGTAAAGTAATTGTTAACAAAGGTGGGATATACAGTCATATGAAAAAGTTTAGGAACCCCTCTCAGCCTGCATAATAACTGACTCTCCTTTCAACAAAAAACATAATAGTGGTATGTCTTTCATTTCCTAGGAACATCTGAGCACTGGGGTGTTTTCCGAACAAAGATTTTTAGTGAAGCAGTATTTTAGTTGTATGAAATTAAATCAAATGTGAAAAACAGGCTGTGCACAAATGTGGGTCCCCTTGTCATTGTGCTGATTTGAATGACTGTCACTGCTCAATGCTGATTACTTAGTTTGATGAGCTCGTTAAGCCTTGAACTTCATAGACAGGAGTGTCCAATCATGAGAGGTAAAAGGTATTTAAGGTGGTCAATTACAAGTTGTGCTTCCTTCCCTTTGACTCTCCTCTGAAGAGTGACAGACAGCATGGGATCCTCAAAGCAACTCTCCAAAGATCTAACAACAAAAATTGTTCAGTCTCATGGTTTAGGGGAAGGCTACAAAAAGCCATCTCAGAGGTTTAAACTGTCAGTGTCAACTGTAAGGAATGGAATCAGGAAATGGAAGGCCACAGGCACAGTTGCTGTTAAAACAACCCAGCAGGTCTGACAGGCCAAGAAAACTACAGGAGCAGCATATGTGTAAGATTGTGAGAATGGTTACAGACAACCCACAGATCACCTCCAAGGACCTGCAAGAACATCTTGCTGCAGATGGTGTATCTGTACATCGTTCTACAATTCAGCACAATTTGCACAAAGAACATCTGTATGGCAGGGTGATGAGAAAGAAGCCCTCTCTGCACTCACGCCACAAACAGAGTCGCTTGTTGTATGCCAATGCTCATTTAGACAAGCCAGATTCATTTTGGAGCAAAGTGCTTTGGACTGATGAGACAAAAATGGAGTTATTTGGTCAGAACAAAAAGCTCTTAGCATGGCGGAAGAAGAACACCGCATTCCAAGAAAAACACCTGCTACCTCCTGTAAAATTCGGTGGAGGTGCTGTGGGGCTGTGTGGTTAGTTCAGGGACTGGGGCCCTTGTTAAAGTCGAGGGTCAGATGAATTCAACACAATATCAACAAATTCTTCAGGATAATGTTCAAGCATCAGTCACAAAGCTGAAGTTACGCAGGGGTTGGATATTCCAAGACAATGACCCAAAACACAGTTCGAAATCTACAAAGGCATTCACGCAGCGGGAGAAGTACAATGTTCTGGAATGGCCGTCACAGTCCCCTGACTTGAATATCATCGTAAATCTATGGGATGATTTGAAGCAGGCTGTCCATCAACTTGAACTGAACTGGAGAGATTTTGTATGAAGAATGGTCAGAAATACCTCCATCCAGAGTCCAGACATTCATCAAAGGCTATAGGAGGACAGCGTCTGGAGGCTCAAAGGAGGAAAAGGAGCCTCAACTAAGTACTGATGTCATATCTCTATCTGGGTGCCCACATTTAGGCACCTGTCTAATTTTGTTATGATGCATATTTCATATTTTCTGTTAATCCAATAAACTTAATGTCACTGCTAAAATCCTACTGTTTCCATAAGGCATGTCAGATATTAAAAGGAAGTTGCTGCTTTGAAAGCTCAGCCATTGAGAAACAAAAATCCAAAGAATTAAGAGGGGGTCCATTTTCATATGACCATATGTTGTGTTTTGTACCTTCGCCACTTGATGAAGATGAAGGTAGGCTGTGTGTGATGTACAAAAGAGAGAGAGAAAGAAAACGTCAAGGTAAGAAAATGTTGGAGTTAATCACTATTAGTTGCTCTGCTTGAATTAAAACCATCATCCTTGTGGGCACCGAGTCTTTCCATTCCACCACCAGTCTGCTTCACAGAGTCATTAAAAATGAACAAATCGTTCACGGATAGCCAGCCCAGCACTAGTGGCCAGCAGCACACTTTGTAATGTTGATGAGATGTAATGAAGATGTTTCTCATTTCAAATATTATGATTGGCATCGGGGATTGTGATTGATTTGATCTCCTACATCCCAGCTAGAGTTAACCTTTCACATGATGCTCATTTTTATCCCTTTATTATATCAAATCCCCTCATATCTATTGTGTGAGCTCCAGGGCTTTACAGACTGACTTGATCTTTTTAATACATTAGAACAAAAGGTTTGTGAATGTGATCATCCTGTCTAATGGAAAGCTGAAAGATAGAAGTCAAGGCAGTGCAGCCACCTGTCATTAGAGGCACAAGGAATAAGAAGAAGTGAGACATCATGAAGTGTTTTTTATTTTCTCATTATTCATTATTAAGAAAAGCTGGGCCTGAGGAGTCGCTACTGTACTTTCCCTGATCCATTTCATCTCCTTCTCTTCTGAAGAATGACATGCTAACCTCTTGGTTCTATACTTCATCTTCTGAAAAACAAATGCATAGATGACATGAATGTGCCACCTGTGAGTCCTGTGAGGATGGCCGACAGAATGCATACCTGCTGTAGGCCTCTAGTGTCTCTGGCACTGACATATCCTTCTCTTGCAGGCTTCTGCAATGGATAAAGAATGACACGTGAGTGGTCAAATGAAAAGCTCAAGAAGGTAGAGATGTCAGAGTCAAAACAGGGATTTAAGGCTTCACGTGACGCATAGCATTTCAAACATCGTTCTGAAGTCAGAATGAAAAGGAGAAAGTAATGTGATAAAGCCGGACAGGAGGCTTTTCATTATGTCACACTGTTTGGTAACTCTTTCCAATGTTTAGCTAAGACAAACTAAAGTGCTGACTGATGCTCTGCGATCTGAACATTTTGAATCAACATATACCAGCGAAAAATACAAAATTAAAGATCTGCACTTTAATTTGTTCAACAGAGTATCTTCCTATGGGAAAATAATTGATCTTTTCCCAAGTCCTCTTTCACAAGCTCTCTGTGCAACTCCGAATATATACTGTACTAGCTAACACAGCTGAAATACCCGGCGTTGCCTGGAAGGAAAATAAAGTGTTGCTTTTTTAATTGTTTGAGAATGTGCTTGTCTTACAGTCTTGCATGTATGTTATCATTCAGTTGACTCTCGGAACTGGCCAACTCTATTTAATTTCAAAAGCAACAGGCGGGTGCAGTGGTGGTGCTCAAAGATAAAGAATGCCGCCAGTCACCTCCAGTTCGCCCTCTGGTGGTCGTTCCGAGTGAAAACTGGATGATAACATGCATACAAAACCACAAGATCACCCCCCACCCTACCCAGAAGGGGGTGAATTAGGGTTGATTTCACATAACAGCATATTTAGTTGACCAATGAGAAACATGAGTATCAAGTTTCATGAAAATCGCTCCAGCCGTTCGGAAGTGATGCTGGAACATACATACAGTTAGGTCCATAAATATTTGGACAGAGACAACTTTTTGTCTAATTTTGGTTGTTCTGTACATTACCACAATGAATTTTAAATGAAACAACTCAGATGCAGTTGAAGTGCAGACTTTCAGCTTTAATTCAGTGGGTTGAAAAAAACGATTGCATAAAAATGTGAGGCAACTAAAGCATTTTTTGAACACAATCCCTTTATTTCTGAGGCTCAAAAGTAATTGGACAAATTAAATAACTGGAAATAAAATGTTCATTTCTAATACTTGGTTGAAAACCCTTTGCTGGCAATGCCAGCCTGAAGTCTTGAACTCGTGGACATCACCAGATGCTGGGTTTCCTCCTTTTTAATGCTCTGCCAGGCCTTTACTGCAGCGGCTTTACTTTCAGTTGCTGTTTGTTTGTGGGCCTTTCTGTCCGAAGTTTAGTCTTCATCAAGTGAAATGCACGCTCAATTGAGTTAAGATCAGGTGACTGACTTGGCCATTCAAGAATTTCCCACTTCTTTGCTTTAATAAACTCCTGGGTTGCTTTGGCTGTATGTTTTGGGTCATCGTCCATCTGTATCATGAAACGCCCGCCGCCCAATCAATTTGACGTCATTTAGCTGGATTTGAGCAGACAGTATGTCTCTGAACACCTCAGAATTCATTTGGCTGCTTCTGTCCTGTGTCACCTCATCAATAAACACAAGTGTCCCAGTGCCACTGCCAGCCATCACACTGCCTGACTCCACCGTGTTTTACAGATGATGTGCTATGCTTTGGATAATGAGCTGTTCCACACATTCACCATACTTTTTTCTTGCCATCTTTCTGGTAGAGGTTCATCTTGGTTTCATCTGTCCAAAGAATGTTTTTCCAGAACTGTGTTGGCTTTTTTAGAAGTTCTTTAGCAAAGTCCAATCTAGCCTTTCTATTCTTGAGGCTTATGAGTGGCTTCCACCTTGCAGTGCGCCCTCTGTATTTACTTTCATGCAGTCTTCTCTGTATGGTAGACTTGGATATCGATACGCCGACCCCCTGGAGAGTGTTGTTCACTTGGTTGGCTGTTGTGAAGGGGTTTCTCTTCACCATGGAAATGATTCTGCGATCATCCACCACTGTTGTCTTCTGTGGACGTCCAAGTCTTTTTGTGTTGCTGAGTTCACCAGTGCTTGCTTTCTTTCTCAGGATGTACCAAACTGTAGATTTTGCCACTCGTAATATTGTAGCAATTTCTCAGATGGGCTTTTTCTGTTTTCGCAGCTTAAGGATGGCTTCTTTCACCTGCATGGAGAGCTCCTTTGATCGCATGTTGTCTGTTCACAGCAAAATCTTCCACATGCAAGCACCACACCTCAAATAAACACAAGGCCTTTTATCTGCTTAATTAATATGACATAACGACGGATTTGAACACAGCTGCCCATGAAATAGCCTTTGAGTCAATTGTCCAATTACTTTTGAGCCCCTAAAATGAAGGGATTGTGTTCAAAAAATGCTTTAGTTGCCTCACATTTTTATGCAATCGTTTTGTTCAACCCACTGAACTAAAGCTGAAAGTCTGCACTTCAACTGCATCTGAGTTGTTTTATTTAAATTTCATTGTGGTAATGTACAGAACCAAAAGTAGAAAAAAGTTGTCTCTGTCCAAATATTTATGGACCTAACTGTATATATACATACATACATACATACATACATACATACATACATACATACATACATTAACTTAAATACAGTCATATGAAAACGTTTAGGAACCCCTCTTAATTCTTTGGATTTTTGTTTGTCATTGGCTGAGCTTTCAAAGCAGCAACTTCCTTTTAATATACAATATGCCTTATGGAAACAGTAGGATTTCAGCAGTGATTAACAGAAAATATGCAATATGCATCATAACAAAATTAGACAGGTGTATAAATGTGGGCTCCCCAACAGAGATATGACATCAATACTTAGTGGAGCCTCCTTTTGCTCCTTTGAGCCTCCAGACGCTGTCCTCCTATAGTCTGGGATGAGTGTCTGGATTCTGGATGGAGGTATTTCTGACCATTCTTCATACAAAATCTCTCCAGTTCAGTTCAATAATGGCTGCCGAGCATGAACAGCCTGCTTCAAATCATCCCATAGATTGTCGATGATATTCAAGTCAGGGGACTGTGACGGCCATTCCAGAACATTGTACTTCTCCCTCTGCATTAATGCCTTTGTAGATTTCCAAATGTGTTTTGGGTCATTGTCTTGTTGGAATATCCAACCGCTGCGTAACTTCAACTTTGTGACTAATGCTTGAACATTATCCTGAAGAATTTGTTGATATTGGGTTGAATTCATCCGACCCTCGACTTTAGCAAGGGCCCCAGTCCCTGAACTGGCCACACAGCCCCACAGCATGATGGGACCTCCACCAAATTTGACAGTAGGTAGCAGGTGTTTTTCTTGGAATGCGCTGTTCTTCTTCTGGCAAGCAATGCGCTTTTTGTTTTGACCAAATAACTCAATTTGTGTCTCATCAGTCCAAAGCACTTTGTTCCAAAATGAATCTGGCTTGTCTAAATGAGCATTTGATACAACAAGTGAGTGTGTGGCGTGAGTACAGAAAGGGCTTCTTTCTCATCACCCTGCCATACTGATGTTCTTTGTGAAAATTGCACTGAATTGTAGAACGATGTAGAACGATGTAGAACGATGTACAGATACACCATCTGCCGTGAGATGTTCTTGCAGGTCTTTGGAGGTGATCTGTGAGTTGTCTGTAACCATTCTGACAATCCTGCCTCTGCATATGCCGCTCCTGTATTTTTCTTGGCCTGCCAGACCTGCTGGGTTGGTTTAACAGCAACTGTGCCTGTGGCCTTCCATTTCCTGATTCCATTCCTTACAGTTGAAACTGACAGTTTAAACCTCTGAGATGGCTTTTTGTAGCCTTCCCCTAAACCATGAGACTCAACAATCTTTGTTTTCAGATCTTGTGAGAGTTGCTTTGAGGATCCCATGCTGTCTGTCACTCTTCAGAGGAGAGTCAAAGGGAAGCACAACTTGTGACTGACCACCTTAAATACCTTTTACCACTCATGATTGGACACCCCTGACTACCAAGTTCAAGGCTTAACGAGCTCATCCAACCAATTTGGTGTTGCCAGTAATCAGCATTGAGCAGTGACAGGCATTCAAATCAGCAAAATGACAAGGGGACCCACATTTTTGCACAGCCAGTTTTTCACATTTGATTTAATTTCATACAACTAAATACTGCTTCTTTAAAAATCTTGGTTCAGAAAACACCGCAGTACTCAGATGTTCCTAGGAAATGAAAGACATACCACTGTTATGTTTTTTGCTGAGAGGGGTTCCCAAACTTTTTCATATGACTGTATATATAGAGATATAGAACATGGCTGTAAGATGATGCTTCAAACATTTCGAAAGAGCAAATCTATTTCTAAATCAATTGTTTCATTTATTTCTTTCCCTCAGAATACCCAATTTGTGATATCAATAAAGGTGAAAGCCTCAGCAATCACTCGTTACCAAATGCAGTTTCCATTTCGCCTGACTGTGCTCTGCCAGTGATGCATTAATGAGAAGACCAGGCTTCAACATTCCTTGATGACCAAATATCTGCTGGCAATTTATCAAGCAGAACCTCAGCTCTCATGGCGTAGACTATATGAGACTACTTGTGACCCCCTGGGCCAGGTGTACTTCACAGGAGTGATGCTTGTTTGGCTAGCTAATGGTGGACTTGTGCTAAATGCTAATGTTGAAAACTCTTTGCCACTAAAGTGAATATTTGTTCACTCTGTTATATGCATCTGCGTCGGTTGTCTGTACTTCTTGTCACATATGTGCTCTTGGGAGATAACTTCAAGGCTCATATAAATGTATTTACACTCCCAACCAGGGGTTGGCACTCTTGACTAATGCCTTTTCTTTTGCTCCCTCTGAAGAAGCAGTGATAGACCGTCACTCCCCTAATGACATCACTTCCAGTTCTTGACCATTTGAACCCACCTCTTCCTGTTCTCCGGATTGAAAACCAGTTCCACCGCCAACTTGGGGCCAGTCAAACATTGACTCACGTCTGCAAAGACTAAAACTTTATTTCTTTTGTTATTTATTCAGCAGTCATTTGCATGGGAATCACTATGGTGACTCAACTCCACAAATAGCCAATCAGACCCACAGCTCATCTGGTTAGCTCAGTTCTACAAAATCTCTATAATCTCTATTTAGTGTTACACAGGTGCCCTCTTACCCTTGCTGGTTGACCAGTTATGTGGACCTGTGTCCTCACTGTCACCTTCCCAAACTTATTTGTTGCACTCTTCTCCTGATGTCTCACACAGACACTTGTGGGTTCAGTTCCAATTCATTTGAACCTGCAGGAATGTGATGCCTGTCCATCAAATTGGGACACTGGGATCATTTCAATACAGTATGTTGGTCAATTTGCCCTGCGGTGGGCTGGCGCCCTGCCCAGGGTTTGTTTCCTGCCTTGCGCCCTGTGTTGGCTGGGATTGGCTCCAGCAGACCCCCGTGACCCTGTAGTTAGGATATAGCGGGATGGATAATGGATGGGTGGATGGATGGATCCATCCTATGAGGCTAGGGATCTGCACTGGCAATCGGAAGGTTACCGGTTTGAATCCCGTAAATGCCAAAAGGGACTCTGCTGTGTTGGGCCCTTGAGCAAGACCCTTAACCTGGAATTGCTGAGTGCTTTGAGTAGTGAGAAAAGCGCTACATAAATGTAAAGAATAATTATTATTATTATTATTATTATTATGGATGTTGGTCAATTTGGCTTTCCTTTATTTTATTAATTTATCTTTAATGGCAATTCAGCCAGCTCAGGGGTCATTAAGTGAGGACAGATCCAGCCCTTTATAAGGGGTTTAAAGTTACTCTTGCTGATCCCCTTTGATCCTAAGTTGCCTGGCACCTTTTCAGTGTCCATGCTGGCAGCCCTCTGCCCCCAATTACAGTACCTGTCCTTTGGTGGTCTAGTATTAGGATGTTAAGCGCACACTAAGAAAATTTCCAAAATCAACGCACTGAGCTTTAACATGGTTAACTTCAAACAGGGGGCCCATTATGCTTGAAGCAAAAGCAAAAGGGGTGAAGAGGATGATGAAACTGAGTGAAGGCATTCAATGGTTGGCATCATGGCTACCTCAGAAGATCTTTCTTCATTTGTTGTGTACATTTTCTGAGTTTTTCTTTTCTTCCCGATAGAAAGACACAAGATGCCAATGGACCCAAGGACTGTAGCTGGCATGAACAGCTCAGTTCATTCCTATGGCAGCTACACCTTCAGGTTCGACTACCCTGTACAGCTCCTAACTTAATCTTTTATTTTGAAGTGCCCAGTGGTTGGCAATAAACACATGTGTGACCCATAATTAGCCTTGGACCATCTTTTTGAATGATGTACTGACCATTAATGTCTAGAAATGTCTAAAAACACAGCAAACATACAACGCCCTCCATAATGTTTAGGATAAAGACGCATTTTCCCTTGGTTTTCCCCTCTGCTCCAAAGCTTAAAAATATAAATCAAACAATTCAGACACTATGATTAAAGTGTGCATCACAGACTTCCATTTAAGGGGATTTGCAGACATTTCAGTCACACAACACTTTTACATGTCCCTGTAGACCCCCCATTTCAGGGCACCATAATGATTGGGACAATTGTCGTCACAGGTGTTTGTGATTCCTCAGGTGGGTTTCATAACTTCATAAGATCAGCTTGCTTCTCCCCTTTAGAGTCTGTAGTTTCCATTGTACAAAATGTGGAGAAGAGCTGTGTCAATGAAAGTCAATCAGCCATTATGGGACTGAAAAACAAGAATAGAACCATTGGAGACATTGGGAAATCCTTAGGATGACCGAAATCAACTGTCTGGAATATCATTAGGAAGAAACGAATGCACTGGTGAGTTGAATAATCACAAAGGGACTGGTGGGCCAAGGAAGACCTCCACTGCTGATGACAGAAGAATCCTCACTATGGTCAAGAAAAAGCCCCAAACTCCTGTGTGACTGATCAGAAACAGACTTCAGGGGGGCCAATGTGGACGTGTCAGAAATGACTATCTTCATGAACAGAAATACAGAGGCCACAATGCAAGATGCAAACTACAAAAACAGAATGGCCAGATTACCGTTTGTGAAAAAGGACTTAAAACAGCCTGAAGAATTCTGGGAAAATGTCTTATGGACAGACAAGAACCTGCATCAGAGTGATGGCAAGAGGAAAGTGTGGAGATGAGAAGGAACTGTGCAAGATCCAAAGCAGACCACCTCAAATGTTAAACCTGGTGCTAGGGGTCTTATGGCTTGACATATACAGTTATGGCTGCCACAGGTCCTGGCACACTTCCCTTCAAAGATGATGGAATTGCTGATGGCACAATAAATTCTGAGGTGTAGAGAAATATCTGATCCGCTGAAGTTTCAGTAGACGCCTCCAAACTCACTGGATGATCCTTCATCCTACACAACATGATGATCTAAACATACTGCTGAGGCAACACAAGAGTTTATCAAAGCTAAAAAAGTGGAAATTTTGGAACGGTCAAACCAGCTACCTGATTTAAATTCAATTGAGCAGGCCTTCCACATGCTGAATAGAAAGCCTAAGGGGAGAAGCCCCCAGAAATAAGCTGAAGATAGCTGCAATAGAGGCTTGGCAGAGCATCACACCAGAGAAGATCTTCACTTCCTGCTGATGTCGATGAATCCCAGACTTCAAGCAGTCATTGCATGCAGGGGATATGCAACAAAGTCCTAAATATGACAATGGCTTTAATAGACATGCCATTGCTGTGTGACGAACATTATGGTGCCCTAAAGTGGGTGAACCATGTAGAAAAGGTGTTGTGTGACCGAAATGTGTGGAAATCCCCTTAAATGAAAGTCTGCAATGTGCGCATTAAATCACGATGTCTGAATTGTTTGATATGTAATTTAAAACTGTGGAGTCAAGGTTGGGGTTTGAATCAAGGAGGAAAGTGTCTTTGTCTCAGACATTTTGGAGGGAACTGTACATCACCCCAAGTATAAAACATGATTATTCTTTCATGCACCACTTCGACTTATTATAACTAGTATTATGCTGCTTTGCTTACTTTTTTCTTTTTAAAGTATTTCTTGGGCTTTATACAGTGCATCCGGAAAGTATTCACAGTGCATCACTTTTTCCACATGTTGTTATGTCACAGCCTTATTCCAAAATGGATTAAATTCATTTTTTTCCTCAGAATTCTACACACAACACCCCATAATGACAACGTGAAAAAAGTTTACTTGAGGTTTTTGCAAATTTATTAAAAATAAAAAAACTGAGAAAGCACATGTACATAAGTTTTCACAGCCTTTGCCATGAAGCTCCAAATTGAGCTCAGGTGCATCCTGTTTCCCCTGATCATCCTTGAGATGTTTCTGCAGTTTAATTGGAGTCCACCTGTGGTAAAGTCAGTTGATTGGACAGGATTTGGAAAGGCACACACCTGTCTATAGAAGGTCCCACAGTTGACAGTTCATGTCAGAGCACAAACCAAGCATGAAGTCAAAGGAATTGTCTGTAGACCTCCGAGACAGGATTGTCTCAAGGCACAAATCTGGGGAAGGTTACAGAAAAATTTCTGCTGCTTTGAAGGTCCCAATGAGCACAGTGGCCTCCATCAGTCGTAAGTGGAAGATGTTCGAAACCACCAGGACTCTTCCTAGAGCTGGCCGGCCATCTAAACTGAGTGATCGGGGGAGAAGGGCCTTAGTCAGGGAGGTGACCAAGAACCCGATGGTCACTCTGTCAGAGCTCCAGAGGTCCTCTGTGGAGAGAGGAGAACCTTCCAGAAGGACAACCATCTCTGCAGCAATCCACCAATCAGGCCTGTATGGTAGAGTGGCCAGATGGAAGCCACTCCTTAGTAAAAGGCACATGGCAGCCCGTCTGGAGTTTGCCTAAAGGCACCTGAACGACTCTCAGACCATGAGAAACAAAATTCTCTAGTCTGATGAGACAACGATTGAACTCTTTGGTGTGAATGCTAGGCGTCACGTTTGGAGGAAACCAGGCACAGCTCATCACCAGGCCAATACCATCCCTACAGTGAAGCATGGTGGTGGCAGCATCATGCTGTGGGGGGCAAGAACTGGGAGACTAGTCAGGATAAAGAGAAAGATGACTGCAGCAATGTACAGAGACATCCTGGATGAAAACCTGCTCCAGAGCGCTCTTGACCTCAGACTGGGGCGACGGTTCATCGTTCAGCAGGACAACGACCCTAAGCACACAGCCAAGATATCAAAGGAGTGGCTTCAGGACAACTCTGTGAATGTCCTTGAGTGGCCCAGCCAGAGCC
>JANRMT010028174.1:4307463-4323436 GCA_026402145.1 Polypterus bichir lapradei
GAATGTTTTTCAGCACATATGAGATTGATGCGAGGATCAATTTTCGAAAGACAGACGCGCATTTCCTTGTCGATCATTTGAAGTCTCTCGCATTTCTTAGACTTAATTTCCATAAGTATTCCATTATCTGTTTTTCCAACATAAAATATATTTTTTTTAAACATTATCTTTTTAATCAACCAAAAGTTCAAAAACACTAGCAATCTCTATATATAATCTTCATTTGGATCTTTGTCCGTGAATGAATTAGAAGAAGAAGCACTAGATGGCAGTAGAGAGACAGCTAAAACATAGGCATTGCATTAAGAATCTCCTCCAGGCTTATACTACTGAAGACTGTAGTACTCCAGTCACACCTCAAAACACAGACATTCAAACTAAACAAATTGTTGTGCTTTAAATTAACTAAAGAGATCTTCATTTAGACCTTGATCTTGGTTTGTCCACGAATTCCATGCATGCGTAGACCACCTTCCAGTTTAGTACATTGTTGTTACTCACGGATGTCAACAATGTGCTGGAATAACGAAAGGGGTGGTGGACAGTGTTATGCTGGTTAGCTCCTGAGGCCTGGTTAGAGAATGAGATTGCTGAAGATAAAAGGTACATGCCTACGTAACATATGAATGAAAGAAAGACAGTGGGTAAAATGAATGACAACGTAACGGCACGTTCCGGAATTTATTATTGTTACGTTGTAGCCGGCGAGTGCTGTGTGTCTCACAGTTGTACTGTGGCTTGCTCACATGTCAGTGAAGTGATCCCTATTTATGCTTTAAAGAGCCTGGATACCTATGTGTCCCCCTTTTATAACCATTGCTCCGTGTATATTGCCTTACTCTTTGGATTGCCACAAAGCAACCTGCGAGATTGGAGAAAGGTTGAGAAGACATCGTGAGAGGAAACGACAGCGTCGTGAAAACGAGACAAACTGTGAACGGACAGAAGCAAAAATGCTCCTATACCACCACATAATTACTATTCGGACAGTGATTCCGAGTAGGTCGTTCCTATCGAATCAATGTCCAATGGTTTTCTTTTGTAATTTTGTTTCCCTTATAAAAAATCATAAAGCTGTGCGACGAAGGGCCCAGTTCACGACTGGCAGCCGCGTTTAAACAGGGAGCCCTTCACAGACAACTTTAACACGCGCAACGTAGTTGGGCCCACATGGCTAGTTTTAAATATTTTACAAAAGTTTTCGCGGCGCCCCTAGAAAATTCCACAGCGCCTGCGCCGCAGCACACTGGTTGCCCGACAATGCCTTAGAAAGAAGAATGTGGATGCCTAGGAGTCTGGCAAGAGACTTTAAAAAGATCACCAAATCATTTGAAATCCATCATTCCAAATGTATGGAAAATCATCTACAGTCGGTGTGGATTTCAATCGACTGATAATTTGTCCAGGACTGGTTTGCCCTGCAAATTAGCCACAAGAAGTCTCCAAGAACCCCCAAATTCCATTGCTGGATGTGCAGGTAATTCTTGCACAAGTTGGTGTCAACGTGCACACATCTACGATTAGAAAGAGATTGAACAGAAGTGACCTACACATGAAGAGTGCCAGGAAAAAGCCAAAAAGAACATTAGAACAAGTCTACAGTTTGCCAATGAAGATTTAGGGAAAGAGCATGCCTTCTGGGGCAAAGTGCTCTGGACAGAAGAATCAAAGATACAGATGTTTGGCAACAGTAACAATAGACACTTTTTTTTCCCGTAACTGGAAGAGAACAATAATGTCTTTCTCTGCTGTAGCATTAACAGTACCCTTCTCTAGTGTAGGACAAAGTGGGCATTGCCCATTCTGTTAGGCTTTTGTGGCACACCAGGCCTGTTAAGAATGCAGATTTAACAGGGGTGCAGACATCCAGCAGCACAAAATCCCCACTGGCATTTCAAACTAAGTGGCTAAACTCCAGCTTGTACCAGGATCTGCCCGGACTTCATTTAATAATAAAGGTGTAAATCAGTGGTGACCTGACCTGTCTACAGATGCCCCCAGAAGGCGCCAGAAGGTGAAAAATGGACTCAAGAAAGGACAAAGAGGTATAATTCAATGAAAGATGACTAAGATGGATGGAAGAACTGACCTTTTGGCACTGATTTTGTAAACAGAAGTCACTTTAATCCAACCCGGAAGGAGTTATACATTTCCTTAAAACTCTCTGCGCCATCCTGAAGAATCTCACTGTCTCTCTCAGATATTCACTGGACATTCACTGAACTCCCTAGGTATTCTCTCAGGGACAGCAAAATACACAAAATTATCTTCTGAAACGTGGTATCTGAAACCTAAGAAGTTATGAGCCGCCCTCACCATGAGAAGCTGAGAAGGTGAACCTTCTCTCTTCTCTTTGTGAACCTGAAGCTGAGACCCCTTCTGTCAAGCCAAAGCTGTGTTCTAGTAGTCTGACAAGGCTGAGAAGCAGCCATGATTTCAAGAAGGAAACTTCAGCATCCAAACTCTTGGACCAGAATGAGTGACGCCATCTACCTGTGAAGTGGCACAAGATAGCAGAATGTGAGCTGAGGAAGCCGCAGCACAGTACTGATAAGAATCATGGAGTAAAGAGAAAGAGTGCAATCCAACACATGGGGACTCCTTCACTTGAACCTGGAAAGGCAACAAAGCAACAACTCCAGACAAGCATCATCCATAAGGACTTGATATTGTAAAACTATTCATTTGTGCCAAGAATAAACTAGAACTCTAAGTACCAGTAATCAGCCAGCCTATCTGTGCTATGTGTTTGTCTGTCTAGTCTATCTGCATCCTGTCTTATATGTCAATATATTCATCCATCCATCCATTATCCAACCCGCTATATCCTAACTACAGGGTCACAGGGGTCTGCTGGAGCCAATCCCAGCCAACACAGGGCGCAAGGCAGGAAACAAACCCCGGGCAGGGCGCCAGCCCACAGCAGAATATATTCATTTATCATATTTTTATAATCCTTGAGTTTATCAATACATTATATTCTTCAGTTTCTTAATACGATTAGGCTTCAGTTATCTTGATATAAGTCTAAAGGCTGGGGACCTCCTCTTACAACACAGAAAGGTAAAGTAAATAAAGTAAGAGCCTTACCAAATTATTGGATCAACTACTGGTATTTACCGAAGGCACAACTGTTAATTAATTAAACAAGTTAAACGTTTCTTTTTCAAATCCCACACTATCACATCCTTCTGGATGGCCAATTTTTTCTATTATTAATTCATCATATATTCTACACTGGAACCAAAGGGCTTAGCTCAAACCCTGACATTAGTCCTTCTCCAGCAAGGTGTACAGTATGCCAGTGAGAGGTTAGTGCATCTCCTGGCATCCACGAAACCCTCATTCATCAGATTGCCATTAGGTCAGGTCAGGCTGGGGAGCATGCACTGGTACATGACGAAACAGCTCGGGATCCTGATTGTCAACCCCCCAGGCAGACAGACAGTCCAGTCCCACCCTCAGGAAATGAGCTCTCTATCTGCTGCAGCCAGGTGTCCTATGGTGTCCACTTGGCCTGGTCCAGCCAATCAGGTCCTCAACGATGAGGGTCCTGTGAGTCAGATCACTCTCAGAGAATTGCTCCACATGGCCGTAGTGCCGTAATTGACTCACAATGCAGGTAATGTGCCTCATTCAAGACTCCATGAGCAACACAAAGTCAAACCAACGGTACCCAAGGATTCTCCAAAGAGACACAGTACTGAAGGAGTCCAGTCTTCATCTCAGGTCACTGGATAGCATCCATGTCTCGCAATCATATAAGCAAGACAGGAAGCACCAAGACTCTAAAGACTTGGACCAATGTCGCCACACACCCCTTTCCAGCGACCTCATGACCCCCCATGCCCTCCCAATCCATCTACTGACTTCATAGGACGAGTCACCAGAGACATGAATGTCGCTGCCGAGGTAAGTAAACCTATCGACGAGGTGGACACTCTCTCCACAGATTGCCATCACTCCAGAGAATAAATAGAAAATAAAATAAAATAAAAGATGATATGTGTACTTTGTGTAAAAAATGAAAGGAAAAAAAGTTCTGGTTCCTATTTTTTTTTTTTTGTTGATTTGCTTTATTTTTTTTTTGCTGATATTTTGTCGGTTAGTATCAGGAAGCTATTTAGGTTCCCGTTTTGCATTTATTGTATATTTTATTCCCATGATTTACTGTGATCTTTCTCATTGGGATTTGTTCCTGGTCTGTAAGAAGAACCTGCACCGGTCCAGAAACACCTCAACAAGACTGAGGTGACCTCACAATCACAAAGGACACACCTGTACCTGAAGGTTTAATGGATTTAAATACCGGCTTCAGATGTTTGGATTTGTTTGGTTTTGAAGAACACACATTTGTTACAAGAAAATGCACAAGGCACTTCCTAACCTGGACACGTGGAAGTGAAAACTTCAGTCTGCACCGGACTGCAACAAAAAGGACAATATTATAAAAGAAAAATGAAAAAGAAATGGAGTGTCTTTTAAAGAATATAACTATTAAAAATTCAAGCAACACCATCAAGCAGCAGACTAAGGCAGTGGCGAACACTGATTTCCGTTATTCACCCTTGTGGTAAGTCTGCTGATCTCATCTTCTGCTTCTTCTTCTTCTTCTGCTCAGTGCAATGCCTAGTGTCCCTGCTCGAATGGCCTCCAAGTTTGTGTGGCTCGATGAGGGACGGGGACAATGAAGACACTTGCGATGTCCATCCTCGATTAAAGCCTTATTCTACGGTTGACTTTCTTTCTCCCCGTTGTATCACGCCCCTTCTTTTTCTGCTTTTCTTTCCCTCCTTTCTCTCCCCCTCTGACTTGTCCTCTTGGTCACTGCATGTGCACAGACAGTCTGTCACCTAAGACTTCGTTTGTAAATGACGAGGTGTCGGAGCTCATAGTGAATATCGGGAGCGAAACGGGGGTGCGATTATATCAGCAATCTGGGCACAGGACGGTATGTATGGATTTGTGTCAAATAAACAAATAAATAAATACATTACAGCGATACATATAACTGAGTCATTAGAATGCTGAAATAAAGCAATCTATGTTATTCTTTTATTTTGTTTCAAAGGGGGTAATTACCTTATTTGATTATTTCAAGATTTATTTCAAAATAGCCTTATTGCTAAAACGGCTTTTATTTGACATTGCGACTTTTCCGAACGGCAAGTTTCTGAACGTCTCCTTTAATGCCCGTGCTATTTACTTCTGGATCCCTCTTTCCATGATGGGTTTCGTCGCTTGTCAACCAAGGCAGACACTCACAGCCATTGTCATTGTGGACGGCAGGCTATAGCAAAGATCTTTAGCGCTACTTGCATTTAAACTGACAAAACACCGAGACAGTCAGACTAGCGATATATAAAACAGAAGATCAGTTAACTCGTGATAAGACGAATGGACCGTATAATGGAAATGCGCTTTCCCAAATCTTGATGAAGGCGTTAGCAGTTTGACACTGAGTCAGGGTTATCATTTATTAAATAATAATAATAATAATAATAATAATAATAATAATAATAATAATAATAATAATAATAATAATAATAATTACATTTATATAGCGATTTTCGCACTACTCAGATCGCCCCACACAGGGCCGACCCGCGACGCGAGCCCATGATCTTCTTACTGCTTCCACTACATTGTCACAGACAACAAGGATTTTACTGAAGTCCCGCATAGGATCGATGGTCCCTCACCCGGTCAGGATGCCTTTATAATAGAAGAACATGGTGGAAGGACAAGGGAAACTGTCTCTCGGTCTGATGCTGCGTCCGATCCTTTAAGTAATTCAGCTGTCGATGTCTTCTCGCCATCTCCTTCCCCACTACCATTTTCTCTCTCACGCCTTTACTGTCCACTATCAACGTCTCCAGTACGGGGCTGCTGTTTATCCTCTCCCTGAAAGTCTCCACCAAGTCTTTTTGAATTTTAGAACGCTATTATCGGGAAACGGTCACTCAATCTGAAGAGCAGCCTGTTGCTTTCTGTTGCTACTTTTAGGACGAATTAACGATATGTTGGAAATTTTCATAAGAAAAAAGTACGTCAAAATATTCACGTTATTTCAAAGGATCTATAGATTTTAAGGTCGTTCCATCGCCGTGTCCTCCCACAAAGTCACCCAGGAATCTTTAGCCGCGGGCGCTCTCTGTGATTTCTACACGGGCCCTTTCTGTGAAGTGACAGTGCCCAGTCAGTCCAGGATTACCAAATAAGCTTCCGGTTGGATTTTCCAAAGTAATACAATCTTAGGTTCTTCGTGAAATAAACACGCCCATTAAAATAAGCCAAACTATCTACACAACTAACTCCCAGTTCTTAACCGCCTCGATGTTCTGGTAGGTTAAATGCGAGAATACAGACGCAATCGACGGGAAAGGATTTTAACCAATAAAAAAGCTGGTTCAACCCACTTGCCTTGATTGACAACCAAACGCAATCCTCAGGAAGCAAGCATTCTGAAATAGAGTACGGCCAATCAGAAATGCGCCGTTCGAAAAAGTCACACTGCTAGATAAAAACAAAATAATCGTGAAAGAATTAATATGTGGTGTAACAACATTGTTGAACTAAAGTAAAATAATGACACTTTATTTCATGGTAATTTGATGAATATGTTTAGTTATACCTTTCTTTCACAATTTAATGACTCCTTTTTATAGATTGCAGACCTTCTTTCATGTAATTATTTATTTACTAATTGACATTTAATTTATTTCATTTTGGCGCAAATGGCATTCCATAGACCAGCATCCATACCCGTTGTATCAGATATATTTCGATTTACGCGGTGTCCATGGTTTTGGCTCATTTGTTTCTTTTTTTTTGCATCAGCCAAACGACAAGCATAGGCGTAACGTTAAATAAGCCAGATTTAATTTTTTAAACGAAATCCAAGTAGTTAACATTATTTATTTAAAAATTATAAGAAAGAAAGAAAGAAAGAAAGAAAGAAAGACCCGGAGCGCAGAGGAATTCAAATCAGAGGTACAAGAGCAGAACAATACAAATTAACAGATGCCTGTCGCATTTCGTTTCCCGTTATAATAATGCGCTTCTATTCCGCACACTTTCCGTTTACTGGTTACAGCTAAGCATATTGTGCTTTGACTACTTTCTATAATTATTCAAATTTGGAATTTTTATAGTGTACTTGTCATTTTTGTTTGTTTACGTACTATTGTGGTTACTCTTCTCAACTGATGTTTTCTACCCAATTTCTAAATTCCAATCATGTGCGCTCCAGCTGACTAACGCTTTTTTCCACTATTTTCCGTTTCTTTGTTCTGCTTTATTTTCCACTTCTCTTACTTATAATAAGAATAAGAATAGATTGAGCCGAAGGTGTTCGGGAATTCTCCTTCAAGACTCCGTTGGTTGTGTGATTTATGTGTTGGCTGTTTGCCTCCAGCACTACGGGCAGTGAGTTGACTTTTCATCCCTTAAGTAACACACCCGGCAAATAAGCGGGGCATCAAAATTATGGCAAGCCAGATTCTTAGTAGAGATAGCCTTCAGTCGTTTACAGATATCTTTAAATGAAGTTATCGTGTCTGTAAACGAAAAAAAAAAAAAAAACTTACTGAAATGTAATTAGAAATAGCATAAATAAATGTCAATTTGGCTTAGTATATTGTATTCAAAATTGTTACTGAAAAAAATGTATTACACTTTTAGACAATTTATAGATATCTTAAATAACTACAAATGTTTCCAAATATGTCTTATAGATAAATATAACTATTTTTTTTTAGAAACGTTTAAATTAATTACATATACCTCTAAACTATTATCTTTAAATGTGCTGGCTTACTTGAAGATATTTTTAATCATATAAAAGTGATGATTTGGCTCGCCAGATATGAAAATTGTCGTAAAATATCTGGATACACTTCTAATTAAGATATACAATGCACTTCGAGGTGTCTTTTAAAGATGTATGTGACCGATTGAAAGATTTAAAGTTAGGGCCACCTGTAAACAATTTTAAGATATCTTGTAGACATCTTTATTAGAAATGTACTTAAAGATATATCTTTAATTCATTTAGAACTATCTATAAATCATTTATAGCTTTCCTCAAACGGTAGGTATCGCGCCATATTTAAAAGATACCTTGCAATGATTTCGAGACATATTTAAACTGATTTCTAAATGATAATTTGGCTTGTCATAAAAAAATATGGTGGGTAATATTAAATAATCGCAGCTACATAGATAAGTAAACCTAATGTATGCACACACTCAGACACACCACTGTAATTTACTATGTGTGTTCACATTCTGTTTTGATTTATTCTTTTCGCCATATCTTTTTCTTTTCACAATTTCTAAATCCCTGTCATATTCGTCTCTTTTTATGCCCTCCTTACATTACTGGTAATTTCATTTCTGTGGCCTGCTGATTTTCCATTTATCTTACTTATTAACGCATATTAGATTGTGAAGAGACAGCACACTCTCTCATTATAATTAATCATGTTATGGCGCAACACACATACATACAGTACATAAGAAACAATGAAGTCGCAGAATATAAATTAATTATGTAGGAGTAAAGGAACTCTTCAATATATATTAAGGCGTATTCCATGATTAGATTGTTCAGTCTTTCAGCAGCTATTTTGTTCCTCCCATATTTTAAGGCTGAAAATTATTTATATCGCGAAAGAAGTTTTACAAAGATTGTAAGAGGCTTACTTGTAATAAGCAATTTACCTAAAATAACGGCAACATTAGCTGAAATGTCATTTTGTTCCTTTTCTAAAGTAAAACTAAAAGTAATATAATCACTTTAGAAAAGGTAAGACATTGTTCGAGTATCCGTGGAAGTCATTCCAGAACCTATAGAAAAGAAAAATAAATGATCCGGCGTTTCAACATAATTATTATATTTGCATCTATTACAATGAAAACAAAATCACTGTATTAAAACTTCCTTAGAAGAGTATATGTTGTTTAAAATTTTAAAAAAGAATTTCTTTAGAACACCAAATTTTAAATATTTACTTCTTAAAGTGCCGTATATGTTTCAATAAACGCCGAGTCTCTTATTGTCGCCGGTCTCTAATAAGCTCCGGGCTTCAGAGGGGGCGTGGCCAAATAGTAGCCGGTCTCTAACAGTAGCCGGGTCTTTGATATTTGCCTACTAGCGTACATTGTAAGCGGCTGTATCCTTGCGTGTTTAATACATGTGCATGTCAGCACGTTGCATATATAAGAAATACGGATATGCCGGTTTCTAAAACTGTTTCATTTTCGTGCCGGGTTGACCAAAATACGGACAAACCTGGAAGACGATAGTGAACTGGACAACAACGAAGCTGTCATTGCGGATTCGGACGACGAATAGCAGTGAAAGGTACAGAAAGACATTGCCATTTATATTTAACAGTCTTATGCAGCATGTGAAATTCAAATAAAGTAGCTGTTTGTAATATTAGCCAATATTCTTGTGTACCAACAGGTACCAACACGCGCGAAAAAAAGATTGCGTTCTGAAGGTTTTTTTTTTTTAAATAATGGCCGGTCTCTAATAAGCACCGGGAGCCGAAGCTAGTTTTGCAAATAAACGTCGGGGGCCTCTATTAGAGCATATACGGTACAGTATATGCATTGTTCTTTGAAGAGCACTTATGTCTTGATGCCGGTCTTGTCCGCGTTTTTTTTTAATATGATCGGTAGCTCGGGCTTGAACGGCACGGTACCGTAACGCTATATGCAGTTCTGACGCAGAGACAATCTGAAGTGATTTTGCACTGCCTCCCATATGAAGGAAACAAATAAACACGCAAATAGATAAATGAGCTGTAAGATGTGACAATAAAAAATAAAAACGCAATGATATTTAAACATAAATAACTGTGTCATGAAATATATTTCCGGTGCTTCTTTCTATATTATATTGTATATTATTGTATTATATTGTATATTATTTCTAGATTATTTGTTTTAGTGACACCTCACGCAACGAAAAAATACGTACCGTGTCATTAAAACTATCATTTTCACACTCGAGCCGAATATCCGCATCAACAAATAAGAGTTCACAGAGTACACAACCAGAACCGACCATTGGAATAGAACTGCGAACCGAACCGAACCCACACACATTCAGGAGTTAGTTGTTCTATTGCCCAACATCAGATATTTTAAGTTTGTGTTGTGATACGGAGCAGCAGACACCGCTCTGCAGTTAGCCATTATGTTACAGGTTGTGTGTTCTTTAGAATCGACAATCCGTGTAATCTCCATTTTAGATGAAAAAAATGGTGCCCCGTCGCAGTTATAGGCTACTCGTGTCACACGTTAAAAACATGTCACACGTTGAAACTGCTAACATCTTTAATACGTAAACAAGTAGACATCTTAGAAACTTTTCATGCACACAAAATGCCACGAACAGTCGCTTTTCATATCTAACGGGAGATAAGTATAGCCGCTTCATACGTGGCCTTCCAGATTATTTAAATTTAAAGTTACCTAACGATTAATGCACAGGTCCGGAGAGAAGCCCTCTGCGCAGCTTCGCGTCTTGTTAGACACACCGATTGCTTTCTCCAGAATGTAATCAATCACTCAAGACTTCAGTTCCTTCAGCTGTGGTTATTAACTTGTTCGTTTTTAGTGCCGTTTCAGTTTGGACTCCCTGGCGTTTGCGTTTCTCCGTGAAACATCAACGTGAGTCTTCAGTAATCCTCTGGAGAACCGTCCAGGTCTTTGAACTCCTACCTCTGGCAAGTCACTCCTTCAAAATGAGGAACTGACAGCCTGGACTGAGTGTTTAAATTTCAAAGGCAAATGCAATTTCCTGATCTTCGGTCCATGCAGTGCACACGAGCTCTCATCCTGTCCGTCACAAATGTAACAGAACTTGTCGTCCAATCTACCCCCAACATATTTCAAGTTTATTATTATTATTATTATTATTATTATTATTATTATTATTATTAGAAGAAGAAGAAGAAGAAGAAGAAGAAGAAGAAGAAGAAGAAGAAGAAGAAGAATTTTCTGTTAACCGTTAATCTCAATTTAAAACATTATTCACTTTATTCGTATTTTTCTGTTAACCGTCAATCTCTATTTAAAACATCATTATTACTTTCGTTTCTTCTTCGGGTTACAAAGATCTGTCGTTTTTTTTTTTTTAAAGATTTCCCTTAATTTAGGTCTGCTCCTCTACGCCAGGTTTAGGGACAGCAGTTACTCATGGAGTTTGCACAGCTCCCAGTGAATATTCCAGATTTTAATTTCCGAAATCTCCAACATACTGTCCGTTTGCTTGATTGTCTGACTGTAAACACACTCACTCATCAAGGTGACGGAGAGTGTGTAACGAGTTAAGTATTGATCAACTCATGAAGGAAATAATAATAATAATAATAATAATAATAATAATAATAATAATAATAATAATAATAATAATAATAATAATAATAATAATGCGACAATATTGTCCCCATAAACCTAGAAACAGACCTCCGTGACGTAATTATAGATTTTTGTAGATACTTGTTCTTCCTTTCGGCACTTTAAGGTACAACAAAATAGAGTTTAGGCCAGCACGGTGGAGCAGTGGGTACCGCTGCCGCCTCGCTGTTAGGAGACTCGGGTTCGCTTACCGGGTCCTCCCTGCGTGGAGTTTGCATGTTCTCCCCGTGTCTGCGTAGGTTTCCTCCCCAAGTCATGCAGGTGGTGATTCTAAATTGTGTGTGTGCCCTGCGGTGGGCTGGCACCCTGCCGAGGATTTGTTTCCTGCCTTGGGATTGGCTCCAGCAGACCCCCGTATAGCGGGTTGTTTTCTTTTATTGATCAAAACTGATTTTAATTTGTCATATAAAAATGACTTGTTGGATATACTTGATAAAACTATGACCCATTTGTCCATGTACATCTAGCTAACATGTATGACTCTTGTTACTTTCTGTCCTGTACTATGTCTCAGAAGGCATCAGGGTGAAAAACTGATAAGTGCTGGATTTGCAATTGCATCCTGATTTAAAATGTTTTCTACAGAAGGCAAATGGTGTCCAATTATGTTCTGTGCAGAAGAGCTTTTCTGCCCGTAGCTGCCCAGTTCACATACCTGCCCATTGATCAAGTACCTACAAATCAACAACACCTAATGCCGCAAGAAAGCAATAGACATTTCACAGGATTTGTCACATCCTGGTCATTGCCTCTTCCAGCTTTTGCCATCGGGCATGAGATACAGAGCGATGAAAACCAGGACAGACCGCCTTAAAAACAGCTTTTATCCAAAAGCAATCATGGCCCTGAACTCAGAATAAAACTGCGCCATATCATTCTCCCAGTGTGCAATACAGACCTTAAGTCAGCCAATGAAATTTGTATATTGTGTAAAGTACTTTTATTACTATACAGTTTGTTATTATTTTCTCTCTTCTTGTCTTTTTAACTCTTATGCCTCACACTGAGTCGACTGTACCTTCAATTTTGTTATTCCTTTGTAAAAGTGACAATGACAATAAATATCTATCTATCCATCCATCCATCCTCTTCCGCTTATCCGAGGTCGGGTCGCGGGGGCAGCAGCTTAAGCAGAGATGCCCAGACTTCCCTCTCCCCGGCCACTTCTTCCAGCTCTTCCGGGAGAATCCCAAGGCGTTCCCAGGCCAGCCGGGAGACATAGTCCCTCCAGCGTGTCCTGGGTCTTCCCCGGGGCCTCCTCCCGGTTGGACGTGCCCGGAACACCTCACCAGGGAGGCGTCCAGGAGGCATCCTGATCAGATGCCCGAGCCACCTCATCTGACTCCTCTCGATGCGGAGGAGCAGCGGCTCTACTCTGAGCCCCTCCCGGATGACTGAGCTTCTCACCCTATCATTAAGGGAAAGCCCAGACACCCTGCGGAGGAAACTCATTTCAGCCGCTTGTATTCGCAATCTCGTTCTTTCGGTCACTACCCATAGCTCATGACCATAGGTGAGGGTAGGAGCGTAGATCGACTGGTAAATTGAGAGCTTTGCCTTACGGCTCAGCTCCTTCTTCACCACGACAGACCGATGCAGAGCCCGCATCACTGTGGATGCCGCACCGATCCGCCTGTCGATCTCACGCTCCATTCTTCCCTCACTCGTGAACAAGACCCCGAGATACTTGAACTCCTCCACTTGGGGCAGGATCTCTCCCCCAACCCTGAGAGGGCACTCCACCCTTTTCCGGCTGAGGACCATGCTCTCGGATTTGGAGGTGCTGATTCTCATCCCAGCCGCTTCACACTCAGCTGCGAACCGATCCAGAGAGAGCTGAAGATCACGGCCTGATGAAGCAAACAGGACAACATCATCTGCAAAAAGCAGTGACCCAATCCTGAGTCCACCAAACCGGACCCCTTCAACACCCTGACTGCGCCTAGAAATTCTGTCCATAAAAGTTATGAACAGAATCGGTGACAAAGGGCAGCCCTGGCGGAGTCCAACTCTCACTGGAAACGGGCTCGACTTACTGCCGGCAATGCGGACCAAGCTCTGACACCGGTTGTACAGGGACTGAACAGCTCTTATCAGGGGGTCCAGTACCCCATACTCCCGGAGCACCCCACACAGGACTCCCCGAGGGACACGGTCGAATGTCTTTTCCAAGTCCACAAAACACATGTAGACCGGTCGGGCAAACTCCCATGCACCCTCCAGGACTCTGCTAAGGGTGTAGAGCTAATCCACTGTTCCGCGACCAGGACGAAAACCACACTGTTCCTCCTGAATCCGAGGTTCGACTATCCGACAGACCCTCCTCTCCAGAACCCCCGAATAGACTTTTCCAGGGAGGCTGAGGAGTGTGATCCCTCTATAGTTGGAACACACCCTCCGGTCCCCCTTTTTAAAGAGGGGGACCACCACCCCGGTCTGCCAATCCAGAGGCACTGTCCCCGATGTCCATGTGATGTTGCAGAGACGTGTCAACCAAGACAGTCCTACAACATCCAGAGCCTTAAGGAACTCCGGGCGTATCTCATCCACCCCCGGGGCCCTGCCACCAAGGAGTTTTTTGACCACCTCGGTGACTTCAGTCCCAGAGATGGGAGAGCCCACCTCAGAGTCCCCAGGCTCTGCTTCCTCATTGGAAGGCATGTTAGTGGGATTGAGGAGGTCTTCGAAGTACTCCTCCCACCGACCCACACCGTCCCGAGTCGAGGTCAGCAGCACACCATCCCCACCATATACAGTGTTGACACTGCACTGCTTCTCCTTCCTGAGACGCCGGACGGTGGACCAGAATCTCCTCGAAGCTGTCCGAAAGTCGTTCTCCATGGCCTCTCCAAACTCCTCCCATGCCCGAGTTTTTGCCTCAGCAACAACCGAAGCCGCGTTCCGCTTGGTCTGTCGGTACCTATCAGCTGCCTCCAGAGACCCACAGGACAAAAAAGTCCTATAGGACTCCTTCTTCAGCTTGACGGCATCCCTCACCGCCGGTGTCCACCAACCGGTTCGGGGATTGCCGCCACGACTGGCACCGACCACCTTGCGGCCACAGCTCCGGTCAGCCGCCTCAACAATAGAGGCACGGAACATGGCCCATTCGGACTCAATGTCCCTCACCTCCCTCGGGACGTGGTTGAAGTTCTGCCGGAGGTGGGAGTTGAAGCTACTTCTGACAGGGGACTCTGCCAGCCGTTCCCAGCAGACCCTCACAACACGTTTGGGCCTACCAGGTCTGACCGGCATCTTCCCCCACCAACGAAGCCAACTCACCACCAGGTGGTGATCAGTTGACAGCTCTGCCCCTCTCTTCACCCGAGTGTCCAAGACATATGGCCGCAAGTCCGACGACACGACCACAAAGTCGATCATCGACCTGAGGCCTAGGGTGTCCTGGTGCCAAGTGCACATATGAACACCCTTATGCTTGAACATGGTGTTCGTTATGGACAATCCATGACGAGCACAGAAGTCCAATAACAAAACACCGCTCGGGTTCAGATCAGGGGGGCCATTCCTCCCAATCACGCCCTTCCAGGTCTCACTGTCATTGCCCACGTGAGCATTGAAGTCTCCCAGCAAAACGAGGGAATCCCCAGAAGGTATGCCCTCTAGCAACCCCTCCAGAGACTCCAAAAAGGGTGGATACTCCAAACTGCTGTTCGGCGCATACGCACAAACAACAGTCAGGACCCTTCCCCCCACCCGAAGGCGGAGGGACGCCACCCTCTCGTCCACCGGGGTAAACCCCAATGCACAGGCTCCGAGTCGGGGGGCAATAAGTATGCCCACACCTGCTCGGCGCCTCTCACCAGGGGCAACTCCAGAGTGGTAGAGAGTCCAGCCCCTCTCAAGGAGATTGGTTCCAGAGTCCAAGCTGTGCGTCGAGGTGAGTCCGACTATATCTAGCCGGAACCTCTCGACCTCGCGCACTAGCTCAGGCTCCTTCCCCTTCAGAGAGGTGGCATTCCACGTCCCAAGAGCCAGTTTCTGTAGCCGAGGATCAGACCGCCAAGGTCCCCGCCTTCGGCCACCACCCAACTCACACTGCACCCAACCTCCTTGGCCCCTCCCATAGGTGGTGAGCCCATGGGGAGGAGGACCCACGTTACCTCTTCGGGCTGTGCCCGGCCGAGCCCCATGGGTGCAGGCCCGGCCACCAGGCGCTCGCCATCGAGCCCCACCTCCAGGCCTGGCTCCAGAGGGGGGCCCCGGTGACCCGCGTCCGGGCAAGGGAAAACGTCGTCCAAGGTTTTTATTCTTCATCGGAGGTTTATTGAACCGCTCTTTGTCTCATCCCTCACCTAGGACCAGTTTGCCTTGGGTGGCCCTACCAGGAGCATAAAGCCCCAGACAACATAGCTCCTAGGATCATTGGGACACGCAAACCCCTCCACCACGATAAGGTGACGGTTCAAGGAGATATCTATCTATCTATTACACAGTGCCTTTCTATCTATCTATCTATCTATCTATCTATCTATCTATCTATCTATCTATCTATCTATCTATCTATCTATCTATCTAT
>JANRMT010028174.1:4343148-4356713 GCA_026402145.1 Polypterus bichir lapradei
ATCTATCTATCTATCTATCTATCTATCTATCTATCTATCCAGTATGTTATGCAGTATGTGCCAAAAACTACAAAGAGTACACGACACGCGTTTCACTCTTTTTGGGGCTCATCAGGTGTACTCACTTTTAGATACCCTTATAAGGATCGAGCCTCTGATGTTGCGCCCCGGCGGCTGGTTCGCTAGGGTGTAAATCGGTGCACAATATTGCATTCCTAGTTCTGATTCGCAATCTGATTATTTATATATACCGTTTATGAAATAAGACATAGGAATAAGTGCATTAAGGTGTCAGCTAAAGTAATAGGAAAGTGTCACTTTTTATCCGTGTAAAGAAATGCAACTTTTTTGTCATTATGAAACACTTTAAATAATTAAATGGTAGTGACAGTTTATCAGTTATTATTTATCACTACCACTCATGCAGACTATACGGTTTGTTTGCGCCAACAGCAGCGAATTACGTTCGGCACCTGATTCTGTTATCAACTCTTCAAATTAACGACCGCTGCAGCATCACTTTTCTCAAAATTTAACGTTAATTAAGAAGACACTCTGGCCACGAGTAGATCTTTTAACTATTTTTTCTATCAAACTAAGGACAGAACTCAAAGAAGCTCCTGCATGTTAAAATAAGGACAAGGAGCAGTGATGAGGACCACAAGGAGCGGCGGCACACTTGCTCGGGACCCCCGAGTCCTGCAGGTAAATAAAATGCAGCCCGGCAGTCCGCGGATTTCTCACCAATGGATGAGCCGCTTATACAATCCTCACTGTGGGAGCGTCCTCGTAACCACAAAAAAAAAAAAAAAAGAAAGATCGAGAAGTTCTGGTATTTTTCAGCCAAATTGTAAACACTCTGCACGCACCATCCCCGGAAAGTGCAGAGCCCATGACCATCACCCTACTGTCCCTGCCCAAGGAAGGAAGACATTGCATGTGCATAACACGTGAAAATACATATAAAGCGATTTACATGGCGGGGTGGAAAAGGTTGTGGTGGTGGTTGGGGGCTGGTAACTTAAACCAATGAGGATTGGATCAAGCATTAACAAAGGAAGTGATACACAAACATACATACATAAATAAATAAAAAAAAGCATTCGATGTCAGAAAAATAAGAGCCTGGCAAGAATGAAGAAGTGATAGTCAAAGCAGAACAAACTAAGGTGGAGTTACATACAGACACACCCGAACAACCAAGACGCTTCTCTCCTCCAAAATGAACAGCATAGAAGTCATCCACTTACTGTACCCATTTTAGGGAGGGATTCTAACACTTGGATAGGAAGCCTGTCTATGGCAGGACACATACGGACACACCCGGGAAGAGACAGAAATCAGAAATTAAAGCCGTAAATCAACTCAACACGCACGTTTTTCGGTTGATGAAAAAAAAAAATCTGTACGTTGACACCGGCAGAACATGGAAAGTCAGCGCAAGCGCAGATCGAGCGAAATTTGACGTCTGTCCCGTGAGGCAGCGCTAACCACTGCGCCACCCCTCAGTAACACAGCCTTTTGAAAACTGATTAGACAACCACTTGATAGTCAAGAGCACATCAGGAGTACAAGCAACACCTGAGGTCATTGGTGCTTTGCTTCTATTTGGCACCCAGGTAGATAGATAGATAGATAGATAGATAGATAGATAGATAGATAGATAGATAGATAGATAGATAGATAGATAGAAAGGCACTATATCACAGTGTCCTTTCTTATAGTTGAGACGGACATTATGGAAAAGAAGCGAAGCATTCCCACAAGGTAAGTGTCTGTGAAATGTCTGTCCTGGTAGATTGTATTTATGTCGGTATTGTTTGTTTGCAGGTTATTATAATAAGCCAGATGCGATTTGCTAAAAATCCATTCAATAATCATTTCTTTGAGAAGAACATTTAGGGAACAGGAGAAATGACACTGTAGGAAAACATTTCCTTCTAAATTGACATCGTCTTGTTCAGATGCAACTTTCACCATCAGAATATCCGAATCTGAAATATCGCAAAGAGAAATATAAAACATATTAATGTTTCATCATAGTGGCCCTGGTGCAATCTGTGTCCATCATACGATATTTGAAGATAAAGAAAGATGAAGGTCTCAGTATAATGTTAGTCTGCTCAGGTCCAGAAAAACATATTGACGGTGTTCTTAGAAAAAAAAAATGTCTGCTGTGACAGAATGAGAGCAGTAACGAGTCATGGAATTAAGCAATAGGTTTAATTAAAAACGAGAATCGGCTTTTAAATAAACTGGTTGGAGCGAAATTGGTTGGAGTTTGAGGCCCCGACTTAGCTAGTTATCTGTTGGCTCGCTTCACATCTCATTTTTGTTAGGCTGCCGTTTAAGGGCTAATGAAACTATTCAGGAGACATAATCCCCTTGGTATTAATAAAGTATCTATCTATCTATCTATCTATCTATCTATCTATCTATCTATCTATCTATCTATCTATCTATCTATCTATCTAATCTTAAAAATATGGAAATTAAAACGAAGGAGAAACAAGTTAACAATAGCTGCAAAAACTGATCAGTAATTAAGAATAGAGTTAGAATGAAAAGCTGCAGTCTCAGTAACGCTTCAGGACCGGTATTGGAGATCCCGCCTTAGAACACGACGACTACTTCTGACTATCGATTATATAGTACATTTCATGTCAATATATTATACAGTGCCTGTGTATTCGAAAATCTTGGAAGTGCAGACCTTTAAAGCAGCCTGTTGTATGACTGTCAGACATGTTGTACGAATTCTGCTGGACTGCCCGCACACTGACAACACGACTGCTGCTCTTCGTTTCTGCTGACCAACTCCCTCCGCTCTGCTCAGACTGGCTGGCTGCCTCACCGATTTCCCTTCTGCTCGAAGTTCGAAGAAACTTATAAGCGTATAAGCGTTTCTGCCCTCTGCTGGCCAGTGCTTGAGTTACACCCTCTTCAGAGCGGACGTGTTTCTCTTTAGCAGCTCTACTTTCATATTATACTCTACCCTAGTGCCCAGAAAAGCCTTAACAATTCTGCGTGAACAAAGAAAGCACAAAAATAAATAAATAAATAATCCTAAAAAAATAGTCTAGACGCTGCAGTTTACCTACATGATTGGATCAGTGTTCTGTGGTTTCTTTTTTCACTTCAATCATAAATCTACCCATCAAATAATCCTGCGCTCCAATTTTAAAAATGTAGCCCCAGGGTGTAAGATAGTTAAGGTCCAGATGGATGATCAAACAGCTGACCCCATTCAGCTGACTTTTTATTTTTTTAAGGTTAACATATGGGGTTGAATAAATGATAAAATACAATAAACATGGGGCAATCTTTGTCATAATCTAAATTAATAAAAATGATGATTTCCTACAAGGTAAACATAAGTCCCTCTCTCCATTTAACAGCACTTCAGATCCATCAAATGAGAATCAGGTCTTCCAGGAGTGAAGGATACCGGGGTTTCAGCAAGCCACAAACCCCCAAACACGAACACACAAAGAGCTCTGAGTTCAAATAATGGAAGGTTTATTCAATTCACCTCCATTAAGTATCACAAGCACAAAAACACAAGTTTTCTCTCTATCCTTAATTCTCTCACCACCACACTGCCCTCCTCCAGTCAAGTGTTGCCTCTCTACCTCCCAGCCCCGACTTGCCTGGATAAGGGAGTGAGGTCCCTTTTATCACAAACCTGAGAGTACTTCAGAGTGCCTGGATGAATGCCCAGTGGAAGCACTTCCAGGTCACACGGAAGTTCATTATAACAGGGAGCTTGTCTCCCTGCAGCACCCTCTGTTCGCACCCAGTGACCCCTCATTGGGCACGGATATCTTGGGCTGCTGCTGCCATCTAGTGTGCTTGGGGAGATAAAAGCCCCCAGTGACATCTTTCCTTTTCAGTGGGCTGTCTGTCCATCTTTTCCGGTCGTTCCTTCTGGCTCTAATCCCCTTCTCCTTCCTGGCAAGGATGCCCATCTGCCTGTTAGAAGCCTCCCATCCAGGTAAGGAGCCATCCCCACTTCTGGCCAGGATTCCCGTCCAGCCCCAGGTGAGGAGGTGATGATGAGCACCTCCTTATGGAGTCTCCATGTGGACAAGACTGTCTTATTTGAGCTGCAGATATCGAGGGTCTGGGGTTCTCTAATCTACTGATGGGTGTGCTGTTATCATGCTAAAGTCAGAAGAGCTGTCTAAGGCCCTCAGAAAGAAACATTTTCACAAGGAGTCCCTCAAGGATGTGTCCTCGACCCTCTGCTCTTCTGTATCTATGTGCTTGCTCTTGGCCATATTATTCACAAAAGGAGACGAATACCATGGATGGCTTCATCAGAGCTTTTTCATCTCAGAACTTGCCTCAGTGAAATTAAAATCTGGATGGAGCAGCACTCCTTAAAATTAAACTGCAACAACACCAAACTCCTGCCAACTGGCACTGAAGCTAAACTTAAGAAAATGAAAATTTTTGATTCCTTAATTTCTGATCCCACCAGCATTAACCACATTAAGAAACTTTATTACTTCCACCTCTGCGACATATCCCATGTCCACTCATTTCTCTCCTTTTCTGACACTGAGACACCTGTCCATGCTTTTATGACATCCCACATCGACTACTGGAACTCTTTACATGCAGATGTCCCTTCTAATCTGTCGTCACAGCTCCACTTAACTCAACATGCCTATAAAGCTTTAAAAGGCCTCACACAGGACTACATCAGTGACCTCCTCCATCACTCTGTTCCTGTCTGCTCATTAAAGTCTACCAATTCTGGCCATCTAATTGTACCCCAAACTAACCTATGTTCTTTGGGTGACAGAGCCTTCAGCTTTATAGCGCCCAGACTTTGGATTGACTTTCCTAAATTAATGAGACCAGCTGACTCCATTCATTCTTTAATAAACAAATTCTGATTCATCTCTTCAGGAAAACATTGGGCTGACCAGACAGTTGATCTCTTTGTCCAGATCCCCAGGATAATTTGTTTGTGTGTTTGTATCACAAATGATGTTATCTGTGTCTTCTAATATTATACAGGTAGTCCCCAGGTTACAGACATCCGACCTACGAGTTACGAATGGGGCTTCAGCTGCGACGCATGTGCCTCAGTAACTGCCGCTCCGTCATTTTCAGCCTGGCGATGCTGCAAGCGGTGGCTGGATGGAGGCTAGACGGGGGGCGATTTTGCTGCTCGTGCAGTGTAGTGTCCCTCGGGCAGTTCCCGGCGGCAAACAGTTTCACTGCCCACCCACCACACACTGCTGCCCATTCATTCTCGGTGGGCGGCTGGTAATGCTGCAAGCGGTGACCCAGTTGTGGCTGAACAGAGGCCATTGAGGGTGAACAGGGTGGCAGGGGATAGCATTGGAGTGTGCCTTGGATGGCTGCGTGTTGAATGGGGGCGGTGGTGGGCGGACGCTGCAGGCAGCATACTGTATGCAAGTGGTGGTGACTGTGAGGTGGGCTGGTGATGAACCGCCTGTCGCTGCCCCCATTCATTCTCAATAGCAAGCCTGCTTGTACTGTTACGCACATAGCAGGAAGTTGTCTCTTGTCAATACAGGGTGGTCCAGATCAAATTATGCAGATCCAGATCATCTGGATGACTTTAATTTATGCAGGGACGATTCCAGTTCAGCGCAAAGACGATTCTTCATGTTGTCATTTCGCAAATTTCTCGAGGGTCCGGGATTTTTAGGGTGATTTTCTATGTAATAAACTGAATAAGTTATAGTGTAATGAAAATTAGATCTGGACCACCCTATACATCAGACGTACAGTGATAGCACGTACAGTGCTGTGCAGAAGAGCTCATCTTAACCTTTTGTCATCACCCTTCAACAATGTCTCTGAAACACAAATCTGATGCAAGTGCTGGTGATACAGTAAAGAAGAGAAAAACCATCACCATTGAAAATAAAGTAGAAATAATAAAGAGGTCAGAGAGAGAAGAAACTCCATCATTCACTGGATGAGCACTTGGTTACAGTCGGTCAACAATAGCATTCATTAAAATAATGGACCTGTTCCAACTTACATACAAATTCAACTTAACTACAAACCTACATTCCCTATCTCGTACGTCACCCGGGGACTGCCGGTATTTAGTATTTTATTCTGGTCAATTGTTTTTTATTCAATTGACTGATTTGTATATCTTGTATTATCTGTTTTTAATGTTCTTACAACATTAGAATATACAACATTAGAACACTCTAGATGAGAACAGGCCATTCAGCCCAACAAAGCTCGCCAGTCCCATCCACTTATTTCTTCCAAAAAAACATCAAGTCGAGCCTTTAAAGTCCCTAAAGTCTTACTGTCTACCACACTACTTGGTCGCTTATTCCAAGTGTCTATCGTTCTTTGTGTAAAGAAAAACTTCCTAATGTTTGTATGAAATTTACCTTTACCAAGTTTCCAACTGTGTCCCCGTGTTCTTGATGAACTCATTTTAAAATACAAGTCTCGATCCACTGGACTAATTCCCTTCATAATTTTAAACACTTCACTCAGGTCTCCTCTTAATCTTCTTTTGCTTAAACTGTAAAGGCTCAGCTCTTTTAATCTTTCCTCATAACTCATCCACTGTAGCCCTGAATCAGCCAAGTCGCTCTTCTCTGGACCTTTTCTTGTGCTGCTGTGTCCTTTTTGTAGCCTGGAGACCCAAACTGCACACAGGACTCCAGATGAGGCCTAACCAGTGCATTATAAAGGTTGAGCAGAACCTCCTGTGACTTGTACTCCACACATCAAGGCACTATATAACCTGACATTCTATTAGCCTTCTTAATGGCTTCTGAACACTGTCAGGAAGTCGATAGCTTAGAGTCCACTATGACTCCTAAATCCTTCTCATAAGGTGGACTCTCCATTTTCTGACCGCCCATTGTGTATTCAAACCTAACATTTTTACTTCCTATGTGTAATTCTTTACATTTACTGACATTAAATTTCATCTGCTGTCACAAATCTGTCCAAGACGGTCTGCTATTCAGGTCCTTCTGTAATGATATAACGGATTTCAAATTATTTGTGAATCCACCTATCTTGGTATCATCTGCAAATGTAACCAGCTTGTTACTTATATTCCTAAATCATTTATATAGATAGATAGATAGATAGATAGATAGATAGATAGATAGATAGATAGATAGATAGATAGATAGATAATGTGATATATGGCCGGCAGCTCATCCCGGCCAATGCCCCCAGGCTGCCACATGGAGCCCTTCCTACAGCATGGAGGTGCCCCGAATTCCAGCAGGGCATCAAGGACATTGGAGTTTTCCTGTATAGCTCTGCTGGATAATGTTGGGGCCACTAGGGGACGCTGCAGGGAGGCCCAGAGACTTGTATTTTCCCTACAGCCCAGATGTACATCCCAGTCACATGGACAGAGGAAATGATGTGTTTCCGGGTTGAAGAAGAGGAGTTTTTACCTGACCCGGAAGTGCTGGATAATCACATGGACTGAGGGCTCAGAAGCACTTCCGGGTCATGGACTATAAAGGACTCTGGGAAATCCCAGACGGACGAGCTGAGTTGGGAGGATGGGAACAACGCGTCTGGGAATTGGAGGATTTGATTAGTTATTGTTTATGAGTATTGTGGAGTGGAGGGTGCTTTGTGCACGTTATTGTGTTAATAAAGTCAAGAATTGGACTTTTGTCGGGTGTCTGGCATCTGATCTGAGGGTTCAGGGGGACGACAACGCCCCCTATTTGTCACAATAGATAGATAGATAGATATGAAAGGCACGATAGATAGATAGATAGATAGATAGATAGATAGATAGATAGATAGATAGATAGATATGAAAGGCACGATAGATAGATAGATAGATAGATAGATAGATAGATAGATAGATAGATAGATAGATAGATAGATAGATGAAAGGCACTATATAATAGATAGATAGATAGATAGATAGATAGATAGATAGATAGATAGATAGATAGATAGATAGATAGATAGATAGATAGATAGATAGATAGATTCTCCAGCAGCAGCATACTGATGAAAACAATATTAATCAAAGAGCAATAAAAGCACAGTGCAAGTTAAAAAATGCAAGGTGGAGAGTGCGAAACAGGTATAACAGACAATAACTTTGTATAATGTTAACGTCCACCTCCCCGGGTGGAACTGAAGAGTCGCATAGTGTGGGGTCTCCACAGTCTGTCAGTGGAGCAGGACGGTGACAGCAGTCTGTCGCTGAAGCTGCTCCTCTGTCTGAAGATGATCCTGTTCAGTAGATTCTCCATGATTGACAGGAGCCTGCTCAGCGCCCGTCGCTCTGCCACGGATGTCAAACTGTCCAGCTCCATGACTACAATAGAGCCTGCCTTCCTCACCAGTTTGTCCAGGTGTGAGGCGTCCCTCTTCTTTATGTTGCCTCTCCAGCACACCACCACGTAGAAGAGGGCGCTCGCCACAACCGTCTGATAGAACATTTGCAGCATCTTATTGCAGATGTTGAAGGACGCCAGCCTTCTAAGGAAGTATAGTCAGCTGTCCTTTCTGGCACAGATCATCAGTATTGGCAGTCCAGTCCAGTATATCATCCAGCTGCACTCCCAGGTATTTATAGGTCTGTACCCTTTGCCAAGTCACCTCTGATGATCACGGGGTCCATGAGGGGCCTGGGCCTCCTAAAATCCACCCCCAGCTCTTTAGTTTTGCTGGTGGTCAGGTGAAAGTTGTTTGAGTCACACCATTTAACAAAGTCCCTGATTAGGTTCCTAAAAATAGCAGCGGCCCTAGCACTGCCCCCTGCTGGTCACCACTCTTAACATCGGCCAGTTCTGATGAGGTTCCTCAAATCATCACCCTCTGCTTCCTGTGTCTGAGCCAATTCTGCATCCATCTAAAAACATCACCCTGAACTCCCACATGTTTTAGTTTGATGCTCAACCTCTCATGTGGCACCTTATTAAATGCCTTCTGAATGCCCAGATTAATAATCTCATCTGCTCCACTCTGCTCAAATCTTTTTGTCGCCTCCTCATAGAATTCCAGCATGTTAGTAAAACATGACCTCCCTCTTCTGACCCCATGCTGACTGTTCCTAATAACTCCTGTCCTGTTCATGTGTTGCTCAATCTTATCCTTAATAATTCCTTCCATTAATTTTATTGTGATGCATGTTAAGCTTACTGGCCTATAGTTGCTTGGATCTGCCCTGTCACCCATTTTATATAATGGGATGATATTTGCCATTTTCCAGTCCTTTGGAATCTCTCCAGTACGCAGTGACTTCCTAAAAATATGTGTCAGGAGTATATATCTGTACTCTCTAGTCTCCGTAAGAAGTCGAGGATAAATATTATCTGGTCCTGGTGATTTGTTTGATTTCATCTTATTTAATCTGAGCAGCACTTCTCCCTCTATATTTTCCAAATCCCTCAGTACCTCCATAGTAGTCCCTGTTACCTCTGAGGTTATCCACCTCCTCACTTGTAAACACCTCAGAAAAATGTAAGTTTACAGCGTCTGCTATTTCACTGTCTATATCTTTTAATTCCCCTTTACTATTTCTGATGAACTTGACCTCCTCCTTGACTGTTCTTTTACTACTAAAATACTGAAAGAATCTCTTGGGGTCTTCTTTCGCCTTATCTGCTCTATTCCTCTCCAACTGTTTTTTAGCCTCCCTGATATCCTTCTTAATGGTTGCCCTCATGCTCTCATGTTCTTTGCGGATATTACTTGTATCCAATGTTATACAAACCACATGTATTTCAGAGGAGGTCATCCACCTGAAGCTAAGCATTATGGGTCCAGCCAGTACTTGGATGAGAGTCCATCTAGGAAAAGCTTGGGTTGCTGCATGAAGAGGTGCTGGTGAAGTCAGCAGGGGGTGCTTACCCTGGGGTCTGCTTGTGGATTCCAATGCCCCAGTGCAGTGACGAGGACACTGTGCTGTCCAAATGGCGCCATCCATCAGATGAGACATAAAACTGAGGTCTTGACCATCTGTGGTCATAAAAGACCCCTGGGAATCCTTCATAAACAGTAGGGTGTGTCCTGATGTCTTGGCTAAATTGCTCACCATGGTCTGTTAATTCAGGCCCCCTAATCATCCACAGTCCATAATTGTTTCTCTCTCTTACCACTTTACCTTCTAATATCTAATGTGTGGTGAGTGTAGTGGCACAAAAATGGCTACCGTCGCATCATCCAGGTGGATGCTGCACATTAGTTGTGTTTGAAGTGGCTCCCCACTCGCTATGAAACCTGATTTGACTAGTGGGAGAAGCGCTATATAAATATAAAGATTATTATTATTATTATTATTATTATTATTATTATACCCTGCTATTCTTGCTGAGATTCTGTGAAGCACTTTGAGTATGGGAAAGGCACTAGATGCATATATTGTATTATTATTATTTAATAATAATAATGATAATAATAATATTTAAATCTTCAAAAAGTATTTTTGAATTAATCATTCCACTGTAAGGAAAATCTTCTGGTAGTGGCATCAATTTCAAACGACTGCTAATTGGTCTGGAACTGGCCGGTCTAGAATATTCACCTGACTGTTTGATACTAAAAGATGTCTCCATTAACCCCACAATTTCATCTTGGGACCTGCAGGTAAGTCTTGTAACAGTTGGTGTCTGAGAGGCAGAGTTCGATCATCGGGAGGACGGACTTATTAGATGCTTAAAGTTAGAGAGTTCCTTAGAAATAGTGTGCGTCAAGTGAAGCAACGTAAGCTCTGTTCATTTGTTTTTCGTTTGTGTTATAATAGTTACGCTTGTAATTTCATTAACACTAAAACGTTTCTCATTAGTGCCTTTAGTTATAAGGTGCCTCCTAGTGACCAACTTCATTATTGCAACTTTAAGATTAGTATTTGTGTCACATATTACTTTACGTGTAATTTGAGAACTAAGAATAGATCTACTTTATTTTTTATTGTAGACCACACACCCACACTGTCATATGTACAGATATATCTGCAAATGAAAGGCTTGGATTTGAAATCTACCTTCCAATTGTTTTTATGGACACTCTACTGCGATTGCCAACTATTCCTGCACAACCAGAAGTCCTTTAGTTGTTTCTCTATTTCAGTTGGTGTCAAAGTTCATGAATTTACAATGAGAGCGACATTGAACTAATTGACCTGCTGATGAAGTGTGCCAGGTAATGACTTTCATTGTCCAAAAAGAGCATTCGAGGAAGACTAAAGTTTTCATTTGAACATCTAGACTTCTTCAGGAACAATCTGGACAGATGAATGTAGTACTAGGGTGTTGTACCGTGTTAGCCATTATGAATGTAGAGAAGAGCCAAGCAAAATGACACCTTTTAATTGGCTAACTAAAGAGATTACAATATGCAAGCTTTCGAGGCAACTTCTTGCCTGAAGAAGGGGACTGAGTTGCCTCGAAAGCGGACAGATGAATGAAAGATAGAGTTGTTTGGCCACAGTAACAGTAAATATGTTTGGTGCAAAACAATACCATTTCAGGAGAAGAAGCTCATAACCACTGTGAAATTTGGTATTGGAAATGTTCTGGTTTGGTGTTTTGCTGCAGCTTACAGTCGTTGAGCTGACTATGAATTCTGCATCATATTAAAGTATGCTTGAGAAGAATATGAGGTCTGAAAGGTGAAGCTGAACTGAAAATTGACTGGACATAGTAATGGTCCAAAGCACTATAACAAATTCACCAAGGAATGGTGCAGAAAGAAGAAATGGAGGGTTATGAACAGACCTGGTCAAAGCCCTGATTGAATCTCGTTGAATGGTTGAAACAGGCAAGAAAACCCACAAACATCTTAAAGCTGAAGGAATTCTACATGGAGGAGCGGTCAGAAATGTCATAGAGTTGATGTTGGAGAATGATGAGCAGTTATGCCAAACTGTTCTTCAATGGTTGGGAGAAGTTGCTCTCGGAGGATGTTCTGGTCCCATTCTTTATTCATGGCTGTGTTCTTAGGATAAATTGTGAGTGAGCCCACTGCCTTGGCTGAGAATCAATGGTCTCAGGATGCTTTACTGTTGGCATGAAGCAGGACTGATGGTAGCCCTCACCTTTTCTTTTTTTCTGGATGCCCCAAAAAAATCAGAAAGGGGATTCATCAGAGAAAATGACTTGACCCCAGCAGTCCTTAGCAGCCCAATCCCTGTACCTTTTACAGAATATCAGTCTGTCCATGATGTTTTTCTTGGCTTCTATGCTGCCCTTCTTGACTCCCACCAGGCATTCCTCCATTGACTCACACCTGGCTGCTGCCTTTCCTGAGCCAGCTTTGTACTGGTGGTGCCCTGATCCCGAGCCATGAATAAAGAAGGTGTCCAAAATATCCTCTGAGAGCAACTTCTGTCAACCATCCAAGAACAGTTTGGTGACCAACAATGAACAATCCAGCATGATGAAACAAAAGGCCATAAGGCAAAAGTGAGAACTAAGTGGCTCAGGGAACAAAACATTGGGTCAATGGCCAGGAAACTCCGCAGACCTTAATCCCATTGAGAACTTGTGGCGAGTGGAGAAGCAAAAACCCACCACTTCTCACAAACGCCCAGTATTGATATGGCCCAGAAGTTGATTGCCAGCATGCCAGGGTGAATTGCAGAGAAAGAAAGAAGGGCCAACACTGCAAATATTGACTCTGTGCATGAACATAATGTAATTGTCAATAAAAGCCTTTGAAACTTATGAAATGCTTGTAATTGTACTTCTGTATACCATAGAAACCATCCATCCATCATCCAACCCGCTATATCCTAACTACAGGGTCACAGGGATCTGCTGGAGCCAATCCCAGCATGCAAGGCAGGAAACAAACCCTGGGCAGGGCGCCAGCCCACCGCAGGGCAAACACACACACACACACACTCAGGATAATTTAGGATTGCCAATGCAACTAACCTGCATGTCTTTGGACTGTGGGAGGAAACCCACACAGACACGGGGAGAACATGCAAACTCCATGCAGGGAGGACTTGGGAAGTGAACCCCAAGTCTCCTAACTGAGAGGCAGCAGCGCTACCTCTGTACCACCGTGCCACCTCATGATAACACGAAAAAAGAAAATAACAACAAGGTTTAAATAAAAATATCTGAAAGAAAAATTTGAATTCCAACCACACACTAGGGATAATTTAGGATCGCCAATGCACCTAACCTGCATGTCTTTAGACTGTGGGAGGAAACCCACATGGGGAGAACATACAAACTCCACACAGGGAGAACCCAGGAAACAAATCCAGGTCTCCTAACTGCGAGGCAGCAGCGCCACCCACTGCACCACCACACCGCTCCATACCATAGAAACGTCTGACAAAAAGATCTAAAAACACTGAAGTTGCAAACTTTTGTGAAAACCAAATACTTGTGCCATTTTCAAACTTTTGGCCACAACTGTAGGCACTGTCTACATTGAGATCTACTGTTTGCCTGTTCAAAATTGTTAAAAAGTCAATCATTTCTCTGGGGTGTACTCATTTTTTCACACAAGTGCATATAGCCAGGGTGCAGGCCTCAGCAGCAGTGACATTAGGATAGATAGATAGATAGATAGATAGATAGATAGATAGATAGATAGAT
>JANRMT010028174.1:4359948-4410845 GCA_026402145.1 Polypterus bichir lapradei
GTATAGTTTCAAAGTTTCCATAGTTGCCGTGTATAGTTTCAAAGTTTTCATACTTGCCGTGTATAGTTTTATAGTTTCCATAGTTGCCGTGTATAGTTTCAAAGTTTTCGTAGTTGCCGTGTATAGTTTTATGTCACCTTTTCAGGCAGTTTGAATCCTGTCTCCCTCTAAAGCGCCAGTTCCCGAAGCCCCTCTTCATTCCTCACTTGTAACTGGTGTGTATGTTTTCGCCTCAGGTAGTAAACTCTGACACCTTGCAAAACAGAAGAAAATACAAAAAAAGCAAAATCAATAAACAATGAAAGATGGTGCCAGTAATTATTCTTTAATCTTTCTCAATACCTGTCATCCAGTAATATAGGAAAGAACATTTCAGAAACAGATACCGGTTCAGAAAGGTGAGAGGGTTAAAATGCTGATCAACCGTTCATTTTTCTATTGATTTACAAACCGCCGGGTCCTCTGTCGGCACTAAGGCAAACTGTGAAATTTGAAATATTGTTTTAAATACGGGCACTTTGTGTTCTGGTGCAAAGCAATGTGTGAAAACTTTCGAAGAAAACAGAGACTGGGAGGCAGAAATGAGATGAAAGCCAAAGGTGCTGGCAGGGGACGAAAGAGATCAGATCTACAGTAATCAAATATCACCTTCAAAACTTCATAGTGGGCAAACACGGCTCAGTGCTGAGAAGATTTCATCTGCAGTCTTGAACAAAACGCCACATGTGAGCCCAGCCTTTAATGTGTCGAGCTAATGACATCACAGTGCATGACTCAGAGTGGCCACGCCCCCTAGCAACATGCCACTCAGTTATAGGAACAACTTTGACTAAAAAGCAGCAAATGCTAAAAAACACAAAACTGCATCATGATAACTTCCATCCATCCATTATATCCCAACTACAGGGTCACGGGGGTCTGCTGGAGTCAATCCCAGCCAAAACAGGGTGCAAGGCAGGAAACAAACCTCAGGCGGGGTGCCAGCCCACTACAGGGGGCACACACACACCAAGCACAATTTAGGATCGCCAGTCCACCTAACCTGCATGTCTTTGGACGGTGGGAGGAAACCCACCCAGACAGACACGGGGAGAACATGCAAACTCCACGCAGGGAGGACCTGGGAAGCGAACGCGGGTCTCCTAACTGCGAGGCAGTAGCACTACCACTGCGCCACCGTGCCACCTCATGATAACATGAAAAAGAAAATAACAACAAGGTTTAAATAAAAATAACTGAAAGATAAACTTGAATTCTAAGGGGGAATATTTCAGACAAAATCGAATAAACAAAATTACTGTGAAATGTGATAATAAATAAAGACAAAGAGCATGAAATGTGACCGTAAATAAATGTGTCACAAAATATATTTTTTATTGCTTTTGTACTTATTTAATTTTGTCCTTAATATTCCTCCAAACGCACCATGAAATGCAACTTGAATTTAAAACTGTCAGTTTCACTTATCAGAGCTGAGAGGTCAGGCTCTAGCAAGTGCTGTGTGTTAGTTGGTGAATTGTCGGTACACCGGGCTTAGACATTTGGCCATCAAATGCCACATTTACCGCAGAACCTTCAGATGCAGGCTTATTGTAAGAGCCATTTCCTAGATTCATAAATATTTTACTAGATGACAATGCATAATCTATGGGAGGTTCCTATAACCCCCATAAGTTGAGTAGAATTGGTATACTCTTGCCATTTCTAACAGCTCTGACTAAACATTATTCTTCAGTTAGTGACTAGCCTTGCCATTGTAAGGCGTAGAGGGCACCAGGTTTTAAACTGTGCCTACGTGCCTACGGTCCTATGGATCTTTTGAGTGTGTGAATTAACACTAAGAAAACAGCGCTTATTTAAGCGTTGTGCCACACGTTTAAAGCGTACAGAAGAAGAAGCTAAGAATCTTTAAGTATATAAGAAGTTAAGAATCTTTAAGTATAGAAGAAGTAAAGAACTTTTAAGTACAGAAATAACTAAAGTTTCTAAAGAAAAGCTAAGTTTAGAGAAGATATATTTTCCTTTTTTTTTTTGCCTTTTATTCTACGTGTGTAACTACTTTTTTCTTTATTCTTGTGTGGATTATTTGCTTTTAAACTTTCACTAAATAGTTTTAAAACAAACTTTTGAACTGAGAGATTTCTTTTGGCACACGTTTAACCCGTGCTCTATCTCGCCTTATACTTCGGCGACTACACTAAAGTTTAAAACCTTCCTAAGACCGAAAGCTTGAAAACTGCCTTGGATTAAAAGAAAGAAACTTGCATGTTCTAAGTCTGAATCCAGACTGCGACGAAAGAAAGCAACGACAACTTGAAAAGACTAGACGGGTACTTCTCATCTTTGTCTTTGATCAGAGTTGGACATTTGTAAATTGCTAATGCTCCTCGTGAGACTGCATAAATTATAAAGGAGCTTAAACGCCTAATAAGATCATCATGGCACCTGAATCCGGAAGCCAGAGGAAATATCAAACGCAGAGTGAAAGTCGCGTTGAATATGATGTCACAAAGGAAAATCCCCAAGACGATAGAAAGACGTTCAATTCAGTGACAACTAATCTTCAGTCAGTGATAGATTACAAATACAATCAATGATGAATCTGGTGTTTCTTGAACTAAAGTAGCCACTCAGCACAGTAATTCAGGGTGACGTTGTCATGCACTGGTGTCCAGTTACAGCTTTCAGCAAGTGCAGGAGCCAAAGGATTCCCAAGTTGAGCAAAGCACAGATGATCGCTCTGTGGATGATTAACTAATCAATACACAGCACTCACTCACACAGCACAGAGCCCGCCCTCTGTGATTTGACGAGGAATTTGGAGGAATATTACGGACAAAATCAATTAAATAAATAAATAAGAAACCAAAATGTATTTCATGACACATTTATATATTAACGCTTACATTTCATGCTCTTTTTCTTTATTTATTGTTACAATTATCTGAAATATACCTCCACAGAATTCTTCATGATTAATCAGAAAACATTTTTCTATTATAATAAAAAAAATCTAAGGAAACGAGACTTTTTTTATCATGCGACGAGACATGATCTTTTGAAGAGAGATACTTTGACGAGACTTTGTGCCAAGAGATTTAACCACGCCTGGGGCTGGAAATAAAAAACAAAGAGTAAAGAATTCAAAAACATTGGTGCGATACACATTCAGAACAGGTTAGAGATAATGGAAGTACAAACATTAGAAAGTCTCAAAAAAATGATAGTAAAGATCACATTAACGCTAATGAACGGAAATTATAACTCTGTGAAATAATGGAACAGTGAAAAGAGATCGAATTAGAACATTAGAACACTCTAGACGAGAACAGGCCATTCAGCCCATCAAAGCTCGCCAGTCCTATCCACTTGTTTCCTCCAAGAAAACATCAAGTCGAGTTTTGAAAGTCCCTAACGTCTTACTGGCCACCACACTACTTAGTTGCTTATTCCAAGTGTCTATCGTTCTTTGTGTAAAGAAAAACTTCCTAATGTTTGTGTGAAATTTCCCCTTAACAAGTTTCCAATTGTGTCTCAGTGTTCTTGATGAACTCATTCTAAAGTCACCGTCTCGATCCACTGTAATAATTCCCTTCATAATTTTAAACACTTCAGTCAGGTCTCCTCTTAATCTTCTTTTGCTTAAACTGTAAAGGCTCAGCTCTTTTAATCTTTCCTCATAATTCAACCCCTGTAGTCCTGGAATCAGCCTAGTCGCTCTTCTCTGGACCTTTTCTAGTGCTGCTATGTCCTTTTTGTAGCCTGGAGACCAAAACTGCACACAGTACTCAAGATGAGGCCTCACCAGTCTGTTATAAAGTTTAAGCAGAACCTCCTGTGACTCCACACATCAAGGTGCTATACAGTAATCCCTCCTCGATCGCGGCAGTTGCGTTCCAGAACCCCCCACGATAGATGAAAATCCGCGAAGTAGAAACCATATGTTTGTATGGTTATTTTTATATATTTTAAGCCCTTATAAACTCTCCCACACTGTTAACATTATTAGAGCCCTCTAGACATGAAATAACACCCTTTAGTCAAAAGTTTAAACTGTGCTCCATGACAAGACAGAGATGACAGTTCTTTCTCACAATTAAAAGAATGCAAACATATCTTATCTTCAAAGAATGCGTGACAGGAGCAGAGAATGTCAGAGAGAAAGAGAGAGAGAGAGAGAGAGAGTGACAGAAAAGCAAACAATCAAAAAATTAATACATGCTTTTGGGCTTTTAAGTATCCCGAAGCACCGCGATAAAGCGGCATTTTTTAGAGGAGCGTCCGTATCTTCTAAGCAAACAGCCTCTGTGCAAACAGCCCCTCTGCTCACCTTCCCTCCATCAGGCAGAGAGAGTGAGACAGACAGAGAAAAGCAAACAATCAAGCACCGCGCGGGAAGCATATCTTATATCATTGAGGAGTTTTAGTTAATATGTAATACATGCTCTGATTGGGTAGCTTCTCAGCCATCCGCCAATAGCGTCCCTTGTATCAAATCAACTGAGCAAATAAACTGAGGAAGCATGTATCATAAATTAAAAGACCCATTGTCCGCAGAAATCCACGAACCAGCGAAAAATTTGTGATATATATTTAGATATGCTTACATTTAAAATCCACGATAGAGTGAAGCCGCGAAAGTCGAAGCGCGATATAGCGAGGGATCACTGTATAACCTGACATTCTGTTAGCCTGGCTTCTGAACACTGTTGGGAAGTTGATAGCTTAGAGGCCACTATGACTCCTAAATCCTTCTCATAAGGTGTACTCTTGATTTTCCGACTGCCCATTATGTATTCAAACCTCACATTTTTACTTCCTATGTGTAATACTTTACATTTACTGACATTAAATTTCATCTGTCACAAATCTGCCCAAGTCTGTATGCTATCCAAGTCCTTCTGTAATGATATAACAGATTCCAAATTATCTGCTAATCCACCTATCTTGGTATCATCTGCAAACTTAACCAGCTTGTTACTTGTATTCCTATCTAAATCATTTATATATATTAAAAACAGCAGCGGCCCTAGCACTGACCCCTGCTGGTCACCACTCTCAACATCGGCCAGTTCTGATGAGGTTCCTCGCACCATCACCCTCTGCTTCCTGTGTCTGAGCCAATTCTGCACCCATCTAGAACCATCACCCTGAACTGCCACTTCTTTTAATTTGATGCCCAACCTCTCATGTGGCACCTTATCAAATGCTTTCTGAAAGTCCAGATAAATAATCTCATCTGCTCCACTTTGATCGTATCCTTTTGTTGCCTCCTCATAGAATTCCAGCATGTTAGTAAAACACGACCTCCCTCTTCTGACTCCATGCTGCCTGTTCAGAATAACTCCTGGTGTTTATCAATCTTATCTTTATTAAAACCTTCCATTAATGTTCCTGTGATGCATGTTAAGCTTACTGGCCTATAGCTGCTTGGATCTGCCCTGTCACCCTTTTTATGTAATGGGATGATATTTGCCATTTTCCAGTCCTTTGGAATCTCTCCAGTGCTCAGTGACTTCCTAAAAATGTGTCAAGGGTTTATATATGTACTCACTAGCCTCCTTAAGAACACGAGGATAAATATTTTCTGGGCCTGGTGATTTATATATATCAGTTATTTGTATCTGAATATATAGTTCAGATTTAAACTTTAAGTCAGAGACTTGTAGATCGTATAATTTGTGTTGCCATCAGTGAAAAGTAGTGTTTCTTTCCAATGAATAGCCGTATCCATGAAAAATAAAAAGATTGGTGAAAGTAAAATAAGCCCTGCGAGACAGTACTTTATGCAAAGAGATTTGGAAAAGTCTTAAACATTTACAACCATGCACACGGTTCAGTCATTTCTCATTTGTGTGAATGCTATTGTCAGACACAGTTCGTGTAGAGAGAAAGAAACGATATTCACTCACAGGTAGTTATACGTTGCGTTGTCACGATGTAATTCCAAACATAGAATCAAAATTCAATGTGATATTGACAAAAAGGTAAAAGTGAAAATACATTGAATATATGGACATAGGTGATATGACAGAAGTATGTAGGTATTGTTTGTCTTTAAACTTTAAGTCGGAGACCTGTAGATCGTCTAATTCATGTTGCCATCTAGGAAAAGTAGTGTTTTTTCCCAATGTAGAGTCCTATCAGCGAGAATTAAAAGGTTTGTTGTTTGCGAGCAGCACAGACACAAAGTTGCTGGCGCGTAGTGCTGGTAAGGGGGGTTGGCGGGCGAAGTGAGCAGGGGGCGAAGCCCCCTAGTTATATAATAAAAACATTTTTAAAAACAACTCCACCATGACAACATGGCCTGCACAGTGGTGCAGTGGGTAGTGCTGCTGCCTCGCAGTTAGGAGACCCGGGTTCTCTTCCTGGGTACTTAATACGTGGAGTTTGCATGTTCTCCCCGTGTCTGCGTGGGTTTCCTCCCACAGTCCAAAGACATGCAGGTTAGGTGGACTGGTGATTCTAAATTGTCCCTGGTGTTTGTGTGTGTGCGCGCCCTGCCCGGGGTTTGTTTCCTACCTTGCGCCCTGGGATTGGCTCCGGCAGACCCCACTTTGACTCTGTAGTTAGGATATAGCGGGTTGGATGGATGACAACATGGGTTTTTGATGAGAAGAGGAAACTGGAAATTTCCTACCCTATCATCATTTACTTCCATGGTTAATTGAAAAGCTCTGTTTTCTTTCCACAAACAATAGCTATGGATAAGCCTTCAATCTTGCAATTATCATTCAATTTTGAAGTCGGTTTCTTTATATGTTAAATTTAAACATATATATATTTTTTTTTTTTATGTCTAAACACAATATATTTTGGTAGCTGCAGGGTGCTGAAAATCACGCTATTTACAGCTGAGTGTTATTATTTTGTTCAGAGGATGCTAGGAATGCACCCAGCATGGCTTGACCTACACCTACCCCCCAGATACACATCAAACGCAGGTTATATAAAGTTCAAAAAGATTGGAAAAACAAATATACATACTGTGTTTTGAGAGAGTAAGTGCACCAATGGAAATGATCTTTTCAACTTTTTCATCATATATGAACAGTCAAACAGTAGGTCTTCATGCAAACAGTGCCTTCAGATAAAGGTAATCTACTTGAACAAATGACACATAAACTTGACATGGCGCATTCATAATCATAATCTAAATGAACAAAAATGGAGATTTGTCACATGGAAAAGATAAGTCTACCCTTACGTTTATCACCACTTCAAATCCATCAAATTAGAATCAGGTGTTCCAGATGAGCAGCCCATGATTAGAACCTCCTTATGGAGCTTGCAGGTGGAACTGACCGTTTTATTCAAACCACAGATATCAAGGGTCTGGTGCTCTCTTTGCTATTGACATGCATGTTGTCATCATAACAAAATCAAAAGAGCTCTCTAGGGTCCACAGAAATAAGGTTGTTGATGCATAGGAGTCTGGCAAGAGATTTAAAAAGTGTGCCAAATGGTCTGAAATCAATCTTTCCACTGCAATGCAAATCTTCTACAAGTGGTGTAGATTTCAGGTGACAGCCAATTTGTCTGGGACTGGCCAGCCCAAGAGGTGACCATCTAATACTCAAAGATGTCTCCAAGAACCCTGTAATTTTATAGCAGGATCTTCAGGTAGCTCTTGCAACGTTGGTGTCAAAGTCAATTTAAACACAAAAAAGACATTGAACAAATTTGACCTGCATGTGAGGTGTGCCAGGAAAAGACAAAAAGGACATTACAGCAAGGTGAAAGTTTACCATTGAACATCTACAGTAGGTAAAGGAAAGGCCTTCTGGAAAAATTAGCTCTGGATAGATGGATCAAAGATGGACTTGTCTGGCCATGGTAACAAGAGACACGTATGGACCAAACCAAAGGGAGAACTGCAGAAGAAGTATCTCATACCAACTGAGAAACAGGTTGTTGGAAATGTTCTGGTTTAGGTTTGCTTTTCAGCATTAGGGCCTGAGAATTATCAAGTCAACTATGAATTCTGCATCATCTCAAAGTGTATCTAGGGAGGCAAGGCCCTCTGTACCAAATTTGAAGTTGAACCAGAAGTGAACAATCAATGCCATAATGATCCAAATGGCTCAGAAGGAAAAGATGGAGGGTTACGGACTAGTGGAGTGAAAACTCAGATTTCAAATTGTATTGAAATGTTGAAACTGGCAGGTTAATCAAGAAAACCCACAAACATCTTGCAAATAAAGGAATTTTGCATGGAAGAGTATTCAAAGATTTCACTCAGTCTAAGTCAAAGACTGGTGGGCTATGGTGCAGAAACATCTACAAGAAGTAATTTCTGCTAGATAGGGCAATACCATCTTCTGAAGCTGAGAGTTTCCTTGAGTATTTAGTCAACTCTATCACTTTTATCCGTAGGCACCGTTTGCATTAAGATCTGTAGTTTGCCTGTCCAAAATATGTCAAAAAAAGTCTACGATTTCCATGGGGTTTACATACTTTTTCACAAGATTGTATAACCTGAATATTGAATCACCATCCCTATTAAACCCCAAAAGCAGCAACACCAATGACCATTAACAAAAAAAAAAACCATGATAATGAACCAAAATACCATCCAGTTACCAGATATAGACAATTGTGATGAATCAATGTCCTAATGGACAGCCCTTTGGAACAGATGTGTATTTTATCTCACTGTACAATTTCTCTGCCCACTAATATTCTACACTTCATGCAGCGATGACTCCAAACACACTGATGGCTCGCAACAAACAAAAACCTTGGACAAAGAACACACAAACCCTGGGAACAACTTGAGGGGTATCAACAAATTTGTCCACATCCATAAGACATGAACTTATTTTAAGATATCTGAAAAGCACTTTCAAATATCTACAATACATTTAAGGAACCTCAAATACATTTCTAGAAACCTCAAAATAGGTTGCAATCCATTTTCAGACATCTGAAATGCATTTCCAGGTATCTCAAAATAACTTCCTGCTCATTTTGAGATATCTCAAACTCACTTACAAATACCTTAAAATTCATGTAACGTCAATTTGAGATATCTCAAAATGTTTCATATATATCTTAAAATGTAAAAGAACATTTGTGAGATATCTCAAAATAAGTGTCAGATATTTTAAAAAGTAAATTGCATTGGAAGATATCTAAAATTCATTTCAAGGTATCTCTAAGTTGTAATTCAGCTTACCATAGTTATTTGGTCCTGTTAATTTGTTAGATGTAATCTAAGCAGCAATTCTCCCTCTATAATTTTCAAATGCAAAAATACTGTAAACCAATATTGGTAATTCACTTACAAATCATACAAATGGCTATTAGCATCATGACAAATGCCAGTACCAAGAAGCACCAGTGCCTCCTGGGTTGATCAGATGGCTTCTCCAGTGACTCAGTTGTAGGAGTTTCAGTGTCTGCCTTTCCAGAGTTACCTGTTGAAATGAAATTGAAGGTTTTAGTATTAATCTCAACCAATTTGCTTTATCTGTTATTACTGGATCAAGGGGAGTCCATATGGACAGCAATGGAATCAGAGCTGACATACAGTGTGTCAACACAGCCACCTTAAAATAACGAAACACATATCTGTGGGTGAAAAGTATAAAATGTATTTAAAACGTATGTGGACATCATCAGATTGTGAAGACTTCATGAATGCAAAGACTGAGCATGAAGCTGAAGACAAGTTTATAGGGATACTAGCAAAATACCCGCGCTTCGCAGCGGTGAAGTACTGCCTTAAAAAGAAGAAAATTAAACCTTTTTAAATTGAGGGAAAATATACCAATAATTATTTGTTAAGGATCTCTTTGTATGCCACATTGTCAGTTCGGCCCTCCAGTTGCAATATGACCAAGCTGTAGCTGTGCGCTGAGCTTACTCTTGAGCATGCAACGTACAGTTGGCCATGTGAACAGTAATCTTGTTTCAAATCTCACAGCTTGGATTGCTGCTGTCATAATCGGTTTGAGTTTCATGGTTTGTTTCAATTACGACAGTATTTGAAGGACTTGTGTTGAAGAGACATTCGACATCTGTCAAGCGTTGTAAGTATACTATAGGGATATGAGGGAGTTGTAATAATCAGTGTTCCAGCATAATGCCTTTAATTTTATAGTAACTGTAACCTCCTAGCTTTTTAGCAATAGATAAATAGATTACAACATTACATTACATTAGAACAGCTATTCAGCCCAACAAAGCTCATCAGTCCTGTCCACATATTTCTTCCAAAAAAAACATCAAGTCGAGTTTTGAAAGACCCTAAAGTCTTACTGTCTACCACACTACTTAGTCGCTTATTCCAAGTGTCTATCGTCCTTTGTGTAAAGAAAAACTTCCTAATGTTTTTGTGAAATTTACCCTTAACAAGTTTCCAACTGTGTCCCCGTGTTCCTGATGAACTTATTTTAAAATACAAGTCTCGATCCACTGAACTAATTCCCTTCATAATTTTAAACACTTCACTCATGTCACCTCTTAATCTCTGTAAAGGCTCAGCTCTTTTAATCTTTCCTCATAACTCATCCCCTGTAGCTCTGAATCAGCCTAGTCGCTCTTCTCTGGACCTTTTCTAGCACTGCTATGTTCTTTTTGTAGCCTGGAGACCCAAAATGCACACAGGACTCCAGATGAGGTCTCACCAGTGTGTTATAAAGGCTGAGCAGAACCTCCTGTGACTTGTACTCCACACATCAAGGTGCTATATAACCTGACAGTCTGTGAGCCTCCTTAATGGCTTCTGAACACTTTGTGGAAGTCGACAGCTTAGAGTCCGCTACGACTCCTAAATCCTTTTCCTTTTCCAACCGCCCATTATGTATTCAAATCTCACATTTTTACATCTTATGTGTAATTCTTTACATTTACTGACATTAAATTTCATAGTCCACAAATCTGCCCAAGCCTGTATGTTGTCCAAGTCCTTCTGTAATGATATAACGGATTCCAAATATAATAGCGCCCTTTCTTATGTAGTTCCTATCAACATGTGACTCAGGTTTCATTGAAATATGAGGAACACTTACTTGCCAGCACAGTCAGATGCACTTTACAGGGACTTATCCTCTGCTTTATGAACACATGGCAGGTGAAGGTCCCGGTGTCATTAAGGTGGACATCATGGAACAGAAGCGAGGCATTCCCACAAGGTGAGTCTCTGTGAAATGTCTGCAGTCGGTCCTGGTAGATGGTGTTTATCTCAGTATTGTTTGCTCGCAGGTTATAATAATAAACCAGATGTGATGTGGAATTGCTGCTAAAAATCCATTCAATAATCATTTCTTTGAGAAGAACATTTTGGGAGCAGGGGAAATGACACTGCAGCAAAATGTCTCCTCCTGAATTGACTTCTTCTTGTTCAGCAGCTGTCACCTTCAGGATATTTGAATCTGAAATATTGAAAAGAGCAAAAAAAACCAGTATTTCATCACTTTGTAGCAGCCCTTGTTCAACGCACACATCCGAAACACTGATATATAGTGATATTAAACTGATATTATAGTGATCTGTTAAGCAGTGTTAATCAAAAAACAATCACAGCCAGACCTGCCTGCAGTATTTCATTTTGAAAACAAATTTGTGAACTTTTCACATACACAATATATTTTCTTCTCATCTGTAACATTGTTTTCTATGTGTAAAAGCATGGATACAGGAGAAAGTAGGGTGAAATGACACATTTTATTGGCAAACCAAATAGATTACAAATTCAAGTTTAAACCTTGCCTGATGAAGGGGCCTTAGCTGCCTCGAAAGCTTGCATTTGTAATCTATTTAGTTAGCCAATAAAAGCTGTCATTTCACCCTACTTTCTACTGTATCAATCTATGACAACACTCTACTGCAGGGGTGCCCACACTTTTTCGGCTTGCGAGCTACTTTTAAAATGACCGGGTCAAAATGATCTACCTACATTACAACTGATATATATATATATATACTGAGTATACTTTATACATGAAATTTATGTTGTCGTACCTTGCATAACTGAATAACCTTTATGGCACAATAACAATTCAATACATTTATGGTCACTACAGTATTTGGATTTAATAATCGTCATGTGGGAAAAGGCTGACTCGCATAAATAAGTAGAGCCCAATAATGCAGTCAAGGAGCTTTTGAATTAGAAAATGACGGCTGTCCGATTAACTGCGATTTTAGTTCCCTCTCTTTTCTCTTTCTCAGATAGCTTTTTGGAAGGACGTCAGTTTCGTAGTTTTTATGAACAGTTCAGAAGTGCCTTTCCACATTTTCCTTCTTTAGAATAGCAATGATTGACAGATCAGACAAACACACTTCGATTGTGACATTCTACAGGTCGATCATGAGCGACGCATTGGGCACACCTGCTCTACTGCTATAAAAGCATGGAGAAATTCATTATGGTGCTGTGTCTGGTGCAGATTGACAGAACTTAAATACAGGGATTTCTGGGACACATCTTCTTCGGTAAAAAACATTTCCATGGTTGTGTGACTACTGAAGAGTATCCACAAGGATCCTGGTTCGGTTCGGCTTATAGGGGAATTGAGTGCAAATGGTGTTAGTCAAGCAAGTATGTGAGGCAGATGAGAGAACACAGAGCTGCAGTTAAGAAGATCTGAAAGACTGGAGGGGTAGCAGCAGTATTGGAGGGTGGCTGAGGAAGGAGAGAGTGGAATTACTGTTAAGTAGCAGTATTCTGAGTTTTAAACCCCAAGCAAATTTAACCCTGGACCCTCCCCCCAAAAAAAATCCTAGTGAGTTTCACATTTCATAATTGCAAAATCACATGCAAAACTAATTTTAGGGTCAGTTTCACAGTGCCAGAAGACATGCTTGGCAAAAACCAACAGCATTTGACCAGAGGAACTGTAAAGCACATCTTATATGTGTTGAATAATTAAGGCGTTTTCCAGATAGATAGATAGATAGATAGATAGATAGATAGATAGATAGATAGATAGATAGATAGCAACAACAATATTTATTTCTATAGCACGTTTTCATACAAATGATGTAGCACAAAGTGCTTCACAGGATGAAGAAAGAGAAAAAAAGACAACATATAAAAATAAAATTAGGCAATACTAATTAACAAAGAATAAAAGTAAGGTCCGATGGCCAGGGAGGACAGAAAAAACAAACAAACAAAAAATCTATCTAACTAAAATATTACAGTAACTTATAACTAATTTATATCATAAGGATAAAACTGGTCTTTTAGACTGTATTAAATAAATTGGAGTCATAGTTCACGCTCTTAACCCATCATTGGTTAGGATACATAAAGCTCCTAACTTAACTTACCATCTGTCTAAACTCATGAAGAGGTAAAAAAAACACCTACATACAGTAATTATAACGTGATTTTGTTCACATGCTCTTGCTGTAATGGTTTTGACTTTGTGTCAGGCAGGGATGAGTTCTTCTCTGGATCTGCAGTATGATTTGCATCCCATATTCAGGTAAGCAGCTTCAGTGCCAGCTGCACAGGAGTCAAATAAAAGGGACAAGCATGTCACAGTCACACAATCACAAACTAGTGTGGCTGAAGTGAGAGGTCCTTTAAAATAAGCAATGAAAAGGGAAACAAATCCACTGGTGAACACTACACAGTACATATTTGCAGTGATAGTGATAATAAAGGTGGACATAAGGAATAAAAGAATGAAAGAAAAGCACTCAGGTGTTTTAGTCTGAGTTTTTATGTATAGGGTCTTAATTTTTTATGTTTCCAGGCTATTATATTCTAGTAGCTTGTGTACAGCTTTAAACCAATGGCTTGCTGCCCTGCTGCTACAGTGTATAAGTTGCTACCCAATCCTGAAAATGGCTATGTATCAATAAATTACACCCAATATATATATATAAAAAACATATTATGAGATTCTGGGAGGTATTAAAGGAGCAAAAATGTACAAGCTCCTTATGAAGATAATGGTGCACCTCTTCACAGTGAATAAAGAACTTCAAACATGGTCTGATAGATGCAGAGAGCATGGGATGGCCATAAACTTCACCCACTAAATGGGATTAATTCTGCTTAAACATGAAATGCATGAATAAAGAGAGAACGGGAGTCAGGGGCAGTGTGGCTCGGTTGGATGCAGTGTCTAATTACACTTACAATTGCATTTTTTGTAGATGTTAGCCAGTTTTAGGTTTCCAGCTTGTTTTAGAGTTAACTGCAAGAAAAAACTATTCTAGCTACTAACACACATCAACCTACGACTCCACTTTGCTCCCACATTCCAAAGACAAGGAGTCAGGCCAGCTGGCAAATCCAAGCTGTGCCTCCATGACGGCTCCCTGCTTTAGCACCCACTGCAGAAAGGGCTGTGAACAACCCACATCTGGTAAGAAAACATGAGGTGAAACAGGTGCCATTAAAGTCACTTTCAATAATATGTATGATAATACTCACCAGATATGCGAGGAAGAACAATGCTGAATGTCAACAGACGCCAAAATCCTGAAATTAAAAAAATAAAAAAACAAGAGCAGCCTCATTAAATACTGTGAATGGAAATGTTCAATTTAGAGTAAATGGTGCTAGTCCAGTGCTCAGGTGAATGTAATGTGAATTGAAACCAGCAACAGCTAACATGCAGCATTAATGTAAGAGCTGTGACCAGTAGGGGGTGTTGCAGCTCCCCAAACCCCAGATGCAGCCACACAGACACAAGTCCCAGGTGCAAATGCAAGGTTTCTTAAGCAAATACCTTATAAAAGCTTCATTCTGATAGTGGCTCAAGCACAATACAACTTTCTCTTTCTTTCTTTCTTTCTTTCTTTCTTTCTTTCTTTCTTTCTTTCTTTCTTTCTTTCTTTCTTTCTTTCTTTCTTTCTTTCCACATCAAACTCCACTTTGCCTGGATGAGGTTGAGCAGCTTCTTTTATCTTGGATCCAGGAGTACTTCCAGTGCTAGGGCATAGCCCATTTAAGTATTTCTGGATCAAATGGAAGCCCCCCTGGCGGTCCACATGTAACCCAACAGAGCTGCCCCATGCGACTATAGGTCCCAGCATGCCCTGTGGACGTTTGTGTGTCCACAAATGCTGCCCTATAGCATACTGGGAGAGCCACTGGTCCGAATAGATTGTCAACCCTTTGTCCTCCCATTACATTGTTGGCTTTCCAGGCAGGTAAGGAACCCAAACCTGCAGGGATGCCAGCCTACCCACTTCCATGTTAGCATATGATCCTTGCCTTCCTTTTCTTCCTTCTAAAGGGTAAGGAACCTCGCCCCATCTCGGCTGCAATGCCAACCCACATGCACCATCCATCAAAGCACATATGTCTTTTTGAATTAGATTTGTCTTTTCCTCCATGTAAACTGGAGCTTGCCCAGTTGAGTTGGCAGCAGGCAACCATTTTTAGGTCTCACCATAGATTTTTTATGGGGTTAGCATCAGGTCAGGGTCACTCAAGAATGTCCATTTGCTTCTTGTTCAGCCCCTCCAGTGTAACTCTTTGTCCCCCTTTTCCATCCTCCACAGTTTATGCTTTCTGGCCGAGGACAGTAAACTTTTCTTCATTGTCTATCTTATATGGTTTAAGATTCATATTCCCAGCAGTCCTGAACAGACTGCCAATCCCATAACACAATGGTGATAGTGTCACCTGACTAATTTACCACACACAAACTGCTGCCAAGTGTTCAAAAGTTCCATTTTGATATGTATTAACATGTACTTATGTGTTTTATTATCACATTTTAAATTATATTTCATGTATCTCTGTGATGTTTGTAATTATGTACTGTTCCTTACATTTTTTTATACTTTTCTGTGTGTTTTGTGGATGTAGCCGAAGGAGGCAGGGCCCTTTCTGACATCACCAATCTTGAGCCCCCCCCTTTGGCTATTTAGTGTAAGCTCAGATCAGGAGATCATTGAGTTTATAAGGAGTTTTGTAAATATTGTTGTTTTTCTTTGGATTTTTCTGGTCCTGATGACTTCTTTAAATATTTTTTAATTTTTTTTTTTTGGATAGTGCTTTGGGACTTGTTTGCTGTAGGACTGCCTTTTGCACAACACCTTTTTTTTTTTTTTTGGACCTTTGAGAACTTTCGCCTTATTTTCCATTTTTGTCAAAGAATTTTTTTTATTTACAAAGATTCTTTGATTGCCCTCGGGGTTTATGGTCATCCCTCCTCTTGTGGGGATTTTTTGCTATATTTTGAGGCCTTTTTAGTTATTTTTTTGCAGCCTGCCAAGTCATAGTTTTGAGTAGGCTGGACTGGGTGAGCCTTTCCTGGGTTAGGACTAGTGAAGGTCCTAGCCTGTTGAGTGGCTTTACTTTGGAGGCCTGACACCCATTTTATTATGTCTCAGACTCCATTTCACAACACATTTTAGAATCCGTAAACCTGAAGACTTTTTGCCATAGGATCTTCCAAATGACATTTTGCAAAGGCTCAAAGACATGATGATGGTTCTTTCTTGGTTCAATGCCTTGGGTATTATTGAGATGGGCACATCCTCTGCAGAACAGTCACCGACTTCAGTGACCATTGACATAGAGAGTGGCCTCTCTAACCAGAGCCATTCTTAAAGACAGTCTGACCTGGCAATGTGTCTGAAGTTTTCCCCTTCTGTAACATGGATCGTGCTGAGGTTTGGGTTTCTGTTCAGGGTCTTTGAGGTGGTTTGTCCCCTTTTTCAGATCTCTGACTTGTTTTCATCGTTATTTGACTTTGTTTTGGTTTGGACTTTAGTGATGTGGTGCATGTGGGTGTGTGTAGGGTGCTGGATTTATAAATAACCACCAAGTAACTGAAGAATTCAGTCAGGAGAGCAAATGAGGCCATGAGATGGACAAAGGGGAGGAAGACTTTGAAAATCTCAAACTTCCAATTTGACCTTTTTAGCAAATTTTTGAAAGACTTACAGTTTGTTTCTTCTGGTGTGGCAGGACAGATGGTGTTAAGTAGATCAGTTAAATAAATTATGGGTTTAGAATCTAAGAAAATAAAATATGAAGGTAGTTTTGGGGGCTTCTTCAAGTCACGGTGCATACATTAAGGAAAATCTGAGACAGGATGGACAGACAACAGACAGAATGAGACATTAATTTGAAAATGAATGAACATGCATGTTACCTCTGCATAGGTATTGCTTGATTGCTGCTTGCTTCCAAGTTAAGGCCATCTGTAGAAAAAAATGAAAGAAATTCCTTCACTGATTTATTCATGCTAAAAAATTAAATGAATCAGGCAATGTATTTCATCCCTGGGATTTTGTCACTTCCAATAAAATATTAAGAAGCTAGAAATGTAGCTCATGGCATGTTCAGAACAACCCTACACATTGACGCCAACACAATGAATGCTGGGCCTTGTAATCATCTACACTAAATCACAGTGTTGTACCCGACCATGTCCTCAATCTCAGTCACACTTGCTGACTGCTCGTTTTATCAGCAGATGTTCGGTATTACCAGGCTCATGTCTGCTTTTCCTTGTCCTGCCATTGTCAGCTCCCATCTGCAGTTCTGCATCTCTCTCTTTCACCGTGTTATTTTGTGAAATGTCGAAAGACTGCGAGGATTTCAAAAGGCAGCTAGACAGTCGCAACATGTCAGACGCCCAGTTATTTAGAACATTCCACTAATATGCAAAACAGCCCACAACCCCATTTAAAAACTGATCCATTACAGTCCAGTATCTGTCAGGACACTTACGAGAGTTGTACTCATGTTACAAATCTGAACTTGTCACCGGGCAACATGGCTTATCATGCCACACGTGAAGTTTGAGGTTATTCCAATGAAGCACTTAGAAAGAAAGGATGGCGAACACATCTCCATTTGAGTCTTTCAAGATATGGACTGATTAGAGGCATCGATCCCTCAGTTAATTCCTTCCAAAGGAAGAAAAGAAGCCAAATGTAATCCATGAGAGGACGAATGCTGTGTATGGTGCTGATGCACTTTCGAAATTAGAAGTAGGTTGGGGCCAAGCAGTTTAAATGGAGTCGGGAGTGGGTTGAAGATGACCTCCACAGTGGCATCCCCTGGATTTTCATGGGAAATATTGCCAAAAATTGGAGATGTTGATTTTTGAAGATTCTTATGTTAAGCTTAATCTTATAGCCTAGTTATTTCAACTTGCGCAGTTTCCATACTCATCCATACTTGTCACTTCCTGATGGGTCCGCCGAATGCTGACACCAGATCAGAAAGCATGTCACCAGGAATTCAGTCACAAGAATTTGGCCCTTCTTAGCACGGTTTCCTCATGGATCATCACTGGGGATGAAATGTGGGTTCACCACCATGACCCAGAAAACGAGAGTCCATTCAACTGAAGCATAGGCTGTCCCTGACCCCCAAGAAATGTCGTGTGCAGAAAAGTCATGGTAACTATTTTGTTGGTATTCTGCTGTTGGAACTGATGCCACAGACGTTAACCATCACTAGAGAAACCTATACTTCCACAATAAAGTCGTGGCATGAGGCCATCAAACAGAAATGTCATGGGAAACTATTGAAGTCTATTATCAGTGAATGTGGCTTCAAAGAGCTTCACCATCCACTGTACAGTCCAGATCTGACCACCAGTCTTTTAGAACCAGAAGAAATTCCTACGTGAACAGGCGGTTATGGGTTGGTGGAGGTCTAAGATGAATCTATTTACTCCAAAGGGATTAAATCACTGGTGACTAAGTGGACCGAGTTGTTGAGGTCAAGGGGGTTTACATGGTCTGTACACATGAGAGCTGACAACCAATGAATGTTCTTCCAGAAGTACCATGTATAGAATGCAACAGCCAGGATTAAAGAACACGGGTGCATTGAAGAGAAGAGTGACTAGGCTGATTCAGAACTGCAGGATATGGATTATCAGGAAAAATTGAAACCGTTGAACCTTTTCGGGTTTAACCAAATGGAGATTAATAGGTGATGTGACTGAAGTGTTTAAAATTATGAAAGGAATTAGAAGGAATTACTCCAGTGGATCTTAGATGTAACTTAAAATAAATTCTGTAACTAGAACACAGGGACACAGCTGAAAATCTGAGATAGGGAGATAAATGTGACAAATGAAGCCTGATGAGTGAAAACCGAGTATGGAGGAGTGAGTGTGTAACGAAAGATAAGTGAGTGGTGATTGGTGATGGTGTGTCGAACAATAAGTGACTTGTGAGGAGTGCTGAGCGACTACTGAGTAGCGATGTGCTGACGAGTGACTACTGATACAGGATACCGAGTAATACTGATGTCTGATGACTGGAGAAGTGGAGAAATGGACGCCATGCAAGGTAATGTGAATAGACCATGTGTCTTTTGTAAAAATCAAACACCTGTCGTTTTTTTATACTTCAATAGAAAACTGTTATTAAAAAATTATTCAAGATCAATTATGTCACAAATGAGACTATTAAGCTTGGTGATTCTCTCTATTGAAAAAGAAAAAGAGAAACAAATAAAAAACATAAGACAAAAAATGTATCTAGCATGATTGTATAAATTAGTTTCCTCTATGACTAACATTTATGAGAACAATTTTCTAGTTTGGATTGCAACAAGTTATTGTGAACATTAATACGAGAATATGATTAAGAAAGATTTTCTTGTTTATCTGTGTCATATTACAGTAACATTTTTTAAACTGTAAATCATACCCTGTGAAATACGGAAAATAAATTGACCTGATACAAATGTCACTTTCAGTTATTAATATTACCATACACATGAATTAAAATAGCATATAAAACAATAAAGTGTCCACTTCTTCGTAGATTCCCACTCAATAAAAAAATCCATGTAGCAGTAGTCTTAAATGACTTCACAGTAAATGTCCATTCAATTAAATAAACATAACCTGTAAATATTTTACTTAGTATTTTAAATGTAAATGGCCTATTCATGTTTCTGAAATAATATATTTAGAGTGTCATCTTCTTAGGCAAAAATTAAATATTTGACATAGAAACACTTATTTCAAAGTAACTCAATAATCAATAAATATACCAACATGTAATTGAACTTTTTTTTTCTTGAATTCTATATATTTTATATATTTTTTCCCTTAATATTATATGAGGGGGCCCTCAATATTTTTCCCAGGGGGCCCCAATGTACTAGCTATGCCAGGGAGTATCTTCTTATATAATATGCTATCGTGGCTGTCTGTTTGTCTGTCCAGGATTTTAAATCACCTGTTGCTCACAAACCATTTGAACTATTAACATGAAATTTGGTACACATATACTACGTGACGTCTACTATCGGGGTGATGATTGACCTCCAAGGTTAGTCGTCTTTTTATTTTATTGTACAATCAACTCTCATCAGCACACAGCAGGGAGGCGCATGAATACGGGTGCCGTTCTCATCCCTACCACCTTCGCTGTCATTTCCTTTACCTCTTCATATCTTAAATCATTCTTGAGGCAAATTGAAGACTTAAGTGCCAGCTTAAGTGAAAAATTAAGGAAAACATACTAAGTAATTGCAACACAAACACTGACTTAATCAGTTTTAACGCGAAAAGATGCCGACGAAAGAAAAGCAGCGGGCCGCTAGGGTGGAGAAAAGTAGAGCTGATCAGGAAACAACAAGCGCATCAACCTCTGAACAAACGAATGATAAACGCACAGAGAAAGAGGATGAGAGCTAGGAATGCTCAAATCAAGTGGATTCACTGCAAGTTAATATAATTTATACACACATTCAGCTGAAGAGAAGCTATTGGTACAAAACAAACCTCTTACATTTTTTCTGTGGCGTCTTTGAAATTTAAATGTCCATTTTCAGGGGATTCTGGAGGTATTTGTCTTGGCACAGCATCAACATCATATCAGAGCTTCTGGCTCTTTGAAAAACTCTGACAGATTTTATTCCCACATTTCTCACTAACCAATACCGGCTATCGGTTAAGGGGGTCTATTAATTTAACTCATTCATGAGGCTGTTTGCAGGTTCTGTTGATCAAAGCTACATATGGATTAGCGCATCACTCTGCCAATTCTGCCCTCTGTCAGACTAGAACAGGACACTTCTTCCAATCACCGACGGGTACTTAGTTTCTCACAGCTGCCTGAAAAGACTTTTCTGCTTTCTTTAGTTTTAAACTGCATTCCTTTACATATGCTAAACATAAATATTCAAAATAATAATAATAAAAAAAAAAAAACAGGCTCAACAATTACATTATTGCATGATTATTTTTCAACTCTGGTTACAGACACGTTTATTTGTTATTGCTTGTCCTCATGCAGGCATATTTAGACACACTAACAGATTTGGATCACGAAAAAAATTTGAACAGTCAAATTAGATATGAGCCAAAATGAGTTACGTAGCTGCAGAGTAAACGTAGCCTTAGTTTAATTGTAATGATCTGGCCGGAGACTCAGAGTGCCATGAGGCTGGACAGCTACTGAGCGCTGCGCTCGCAGAAGAAGGATAAGAAGGAGGAGGAAGAGGAGGAGGTTGGGAGCATTTGCGGATACTGCCCGTTGCCGCATCCACCACACAACAGACCACCCGAATTGGGACCCGAGTGCAGCCGTGCACCTTGATGAAGCTGCAGTGCAGTATTGTGATAAAGCACTTCACTGGGAGGTGGACGTCCCGGAAGAAAGGGTGTAATAAGGTTCGAGAAGGGGTTCTCGTTCTGTGGGCGCTGGGGACGGAGAGGAGGAGAATACCGTGTACGGTAACGGCACGTGTGGGGACGAGAAGAAGCGTGTGTGCGGGACAGTGCAGAGTGAACGATCTAGTACAGAGTGGTCCCGATCTAACAATGCAGATCCAGATCGTCTGGATGACTTTGGTTTATGCGGGGACGATTACAGTTCGGCGCGAAGACGATTCTTCACGTCTTCAGTTCGCACACTTCTCTGTTGTCCGAGATTTTCCGGTTGATTTTCTATGTAATAAACTTAATAAGTTATAGCGTAATAAAAATTGCATAATTAGATCTGGACAACCCAATAGAAGGGAACGACAGACGCGAAACGGCTTATATCGGGGGTGGTAGCACTGATGCAGAAGAGTAAGAGACTCAAACTACTGCGAATAGAAAGTTAAGGCGTCTCGCACGGCTAAAACAGTGGGAATTTAGCTGCGAAGCAATCAATAAAAGCTTTTCAGTTTCAAGATGTTGTTCCTCCCTGACCGGTTGTTTGTGGTACATAACGATGACTATATTATTGACAACAATCGCGCAGCAGTACTTGTTTGTTTGTGTGAACCAAAAATACTCACCAACGCTGAAATTCAGAACTGTTTTTCTTGTCACTGTTTAAAGGAATAGTGCGATCTGCACTGCAGTGTCCGACTCGACTGCGCCTTCCATTTCCGATGTGCCAAAAACTGACTCTATGGACTCGATCAAATATCAAATAGTGCAGTCCGCTTTCATTTTACAAACAGCACACACAACTCCTCCACTCAAACATCCATCCGATCCACACGTTGAGTTAATTACCTTTCAACTCCGTCGTACTGGAGATGCTTTAAGCTGCCGGCCGGCAGATCTCTTAAACTTTTCCCTTTCAATGAGTGAGGACTTCCGATAGTCTTGAAAAAAAGAAACAAAGAAGAAAGAAAACATGCGATCAAATATAGGAAGGCAATTAAGAAATGATGAAACAACTCAGAAGGTAGCTTTCGTCGACATTCGCACACGGGTTTCCTAACGCCCTCCTGTGTCATGTGACATGCTCTTCTTTTAATCTTTACTGACCGTCTCTAGTGCCCGGAAACTCAATAATATTTGAGCCTAACTCTGCAGCGCCTGCGCATATTAATGTAGGCGTCATCACCTGTTTATTCTTCACCGGAGTCGGAACTGAACGGGGGCCTCCGCGACGGGCATGGGCACTAAGGTACACGCACCTGCTCAGTTAACATGCGGTACTACAATTAACTGTTACTATTTGATCTGTAGAATAAATTCATTATGAGTTTATCATTTAATTCAGGACAGCCTTGATGTGAAACCTTGCTTACGTTGCTAAGTGAAAGCGAAAGTTAAAAACAAAGATGGTGAAAAGGCGAGAGAAAGGACGATATAAGTAAAATAACTGAAAATTAAATGCTGATAATTTTTAACAGTGCCATTCTGGTGTTTAACTGTTCACCGGACAGATCGTGAAATAACGAGAAGGGTAGTTTCTGTTGCGCGGTGCCCTCCATCTGATGATCGCGGCAGTAAAAATGCGCTGAGCGTGTACCCTATACTTAGGGTACATGATCGTCTTCGGGAATTCTAAATTGTAGTAAACTAACTAACAAATAAATAAAGTAATTAAGTTTACTAGACATTGCGATGAAATTTAGTGCCTGCCTGAATTCCTAATACATTCAAAAAGACGTTACACGCCTGAACACTTTACTTTGTGGAGATATTTTACTTTGTGAAGCCAAAATAACATTTAGAGATATTACAAAATGAATTTCAGATATCTTAAAATGTCATTTACTTTTTAAAATATCTGAAACTCGCTTTGAGATATTTTAAAATAATTTTCTTCACATTTTAAGATATCTGCAATACATTTTGAGGTATCTGCGGTGGGCTGGCGCCCTGCCCGGGGTTTGTTTCCTGCCTTGTGTCGTGTGTTGGCTGGGATTGGCACCAGCAGACCCCCGTGACCCTGCAGTAAGGATGTACCGGGTTGGATAATGGATGGATGGATGGATTTTGAGATATCTCAAATGCATTTCAAGATATCTCAAATACTTTTTTAAATATCTCAAAATAATTGTGTATGCATTTTTTCAAGATATCTCAAATGAATTTTCAGATATCTTGAATTGACCTTTCATGCATTTCAAGATATCTCAAAATCATTTCCTGTTTAACTGCCTATTATTTCAATGGGACTTCTTGTTTATTATAAGATATCTTAAAATGTATTTGAGATATCTTGAAATGAGCAGGAAGTGATGTTGAGATATCTGAAAATGGACAGGAAGCTGTTTTGAGATATCTGGTAATGTATTTCAGATACCTTAAATTGTATTGTAAATATCTGAAAATGATATTGAGATATCAAAAAATAATTGAGCGTCCTTTTAAAGATATGTTAAAATGCATTTTATCTGTAATTCAGTTTGAGATATCTAAAATGCATTTCCAGATATCTTAAAATTAATTTTTGAGATATCTCTGAATGATGGCAGCACAGTGGTGCAATGGGTAGCACCGCTACCTCGCAGTTAGGGGACCCGGGTTCTCTCTGCATGGAGTTTGCATGTTCTCCCTGTGTCTGAATGGGTTTCCTCCCGCAGTCCAAAGAAATGCATTTTAGGAGTGTGTGTCCTGCAGTAGGCTGGCACCCGGCCCGGGGTTTGTTTCCTGCCTTGCGCCATGTGTTGGCTGGGTTTGGCTCCAGCAGACCCACGTGACCCTGTAGTTAGGATATAGCGGGTTGGATAATGGATGGATGTTAATTTGGCTTGCCTTAAGGAATGTTCCCATAATGCAAAATTAACTCGATTATTAGGTGAAAGACCAGCTTTTTTCTTGCAAAGTTGAGAATTTTCAACTGTATCATTCTTTTTTAAAATACTAACTGAATACCTAACATCTGTTAATGGCTGAATATGCTTATAACAGGTATTCCCAGAATTCTCAGAAATTAGTCAAATCATGGAGGAGCAAGTCTTTGGCAATGACTACTGCACATTTGAACAATTTGTACTAAACTGTTGGTTTTTTTTAATGCAAAATTGATTAATAAATTACATTTACCATAACACTTTTCTAACCTTTTCAAAATGATTTGTGTAAAAAGTGGGGAACCACATCAACCAACACCAAAATGTATCGTCCACCTGGATGTCGTGGTGGCAGCCATTCTCATGCCAGTACAGTCGCCACACGTTAGCTATTAGGTGGTGAAGGGATGAGAGAGATAGTTAGTCAAAAGCGCGATAGACATATGCGCCCCGACAAAACCGCGAGAGAGGCCAAGAGAGTGGGACGCGTACGTGCGCATTATGTACACATTATGTGCCAGGTTATAACTGTTATAACTGCTGATGGCATGCCACGAACAAATAACTCAGTCGAGGGTTGGCATAACGCGTCGTATACAAAGCAGTCAGGCAGCCAGCAAGTCTAAATACGCTCAACTATCAAGACGTCTTGCTGTAATTCTTCCTACATATGCAGGGCGTGATCTTAAGGACTATCTGAGTGCCGTGCTGATGGCATGCCGCGTCTCATAATATTGACTTCTAAAATAAACATTATTATATATGCTTTAAACTAGTAATTCTTATTTAATGAAACTTTCGCGATTTTGTCGGGGCGATTTTGACGCCGCGTTTTAATCGGCGCTATTTTGTCGGCACTCATATGTCTATCGCGCAAATGTCGGGTCACAGCCAAAATGTCCAGGTGTTGGTGGGCAATGTAATCAGCTTTTTGTGGTACACCCTACTCTCTTTTGAGCAATGCCTAGATATGTTTTATGACCGCAGAAAGTAAGGCTTTGGTTTTACATCTCATCCGAAGAACGGAATAATTTTTACTGCACCTTATCTCCATTACCATACTGGGGCATTGGGGTTCACACACAAACCACAGGGTAAGTCCCCCTGCTGATTTCACCAGCATATCTTCCAATTGGTCTATACTTGACAGAGCCAAACATGCTTACTTGCTCTGAAGTGCAGGTGGCGTAATCACCTACTTCATGTCAATGGCTGAATATGCCTGTGACAGTCCACCTCAACCCTAAATTAGATTGAAAATAGATGTGGGGGATGAAGGATGAAGAAGAGTTCTTGGAAGAAAGCTTAAAGATATATTGTAGACTCATAGGGTCATTCATCACACATTGGGGCCACTAAAAAGATCGCTTGAGCCCAGTCAATCATAGAAAATGTGTGAGTGTTTAAAGAAAGTTAAGGTATGAAAAGCCAGAAAACATGGGGAAATGTTTGTTTTTGCATTTTATATTTCATGTTTTATGTGTATGTTTGGGGCGGTGGTAGCGCTGCTGCCTCGCAGTTCGGAGATCCAGGTTCGCTTCCCAGGTCCTCCCTGTGTGGAGTTTACATGTTCTCCCCGTGTCTGCTTGAGTTTCCTCCCACAGTCCAAAGACATGCAGGTTAGGTGCATTGACGATTCTAAATTGTGTTTGTGTGTGTACCCTGCGGTGGGTTGGCACCCTGCCCAGGGTTTGTTTCCTGCCTTGCAGCCTGTGTTGGCTGTGATTGGCTCCAGCAGACCCCCGTGACCCTGTAGTTAGGATATAGTGGGTTGGAAGGATGGATGTATATGTTTACAATATTTACAGTTACTGTATTTATAAAATCCCTATTAAACGAGCAGAATTACACCAGAGAGTTATACTGTATTGATAGAACTCTCGCTTAGGAAAACTAAAAATGCAGAGCATGTGTGTATTGTTGACCAATGGTTGACCAACCCAATGAAAACACAGAGGGAGACTGCCTTCCAGGACCATGGGTTCCTCCAGTACTCTGGGTGGCAGCATCCCTGTGGCATGGCTCCTGTTGGGACATCCACATGGCTGCAGGGGAGTTGAAGTTCTAAATGGCAGCCCTGCCTGGGTCCATAGCTGGATACGGTGCAGATCTGCCAGAAGTACCCCCGGGTCCAGCTTAAAAGGGTGTCCTATATCTCACCCAGGGGAGTCCGAGTCGGGAGTGGAGAAGGACCTGGGGTGGAGGCGGTAGAAGACAAGAGAAGTAAGGAATGTAAGAAGGTAGGAAAGAAAGAACAAAGGGAAAACACTGAGCTTGCTGCTTTTTGAAAGAGTTATTGTGTCTAATAGAAGACTCATTTCAAACCTGGGACTTGCTTCTGGTCCAGTTGTGTTTGATGTTTGGGGTCTGAAATGTCTCCTTCAAGCTATAGTATGTGACTGTATGTGGTGCGGTGACTTTTTCAAGTAGATCTCTCTCACTTGTACTAAGTCCTTGTAATCCGTACAGCTCTGAGAATGGCAGCCTTTCTTATCTCTAGGATGGAAATGCTGTTTGAAGTTTAGGGTTAAAAGTATTTTAAAGCGTATGTTCTACATGAAAACTACTTGGACTTCACTATCTGAAGTTTAAGATTTTCTAAAGTCAGTCATTTTCTAATGGGTTGCAGGGTTCTGCTGGAGCCTATCACATCTAGCTTAGGGTGCAAAGCAGGAACAGACTCTGAAAAGGGCCGCAGTCGATCACAGGGCAAACACACACACGGGCCATTTTAGGATCACCTGTTCACCTAACCTGCATGTCTTTGGACTTGGGGAGGAAACCTTTGGGGAGAACATGCAAACTCCACACAAGGAGGACCCAGGACACAAACCCTAGTCTGTTTACAACGAGACAGCAGTGCTACAACCCTATTTTATAAAGTGTTAAAACAAACAAACAAAAAGTACAACATTGATATGCAGACCATTTGGTGCCTCTTTGCAGGCTGGACACTGAGGAACACTGCCAGAGCTTTTATGTGTAAATCCTGCCTGTCTGCGCACCATCTAATTTACAGACATTTCACAATCAGGGTGGTAAAGTAATCCTTTCCCTTCAGGCATCACATCTTCCTGCTCCTCTTATTCTTTTAGTTTCACTTTATGTAATGTAAACATCTGAAAATCAAAGTTCAGATCACCTTGTCTTCTGAGAGCTCTTAATCATAGCTCGTGTGCATGAGGTCTGCAATCTTGTCTTACTGGTTTTGTTTGTTCCATTTATAGATTCACTTTTTTTTTACAAACTGATTTTTTTATGACATTACAACTGAAGTTTTATTTGTATTTGAACTTGTTTTGTATTTCATGGCATGCACTTGAAGTGATAAATTCACAATTTACATTGAATTGCCTTGTTTTCATTTATTGTTTTAAGCATTGCAGTGTTATGTGGTGTAAGAATTAGGATTAAGAGTTACCCAGGCCAGTAACAGAAGCTGATAACCCCAGTGATAACCATTATAGGAAAGCCCCTGCTCCTAGAGTTTCCATACTATTCTTATAATTAGAACATTTTTGGTGAGAACATCTTATTCAACCCAACAAACTCACCAACCCTATCCTCCTAAATCCTTCACGATAACATCAAGTTCAGTTTTGAAGGTCCCTAAAGTCCTACTACTTTACCACACTACTTAGACACTAATTCAAAAAATAAGTTTTCAACCATGTCCCCGTTACCTTTAAGAAGTTGTCCCCATGTTCTTGATGAGCTCATTTTAAAGTCACCGTCTCGATCCACTGGACTAATTCCCTTCATAATTTTAAACACTTCACTCAGGTCTCCTCTTAATCTCTGTGAAGGCTCAGCTCTGTCATTCCTCTTTATTCATCCCCTGTAGCCCTGAATCAGCCTAGTTGCTCTTCTCTGGACCTTTTCTAGCTCTGCTATGTCCTTTTTTGTAGCCTGGAGACCAAAACTGCACACAGGACTCCAGATGAGGCCTCACCAGTGTGTTATAAAGCTTGAGCAGAACCTCCTGTGACTTGTGCTCCACACATCAAGGCGCTATATAACCTGACAATCTGTGAGTCTTCTTAATGACTTCTGAACACTGTCTGTCAGTTGATAGCTTAGAGTCCACTATGACTCCTAAATCCTTCTCATAAGGTGGACTCTCGATTTTCCGACCGCCCATTGTGTATTCAGACCTTACATTTTTACTTCCTATGTGTATTACTTTACATTTACTGACATAAAATTTCATCTGCCACAAATCTACCCAAGCCTGTCTGCTATCCAAGTCCCTCTGTGATGTGTCAACCGACTCAAGATTATCTGCCAATCCACCTATCTTGGCACCATCTGCAAATTTACCCTGCTTTTAATTGTATTTCTATCCTTATCATTTACAGTATATGTATGAAACTACTTGTTTCTGCTTATTGTTAATTGCAACAAATTATCAGGTCTTCACAACAATTTATTCATTACATAGACTTGTATCTGTTAGTTTGCTTCTATAATGGCATTCATTTAATTTTCATTTTTGAAAAAACCTGCTCACACAAATAAGGGTACCCTGTGCACAAAACACTTGCAATGTCTTGGGAACAAATCCTGGGTAAATGTGTACTTTGTTAAAAACAAGCAAAGAAACGCTGATACATTTGTTTTCCAGTTTATGATTTGTACTGGAGTTTGGTTACTTTCAGTTGCAAGACTTCTACCTTATTTACCACATCAACAACTAAGGGAGACAAAAACCCTGAAAGAGAGGTTCACGTTCACGATGAAGGATGGCACCCTGTGCTGCATAAGTCCTCACTTCTGCCTTAACACTGAACCTTACAAATTGGAATATAAACAGTTTTACTTCTTGCAGTTGACTCCAATTATTGCCAAGTATAAAGTATGGAGAAACAGATAAATTAACTGCATTGTATCAAAATTATCTTTCTCTTCTGACTCTGTGGTGAAGTCTCTGAAAAATGCACAAATTACCTGAAGGTGTAGCCGGGATGTTGCTGCTGGTAGGTGCATTTTATTTTTTGTCTCAGGAAACACTCTACTTGAAATCTAGGAATATTGCATTCTGGTCAGTATTCTACCTTATCTAACTTTCATCTTTCACATTTGTAAATGGCACTCCTTATTCTGATTTGTGCAAAGATGCAGGGTGGCACTGAAGCTCCTCCTTTAAGGATGCCACTGACAATGAGATCAGTCGCTGATGTCACTTCACGCCCCATAAACTTTCCTAGCTTTGTTTTGGTTCGGGTGCCCCATGTTGCCCATACCCGAATCCACCACTGACCACATGCCAACTTATTATGCTTACTCCAGCCAACTGTAGTGTCATCTTGTTAAGATAATATTAGAAATTTCTACAGTATTAGAATCCAGGGGTGGCATGGTAGCGCAGTGGGTAGCGCTGCTGTCTTGCAGTTAGGAGATCTGGGTTCGCTTTGTGGAGTTTGCATGTTCTCCTCCAAAGACATGCTGGTTAGGTGCATTGGTGATTCTAAATTGTCCCTAGTGTATGTTTGTTGTGTTTGTGTGGGTGTGTGTGTGTGCGCCCTGTGGTGGGCTGGCGCCCTGCCCAGGAATTGTGTTGGCTGGGATTGGCTCCAGCAGACCCCCATGACCCTGAAGTTAGGATATAGCGGGATGGATAATGGATGGATGGATGAGAATCCAGCGGGCTGATCAAGCCATAGTTTGCCAAACCCAGGCTTAAAATGAAAAGTTTCAGGTCCTTCAATCTCTCCTCACTGCTTATACCTTTCAGTCCTGTAATCAGTCTAACTTCTCTCCTCTGGACATTTTCTAACACTGCTGTGTCCATTTTGTAGACCAAAACTGCGCATAGGACTACAGATGAGGCCTCACCAATGGGTTATAAAGCTTCAGCATAACGTCCTTGGACTTGTACTCCACACATCAGGGCGCTATATTACCTGAGATCCTGTTAGCTCTTCTGGTCACTTCTGTATGCTTTCTGGATGTTGATAGTGATGACTCCACTACCACTCCTAGGTTTTTTTCATAAGGGGTACTTTTGGTTTTCAGACCTCCCAAGAATGAACTAGAAAATAATATTTGAGGTTTGGATGGGGCAGTAATCTTGAGGTTGATGTTCCATCCATCCATTTCTAGAACATGGTTGATTTGATTCAGTGTCACCACCACAGGGAAAAATTCATCTGGACTTGTAGTTTTTTTTTTACTAATTAAATGTTCTCCTCACTTGTCACAATGTCAGGCATTAGTGATATGTTGCATGTTGATTAGCACATCCAAGTAAAGATTTCACTGGACAAGTGACAATAAGGACCATATAAAGTTATGGTAATAGCCATTAATGGCTTATCGGGGGATACTTTTAAAAGGAGGGCAGAGCAATGGCCCCGTAATTAGGTGGATGGGTGATAATCCATGATATGGATTTGGAAGAAATAAGTGGATAGGACAGACGAGTTTTGTTGGGCTGAATGGCCTGTTCTTGTCTAGAGCGTTCTAATGTTCTAATGTGTATATCCTGCTGAGGAATGGTCAGGTGAGTTTTTTTATTGAACTAACTAGTAGAAACATGCCAAAAAATTAAACCAAAAAATTAAAAATAACTCTAGTTACCAGTTCCTGATGATAGACAAGAAATGAAGTTGAGGAAACAGGCAAAGGGGTCAAATTGAACAAAACTCACAAGAAGCCTAAAAGCAAGGATTATTTTTGAAACTGTTATATCTACAGATTGGATAACTAAAGAAGCCCTTGGCTGACCTTTTATCCCATTTCAAGACCCTTGAAGCCAACGCCATTAGAAATGCGGGATGCAGCACTAATGACGGCTCTCAAACTGGAGGTGACAGAAGGACCTGAAACTAGCAGTCCAGATGTCAGAATTTACAAAATAAAATCCCATGAGCCTCGCAGTTAGGAGACCCAGGTTCGCTTCCCGGGTCCTCCCTGCGTAGAGTTTGCATGTCCTCCCCATGTCTGCGTGGGTTTCCTCCCACAGTCCAAAGACATGCTGGTTAGGTGCATTGGCGATTCTAAATTGTCCGTAGTGTGTGTGTGTGTGTATACTGTGGTGGGCTGGCGCCCTGCCTGGGGTTTGTTTCCTGCCTTGCGTGTTGGCTGGGATTGGCTCCAGTAGACCCCCCGTGACCCTGTAGTTAGGATACTGCTGTTTGGATAATGGATGGATGGATAGAAATCCCGCAAACCTAATCATGACAATATGAAACCAATGATAGCTATAGATATAAGATAATTAAAGGACTTTATTCAGCCCTGAAATAAACATTTATACAATGCAAGTAGTGATGAAATAAAGAAATGTAACACTTATTGTTGGATTACAATTTCCACCATCAATACATTGTGGCTTACGCAAGGTTATTGCCCTACCATAAGTTTATTTCTTGTTTATTTATTATTTTTGCTAAAAATAATTTTTAATCTATTGTTCTTAATTCTCTTTTAGTTTTAGTTTTATCTTGATGTTATAGATTTTTCCTAAAAGACAACACGTAACATTTAGAAGGGGCAAGTAGAGGTCCTCCAACATGTCCATCCTTGCTCTAAAGCCAATTGCTGTCCCGTCCCACTGTATCTGTTGGCAGTTTCAGTAGCAGTACTGACATCAGATCTGAGACCAGATGGACCTGTCTGATTTGGTGTAGTCGATTAAGGGTGACCTATCATCGGTCTACTAAAACCTTGAGACAGTGAAACAACTTAATCCATAGTGTCTAACAAAACTGGTGCTTGACGCTCCTGTCTGCAGCATGCCAGTGGTCCTCCCTCTCTCATTTAGTGACTACTGTGGCATTATGGGCCACACTGGAAACTGGTCTAGTGTGGCTTTTGTCTTACTGTGACATCAGCACCCTTCACTGATGACCTGATGAGGTTTTGCTTCAACTGGACCTGGTGATGTTAAAGTGCATCTGACGAGCTTTTGTGTCTTTGCAATGCCACACCACAGTTGCTGGATTGCTGGTCAGAGGGCTGAAACAAAATTGACCACATTTTTTTGAAAGTAAACAATGTGGCAGACGGGACACCTGGAGGATGAGAAGACCGGGAGAGAGGCAATACCTTCCCCGGGACGTGAGAGTGCGCTTGGACAATTCGAAAACCATGGACTGCAGCACTTCCACCCCACCAGGAAGTGCTGCCAGAAGATCTTCTAGGAGCACCTGGAGCACATCTGGGGATAATATAAAAGGGGTGGCATCACTCCATTCTCGGAGCTGGAGTCGGGAAGTGGAGGATAGAGCTTACAAAGAGAGGAGCTGTGTACTGAATTGGAAAGCAAGAAATTAAAAGCGCGAGTTCTGGAAGTGTGCCTCTTGTGTCTGTCTGTGTCGGGTTGAGTGGCTGCTGCACCCTCAAGAGTTGTCACAACAAGCTGAAACTCCATCATCTCAATCTCTTTATCCTGAGCAAGGTTGCTGGGAAGCCAGAGGCAATCGTAGCAATAATCAGTCTCAAGGCAGGAAGAATCCCTGGACAGGGATTCACCAGTCTATCCCAGGTGAACACACACACACCCACACTGGTGCCAATTTAGTATCACCAATTGACCCAACCTGCATGATCTCCCAGTGTTTGAATGGGTTTCCTTCTGTTGCTCTGATTTCCTCCCACAGTCCAGACACGTGCAGGACAGGTGGACTGTTCATAGTAAATTGGCCCCTACTGTTTGTGTGTGGTGTGTTCACCCTGCGATGGACTGGTGTTTTCCTGCCTTGCACCCAGTGCTTCCTAGGACAGGCACCAGCTTTCATGCGATTCACCTCAGGATAAGAAGATGGATGGATTATTATTTGTCAGCACACTTGTTTGAACTGCTTCTGCTCAGTTCCAGAGTCTCAGGGTCAAATGCAGGCATTCCCTATGTGGAGTCTGCCACACTCTCACAGTGTCTAGCTCCTCAAGGCCGTAAAGCTAGATAAGTAGGACAGAAAAATTAATTCAATTCAATTCAATTTAGTTCAGTTGAATTGTATTGTCCCAGGAGGGAAATTTGGTTTTTGAATGACTTAATATTTGTTTTGTGAGGTGCATATTGTAAGTAAAACATGTGGCATTATGTGACTAAGATGGAGTTTTAAGAGGACAGAAGAACCTACTGGAAGGACTGTGTCAGATATACCATTGTTTTTTTTGTTTTTTTTACCGAGAGAGGACAAAGCCTTATGTTTCAAGTAGATCAAGTGGTTGGTTATGTGGGAGTTTTTGTTTTGTACCTTATTAGTCATTCTTTTGTGGTCATGTGACCATGACTGTAGTAATAACATTTCCCTTCTTTTGTTTAGTTGCAGACATGTTGTTTCGGCTTCTTGACATGTTCTTCATTTTCATCTTTGAACCTTCAGAAGGTAAGAATATTTTGAAATACATATTTGAGGCTACTTGACTAATTTTAACTACACTAGAGTGATCTGCGTTGGTGTAATGCGGTTTACTCTTATAGTCATAACGGGACGTATGCATGGGCTAACCCTGGCCTCCTAGACCTCACAATAAATCGACATATCAGAATAAGTATTCATTCTTTGTTTACCATAGAAGTGTTACTGGCACTGAACTGGATGACTGAGTCCTCTTTAAATTTCTTTTTCATTAATGTGGTGAGCTCCCTGTTAAAGGAAAATCCCACCCAATAAAAAATAATATTTTTTTTTAATCTGTTACTTAACCTGTGGTGTTTGTAGTGATGGCCAATAAAAATGTGTAACCTTATCCTGTTATGGAAAACAGATAAAAAAAATGTGGACACAATAGTCTTCAATGGGGACAAACAATGAGCAAACAATATCAAAATGTTCATGAAAAAAATCTCAGTTCTTTTTATTCACATAATCCACATTTCAGACATCCAGTTGTATGCTTACAATATCCAAAAAATAAAACTCTCTTGAAGGGTTGGGGAGCCCACTCAGTTCATGAGAACAAACTTTTGAACTGACGCTACCCACAGACAGCTCACATCATATCAACACTGCAGAGTGTTATCAGGTATAATTAGAAAATAGAATACAATCAGAAAAGAAAAGTGACTGAAAACATAATGAATTGGAAAGTCTGCCTCATATTTGTGGAGGTTTGTCACTAAGCAGAAGGTCAATGGTGCAGTTTCATAAACTGCTGTTGTAAAAAATTAAAATAGGACCAACCAATGAGGGGGAAGCAGGTCTTTAGTTGTAAAGCTTAATCCCTTTTGAATACAACATCCAGCTGTTCACGAGAGGATTTTCCAAAAATGGTTTATTCAACAATATTTTCACCAAAATACACGTGATTGCTATATTGTAAGGATAAACTGGATATTTGAAATATGGATTATGCAACATGAAGAGCACTACTCTCACTTTACACACTGTCACACACACACTTACACACAATAACAGCATCTCTCACTCTCTCTCAGGCTCCACCCCTTCTGACAGACTCTCTCTCCCTCTTTATCTCAGGCTCCAAGTCTCCACCCCTTTTTGCAACACATCTCTCATTCTCTGTGTCTCTCGCCACTTACTGTCTGTCATTCTAACTTAGGCTCCACCCCTTTTGGCAGCATCTCTCTCTCTGTCTCGCACCCACTTGGTCTTTCTCAGGCTCCACCCTTTTTGATAGCATGTCTTGTCTCTCCTCTCTCTCTCTCTCTCTCTCTCTCTCACTCCCACACTCCTCCCCTTCTGACAACTTTCCTCTCCCATATTTGTAAGACCTCATCAGAATTAATTTTTGCTACAAAGAGAATCATAATCTACTGTCTATCATGGTGTTTTGTCAGCACTGGGCTATGGGACTGCTTATCTTCTGTAGCACTGGGATTTCTGATCAGAGTGGGTAATAAACAGCTCCATCTATTAAGATAATCTAGCACAAAACGGGCTTCCTTCTGCCAGGAAGATAGATAAGAATTGCACAACAACAATACACCACAAACTCAGTCATGGGATTGTTAATATCCAGCAAAGTCTGGACCACAAACCAATCTGGACATCTATTGGCTGACCTAAAGATGGTGCAATGTATGGGAAATCTGGTCTGACTCAGCTTGAATTCTTCTGCAAAGAAAAGTTGGAGTAAAATTGTAAGCTGACAGGGACCAATCAAAATTGGATTACTTACCAAAGGGGTTTCGGCTAATGGGTGGGCACTAAAACCATTCAAGTTTTTTTTTACTTTGAATTTATTTCTGCATTTATGTCAACAAACCAAAAGTTTTTCTAATGGTCTGTAGAATTCACATATCTATTTCTTGGCTTTTTTTTTACATTGTTATGGAGGCTTATCATGTTTTCAAACACTAACAAACTTGGCTCAAGTGAAGTGTGTTTTCTTTTAGGGTCCATTTCAGATGTCTCTATAATCACAGCCTCTCCTGGTGAAGATGTTTTGCTCGGTTGCTTCTTCAAGCCACAGACAGAACCTGTGGACGGCTACTTAGCTGTGAGGTGGCTTCGTGACTTTTCAGTGGTTCACTACACCATCGATGGAGAAGATCTGTCTGATTTAACTTCACACCAGTTCAGAGGAAGAACCCGCATTTTTCCATCTCAGTTGTCTATAGGCAACGCATCCCTCCTGCTTCAGGATGTTACACTTGATGACACGGGAAATTACACGTGCAACGTGATTGGCAACACGCTGAGGTCCACGCAGAGCATTCGACTGGACGTCCAAGGTAGGAGATTAAGGTGGATTGGGGAGGATTGTAATGAGTGTAAGTTTATAGGGTCACTATTGTCACATGTACAGATCACAGTGGAACGCTCCCTGATACCATGATTAGTGAACAAAACATCTTTACCTTGAAAGTTTTGTCCCTCTCACTTGAAAAATCACAAAAAAACATTTACTACAATATTTACTACAGCAGGGGTGCCCAATGTGTCGATCACGATCGACCGGTAGATCGCAAAGGTAGTGCAGGTAGATCGGGTTGCCTTCCAAAAAAATTTTTTTTAAACGTTACTCTTATCATATATCCTCCCTATGGCATTTGCCACTTGATTGACATACAGGACAGCCAGTCTGAGATCTCTTTTCTTCTAACACACTGGTCATCCCGCACACACGATCAAACGTGCCAGCTACTGCAAAACTCCGGCTATCTAAGTGATCTAGTTAGCCTTCCAATTTATATCGACTAAAGAAGGGATTTTAAAAAAATGTTTTTGGGCTGGATGTGGAATTGGAAGAGGATTTTTTTTTTCTCACAATGTCACAATCGAAGTGTGTTTGTTTTGATCTGTCAATCTGTCATTGCTATTCCAAAGCAGGAAAATGTGGAAAGGCACTTTGGAACTGTTCATAAAAACTACGAAACTGACTTCCTTCCGAAAAGCGATCTGAGAAAGAGAAAGGAGAGGGAACTAAAATATATATATATAGATATATATGTAACATTTTTAATGTAGGTAGATCATTTTGACCTGGTCATTTTAAAAGTAGCTCGCAAGCCGAAAAATTGTGGGCACCCCAGTACTACACCATTAAGTGACATGATAATATAGTGTTATGAAATGCCAGAGACACAAAGAACAAAAGTATGCTCAGATTAAATTGTGATATTAACTTGTTGGCCTTGAATGGTTAGAAATTCAATGCAGCACAGAGGAGCGTAGTCAGTGGGATAGGCAAGGGATTAATTATACTCGGTAAAACCTTAGGATGGGTGGCACGGTGGCGCAGTGGGTAGCACTGCTGCCTCGCAGTTAGGAGACCAGGGTTCACTTCCTAGGTCCTCCCTGTGTGGAGTCTGCATGTTCTCCCTGTGGGTCTGCATGGGTTTCCTTCCACAGTCCAAAGACACGCATTGTCCCTAGTGTGTGCTTGGTGTGTGTGTGTGTGTGTGCCCTGTGGTCAGCTGGCACCCAGCACCCTGAGCTGGCTGGGATTAGCTCCAGCAAACCCCCGTGACCCTGTGGTTAGGATATAGCGGGTTGGATAATGGATGGATGGAAATCCTTAGGATGACCTAAATCAACTGTCAGGAATATCAATAAGAAGAAAGAACGCACGGGTAAGCTCAGTAATCGGGACTGGTAAGTCTCCACTGCTGATGACAGAAGAATCCTCATCACAGTATTGAAAAGGCTCCAAACGTCTGTCTGACAGATCAGAAACAGTCTTCAGGAGGCAGATGTGTATGTGTGTCAGAGACGACTATCAGCAGATGAACACAAATACAGAGGTCACACTGCAAGACGGAGACCACTAGTTAGTTGCAAAAACAGGATGGCCAGATTACAATTTGTGAGAAGGTACTTGAAAGAGCCTGCAGAATTCTGGGAAAAAGTCTTGTGGACAGACAAGACAAAGATGAACCTGCTGTATCAGAGTGATGGCAAAAGCAAAGTGTGGAGATAAAAAGGAACTGCTCACAGCAGACCACCTTACCTGTTAAACATGGTGGTGCTGGGGGTGTTATGACTTGGGCATGTATGGCTGCCACAGGTCCTGGCACACTTCTCTTCATGGATGATGGAACTGCTGATGGCAGTCACACAATGGATACTGAGGTGTGTAGAAACATCCGATCTGCTCAGGTTCCAGTAAATACATCAAAACTCAATGGACAGCTCTTCATCCTACAAGTTAATGATCCAAACATATTTCTGAGGCAATAGAGGAGTTTTTCAAAAGTAAAAAAGTGGAACATTCTTGAAGGTCCAAGCCAGTGACCTGATTTAAATTTAGTTGATAAGACCTTCCATATGCTGAAGAGAAAACTTAAAAGGACAAGCCCACTGAAACAAGCAGGAGCTGAAGATGACTGCATTAGAGGCTTGGCAGAGTATCAGCAGAGAAGACCCTCTGCGCCTGCTGATGTCTATGAATCACAGACTTCAAGCAGTCATTGCATGCATGGGATGTGCGACCAAGTCCGAAAATATTATTTCTATCGCACATTTTCATGCAAACAATGTAGCTCAAAGTGTTTTATATGATGAAGAAAGAGAGAAAAGACAAAATAAATAAGAATAAAAATTAGGGCACACTAATTAACATAGAATAAAAGTAAGGTATGATCGCCAGGGAGGACAGAAAAAACAAAAAAACTCCAGACGGCTGGAGAAAAAAAAAATAAAATCTGCAGGGGTTCTGAGGCCACGAGAGCCTAGGCATTCTACCTAATATCAATGACCTCAATCAGTTCACAGGGTATTCAGGGTTCACATGGAAGAACTTGATGATGAGGGTCATGTGGACTTCTGGCCTTTAATCCATCAAAGGAGGAACATCACTGTGCTTTGATCAGGTGGTGGTGGCGCAGATCACCACCACAGAAAACCGGATAAAGAGCAGAAGAGAGAGTAGGGGTTAAAGTAAACTATGGCTTTAATAGCCCTGCTATTGCTGTGTCCCAAATATTATGGGGACCTAAAATAGGGGGCCGTGTAGAAAAAGTGTTGTGTGACTAAAATGTCTGCCAATTCCCTTAAATGAAAGTCTGCATTGTGCACTTTTGATCACAATGTCTGAATTCTTTGATTTGTAATTTTAAACTGTGGAGCAGGGGGGGGGGGAAATCAAACATTATGGAGGATAGTGTATCTAAAGAAAAATAACGTTTTCTGATAGGCCAAGATCTTAACAAAGTGCAGAACTAATTCTTCAGTGATGGGGCTGAGATTTGGTGCTGAGGTGGTGCCTTAGTTACAGTATTGTGTTGCTCCCTTGATTTCAATATATAACAAACATGGAACATTAGACAGATGGCACGGTGGCACAGTGGTACAAATTATAAAACGAAATCCAATCATACATACACACACACAATGTCCAGTGTGAAAACACGGTAACTGCAGAGATTGAGAAATGGATGAAAGCCGTCAAAGTCCCAAATGATGAAATGACAGCAAGACACAATTCAAACGAGTCTATTTCGAAATATGATCCAAAATAGTCTCACCGATGAGTCCAGAGAGCAGTAAGACAGCTGTGGGTAGTGTTTAAGGAAAAGTCCAGAATACCTCACTACCATGTGTAACTTGATGAAAAGTGATAATCTGTTGTTCCTTTCGATGAAATAATAGCAGCGTTTGTTATGACAGATTTATTTTTATTTATACTTTCTTTTCTCTTCTTCCTCTTCCTGAAATACGAGGTCCCAGCTTTTAGTATGTGAAACCCGGAACTAACAGGAATCCCCCACCTCCAAAAAAGGTCAAGTGCTGTAATTGGTGACGTCCTTGCAGATGCAGAGGGGAAACTCTTCTTTGGAGATATATATATATATATATCACGACACTTACAAACATTGAACAAACACAATGAACATTTTATGTTGTCCCACTACAAGTTCACAATGACTTTTATTTATGTCTAGAAGTAAGATGGGCTGGCGCTGAAGTGAAATGTCTCATTACTAGAAGTGATTTTGTACTTTTTAATTGCAGACTCCATCCTACCCAGCATTGTTGGGAACCCGTGTGTCTTCTTCGCAATCTTGTGTGTATGCCTCTTTGTTTTAAAGCACCTTAGAAAAAGGCATATGAAAGGTGAGTGGTGATATCCTTATTATACTTATTATTTATTATTGTCCTCTTACACTTGTCTTTCCAGCTGTTGACTATCTTTAATCATAATGTCTCAATCTCATATGTTATTTTCTGCATGCATGCCTAATACTGTTGTGTTACAGCCTGGATTTATGTATATTTTGAACGCACCCCAAGGAGACGCGGCCTCTCCTTCAAAACCCCTGTTAAACAATGGGAAACAAATTCCTTTTTTTTTTTTACCTCCTCTTTGCTCGATCTTGCAGACACATAAAACTTTTGTACTTGAAATAATAAACAAAAGCGTTTGTCTTATGACTCCACAAATGTTATTTGTTTGTTAATTAGAGAAATGATTTACTAGTTTTTATCTGTAATATACAGGTTCAGATTTAGGGTTGTATGCTGGATATTGGCAATCTTCTCACACATTGCTATTGTAAAAAGATACATTTATCCTTTGGTTGACATTACCTATGGGAGGTACCACATTATCCATCCATCCATTATCCAACCCGCTATATCCTAACTACAGGGTCACGGGGGTCTGCTGGAGCCAATCCCAGCCAACACAGGGCGCAAGGCAGGAAACAAACCCCGGGCAGGGTGCCAGCCCACCGCAGGGCACACACACCCACACACCAGGGACAATTTAGAATCGCCAGTCCACCTAACCTGCATGTCTTTGGACTGTGGGAGGAAACCCACGCAGACACGGGGAGAACATGCAAACTCCACGCAGGGAGGACCCGGGAAGTGAACCACATTATAAAAGTTAATATTTCCTGAAAGAAAACAAGCTTTGCAAGCAAACAGAAAAGCAAAGCAGTCAAAAACATAATATGGAACACAGCAATATCTAGACATGAAATAATTGACAACAGAGTTAATTTTGTCAGAATTAGGCTTTAAAGCTGATAGTAGAATACTAATTAGAGGCAAATATATTCTTATAGAAAAGGACAACGGCTTCCATGAGAGACAGAAGCAGAATAATCACAAAGAACAGTAAATCCTAGTGAAAAAACAATACTTACAAACTCCTTTATAAACCCAACTTAAACCTGAGGTTAAGCATCTCATCTACCAGAACATAAAGACATAGGAAGGTCCCTCAGGTGTGATGTCATGGTGTCCACGCCTCTTGAAGCTCCACCCACCAAACACAAAACAGTTATACAAGCATAAAAACACATAAATGAATACTAAAAATGAACAAGCATAACAGAAATTACATAAAAGCAATAACGCAAAAGTGGGCTAATATAATGTGGGCTGTAATACCACAAATATACGTTGGGCAGTTTTAAGAACTGGCTTGTGTTTTTATGACTGAGTATTAAAATCGATAAATAGATGAATACTGTTATTTGTAAACTGTTTTGAATTCTTTTAACTGCAGAGTAAGCTTGCAGTTGCAAATTACATAAGGACTTCTTGATTTTCGTAAAGCAAAGAATAAGTGCAAAATACTAATATATCTCCACGTAGATGTGAAAGTTTTTCTAATGAAGATGGGAAATAGTGATGGAAACTGTTCACTGTTCGTTATCATTCTGTGCTTAAACTATTGTACATGAACGAACACATTTTAGTTGTGTGGTAGGGTCCTAGAGTGACCCTGTTTTTCCCCTTTATAGTTTTTATTATGTAGAACTTAATAGAATGGCACAAATTCTATACTCTCACCACACTGTCTGCTGTTATCGTTCAAAATGGCCTCTTTCTTTTACATCTGTAACCCCAGATAATTAGATGAAGTACCGGAACAGACATGAGAGAAAGGTACATGTTACAGTAATTCACACGTAATAAATAATATGGACAAAATAGCAAAGTATAATGAATATTGGTAAAATAATAAAAACTGATAGTAATCTATAGTGGCTTTCTGTCTGATTTGGTCTATGATCCAGCTTGGTCTTTGCTACTGCATGACCGCTAGGATGCTGGATATTTCTGGGTCCACAGTTCTTGAGGATGATCCTCCAATTATCTGTGAACCACCCAATCTCACTGAGATTGCACAGGTTGGTGAACCAGCTAAGGGGGGTAAAAACTGCAGGGATCTGTGGTATTCGAGGTGAACCTCTCCAGGTTGGTGGTAAGGCTGTGCTCCAGGCATTGCAAGCAATCTTTGCTTCCATTTGGGAGACTGGCATCATCCCAACTGACTGGAAAACGGGACTTGTCCCTATCTGTAAAGGGAAGGATGATCGCCTGGATTGCAGCAACTACAGGGGGATAACACTGCTCTCGGTGCCGGGTAAGGTCCTTGCTCACCTACCAGCGACCGGAACTGGCTGGTTTTACGCCTAAGAAGTCTACCATCGACCGTATCCTGGCACTGAGGGTTCTCATGGAGCGCAAACGCAGATATCGACAGTTTCTTTGCAGCCTTTGTCGATTTTCACAAAGCATTCGACTCAGTTGATCGAGCTTCCCTGTGGGACATCCTGAGGGTTCGCTGGATCCCCTTGAGGTTGCTGGATATCATGGCCGGCCTGTCCACTGGTACTGTGAGTGCTGTGCAGAGTGGAGGCAGGACCTCTGCACCTCTGCGTTTTTCCCAGGTGATTCTGGGGTTAGTCAGGGGTGTGTTCTGCTTCTACTCTATTCAATGCTTGTATGGACTTGGTGTTGGGCAGGGTCGTGGGGTCCAGCGGCTGTGAGGCATCTGTTGGTGAAGAAAAATTCACAGATCTTGACTTTGCTGACGATGCTGTGATCTTCACGGATTCAATGGAGGTTCTGATCAGGGCGCTGGAGAGACTGAGTGAGGAGTTTGAGTGTCTGGGGTTACGAGTGTCCTGAAAAAAACCAACATCCAGGCCTTTAATGACCTCTTGGGCACAGCCATCAGCAGTGTGTCTGTCTGCGGAGAGAGTGTTGACCTTGTTGAGAGGTTTACTTACATTGGCAGTGACATTCATGTCTCTGGTGTCTCTTCTATGAAGTCAGAAGACGGATTGGGAGAGCATGGGGGGGTCATGAGGTCACTGGAAAGGGGTGTGTGGCGCTCCCGATATCTCTACAAAAGGACGAAGGTACAAGTCTTTAGAGTCTTGGTGCCCATTGTTTGCAAGGCATCAACGCTATCCAGTGACCTGAGATGAAGTCTGGACTCCTTCAGTACTGTGTCTCTCCGGAAAATCCTTGGATACTGTTGGTTTGACTTTGTGTTGCTCATGGAGTCCCGAATGAGGCACATTACCTGCATTGTGAAGGAGCTTCAGTTACGACACTGCGGCCATGTGGCGCGTTTCCCTGAGGGTGATCCGGCTCATAAGATCCTCAGTGTTGGGGACCTGAGAGGCTGAACCAGGCCAAGGGGGTCGCCTATGTAACACCTGGCTACGGCAGATAGAGGGTCATTTCCGGAGGGTGGGACTGGACCGCGTGTCTGCCTGGGGGGTGGCAAACCGGGATCCCGAGTTGTTTCAACGTGTAGTGGGTGTGGCAACGCACTGTACCAGTGCATGCTCACCAACTTGACTTGACTTGACTTGCTCTGATACCTTCTTGGTTTCTAATTTATTTCTGTGGGAAAGATATGAAAATGTCTGTCTTCTTAGGAAGGCCTTTAGAGTTTCCCAGAGTATTCCTGCAGAGACCTCTGAGGATGCATTTGTCTCTAGAAAGAAACTGATTGGTTTTGATGTAAATTCTGTACAGTTATCGTCTTCTAATAGAAGTGGGTTAAGACGCCATCTGTGAGATGAGTATGTGGGGCATAATGATTTTAACTCCAAGATCATACAGTAGATGCGTGATCAGAAATAACAATAGCATCTTACTTGCAAGATTTAATCATAGGCAAGAAATTATTATCTGTCAAGAAATAATCAGTTCTTGAGTAGCAATAATGCACTAGTGAGTAGAAAGAATATGTTCTTCAGTTTGTCTTTAGAAACCTCCAGGAGTCTGATAAGTTGTGGTCAGTTAAAAACAGTGTAATTGTCTGCAGTGTTAGATGTACTCGCCCCTGTGACAGGAGACTTATCTAAGAGTGGATTTAAAACACAATTAAAGTCTTAATGAAGTATTTTGGTCATTTTTTTAAATATATGAATAAATGTGTAACTTTCTCTCTGGCCTGTTTTGCTACCCTGTCTTAATTGTTTTGAGTTACGGATGTAAAAGAAGAGGGAAAGTGCTGAACTACAGGGACCAGGCCGGTAAGAATAAACATGCAAAGGCTATGGATAGGAATTAAGGCATTCTGTTCAAGTCTACATAATAAAGATCGTAAAGGGGAGAGTAGGGTCACCCTGGGACACTACCACAACTAAATAACCAGTATACAGAATGACGGGGTGGGAGATATTACTGTAGGTCCTTACAGCCTGGAGTCTGCTCATCAAAAAGTCCAGGGTCCAGTTTCTCAGTGAAATATCCAGGCCTTTGAGGACAGCTTATGTACCAATCGTTGCGGAATGATAGTGTCAAATCCTGCCCAAAAATCAAGAAACGGCATTCTAACGTAGTGATCTTTTTCCTCCAGGTGGGTCAGGGCCAGGCGTGCTGCAGAGGCAATGTCTTCTTCAGAGGATCTGTGATGGCGGTAGGCATACTGATTTGAGTGTAATATCGGTGGAATAGAGGCCATGACATGTAACTTGACTTGTTTTTTAAAACATTTCCTAATAACTGGTTAATAAATTCCAAGTTAATATTGTCTGATATTTATGTGTATATATTTTTTTTTGTTCGTTTCAGAAATCCTAAAACTTTTTTGTAAGCAAAGCCCAGCTTCTGATTCAAATCAGCCCAAGAAAAAGAAGAAACAAAAGACCCTTTAGTGCAAAATCATGAGGTCCTTCAGTAAATAAATAAAAAAAAAATATACAATTGTCACTTAAAACAGAAAGACAATACTATGAATGTGTACATGACTAAAAATAAAAATGAAACATGATCATTTGTGCCCTTTGTTCCTTTCTTTAACCCGATTACTGTCTGGTTTACCCTTAGAAAAACGAGGTAAAAATGTTGCATTATTTTTTCAACAAGAAAAAATGTAATTATGTGTAACAGAAACACATAACAACAACAACAACAACAACAACATTTATTTATATAGCAAATTTTCATACAAACAGTAGCTCAAAGTGCTTTACATAATAAAGAATAGAAAAATAAAAGATACAATAAGAAAACAAAATAAATCAACATTAATTAACATCGAATAAGAGTAAGGTCCAATGGCCAGGGGGACAGGAAAAACAAAATAAAAACTCCAGATGGCTGGAGAAAAAATAAAATAAAATCTGTAGGGATTCCAGACCATGAGACCGCCTGACCAGTCCCCTCTGGGCATTCTACCTAACATAAATGAAACAGTCCTCTTTGGATTTAGGGTTCTCACGGAAAGGCTTGATGATGATGGTCACGTAGACTTCTGCCTTTTAATCCATCCATCATTGTTGGAGCATCATGAAGCTTTGAGTAGGTGGAGGTGGCGAAGGCCACTACCACAAAGAAACCGGAAAAAGAAACAGAAAAAGAGAGAGTAGGTAAATAATAGTAAATACCAAAACATCAACATAAATAAAGTAGAAAGGATCTGTCTGGTGTCCAGTGCTGTAACTGATGAAGGTTTAATACACATGCTTCGTGTGACATGTTTTGTGACTGTCACCAATATACAGCTCGATGATGCAATCGGGGCAGTAGATGCATATTTATGCTCTTTTTAAATATTTTTTCTGTTGCTTGAACACAAAAGAGTAGAACGTCAATGCCTAATTTGCACGATCGATGTGCCCCTTTGTGTAATTGCAAGCTACCACAGCGCAAGGCTTGATGACTCCCACAAGTCCTCTGACATGAACATTGATAATTGCTGCGTTGTGAACAGAGCTTAGAGGGCTAATGTCTTCGTTGTCCTTGGACTTGATCACAATCATTATGGATTTCTGTCATGCAGCTACTGTTGCACCGTGGTGAAGCTTCACTCAAAGGAATTCACCCGGCATATCATGGCTGTTTGGATATATGGAGCCATGTCATTCGTCACTGTCACTTTTTGTGTCACTGTCTGATAGACTGATTCACATCATCATCACTCTTGCTTGATTCAAGCAATGGTTCCATTTCAGTTCTTACTGAAACTGCCTTTACTGCTTTTTGTGTGCTTCGGTGTTTTTCGTTGGAGGCTCCACCAAACTCATGAATTACCTTAAAGTTACCATAAAGTGGCAAAAAGCATTGAAATATTCTTTTTTTTTTTTTTTTTGTAGCATAAAGATATTTAATCCACTAGATGGCAGCAGAATTCTCTCTCGAGAGATATTCAGGCTTAACACTATATAGCAGGCATGTCAAACTCACTACCATTGGTGGGCCTCTTCGACTGCCATACGAGCGTCAGTGGGCCGCACAGTAACAAATACTATTATACTATTATACAAAGTTACTGTAGTTTTCTTTCCAATACTGAAAACTTAAAAAAATGTAACACTTAAAGTTTAAAGAAAAGCAATTTATTACCATACAATCTCCGTACAACAGCGTACAATTAGAGTCTTAGCCTCTTAGCTAGGTCTTTCTATAAGGAGTCTTACAGTCTGAAATCTATTTCTTTTGTCCCGACACTTGGCATCTCTTGTTAGTAACCAGTTTGTCAATATCAGGCTTGAAATCTTGTGCAGCTGCAACTTTTATGAGGGATGAAAGGTGCTCGACAGTAAGTCTTGAGTGATGTGGGATTTTGGTGGCTTTCATTAACAAAAACAATTGTTCACAAAGGTAAGTGCTTCCGAACATTGACAGTACTCTCGATGCCAACTTATGGATCTGCACATACGAGGGTGGCGGGTAAGCATACAAGCCTGGCACACCAACTTCATTGTATTTTGCCTTCAGAATAGAATCTGACTGCAGTTCAATCGATTCCATTTGGATATTCTCAGGCGCATTCTCAACGTTGTAAGAGTTTGGTGACGTAAACAGCACCAAAGTCCTGTTCGTGTGAGCTGAAATGACGAAAACGCTCACTGAATTCGTTGTTCAGTAATTCAAGTTGGAAAACAAATCCAACAAAAATCTAATTTTACTTTACTAAGTTTACTTCAAAGTTTATATTTTAAAATAAGCCGATATGCAAAAAGCCACCTGACCTACACTAATTTTACAAACTCAAAATCACAAAAATTTGTTAATAAACAACTCACCAACTTCTCGCATCCACTTCAGATCTTCAGCTCTAGTCTGCACTAACTGTTCCTTATAATACTAGCACAAAATAACATAAAACTAGAGCAAAAAATCGTGAAAATATGCAAGCAATTACTACTCTTGATGGTCAGTTTTGCCAAGTGGCCAGTCTCGGCAGCCCAGCCAGTAGTGTAGCCTGCCAGGCTGCTGCAGCCTAGCACTTCAGTTGCGACGTCGTAGCTCATTAACTTTGGTCAAGGCCCGTTGGAGGCAGTGTCATGCCTAGGTTATCAAGGAGCTGACGCCGTAGCTGCAACTATACTAGCAGATGACGTTTCCGGTACCGTAATGCCATGGGAAAAACGTGCTTTTGTCAGAAGGCGTAAGTAAGAAAAGTCAATAAGTAATGCTGAAGATGCAAAATGATTAAATCACAAACGATAGTAATCATTTTGTACAAGTTTAGTGCTAACTAGGATCTGTCATGTGGGCCGCACAGATTTCTGTTGCGGGCCGCGGGCCGTGTGTTTGACATGCCTGCTATATACAGTACTGTGCAAAAGTTTTAGGCAGGTGTGAAAAAATGCTGTAAACAAAGAATGCTTTCAAAAATGGAAGTGTTAATCGTTTATTTTCATCAATCAACAAAATGCAGTGAATGAACAAAAGCGAAATCTAAATCAAATCAATATTTGGTGTGACCACCCTTTGCCTTCAAAACAGCATCAATTCTTCTAGGTACACTTGCACACAGTTTTTGAAGGAACTCGGCTGGTAGGTTGTTCCATACATCTTGGAGAACTAACCACAGATCTTCTGTGGATGTAGGCTTCCTCACATCCTTCTGTCTCTTCATGTAATCCCAGACACACTCGATGATGTTGAGATCAGGGCTCTATGGGGGCCATACCATCACTTCCAGGACTTCTTGTTCTTCTATACGCTGAAGATAGTTCTTAATGAGATGTATGTTTGGGGTCGTTGTCCGGCTGCAGAATAAAATTTGGGGCCAATCATACGCCTCCCTGATGGTATTGCATGATGGATAAGTATCTGCCTGTATTTCTCAGCATCGAGAACACCATTAATCCTGACCAAATCTCCAACTCCATTTGCAGAAATGCAGCTCCAAACGTTCAAGGAACCTCCACCATGCCTGTTGCCTGCAGACAATAATGAGTACCGCTCCACAGCCCTTCGACGAACAAACTGCCTTCTGCTACAGCCAGATATTTCAAATTTTGACTCATCAGTCCAGAGCACCTGCTGCCATTTTTCTTCACCCCAGTTCCTATGTTTTTGTGCATACTTGAGTAGCTTGGCCTTGTTTCCACATCGGAGGTATGGCTTTTTGGCTGCAACTCTTCCATGAAGACCACTTCTGGCCAGACTTCTCCAGACAGTAGATGGGTGTACCTGGGTCCCACTGGTTTCTGCCAGTTCTGAGCTGATGGCACTGCTGGACATCTTCCGATTTCGAAGGGTAATAAGCTTGATGTGTCTTTCATCTGCTGCACTAAGTTTCCTTGGCCGACCACTGCATCCGCGATCCTCAACGTTGCCCGATTCTTTGTGCTTCTTCAAAAGAGCTTGAACAGCACACCTTGAAACCCCAGTCTACTTTGAAATCTTTGTCTAGGAGAGACCTTGCTGATGCAGTATAACTACCTTGTGTCTTGTTGCTGTGCTCAATCTTGCCATGACATGAAACTGTCTTCATGAAACATGAAACAGCATTTTTTCACACCTGCCTAAAACTTTTGCACAGTACTGTAGTATATCATTACATGTCGCCCCAAGCCAGCCTTGGGTTTAACTGTAATTAGATCGAATTCGGGCTTAATGCCAAGGAGGTTAATTCTACGTTCTCTGTTGATCTTTATATGGTCTAATGCTACATTAATACTACTATATTTTCATTTAAAAATTATCTCCATCCTCACTAGTGTTTTCATGTAGTTTATGAAATTATCTTTGTCAATGTTAAAATGACCAAACAGTCCTTTTCACACAGCTATTAGCCTACTCCGGACTTATGCAATTCAAATGAAAAATTACATGGTTACAAAGGCTGGCCATGTGATTTATCATAAAATTGCAGTGAGCTGTAAATTATTTTGCTTTTGTGCAAGTACAGTACCCTCCATAATGTTTGGGACAAAGACCTATTGTTCATGAAATTACCCACCTGCTCCAAAGTTTAAACTTTCAAATCAAACATTTCAGACTTGTGATTAAAGTGTACATTATGGACTTTTATTTAAGGGGATTTGCATACATTTTGGTCTCAGTGCACTTTTTCTACACGGCCCCCCATTTCAGGGCACCATAATGTTTGGACACAGCAATGGCAGGTCTATTACAGCCATCATGTCTAGTTCTTTGTTGGCATATCCTGCTTAAAGTCTGCCATTCATAGGCATCACCAGGTGCTGAGAGTCTTCTCTGGTGATGCTCTGCTAAGCCTCTAATGCAGCCATCTTCAGCTCCTGCTTGTTTCGGGGGGCTTGTCCTCTTAAGTTTTCTCTTCAGCATAAGGAAGGCCTGCTCAATTAGATTTAAGTCAAGTGACTAGCTTGGCCATTCAAGAATTTTAGATTTTTTAGCTTTGAAAAACTCCCATGTTGCCTCAGCAGTATGTCTGGATCATTTATTTTGTGTAGGATGAAGCGCTGCCCAGCAGGTTTGGAGTCATTTACTAGAACTTGAGCAGATCAGATGTTTCACTACACCTCAGTATTCACTGTGCCATTGCCATCAGCAGTTCCACATCAACGAAGAGATGTGTGCCAGGACCTGTGGCAGCCACACATGCCCAAGCCATAACACCTCCAGCACCACCATGTTTAACAGATGAGGTGGTCTGCTTTGAATCTTGGGCAGTTCCTTGTTGTCTCCATACTTTGCTCTCTCCTTCACTCTGATGAAGTTCATCTTTCTCGTCTGTCCACAAGACCTTTTCTCAGAATTCTGCAGGCTCTTTGAAGTCCTTTTTCGCAAATTGTAATCTGGCCGTCCTGTTTTTGTGACTAACTAGTGGTCTGCATCTTGCATTGTGGCTTCTGTATTTCTGTTCATGATAGTTGTCTCTGTCATGTTCACATCGGCCCTCTGAAGACTGTTTATGACGGGCCTTTCATGTTTTTTATTTACCATAGTGAGGACTTTTCTGTCATCAGCAGTGGAGGTCTTCCTTGACCCACCAGTCCATTTGTGATTAGTGAGCTCACCGTTGTGTTCTTTCTTCTTCGTGATATTCCAGACAGTTGATTTTGGTCGGCCTAAGGTTTCACTGATGTCTCCAATGGTTTGATTCTGGTTTTTCAACCTCATAATGTCTTCTTTGACTTTCATTGTCACAGCTCTTGTCCTCATGTTGAAAAATGGGTAAGGGTAGAAGGAAGCCGAGGTATCTTATGAAGCCATGAAGCCCACCTGAGGAGTCACAAACTTATTATTATCCCAAAAATGATGGTGCCCTGAACTGAGGTGATCATGTAGAAAAAGTCTGGTGTGACTGAAATGTGTGCAAATACCCTTAATTAATTTTGTGAATTTCCCCTTGGGATTAAAAAAGTATCTATCTATCTATCTATCTATCTATCTATCTATCTATCTATCTATCTATCTATCTATCTATCTATCTAATTGAAAGTCTGAAATGTGCACTTTGCTCCACAGTTTAAAATTTCAGATCAAACAATTTGAATGTGGTTAGAGGGGGAAATCAAGGAACAATGGGTCTTTGTTCTAAACATTATGGAGGAATGTGGCTTACTCAAACTGTACAAAATACTTGTACAATTTAGATGCATACAAGTAAGCAACACAACAAG
>JANRMT010028174.1:4415845-4431195 GCA_026402145.1 Polypterus bichir lapradei
TTGGTTTTCAGGTTTCCCATGATGGGATTTGATGAAGTTGATCTCATGGATGCCTGAGACACCCACCTTCAGTCCATCAACACAATGCGCTGCTGCATGGTGCCTTGATCAGGTGGTGGTGGTGCAGATGGCCACCACAGAAGAGCCGGAAAAGGCAGCAGAGAAAAGTAGAGACTGGTGCAAATTGTGAAATTCTCTGAAGAATATGATAATTCTGTGCCCATACAGGCCATTAAGAATACAATTAAAATGTAGCTACAAAAAAAGCCAACTTAAAATAATGGGTTTTTAGCAGTTTTTTAAATGATCCACAGTTCTAGCCAAGTATTCCAGATTTGGAGGCATAATAGAAAATGGCACCTCACCACATCTTTTAAGCTTGGCTCTTGGAATTATAAGCATCATTCGAAGAACTACGATTATGACTTGGAGTGTAGGAGGGTAGGCATTCCAAAACACAGTATGGGGATTATTTAACGCTTTATAAACCATTAGTATTGCCAATGCTTAAATTAGTGAGACATGCTAAGATTCTGGCTGCTGAATTCTGCACTAATTGCAAGCAGTTGATGTCTTCCTTAGGTTGTCCTGTTAGGAGTGCATTACAGTAATGTAGTCGACTGAAAGCAAAAGCGTGAACTAATTTTTCAGCATCTTGTAAAGTTATAAGACGTTTAACATTAGCTATACTCCTTAAGTGAAGAAATGCAATCCTAGTAATCTGGTAATGTGATGAAGTGTTTTAAAGTGTTAACTTGTTTATTGATTTTAGTACAGTCCCTGACAAAAGTCTTGTCGCTTCTCTATTTTGTAGAAACTCCTGCTATTAACCTTTTAATCAACTGGTGTTAGAAATAGCTCATATGAAAAGCTAAAGCCCTCCCAAATGATGTTTAATGCACTGAAATAAATTAGTTTCACTGAAAAAAGATTTATCATTTAATCAAGACAGAAAGGTCAAATTTGGGCAAGACAAAAGTTTTGTCGCCTATACAGAAAATGAACAACTTTACTGCAAATCCAAAAATATGTCAGCAAATTAAGTAGTGGTGCTGTGAGATCCAAATTTAATATCTTGTATGACTTCCATGAGCTTGAAGGACAGCATCCATGCGGTTTGGCAAGGATTCATACAATTTATTGATGAAGTCATCAGGAATAGCAAAGAAAACAGTCTTGCATGCCTCCCAGAGTTCATCAATATTCTTTGGTTTCGTCTTCCATGCTTCCTCTTTCATCCTACCCCACATATGCTCAATGATGTTCATGTCTGGTGACTGGGCTGGCCAATCCTGGAGCATCTTGATCTTCTTCGCTTTAAGAAACTTTGATGTGGAGATGGAAGTATGCGATGGAGCACCATCCTGCTGCAGAATTTGGCCTTTTTTATGGTTGGGAATATAAGAGGTAGATAAGATTTCTTGGTATTTTAGAGTATTGATGTTGCCTTCCACCCTGCAGATCCCTTGGATACCCCCATACTGGATGTAACCCCAGACCATGATTTTGCTTCCACCAAACTTCACTGTTTTCTGGGTAAATCTCGGCTCCATGCGGGTTCCAGTAGGTCTCCTGCAATATTTGCGGTGACTGTGGTGTAATTCAACAGAAGATTCATCTGAAAAATCCACCTTCTGCCACTTTTCCAGCGTCCATCCTTTTAGCAGGCTGTGGGCCTTGGCAAATGCCACACGGTTTTTCAATTGTCTTTTGTTTAATGCTGGCTTATGGGCACTGATTCGACCATGGAGGCCATTTCCGACAAACTGTTCTGGTTGACACAGGGACTTCAGGTGACCAGGTCTCGTGGAGCTCTGCTGCAGTGGAAAATGGGCTGGCCTTGGATTTTCGAGCCAACAAACGGTCCTCTCGAGCAGTTGTCTTGCGGGGTCTTCCTGACCTGGGCTTTTCAAAAACGTCTCCAGTCTCTTCAGATCTTTTTTTTATCCTCAGAACTTGACGCTGAGACACATTGAAGGTGTTTGCCACATCAGCAGTGGATTTGGTCTTCAGCCTCTTGATAATCAACACTTTAGTCTCAGGGTGAATCTTAGGCACGTTTGCAGAGGTCTAGTTGCAGTTGATGTGAAGGTCTAGTGTACTGGGGTTCTTTTTATACACACCTGAGACCTAACTGATCCATTATTAGTCACAGGTGAAGCTCATATGACAAAGCGACAACACTTATGTCTTGCCAAAAATTGACTCAATGGGCTTTACCAAGCTGTGAATATTAGAATACTTTTTGTCAGTTTCGTTTTGCACTGAAACATTATTACAAAAACTGATGGGATTAAAATGACCCATTTCTTGTAACAAAATCTTGATTAGAAATATATTTTAGCGGCACTTCGGGTCAATTTGTACACAAGCGACAAGACTTTTGTCAGGGACTGTAGTTTTAGTTTAACAGTCTCTCAAAAGCACCTTGTGCGTGAACGTGTGGAGTCACTCATATCAATTAATTACAGTGGAAGCAGTTAACTAATTAACTGGTGTCCGCTGTGAATGCCTAAGTACAGTGGGATGCAAAAGTTTGGTTAACCTTGTTAATAGTCATTATTTTCCTGTATAAATCGTTGGTTGTTACGATAAAAAATGTCAGTTAAATATATCATATAGGAGACACACACAGTGATATTTGAGAAGTGAAATGAAGTTTATTGGATTTACAGAAAGTGTGCAATAATTGTTCAATTATTCAGCTGTCAGCCAGTTCACGTTAAGAATCGCCCATCACCAAATACCTTACAGTTGTTAAAACTGGTAATTGAAAAGGAATCGCAGTGCAGCATAAAACTACAAAACGATGGCTTTAGGATGTCTAAATTGGCTTATAAGCAAGCCATTGTCATTAGCCACAAAATCAATGTAATCCCCGAAAACTCACTTTTTTGTATCCTGCCATTGACAATATTCAATATTCTCCGAAAGCATCAACGCTCTCATTGCCAGTTACGTCATACATCACACTGCACACCCGTTTTATAGACAAAATAGATAAGCTATGGAGTAAAGGTAATAACATTAAGAATACGCAATAGGAGTCATGACCGTCGTTGATGACAATGGTATTGAGGGCGCATGTCAATTAATTTGTCATCCAGGGTGGTCTTTGGGTTTTCTACCCCCAACGCCCCCCACATACAAAATAAAACATAACACATATAACACAAAAAAGAAAAACGACAACAATTTTAAGTGCATTTTTAATTATTAATTACAATTACAATTTAATTATAATTACAATTTCATTACAGTGAAGGAATTCAATAATGCTCCTTCATTCTTTTTTAATACTTCTTCCCTCACCTTTTTTTGAATTTTCTAAAAGCAGCACCACTCTCTTTTGTTTGCTTAATCTTTAGATCGAGAGAATAATAAAATACTAATAATGAGATTGAAGGGTTCGTCCCTTTTGGTTGGAGTAAGTCGGCGGACCGAGCCTTCGGTCAGAGTGAGTTGGCGAACTGGTCAAGATTTGTAAAATATAACTTTGCAACATACTGTATGTATTTGTAACAGTTTTTAAACATTACAAATGGTGTCATTTTGACAATAGATAACACACATGAGCTTCCTATCAATGTCCTATCAACGTATCAAAGACCTATCAAACAAAATTGTCAAAAAAAGTCTAAGAAGTGTAGTACTAAAGTTTCTGTAAAAAGTGCTGCTCCAAAAAAAGAGCTGTCAAGGGCGGACTGCCCCCAAAAAAGCGAAGAAATAACTAACTTCAGAAGACTGAATCTGCCCTTTAAGAAAATGAAAGAACAAATGGGACTCCAGGTCACAGCTTTTGTGTTTGATCTTCGTCTTCATTTCACACATTACACGTTCAATAAGTTCCCTTATCTAACTTAATAAGTAATAAGAGAAGATAACAACAATAATAATAATAATAATAATAATAATAGCATGATAAGATACTTAATAAGATAAGTAATCCCTTCCTCCACTCCTCTGCCTTCATCCAGACACTCCGATCCCCTCCAGCCATTGAAGCTCTTCTTCCTCCTGGCAGCTTTCATATTTTTATTGGTCTACCCTTTTGTGCTCACATTCTGCCCATCTTTGGTGAGACTGGCACTAGAGGCTAGTTATTTCAGAATTTATTTCCGTAAGCCATCGTGTAGTCCTAACAACATGGCAGAGTGACATTAATCAGCTGGAGGAGTATCACAGGTCCCATAAACACAATAGCAAATTCATTTTTGAAATAATACAACTTGAACAGAAAGCTCCAGAGCACCTGTCACATATTCAAATGCATAATAACACACTAAATGACAGATCAGTGTGCAATCCAGACAAACAGTACGTGTATGTGCAGGTGCATCATGGGAACACAAACATGTCCTCCACCTTCACGTGATAGTCAAATACTCAGGGAATCTCTAAGGGTACAAATTCTTATTCAGAATGTTATCTTTCAAGTTTTAATCTTATGTTTGCTGCTTATTGCTTGCTTTTGGTTTGAATCTAGAGTTACTTATTTTATCCCTTTTAAATATTTGTAATCTGAGAATTACAAAGATGCTATATAAGCGCATTATTTTTATTAGTGACCTGGGGCAGACTGGTGGCTCTGTGGCTTATCTATCTATCTATCTATCTATCAAATCATATAACTGAAAATCACTCCAAGGGTGGTGGTGTAAAATGTCTGACCCTGCACTCTGACTCCCAAAGGTCAGGCAAAAAAGTCAATTTCCCCTAGAGGATTAATAAAGTATATCAAAATCAACAATATTCAGCTTCCAAAACATGTTTCCATTTTATGGTCTCCTACTCTAAACTCTCAATTAAAGATCTACCAAATTGTCCCTCCTGACACATCAGAACAAAACTGAAATCCATTCAATAATTTCATATAAAGAACAAATCCAAATTGTGAGGTTTCCAAAGTCTTACTAGCCCCCTTTGTCAACCTCAGGTCCTCTCTTGATCACTTAGATGACTCCGCCAGTGTGTTGGTGGTCTCACCTGGTGGTCACCTGTTTTCAGTTCACTGATCAATTGCCCTTCTGTCCCTGAGGTCCAAACCAGGATGAGGACCAAAGAGTCGGGGGGCTAGAAATGTACAGAATGAGGAAAGGGCAAAAGACCTCCTCAAAGGCAGTGAACAGACCTCAGAGCTCAGTGCAGTCCATTGTGTACAAGGGGAAGAAACAGGAAGCTACATGAACATTGCCAAGTCAGGATGCCCTCAAGAATGGCACTGGTCTCACAGACCACTGTGATGGCAGGAGATTACAGTTGGAGAGCTTGTGTCCAGCTCAACAATCTACAAAGCATTGACACAAAATAAGCCTTCATTTTATCCCAAAGCATTTATGTCCTTAAGTGAAAAGAATTTGTAAAACATCACTTGGTAGATCCTAAAAAGATGCAGCAGAATGTCTTGTGGCCTGAGGAGACTAAAGTGTTGGCTTTAACACAAAGTGGTATGTGTGGTTGTCAGTCTAACAAGACACGTTAGGCGACGCCATCACCAATGTGGTAGCACCCTGTGGTGGGACTGGACAATCAGGTCAGATGCATGGAACACCACACAGACAGATCAGGGAGGTAAAAACCAGTGCCCTCTGACAGAAAGTGAAAATGGGCAAAGTGAACAATGGACGGGTCTTCACGTGAAGAAAATGGATGTCCTGGAGTTAACCCCCATCGAACATCTGTGGTGAGACCTCCTAATTGCTGTCCATGGCTGTTCCCCCACTTCATCTGGCACAGCTTGAGAAAATTTACAAGGAGGAATGGGCAGATCTCACTCCATCATGTTGTTCCAAATGAATAGAGACTACCAAAGATGAGGGGGATGAGTGCTTACAAATGGTTGGCAGTTCAGGTTTTGGAATTTCATGGTTTAATGTTATATTACTTTCTTTTTTTAGGCAGCACTGTCCCAGAAAGTTTTTGATTTACAAATAAAATGTCCCAATAAAATGAATCAAAATCCCAAGTTGTAACAAATCATCAATGAATAAACAGCATTGGGGGCTGAATACTTTTTTAAGGCACTGCATATAATGCAACATATAGACATCTTCTTTTTAAATTAAGAGCAGCCTGGGAAAATTACCAGCCCCAGAACCAGACCAGACATAGCCCAAGGCTAAGACTAAAGACTAAAATACTGCATTTGCATTTAAAGCTGGCATTTTTACATGAAAAACAATCTCCTTTCATGCTAGCGTTTTCAATTCATTTATAGTACTAGGGTGCTGAACCGTGTTAGCCATCATGAATGTAGTGAGAAGTCAAGCAAAATGACATCTTCTGTCGGCTAACTAAAAAGAGGTTTGATGCCAGTCTTCTTTTAATGTGCAACTTGCATGAGTCTTTCTTCATTTTCATTGGCACGTGTATTGCACTTGTAAATGCCAACACCTGGTGAAAGAGAAGAAAATATAAAGAGGAAAATCAATAAACAATATATGATAGTGCCAGTAATTAACCTTTACATGTTTCTTGACATCAATCATCCATTGATACTTCCGAGTTAGTGTGTGAATGACAAGAGTTGAAAAACATTCGAGGAGGGTTCACCTGTTGTAAAAGACACTACAGAAGAGTCAAGAATGGTGAGAAGGTGAAAATTCTCTTCATGTTTTTGTTCATAATTCTATCAATTTGAAAACAAGTATCCTCGATAAGCACTAAGACTGAATAAGAAATTACCAACTGCAGTACAAACACAAGCAACTCGGATTTTAGATGAAACAAATACAACTACACACCATCACCTCGTACTTCTGGATACTTTTATGCATATATGACTAAACGAACCTCAGTTTTGCTGTTATTGTTGGACCTTTGAGTCAATCCTTCTAAATCTATACTTTTCACATTTTTTATTTATGGTGTTGTTAATTTGTACCATTTATATACAGCAACAGTATTATTAAATATATCATATACACCAGTGGTTCTCAACCTATGGGGTGGGCCCCCCTAGGGGCGCACGAAGTAACAAAAAGGGGGGCACGAAGATGTGAAAAACAGAAAACAAGAATCAAAAATATGAAAAAAACATCTGTTGAAACCAAAACAAATTAACTTAAACTACGTTCTGATAATAGAACAATAAATATAGAGTCAAATGAATGTTGATAAAAGTTAAGTAGGTACAATAAAATATGAATCTACATTTCAAAAAAATGTTGGGGGGGCGCAATTAAAACTGTTATGAAAGCTCGGGTCACAAATACTTAATGGTTGAGAAACGCTGCTATACACTGATGAGCCAAAACATTTTGACCATCTTCCTGATATACACACCAAGGCATGGACTCTACCAGACCTCTGAAAGTGTCTTGTGGTTTCTAGCACCAGGACGTCAGAAGGAGACCCTCTAACTCTTGTAAGTTGATCCAACACATCCCTCAGATGTTCGATCAGATTAAGATCTGGGGAGTTTTGAGGTCAGAGAAACACCTTGAACTCTTCATCATATTCCTTAAAATATTTCCAAACAATTTGTGCTGTGTTGCAGGGAATATTATTTTGCTGAAAGACACCACTTCCATTGGGTAACACTGCTGTTATGAAGGGACATATCTGGTCTCATGATATTTAGGTAGACTGTATGCTTGAAAGTAATGTCCATATAAATGCCCAGACCCAGGTTGTCCCAGCAGAACATTGCCCTGGACATCACCCCCCCCCCCTCCCACATTGCTTCCTGGTGCCATCTCTTCCCCAGATAAATGGCGGACTTTAAAAAGCAACTCTGTTTCTGAAAACCCTTTCATAAAATACAAAGGAAAATCAAAAAGTAAAGGCAAAATTATGTGGTAACCACAATGAATAGAAGCTGACGCAACATGACATGTTTGTGATGGCTTATGGGTAGTTCAAACACATGCACAGTGCAGAGCTGTGCCATTAATCTAATCAAAGCCAAGGTCAAATGAATATGGATATGGCGTTGTGGGACTTCACCATTTTTGAGCAACGCTCCAGAGTCAGATTTCTTTGGGCAGTGGGAGCGAAAACGTCTAGAATTCACTGAAGGATGTTAGCTTGTGCAGATCAGTAAGCTGTTTGTGTACCCATGTTGAAAGTGTTGACATTTTTACATGTTGTGACCAAAATGTATGCAAATCCCCTAAAAAGAAAATCTGCCATGTATACTTTAATCACGTTTGAATTTTTTTATTTTTTTTTATTTATTTATTTTATATTTTATTTACCTTCTACATTTACATTACATTTACTGAAGGAAAAATTGTGTCTTTGTTCCCATCATTATGGAGGGCACTGTATATATTGCATTTGCATTGGGAACAGCTTAAAGGCTCGGGTGATGGTAACTTCCCACGAGAACACAGGATGGCGCTGCATGGGCCTTATGTATAAACAGTGAGTATGCACAAAAATGTTTCCACGTTTACAATGAAATTTATAAAAACTAAACTTGCCGTAAAGCCATGCACATTTTCACGGCAGCCTCACCCCATGCATGCACACATTTCTGTAAACGGGCAGCACCCAGCATCAAAGCAGTGCTACTGCTCCTGCGTGGTTTCCCTTTCATTTTCATATTCACATCCATGACACAGGCTTTATCAAATACACTGAATTTAATTGCATACCATTTACAAATGTGAGGCACTTGATTGTAATCATTCTGTAACAATATAACAGTGCACGGAATGGCCAAACTATTCCAGCTACTATTGCTGCTTTAGCGTTGTTAGAAGACATTGCAAATGGAAGAATTAGAAGACAGTGCATATTTAGAGATCATACTGATTTCTTGTCCAATGATGTTGACTGGCTTCTAAGTCAATTTAGACTTCCAAGTGCTATCCTCTTGGAGCTGTGTACTGTTAGAATACTAGAATGTATACTTGATATCACTTTTTATGATGAAATGCATTAAAGTATGTATGTATTTTACAGATGAATTGTTAACTTCATTTAAATAATGCATACTGTTAATAATCTGCGGTGGGATGGTGCCTGGCCTGGGGTTTGTTTCCTGCCTTGCGCCCGGTGTTGGCGTGTTATATAAGAAGATACTCATAGCTAGTACATTGGGGCCCCCTGGGAAAAATATTGAGGGGCCCCTCATATAATATTAAGGAAAAAAATATATAGGATTCAAGAAAAAAGTTCAATTAAATGTAGGTATATTTAATTGATTATAGAGTTTCTTTAGTGCTGCTGCCTCACAGTTAGGAGACATGGGTTCGCTTCCCGGGTCCTCCCTGCATGGAGTTTGCATGTTTTCTGCGTGGGTTTCCTCCCACAGTACAAAGACATGCAGGTTAGGTGCATTGGCAATCCTAAATTGTCCCTAGTGTGTGCTTGGTGTGTGTGTGTGTGTGCCCTGTGGTGGGCTGGCGTCCTGCCCGGGTTTTGTGTCCTGCCTTGTGCCTTGTGTTGGCTGGTATTGGCTCCAGCAGATCCCCGTGACCCTGTGGTTGGGATATAGCGGATTGGATAATGAATGGATGAATACTGTTAATAATTAAACACATAGTAGCAGAATCACTGCTGCCTTGCATTTGGGGCGTCACGTCCCGGGTGTAACCTGCCTGGAGTTTGTATGTTTTCCTGGTGGGTTTCCTCAACATGCTTCAGTTTCATTCCAAAGACATTGCTGGATTGTTGATGCTAAATTGATGCTAGTAGTGTATGTGTGTCCTCATATTCACCCTGCGATGAGCTGGTGCCCTGTTCTGGGATTCCTGCCTCACGCTTGATGCTTGCTGGGACTGACATAACCCTGGATAGATGGATGGATGGAATAGTTAAACATGTATAACAAAGATTTTTTCAATGTTCCTTAAAAGTTTTGAAGAATCTGTGTTTTAAGCTTACAGCTGGTGTTACATTTATTACTGATGCTTATTGTGTGGCGGTTGGTTACAACTGCCATAAATGTTCTCTGCATTGAACATACAGCTGCTTTTGCAATTACTTTTTAGAGATATTGTGGCAAGGTGTCCTGGAATTAATAGATGTTCTTCTGTGCAGGCTTTCATTATTGCAGCCGTGCTGTCTTTACCAAATCTAACAAACCCCAGCTGCTATCCTTCTGTTTTTTCTCCACGTAACCATTCACCACATAATAAACGTCTTTGTGATAGTAAAACTAGGTAAAAACTTGGAACACTGTTCACTGTATTCAGAATTTTTAAGGACCATTGAAAAGTATTCATTATGCATGCTGAATTATTCCATCCAGGTTCATGCCCATCCCAGCAAGCATCGTGAGTGAGGGAGGAACAGTCCCTGGGTGGGATGCCAGCTCATTGTGCCTCCATATGTTTAATACATGCTTTAATGCGTTTCAAGAAAATAACAACAAATATACCTGTACATCTTGATATTCTAAAATGTTCAGTGAGCTGTAATCTCATTAATGTAATGTATTCTGTGTGGTGATCACTGCCTGCACGCTCATGTCAGCATAAGAGAAAGTCTGCTTAAGATGCACATAACGATTAACGACTGAGTTGGGAACACTTAGAATATGAAGCATTTAACATGATACTTTATTTACGATGGGGTTTGAGAAACTCTAGTAAATTAAACATCAGAGGAAAATGATTAGACATACAGGAATCAAAGGCAATATATACAGTGGGTACAGAAAGTATTCAGACCCCCTTCAATTTTTCACTCTTTGTTATATTGCAGCCATTTGCTAAAATCATTTTAATTAATTTTTCCCTCATTAATGTACACACAGCACCCCATATTGACAGACAAAAAAAAAGAATTTTTGAAATTGTTGCAGATTTATTAAAAAAGAAAAACTGAAATATCACATGGTCCTAAGTATTCAGACCCTTTGCTGTGACACTCATATATTTAACTCCGGTGCTTTCCATTTCTTCTGATCATCCTTGAGATCCCCTTCATTTGAGCCCAGCTGTGTTTGATTATACTGATCGGACTTGATTAGGAAAGCCACACACCTGTCTATATACGTAAGACCTTACAGCTCACAATGCATGTCAGAGCAAATGAGAATCATGAGGTCAAAGGAACTGCCTGAAGAGCTCAGAGACAGAATTGTGGCAAGGCACAGATCTGGCCAAGGTTACAAAAAAATTTCTGCTGCACTTAAGGTTCCCAAGAGCACAGTGGCCTCCATAATCCTTAAATGGAAGACGTTTGGGATGACCAGAACCCTTCCTAGAGCTGGCCGTCCGGCCAAGCTGAGCTACCTGGGGAGAAGAGCCTTGGTGAGAGAGGTAAAGAAGAACCCAAAGATCACTTTGGCTGAGCTCCAGAGATGCAGTCAGGAGATGGGAGAAAGTTGTAGAAAGTCAACCATCACTGCAGCCCTCCACCAGTCAGGGCTTTATGGCAGAGTGGCCTGTCCTCAGTGCAAGACACATGACAGCCCGCATGAAGTTTGCTAAAAGACACCTGAAGATTCTCTGGTCTGATGAGACCAAGATAGAACTTTTTGGCCTTAATTCTAAGCGGTATGTGTGGAGACAACCAGGCACTGCTCATCACTTGTCCAATACAGTCCCCACAGTGAAGCATGGCGGTGGCAGCATCAGCTGCAGGACGACTGGTTGCAATCGAGGGAAAGATGAATGCGGCCAAGTACAGGGATATCCTGGACAAAAACCTTCTCCAGAGTGCTAAGGACCTCAGACTGGGCCAAAGGTTTACCTTCCAACAAGACAATGACCCTAAGCACACAGCTAAAATAACGAAGGAGTGGCTTCACAACAACTCTGTGACTGTTCTTGAATGGCCCAGCCAGAGCCCTGTCTTAAACCCAATTGACCATCTCTGGAGAGTCCTAAAAATGGCTGTCCACCAACGTTTACCATCCAACCTGACAGAACTGGAGAGGATCTGCTAGGAGGAATGGCAGAGGATCCCCAAATCCAGGTGTGATAAACTTGTTGCATCTTTCCCAAGAAGACTCGTGGCTGTATTAGCTCAAAAGGGTGCTTCTACTAAATACTGAGCAAAGGGTCTGAATACTTAGGACCATGTGATATTTCAGTTTTTCTTTTTTAATAAATCTGCAACAATTTCAAAAATTCTTTTTTTTTTGTCTGTCAATATGGGGTGCTGTGTGTACATTAATGAGGGAAAAAATTCATTTAAATGATTTTAGCAAATGGCTGCAATATAACAAAGAGTGCAAAATTGAAGGGGGTCTGAATACTTTCCGTACCCACTGTAGTTGGTGAAGGGTGGGGATGGAGGAGGAGGTTTTGGGTGGATTAGCAAAGTGGGGTTCAGAAGATGTTGGGCCTAAAATCTTTTTTTTATTATTTATATGTTGTGGCAATTTAGTCAGGACATTGTGATACCCCCTACTCTTTATGAAGGATGCCCAGTGATCTTTTATGACCACAAAAAGTCTGGACATCAGTTTTATGTCTCATCTGAAAGACTTCCATTTTTACAGCACGTTGTCCCTGTCACTGCATTGGGGCATTGGGATCCACATTCAGACCACAGGGTAAGTACCCCCCTGCTGGCCCCACTAACACCTCTTCCAGCAGCAACCCAAGTGTTTCCTAGAAAGTCTCCCATCCAAGTACTGGCTGGGCCTGAACATGCTTAGCATCAGGTGGATGACATCTTCTGAGGTGCAGATGGTATGGCTGCTGTTCTGCTGATGAATGGCATCTGGTGATGCCACCTTTGTGTGGCCTCAAATCTTTCATGTGTAGCTCACAGCTGGTGGAATGAGCTGCCCACATCCATTTGAAATTCTGACTCTCCCGAAGTGTTTAGAAAGCATTTGAAGACTCCCTTATTTAGTGAAGTCCTGTCTAATTGATATAAGGTTGTGAAAACTAGGAATCATCACTCACTTGCATTTTGTTCTGAGCTCTTCATTTGTGATGATTAGTTTTGTACCTTTGTCCTGTCACACTTTTTCCTAAACAGTCCCACAGACTGATGTTTACTCAATTACGTTGACTTCTTTTGTAAGTTGCTTTGGGAAAAAGTGTTTGCTAAGCAAATACATGTAAATGTTTATAGATATGCAAGTAAGAATTTCACTTTACTCTGGACCGGTGACAATATGAGTAATACAATATGACAAGGAGTGAGAATTTGTCTGCACAGATAATCATCTGACAATATAAGTGGTAAGTCACTTACAAAAGACAAACATGATGACCAGTGTCAGTGCAAATACCCAACACCACCAGCGTGTCCTTTCTTGGCCAGTTGGCTTCTGCTGGGTCTCAGCTGTAGGACTGTCTGTCATTTCAGAATCACCTGTTCAAAAAAAAAAATAAGATTTTGATATTAATCTGATGCAACTCGAGTCTTCTATTACAGGATTGAACAGATCCTGGACAGCAATGGATTCTGGGCCAACTCATGCACGTTGTGCCAACTTAGCCACATTCATATAGCATGTACCTGGTAGACGTGGAAAACAGGAAATTACAATACATATGGAAAAAAAGACAAACGAATACAGGGGAGATTCTGCAAACAATGTGCTGTGAATCAGTGATACAGAAAAGGCTATAAAGCCTGATAAAGTCCAAAAAGCTGGACAGGACTTTCAAAGACCCACCCAGATGCAGCGCTATCACTGGCAGCCAGTCCACAACTACTGCCTTTAGGCTACAGCGGCATACACTGGCAGAAAAATGGGGAGCTAGCTTTAAAAGCTCAAAATTACACTGGATGTCCTAGAAATACACGTAAATGCCCTTTAACAGAAATGATTACCATAAACCTCTGGTTTGAATAGTGCTGTATTTTAGCCAGGGTTCCTTCCCTGGCTTATTATCTTAGACTACTAGGGGGCTCTGCTCCCCCCCCTGCTCGCATCGCTTGTCAACTCCTGGGTTTGGTTTACCGGATATAAAATTTAAAGAGATTGTTATTTTCATGGGAATTGTTACATATGCATTATTTTTACTTTTACTTTAAAACTTTTGTAAAAACAATACTGTACTTGTCCTTTATTTCCGGCTCCAGGCGTGGTTAAATCACTTTCTCACAGGACGTAGAACGCTGCTCGCGTCGTGAAGGCGGGGGGCTGAACGCACGCTAAGGAGAAGTGGTTGGATCATCTGCTGACTTGTTGCTGCTGCTGGCGAGCTGCGCATTCTGCATGTCGCGCTACGCATCGATACTTTAAAAGTCTGTGTGGTATATATAGTGGGTCTGCGGCTTCAAAAAAAAAAGGGGGCCAGGTTTTAACCCATATGGCCGTGTCGTTCTCCGTGGGTGCAATTGCGCAACTGGGGGGAATTAAGGAGGTGGTTGGAGCGAGTCGCATCTGCACGTGTGGGTGCGATCGTTCTCAATTGCCTCATTGGCTTCCTACGGTGTGTGATTAAGGCGCTGCACCAACGGAGGCGCGCGAATGTATGTATATATACGGGTCGACACCAGGAAAGGGAAAGATGGATGGATAGATGCATCGAGGATGGAGGTGAAGAAAAAGGAGGTTAATGGCCACCTATAGCAAGAGACAGAACGAGCTGGGGCCCTGTGAAGGAGCGTTTAGTCGGTTGCGCTCTGGGGGCTAGTTCGCCCTACTGAATGTTCGAGTGAGTGGGGTGAGCAAGGTAGGTGTCCTCCAGAGGGATCTGAAGAGAAACTACAGGAGCGCGAAGGATGAAGGGAGGACAGCCGCCCTCGACGGTCTGGCAGTGATGTCCGTAGGGAAGACAAGATGGAGGGTGGCTGATGGTGCTCGTTGCTGTTGAGTCTCCGCCAGCTGAGGGAGCAATGGGCGAGCCGGGGAGAACTAGAGACGGAGGTGGGCTGGAGAGTAAACATATGTTGTTTCTTGTTTTTCCATTTTTTTTTAATATTACGCAATATAAATATTTCCATGCATTGCTTCCGTCTTTCTGTGGCATTGACTTAAAACATATCTGATTCATTATTACACCATACTTCAGCCATAATTTAAATGATAAAATATGGTTAGTATATTTTATAATGACATATTTGTCCTTTCTCATGTGTGTAACAGTCTGTCTGAAGCTTGTGGAACTGACTTTGTAACATTACCCACCCTAAGTCCATTAAACAAGACAATCTAAGTTACTATGCAACTTTTTTCCCTCTACCTGACTCCCAGAAGCACACTGCAACTGAACTTAGTCTTAGTCTTGGCCTGCTGCTAGTCCACAGCTCACACTGGAAAAATGGTAAACCCCAAAGTTAGCCTCGTTATTGTAAATACAAATTAAGACCACATCAACTTGGGAGATCATCCTGAGCTCATAGTGAATGACAGCTGACCCTAAATTACTAGCTAAGGTAAGCCATCTCATTTACCAGAATATAAAGATGGAGGACAACCCCTCAAGTGTGAAGTCACGATGGCCCCACTTCTTGAGGTGCCACCCATAGAACACAAGGAA
>JANRMT010028174.1:4464982-4486002 GCA_026402145.1 Polypterus bichir lapradei
TCTGATTGTATGGGTGGTTACCTACCAGGTAACGCTTGTGGTTGGTCTGCAAGTCAACAAACATCTGCCATGGTTCTCTCTTTCAGTTGCGACAAGCAGATCATAGAATGGTTGAATAGTTTACTTTCAAATAATGCAAAGAGAACACGATGCGTGTTTTGCCCTAATTCTGGGCTCATCAGGTGTACACATTCACTGCACCCCCTCTCGGAGAATCGAACCTCGGACGACAGCGGCGAAGCCTCTTTACATTGCACCACGGCGTGTGGTTCGTTTATTTGACAGTATGTAGATTGGGGTAATTACATTCATGGCATTCATAGTCTGAATCACTCTGATGTCCGAGGTTCGATTCCTCTTAACATCACCCAATTCTGATGAGGTTCCTCAAGCCATCACCCTCTGCTTCCTGTGTCTGAGCCAATTCTGCACCCATCTACACCCCACACCCTGAACTGCAACTGCTTTTAGTTTGATGCCCAATCTCTAATGTGGCACCTTATCAAATGCTTTCTGAAAGTCCAGATAAATAATATCATTTTTTCCTTCTTGATCATATCCTCTTGTTGCTTCAGCATGTTACTAAAACACGACCTCCCTCTTCTGACCCCATGCTGACTGTTCAGTAAAACTTCTGCATGTCCTTGCCATGTGCTGCTCAATCTTATCCTTAATAACTCCTTCTGTTAATTTTCCTGTGATGTATGTTAAGCTCACTGGCCTATAGTTGCTTGGATCTGCCCGGTCACCCTTTGTATATAACTGGATAATATTTGACATTTTCCAGCCCTTCAGAATTTCCCCAGGGTGCAGTGCCTTCCTAAAAATATGCATCAAAGGTTTACAGTATATCTGTACTCGCTAATCTCCTTAAGCACTCTGTGATAAATCTTATCAGATTCTGATGATTTGTTTGATTTCAGCCTATTTAACCTAAGCAACACTTCTCCCTCTAAATTTTCGAAAGCCCTCCCTATTACTGCTGGGAGACTATTCAGGGCAGTGAAGCTGGAGTCTATACCAGCAAGCACTGGGTGCAAAGCGGGAACAATCCCTGGACAGGATGCCAGTCCATTCGGGGTCAAACACACACGCACATCATGGGGCTAATTTAATATCACCAATGTATCTAACCTATATGTCTTTGAACTGTGAGATAAATCCAGAGCACCTAAGAGGAAACTCACACAGATGCAAGAAAAACATGGAAACATCACACAGAAAGTACCTGAGACATGAACCCTGGTTTCCTTGTTTCATGGCAGCATTGCTGTCAGTGTGTCACAGTCTTTTAGACTGGTAATTGGATTTAAATACTTTTAAAATAAGATTGTAAAACCCACTGAATGTTCTGGTGGTCAGGGTTTATCCTTGCAGCAGGTCACAAACCAGCCCAGAGAGGGTACCAGTCCATTGAAACGCTCACTCACAAACACACCTACTCTGGGCCAGTTTAGAGTCACCAGTTGACCTAACATGCCCATCTTTGGGATGAGGAAGGGAAACTGGAGCAAACTGGTTCAAAAAAATTGACATAGAAAGGGGGAGAAAACGAGATCTCCGCACAGACAACGGCCAAGTGTAGGAGTTGGTATCACTTAACCACATCTTCACCATGTTAAGATGTGGCCCAAACTACACACGATATGAATGTATGGTCAGGGTCAGCTGACTTATCTGCTCACCCCAGGCTTTGTTTGCTACTTCTTATCTTATAGTTTTAGTTTCACTTTACGCAATGTGAACAGCTACAGATCAAAAAGCAGAACACGGAAGTGTCAGATTATTTGTTCTCATGACAGCTTTTCATCGTGGCATGTCTGCTGCTGTCACACCAGTTTTGTTTCTTCTGTTTGTTGTTTCACATTCTTACCAAATTAAAATACAGTATTTGATTTAGCATTAGAACCTGAGCTTCATTTGCATTTGGATTTGTTTTGTATTGCATGGCTTAAACTTGAGTGACAGATAAATATGCTGAAATTCCACCTTTTTTGTAATTTTTGTTTTAAAAGATTATAGTGGCATGTGGTTTAGGGCATCAGCTTTCATTTCCTAGTTTTGTTTGTCTCTCCCCAGCCCAAAAAGAGTTGAGCTTAACAGCTACCCTCCCAGGCCAACCATATCAACTAACCCTAACCCTCGTTCACCGTAATGAGATTGTGCCTCATAGACCTGGAAATTGATATTTCAAAACATTTTGAGGGACAATAATCTTAAGTCTGGTGATCATTCTCTCCATCTAGTTTAGTGTCATGGGGTCTGGTGCCATCACAGCAAAAAAAAAATACATCTGGACCTGTTGTTTTAGATGATTAAAAAGAGTGGACACGGTTATTAACAGAGTTAACAAAGCACAAAGAAATGAAGGTTGGGGTCCTAATGGTAGTGTCCAAACAAGGCTGGGCACAATTGTGCCAAAAATAAAACAATTGCCTGTTTCTGTTTTAAATAAAGAATTCTCAGATGTGCAGAGTTTCAACCTCAGAAGAAGGTCCGTGTATGAAGGCCGACTTCCAGTTGTCCTTGTATATGCTGAGACTGGAGGGAATGGGGTTTAATATGTAACAGGGGTCCCCCAAGGCCTGCTTTTCCTTCATTCTTTCTGTGTATTTGTCTAGCACAAACACATAAAATGCTACCTATGCCCATGTGTGTGACTAATATATACATACAGTATATGTGGTACCTGCCAAATGATATAAAGAGTACACGACACAAAGGTTTACATACTTTTGTTTCCCCTTGCGTGGATCAAACCTGAGACATCCATGCCCAAGGCAAAGCCTCAGACGTTATGCCATGGCAGATGATTCGCTTACTTGACAGCGTGAAGATCAGAGTATTACATGCATAGGCCTGATCATAATGTGATTATTTAGGTGGTCACCTAACAGGTAACACTTGCGGTTGGTCGACCAGACGACCGACATCTGCCACACTCTCTCTGTTGCAAGAAGCAGATCATAGACATGATATACAGTACCTGCCAAATAATACAAAGAGTATATGACACATTTCGCCCTAATTGGGGCTCATCAGGTGTACGCGCCTCTGCTTTCCCTTTATGGGATTGAACTTTGGACATTATGGCTCAACATCAGAGGCTTCCTGCCATCCATCTTCAGTTCTACAGGTCGAATAGGAGAAGGAGTTAGTTGCAGCACCGTCTCTTATTTGGAGGACACTAGTCTTACCTCTGAAGAGGTCTAAAAATGTCCCTTAAATGTGCATATCTGACAATGTATGTGGACATAAAGGAAAATGACAACACATTCACTAGCAACTGAAAACCGGGAATGTGTAAAGTGCTAAGAAATAATAATTTTAAAGTCTGAATTAGATAGATAGATAGATAGATACTTTATTAATCCCAAGGGGAAATTCACATAATCCAGCAGCAGTATACTGATACAAAGAAACAATATTAAATTAAATAGTAATAAAAATGAAAAAAGTTAGCATTTACTCCCCCGGGTGGAATTGAAGAGTCGCATAGTTTGGGGGAGGAACGATCTCCTCAGTTTGTCAGTGGAGCAGGACAGTGACAAAAGTCTGTCACTGAAGCTACTCCTCTGCCTGGAGGTGACACTGTTCAGTGGATGCAGTGGATTATTCATGATTGACAGGAGTTTGCTTAATGCCCGTCGCTCTGCCACAGATGTTAAACTGTCCAACTTTACTCCTACAATAGAGCCTGCCTTCTTAACAAGTTTGTCCAGGCGTGAGGCGTCTTTCATCTTTATTCAATTAGGGCGGTATGGTGGCGCAGAGGTAGCGCTGCTGCCTCGCAGTAAGGAGACCTGGCTTCGCATGTTCTCCCTGTGTCTGCGTGGGTTTCCTCCGGGTGCTCCGGTTTCCTCCCACGGTCCAAAGACATGCAGGTTAGATGCATTGGCAATCCTAAATTGTGCTTGGTCTGTGTGTGCCCTGCGGTGGTTTGGCGCCGTGCCCGGGGTTTGTTCCTGCCTTGCACCCTGTGCTGACTGGGATTGGCTCCAGCAGACCCCTGTGACCCTGTAGTTCGGATATAGCAGTTTGGAAAATGACTGACTGACTGACTGAAGTCTGAATTAAAGTAAGCCACTCTTATTTGGGGTTTTCATAAGAAATCTAATGATTTACTTCATGAGGTAGACATACATACAAAACAAGAAAAGCTGAAATATTCAAGTATGTGCTTCAGTTTAAATGTTAAAAGTCTAAATGTCCTCAGTTGTAATAGAAATGTGTAATTTTTCACCCTCTGATAGAGGTCCATAGAAGGCTAATACAGGATCAAAAATAACCTCATAGTCATAATCACAGACCTTAAATGGTCTAAAACGATCCCCTACATGCCTATGTTTGAAATGTGTCATTTTTTACCTTCTGGGAGTGGCTCACAGAGGTCTAGGACCACCAGTAAAGAATCAAATATTAAAAATATGATCATATTAATTCAGAAACTTTTAAATAGCATTAAAAAAACACTCCACATGCCTGTATTACCATTGTTTCTGAAGTTTTGTGACTCCTCATATCCCACTAAAAGGTGAATCCCTGGGGTCGGGTAGTATGGCCTGCCCAACTTCAAGCCCTCTTGATCATTTTTCCTTACAACACCCATTGGTTTACTCTTTACCATAAGGATGTCATTTTCTGCAAAAACTACAGTTCAAAAATTGCTCACAAAATGATTTTTTTTTTTTTTTTTAGTCTAGATGGAGAAAAATAGGGGGAAACCCCAAAAATCTCAATTTCTTGCATAACTAGACATTGAGGCGAGTCCAATAGTACATCATATATGGCAGTTTTCTTATATTGGTCAGTCAGAAGGTGTCAGACTGGTGGTTTGTACGTGTTTTGTTTTGTGTTGTGTGGTTTTGCTTTGCTTTCTTGCGTTCATGTGACCATGACTTGGAAGGTTATTAATGCAATGATAACACTTCCATTGTGTTTGTTTAGTTGCAGACATGTTGTTCCAGCTTCTTAAAGTGTTCTTCATTTTCAACTCTGAGCTTTCAGAAGGTAAGTGAAATGTATTCTTTGTAGACCACTTGGTTAGTTTCACTTGCGCTGGAGTGTCTGTGCTATTATGTCTTGTTCTTGAAGCTAATTTTGAGAATTTATACATGCATGTTTACATTTGAATTACATTAAATGACATGTATTAAATGTATGTTTTTTAGCAAATAGTATGGAAATGTTGTGTTTTGAAAGAGCAGGCATTCCACCTTGCATAATGCCCAAGGATTACCTGATTTGTTCTGCATATGTGGAAAATTTCCATACAAGCGTAGAGTACGTAAAATTTTTGAAGCTTCCTGATTTTTCCCAGACTCTGAGGAGTGCATTAGTTTATGACTTCTTCTTCTTTTGGTTCCTCCCGTTAGGGGTTACCACAGCGATCATCTTGTTCCATGCCTTCCTGTCCTCTACATCTCACACCCATCATCTGCCTGTCCTCTCTCACCACATCTATAAACATTCTCTTAGGTCTTCCTCTTCTCCTCTTACCTGGCCACTATATCCTTAGTACCCTTCTGTCAGTATACCCAGCATGCACCTCTCCTCTCTGCACATGTCCAAATCAATGCAATCTTGCCTCTCTGACTTTGTCTCCCAACCATACCACCTAAGCTGACCCTCTAATGTCCTCATTTCTAATCCTGTCCATCCTCATCACACCCAATGCCAATCTTAGTACCTTTAACTCTGCCACCTCCAGCTCTGTCTCCTGTGCCACTGTCTCCAGCACATATAACATAGCTGGTCTCACTACCTTCCTGTACACCTTCCCTTTCACTCTTGCTGATACTCGTCTGTCACAAATCACTCCTGACACTCTTCTCCACCCATTCCACCCTGCCTTCACTCTCTTTTTCATTTATCTTCCACAATCCCCATTACTCTGTACTGTTGATCCAAAGTATTTAAACTCCTCCACCTTCGCCAACTAACCATTCCACTGACCTCCCTCTCACTCACACATACAGTGGCTTGCAAAAGTATTCGGCCCCCTTGAACTTTTCCACATTTTGTCACATTACAGCCACAAACATGAATCAATTTTATTGGAATTCCACGTGAAAGACCAATACAAAGTGGTGTACACGTGAGAAGTGGAACGAAAATCATACATGATTCCAAACATTTTTTACAAATAAATAACTGAAAAGTAGGGTGTGCGTAATTATTCAGCCCCCTGAGTCAATACTTTGTAGAACCACCTTTTGCTGCAATTACAGCTGCCAGTCTTTTAGGGTATGTCTCTACCAGCTTTGCACATCTAGAGACTGAAATCCTTGCCCATTCTTCTTTGCAAAACAGCTCCAACTCAGTCAGATTAGATGGACAGCGTTTGTGAACAGCAGTTTTCAGATCTTGCCACAGATTCTCGATTGGATTTAGATCTGGACTTTGACTGGGCCATTCTAACACATGGATATGTTTTGTTTTAAACCATTCCATTGTTGCCCTGGCTTTATGTTTAGGGTCGTTGTCCTGCTGGAAGGTGAACCTCCGCCCCAGTCTCAAGTCTTTTGCAGACTCCAAGAGGTTTTCTTCCAAGATTGCCCTGTATTTGGCTCCATCCATCTTCCCATCAACTCTGACCAGCTTCCCTGTCCCTGCTGAAGAGAAGCACCCCAGAGCATGATGCTGCCACCACCATATTTGACAGTGGGGATGGTGTGTTCAGAGTGATGTGCAGTGTTAGTTTTCCGCCACACATAGCGTTTTGCATTTTGGCCAAAAAGTTCCATTTTGGTCTCATCTGACCAGAGCACCTTCTTCCACATGTTTGCTGTGTCCCCCACATGGCTTGTGGCAAACTGCAAACGGGACTTCTTATGGTTTTCTGTTAACAATGGCTTTCTTCTTGCCACTCTTCCATAAAGGCCAACTTTGTGCAGTGCACGACTAATAGTTGTCCTATGGACAGATTCCCCCACCTGAGCTGTAGATCTCTGCAGCTCGTCCAGAGTCACCATGGGCCTCTCGGCTGCATTTCTGATCAGCGCTCTCCTTGTTCGGCCTGTGAGTTTAGGTGGACGGCCTTGTCTTGGTAGGTTTACAGTTGTGCCATACTCCTTCCATTTCTGAATGATCACTTGAACAGTGCTCCGTGGGATGTTCAAGGCTTTGGAAATCTTTTTGTAGCCCAAGCCAGCTTTAAATTTCTCAATAACTTTATCCCTGACCTGTCTGGTGTGTTCTTTGGACTTTATGGTGTTGTTGCTCCCAATATTCTTTTAGACAACCTCTGAGGCCATCACAGAGCAGCTGTATTTGTACTGACATTAGATTACACACAGGTGCACTCTATTTAGTCATTAGCACTCATCAGGCAATGTCTATGGGCAACTGACTGCACTCAGACCAAAGGGGGCTGAATAATTACGCACACCCCACTTTGCAGTTATTTATTTGTAAAAAATGTTTGGAATCACGTATGATTTTCATTCCACTTCTCAAGTGTACACTACTTTGTATTGGTCTTTCACGTGGAATTCCAATCAAATTGATTCATGTTTGTGGCTGTAATGTGACAAAATGTGGAAAAGTTCAAGGGGGCCGAATACTTTTGCAAGCCACTGTATGTACTGACCTTCATTCCTCTCCTCTCTAGAGCAGTTCTCCACCTCTCCAGGGTCTCCTCAACCTGCTCCCTTCTATCGCTACAGATCGCAATGTCATCAGCAAACATCATAGTCCGCGGGGTCTCCTGTCTAATCTCATTTGTCAACTTGTCCATTACATTACATGAAATTATATTTGAGGATGTCATTTCTTTACTACATGCACACTACTACATTTTCATTTATAAATGGTGTTTAAAACAGAATGATCTCCATCCGCACACGCATTTTCAATTTATTTACCAAATTATTTACATTAAAGCTACCAAAAATACATGTGACGTAGACCTTCACCTTGTGACGATGCGGGTTCGACTCCATGCTCCCATCACTGTTCGGGAGCCCTTGAACCCTACACCGTCGATAGTTATAACCGAGATGAGCTAGACAGTAGAGGAAACAACAGCTGAGCAAGGGATGGTAAAGATGTGCAAAAGTGCTTTTATTAAAAATCCAACAAAACTAAAACAGTGTTCAAATAAAGTGCAGTGCTTTCAAAAAGAGTCATTAAATAAATAATCCATTAAAAGACAAACGTGGAGGTAAAAAAAAACAATAGACAAAACAATCCTTTTAAAATGAGGTTAAAACGTTCTTACGGAAGCAGTCTTTAAGAACAACAAGTCCGGTGTCTTTTTTTAACTGGTGACTCCCCTACTTCTCCCTGTCCAGGCTTCGCAACAGGGGAGCCACTCTACCTGCAGCTGACCTTCTTTCTACTACTGATCTGGAGTCGTCCCGATCCCTGGCTTCGGTTCCACTCCCTCCAGACCGTGACTTGGGAATTCCTGTCACGGCCAAGGCTCCCACATCCCAAATCCTGACTCCCACTGCCATCCGTGGCCCCATGCAGAGTCACCCGTCTCCCAGTCACTCCCGTACTTCCAACAACAAATTCTACGGGAGCGACAACAACTACTATGCCCTGGGTGTCGGCCTAACACCCAGGCTGTCTGCTCAGCTGCCTACGAGCACTCACTCGCTTCCTACCGCACTGACTTGCTCCCTCGCTCCCTGTAACCTCAGTCCTCCTTCTCTTTTCGTTTTTCTGATTCTGCTCTCTGTTCTCTCGCGCTTCTTTTATACAGCGAGGGGCCATAGCAGCTGCAGCACATTAGCCACGGGAACAATCACGGATGTGGGCAGTCCTCCAACTCTGCACTAGGTAAGAAACGCCCACACCGCAGATCGACCCGTGGCTTGCTATGGCCCAACGCCCACTCACTAAGCCGCCGTGAGTGCGGTGATTATTTATTTAAAAAAACGGCCTTTGCTCAGTGAGCTGTGGACCCATAACACCACACACCTACACTGGGCAAGCACATATTGGCAGAAACAGGAAGAGCATGTGTCCTTCTTGAAGGAATGCCAGCTCTTTATTGCAAAATTGTAGTGGCCAGAAAATGTAGTATCCTTTTGTGAAGGCAGAATTCTAACTTTACAAAATACAGTTTAGATGCATACAAATAACAAACACAGTAAAAGCCATTGAAAGCCACTCGTCTGTTTCAGCTATGTTTGACGATGGTTTTCTTCTGTGATGGGTGACCGATCAGGGAATGAGACACATTGTAATGAGCAGGATCCAATCCAGGTAGGGCTACATAAAATTTATGAACCAATCAGAGAGCAGTTACAGTCTGCATTGTCAAAACTCCACATAGACACTGCAGCGTGGAGCTCTCTCTAGAGAGCATTTTCAAAAGAGTCTATTTTTGGGTGTTCAAAAACTCCAGGGTAGTGTAGACAAAAAGTGAAAACAGCGACCAAAATCTCCATTTTTAAAGGAAAACGTAGCAGTGTGGATGTGGCCTAAAGAAATCAAGACTGTATTTTTAAGGTTCTATAATGCCTCCTACAGGTCACAATATAAATATTGTAACAAATGGCAAAGGAGAACAGATAAAGAGTTGGGGCACCATAGTGATCCCTGCATATCTGGCAGACAAAATTATAAACACGGAAACAAAAATGTCATCTCGGATGCAAGTCCTTGGTCGACTGACTCCAAAATGGCGGCAGAGCCATTTTTATTTCTGAACGTCAGGAAGAGGGAGGTTCAAGAGGTCGGAGAACAGGAAGTAATGTTATTAGGGACGCAACTGTCAATCACTGCTTCAGCAGAGGGAGGAAGAGAGAAGGCATTAGACAACAACACCAACTCCTAGTTAGGAGAGTAATTACCTTTAGTTGAGCCCTGAAGTTATGACAATATAAACAAACAACAAACCCCAGAACAGACATAAGAACTTCTGGTTTTAATAATGAAGGGATGCTGCGGTCAAAAACAGGCTTTTAGGTGGCAATACGTTGGTGAGCCTTGTCCAAATGTACCACAGGTTTACATTTTAAACCACTAACATTTGACAGCAGGGCCAGCTTGCTCTGTTCCATCCAAAGTTGCCTGGTGGAAGACACCAGCATTCAGAATAATTCATCTTTAAAAAGTTCACAATGAAGTGGATTGTTTCTGTTTGCCGAGTCTAAAATTAACATTGATAGGATGATGCCACCCATTCCTAGTTGGTAAATTGGATGAATTCAGACTGCATTTTAAGATCTTGATCCCACATTTCAGCTTTAATTGTAATGTGCTTAATTTTTTTAATGTATCATATTCACAAATATCTCCAGACCCCTTTATAGTCCATCTGATCATATCCCATATATCCTATTTGCAATACCCAAAATGCCATAATACCTGAACTCAAAGTAACTCACCATAAGATGTGATAGATCTTTCAAGCGATCGTGGAAGTCCTTAAACTTAAACAGCAAACAGGACTGTTCAGTTTTGAATCTGTTCTTTTTCTTGAATCTGGTTTTCACCCTTGCCATCCTCTGACGAGATGTTCTTCCAATACGGTGTGAGATGGCTCCTTTGGTGGTAATGATCTCAGTGACCAGCTGAGTACAGAAATATTTCATAGTCCAATTTATGTTCCTCAAAGTCTCTTATATTCACAGATGTCAGGACTTAAGGTGGCTTTTGGATCATAAGTTGTAACTTATAGTAACAAGGCAGAGGCCAAATCTTAACATTTTAAAGTTTAAAATCTTAAAGTTAATCAAAATGAACTCAGTTCAACTGTGGTCTCTTTTAGGGTCCATTTCAGATGTCTCTACAATCACAGCCTCTCCTGGTGAAGATGTTTTACTCAGTTGCTTCTTCAAGCCACAGATAGAACTTGTGGACAGCTACTTAGCTGTGAGGTGGCTTTGTGACTTTTCAGTGGTTCACTATACAATCGATGGAGAAGATCTGTCTGATTTAACTTCACACCAATTTAGAGGAAGAACCCGCATTTTTCCATCCCAGTTGTCAGTGGGCAATGCATCCCTCCTGCTTCAGGATGTTACAGTTGATGACACAGGAAATTACACATGCAACGTGATTGGCAACACGCTGAGGTCCACGCAGATCATTCAACTGGACATCCAAGGTAGGTAATTAAGAGGGATAGGGAATGATTGAATGTTTAATGAGTCCAGTGAAATTCTTACTTCATCACCACCCGCTCTGGCACCATGATTAGTGGGTTGGACACCTGAAGGTTAATTTTGAGACCGAGTTTTGGTTTTCTTCTCCTCCATTGTCAACAACAGTTAATTATGGACAGATATTACTGGCCTCCATTTCTGTTAATCTGTTTCAGCCCACTTTGTTTGTTTAAACCAATCTGAGTCTTTATGTGTGCCCTTTTGTGTAATTAGTTATCACAAACTAGAAAGTTCCTAGGAAACCAAATCCCATAATCTACAACAAAAAGTCCCACAAGTGTAAATATCCATCACCCTTTACCTTGTAAAACATAAATGGCAAACAAAGAATCCATCCATCCATCCATTATCCAACCCGCTGAATCCGAACACAGGGTCACGGGGGTCTGCTGGAGCCAATCCCAGCCAACACAGGGCGCAAGGCAGGAACTAATCCCGGATAAGGTGCCAACCCACCGCAGGACACACACACACAAACACACCCACACACCAAGCACACACTAGGGCCAATTTAGAATCGCCAATCCACCTAACCTGCATGTCTTTGGAGTGTGGGAGGAAACCCACACAGACACGGGGAGAACATACAAAGAATCTTTATAAAATTAAATATTTATTTTAAAAAAATGCTCCGAAAAAAGGAAGCTCCAAAGATCACAAAAGTCCCAGTAGGAGTTGTCTTAAACAACACAGGCTATCCAATGCGAACAAGTCACAAAAATGCACATCCAAAAGACTAAACAGATCACAGAGATCAAAAAAGTCCAGTAAATTCGCAAAACCACAGCATTGCTCAAATGGTTAATTCATCGGCACCAACACATGTAATGAACCGCAAAGGACTTTATGTTTCTTCAGCCTAAATAGGGCTGAGGGCAGTCCAATGATGGAGAGGGAAAGGTGACCTGACCTCTTGGAGAACAAGTTACATAACATCAACAACATTTATTTATATAGCACATATTCATACAAACAGTAGCTCAAAGTGCTTTACATAATAAAGAATAGAAAAATAAAAAACACAATATGAAAACAAAATAAATCAGCATTAATTAACATTGAATAAGAGTAAGGTCCAATGGCCAGGGGGGACAGAAAAAACAAAATAAAAACTCCAGACGGCTGGAGAAAAAAAAATAAAATCTGTAGGGATTCCAGACCATGAGACCGCCTGACCAGTCCCCTCTGGGCATTCTACCTAACATAAATGAAACAGTCCTCTTTGGATTTAGGGTTCTCACGGAAAGGCTTGATGATGATGGTCACGTAGAATTCTGCCTTTTAGTCCATCCATCATTGTTGGAGCATCATGAAGCTTTGAGTAGGTGGAATATGATGTGCCCCCCCATTTACGAGGGATGTTCAAAAGTCTTCCACACTTTTTTTAACTCTCTATTTATTGAAAAGTTCAAAAACAAATGACATCACTTTTCTGCATAGTCACCTTCATTTGCAATACAATTTTCCCCGTCACATGACACTCTTAGACACGACCAATTGTCACTCCTCCCGCCTTCACCATTTCCAACCATTTCCAATGAAAATATAAAAGTGTGGAAACTTTTTGAACGTCCCTCGTATATTTAAAATTCCTTGTTAACAATTATTAATTACAAGTAAGTTCACAGTGACTGCCACTTATTACCGGGAATGAGTTGTGACTTTTGCTTTTTAATTGCAGATTCCTTCCTACCCTCCATTGTCGGGACACCATGTGTCTTCTTTGCAATCATCTGCGTTTGTCTCTTTATCTTCAAGCACTTTAGAAAAAAGAATATCAAAGGTGAGTGCTGATATCCTTATCATTAATATCCTCTCACTGCAGTTTTTAAGCTTATGACATCTGAGTATCAAGTTTTATTTTCTGCATGCCTGTCTAATACAGTGGATTCAGAAAGTACCCGACTTCTTTCTGCACATTTTATGGTGCTGTAGGATTCATTTTAAGTGGATAGATTTGCAATTTTTGCCCATCAATCTACTCTCAATAACCCACAATGACAAAGTGAAGACATGATTTTAGAAAGGTTTGCAAATTTGTTAAAAACCAAAAACTGAAATCTGCTGCGCTTAGAAGAATTCAGAGCCTGTGCTTTAATGATCTCTGTGATATGTCGAGAACTTGATTGGTGTCCACCAGTGGCTAACTGAATTGATTGACCATTGTTTAAGAAGCCAGACGTGTATCTGTTGTAGAAGGTCACGTGATTCACTCTGCATGGCAGGATGACAACCAAGCTATGAAGTTCATACCCATAACTCTCTGTAGACCTCTACGATCAAACTGTAAGTGAGGAACAGATCAGGGCAAGGGGATCAACCCACTTCTGAAGCTTTGAGTGTTCCCAGGAGCTCAATGGACTCAGTGGAATTATGAAATGGAGGAAGTTTGGAGCCAGCAGTGCTCTCCCTAGACTTGGCCGCCCAGCCAAATTGAGTAATCGTGCAAGAAGGGCCTTGGTCAGGGAGGTAACCAAGAAGCCAATGTTCACTCTCAAATCTTCTGTTGAGAATGGTGAACCTGTCGGAAGGAGGACCATCTGAGCAGCACTACATCAGTCCGGCGTTTATGGTGGAGTGCCTAGACGGAAGACACTCTTGAGTAAAAGGCTGATGACAATTTAAAGGACTCTGCAAGCATGAGGATAAAGATCTGTGATCTGAGGAGACAAAAACTGACCTCTCTGGGCAGAACCCCAAGCACAATGTGTGATGAAGACCAGACATTGTCCTGCCGTCGTAGAGGCACCGTACTATGGGGGTGCAGGGATAGGGAGACTGGTCAGGATTAAGGGAAGGATGAGTGCATCCTTGAAGAAAACCAGCTCCAGAGTGCCCACCACCACAGATTGGGGTGATGCTTCAGTGACCTGAAGCCTACAGCCAGGACAATGTTGGAGTGTCTTGGGGACAAGTCTCTGATGGTCCTTGAGTGCCCCAGACTAACCCCATAGAACATGTGTGGACAGACCTGAAGATGGCAGTTTACAGACACTTCCCAAACAATCTAGTGAAGTTTGAGAGGATCTGCGAGGTGTAACAAAAAGGTGCTATATAGGTGCCTGACCCGACACAGATGGACACAGAGGCACGTGTAAAATAAAAGACTTTTTTTTTTCTCTTCAGCCTTGGGGCACATCTTCCCCATGCCCCACAGGCCCAACACAGTCCCAAAAGCACAAGCAAAGACACACAACACACTTCTCTCTTCTACCACCACTCCTCCTCAAGCTTAGTCCTCCTCCTCCCGGCTCTGGCCACCGAGTGGTGGTTGCTGGCTCCCTTTTATCAGGCACCCAGAACCCCACAGAGCTGCACAGAACTCCAACCCCCATGAAGCCCTGGGGGAGTCCGAAGCACAGCTGCAACCCAGGGATGCTGCCATCTAGCGTCCAGGGGGAGATACTGGGCTTCCCACCCTTGTCCCCCTGGCAGTTGTGGCGAAGGGGCATCCCGGCCAGGCATGAACCCCGGCCATCCTTCACAGAGGAAAAATTGGAGAAACTCCCCAAATGCAGGTGTGCAAAGACTCAAAGCTGGAATTGTTGTCAAAGGGGCTTCTGCAAAGTACTGAATGAAGGATCTGAATACTTATAGGAATGAGAGATTTTGTTTTTTGATTTTTTTAATACATTTGCAAAACTTTTTGTCACTTGTCATATATTATTGAGTGTAGAATGATGGGCAAAATGGTGAGTTAACCAATTAAAATTAAATCTACAACACGAGAAAATTTACAGAAAGGAAAAGGATCTGAATACTCTTTGAATCCAGGGTACAGTACATGTCGGGCAGTTGTAAAAACTGACTTGTGTGTTTTAATGATTTTTATTAAAATCCCTAAATTGACAAATGTCATGATTCCCAAATTCTATGGGAGTCTTTAAACTGCATAGTGGGCTTGCATCTAAATAAAAAGAGATTGGAACTTCTTGACATTCTTCGAGTAAAGCACAAGCGCAGATTCTAAAATGCAAACGTATTTCCATACAGATGTGAAAGGTCTGCTTGAGTTGTTCTACCGAAGAGGGGAAAAAATGGAAGATAAGGAAGAAAACAAATTGCAGGTTACTGTCATCTGATATATGTTTTTGTTTTAGAATCCCTAAGACGTCTGTTTGAGCAAAGACCAGCCTCTGATTCAAGTGCGCCCAAAGAAGAGAAAAAGCAAAAGACACTTTAGGAGAAACTCAGGAGGTCCGTTATTGAACTAAAGAACTACTTAGAGAAGTCATTTTGTAATGGAAGACATGCTGTTTTAAAGTGCACATCACTGAAATAAAGTAAAACATGCTGATTTGTACCATTGTTCCTTTCGTTAATTTTACTTTTACCATGGATATGTCGAGGGTCGGAGTCACTTTGAGATATTCCTATCATATAATTAACTTTCAGAAGATTTTAACAAGCAAATTATTTTAAGTAAGTGTTCTACAGTTAGATTACTTTTAACTTGTCTCATAAGACAGTGCTATGTTGGATGGACTGGTGTCCCAAACAAGATGGAGGCAAGTTTCTTGCCAGGGTGGGAGGCTATAATGGATGGACAAGGATGGCCCGGCGGTCCAATCAGGACAGGTGCCAGTACCTTTGCCAGGATGGCAGGCCTGTTTTGGAGGACAGAAAGTGGCTTCCCCTTCGTGCACATGATGGCAGTATCCCGCTGCTGGTACTCCCTTGGAACAACCTCTTTGGGGATCCTGGGTGTCACCATGGAGAGCTGTAGAAGATTGTTATACCGTCTTTGAAGGGCTTCTGCCTGACCTGGAAGGGCTTCCAAAATCCAATGCTGTGGCACCAGAAGTACTCCTGAATCTAGCATAAAACAAACTGAGTTTCCTGCATGAGTAGTCAGAGTCTGGAGGAGAGTGGATGAGACCGAGTGGGAGGTAAGAGAATCTATATATATAATTCACTAAGGCAAGACACCCATGGAAAGCATGCAGGAAGGGGCGTGGATTCACTAAGCCGCCGACAAGTAAGACACCTATGGCGCACGCAGGAGCCACGCCCACCAACTCCAAGACCATTGGATACGACGACAACTCGCAGAGCCACGGCCATCAACTCGGACGCGACGACACAGAAAAAACGGCGTCATTTATATTTGTCTGTCGTAGAGGCCACATGCACCTCTGAGCCACGTTGACTGTTCATAGAGGCATGGTTCTCGCGGAGGTGAATCGCCATATGCAGCGTGTAAAACGGTTTGCGAGGGTTATCCCATGGGATCCTTAAAACAATCCTTTACAACTGAGGTTAAAACACAATGAAGTAAGCAGTCTTTAAAAACCCAGTTTCCGGTTACAACGCATGACCGTGTGCACCATAGCAAACTGTTTTACACGCTACATACAGTAATTCTCATCCGCGACAAACATGTGTCTTCTTCACTCACGGACAATTATATGTTGCTCTCTCCAGAGTTCCATCTTTTCATTCACTTACTGTTGTATTCTCTCACCAACCCATTTTAGACAACCGCGTCTTTCCAGAAGTGTTTAGCATTCAATAAGTGATTATGCATGAGATTGAGCGTGTGTCTACCCGACGCAGAGAGGCGTGGGTAAGCCGTTGAACCCCATTCGGGCTGCAAACCGTGGAATTCCCACTAAGTGCGACTCATACGCTCCCACTTATTGCGTCCCTACCCTTTGTACACACCCACCTCGCTACTACCGTGGTCGGGTGTCTTGGTGGATTATATATAGAAAAGCAGCCAAAACCGCACAGAGCAATGAAACGTCTACGTGAGTCACAGGTGCATCTGGACTGTGTAAAGTCGACAACGACTCAAGTGACGAGTTGGAGGTGGGCACATGAGCAGGCAGTGCATACTGAACGAGAAATCAGCAGACTAGCATGACGGAGGGAGCGGAATGGACGTCCTTCTCCTCTCCTCTCGTTCCACCCTGAGCGCCATGCACCCCCATCCCTCCGTCTGGCAGGAGAAGGCGCGATGGCGGTCCGCCAGTTTTCAGTCATGGACGATTGTGTGTTGGTTCGTTCCGTGCATTGTTATAATGTTGCTTTTCTTACTGATTTATTACATTACTGATTTTTCAAATGTTTATTTTCTCCCTGTGCTTAAAAATCATTAAAAAACCAGCCTGGTTATGCAGCGTATGGTACACCGTGGGTTGACTAGTATATTGAATTATACTGTTGTGGAAAAGCATTTGGAGGTCGGTGAAGGTTGTGGCACGCAGCTGAGGGTGGTACTCAACTGGGATGCCCAAGAGGATCGGAGGAGGGCTTATGCCTCCTCCAGACCACGCGGGGATGACCGCCTTGGTGGCTTTGGGGGCCACAGGTACAGAGCTTTGAAGCTCAGACCTGTAGGGGCCCGTGGTCACCGCCAGGGGGGCGCCCCGATGCCTACAGAGCCCTGGACCTCAGCACTTCCACCACACCTGGAAGTGCTGGGGGGAAGAAGATCAAGGACGCCCGGAGTGCTTCCAGGTGCAGATCAGGTACTTCCGCCACACTGGGGAGTGCTGGTGGAAGATTGTCGGGAGGCACCTGGAGCACATCTGGGTGATTATAAAAGGGGCCACCTCCCTCCATCCGATGGCTTGAGTCTGGAGTGGAGAAGGACGGAGCTCGGGAGGAGAGGCAAGGAGGCGGCCTGAAGAGAAAGAAGCGTTATAAAGAGGCTTGGACTTTGGGGGACTTTAGGGTTGTGTGGCACAATTGTAAATAGTCAATATGCAGAATAAACGTGTGTTGGGTCAATCATCGATGTCCACCTGTCTGTGTCCGGGCTGCTTTCTACAAGGTATTATAAAATATAAATCTCTTCTGTTTGAACAAGGATGGTGCAATGGACTTACATCTCGGGAATTAGGGTCTCAGTGGCAACCCCCTCCCCCATCACCATCCACCCCAAGCTGGTCACAGCCTTCGAGGTTCTTTTGTAATTGGTGGACAAGAAATGTCCCTAAACAAATAGCTATCAACCATGTGCTACATGCAGACCCCACAATACTCAGCAGTGATTTGCTGCACATTTCTGGGTCTACACATTATAGTCATTCAGTTTTCCAGCACAGGGCACCCATTTTTTTGTTCCTTCTTAAGCCATTTCAGGTGCTTGTGATCTTTGGGATGCATTTTGTATTCTTTTCTTCTGAAACCTGCTGAGATGCAAGCTGTTGTTAAGTGGCAAGCTTGACAGTGATATGCACTTGATACTGATAGATTAATGGCAAACGATATGTTCTTTTGCTCAATGACTGGGCAATGAACACCAGAGCAATTGTGAGGAAAGCAGAACAGCACAAGTGGCATCCAGAAAAAAGCAGTGGACAGCTTCTATAGCGGTACAATACATCCAGAACTGTCTGGTTTGGGAAGGCCACACAGAATAAAAATGGCTGAGCGTATTATTGGAACACAACCTCCATCAACTGAGCATTTTGCCATCAGTTGCTGTAGAAACAAATGTGATTTGGGTCCATGACAAATGGACGTGGAGTCAATGGAGGTTCTGATCGGGGAGCTCTAGAGACTGAGCAAGGAGTCTGAGTGTCTGAGTGTGCGACTGTCCTGATATAAACCAACATCCAGGCCTTTAATGACCTCTTGGGCATGGCCATCAGCAGGGTGTCTGTCTGCGGAGGGAGACTCGACCTTATCAATGAGAGGTTTACTTACTTTGGCAGTGACATTCGTGTCTCTGGTGAATGGTCCTATGAAGTCAGTAGACGGATTGGGAGAGCATAGGGAGTCATGAGGTCACTGGAAAGGGGTTTGTGGTGCTCCTGATATCTATGCAAATGGACGCCCCCGTGACCCTGTAGATAGAATATAGTGGGTTGGATGATGGATGGATGGAGGACGAAGGTCCAAGTCTTTGGAGTCCTGGTGCTTCCTGTCTTACTATATGGTTGTGAGACATGGATGCTATCCAGTGACCTGAGATGAAGACTGGACTCCTTTAGTACTGTGTCTCTCCGGAAAATCCTTGGGTACCGTTGGTTTGACTTTGTGTTGCTCATGGAGTCCCAAATGAGGCACATTACCTGCATTGTGAGAGAGCGTCAGTTACAGCACTACCGCCATGTGGCGCAATTCTCTGAGGGCGATCCAGCAATGAGGACCCTCATTGTTGAGGACCAGAGTGGCTGGACCAGGCCAAGGGGTCACCCACATAACACCTGGCTGTGGCAGATAGAAGTTCATTTACGGAGGGTGGGACTGGACCGTGTGTTTGCCTGGGGGGTTGCCAACCAGGATCCCAAGCTGTTTCGTCGTGTGATGGGTATGGCAACGCACTGTACCAGTGCATGCTCCCCAACTTGACTTGCAATGCACGATTTTAAATTAAGACAGGGCGCTCAGGCTCGGAGGTGTGTAGGTGTGAGCGGTGGCATAACAGAGTAGTTCTGAAGCATGAATGAGCAGTTGGCTGGCCAGACATTCACGTGCGGACGTGCGTGGCTGCCACTTACTTCTTTAACACTCTGAAGTCCGTGATTAGCACACCTGCATCCCTATCTGCTGGAAAGGAGTCTGAGAAGGTAAGGGAAGTACAAGAACCACGAAACCATGAAAAGAAATATGAATGGAAAAGAGTGTTGGGGTTTTCCAGTCAGCGTGGCAGCAGCAGCAGTGATGGTGGTGATGATGGTGATGCAGGCACTCAGAGGCCCATGAGGATACGGAGGGACTTCCTGGAGAATCATTTCCCCACATAATAGCCTTGAGAAGTGGGGTGATCATCAGATATTCCCCTAGGGATCTGACAGATGCCAGAAGGGGCATAATAGAAGATGGAGGTCCAGCTCTAAAAATCTTAGCAGACACCGAAGGTGGCAGTCGAGGTGTTACTTTGAAGATGGAAACACAGCTGAGAAGACCTATAGGGTGAGCTGGGGAGATGAAAAGAGAAAGACATGCCATCCATTAGGACATCTACATGGTTTTATCCCAGGTTTACTCAGCCACAGGGGATGCATAAACCAGTGTGTTTCTTCATGCCGGTCCCAAGCCCGTATAAATGGGGAGGGTTACATCAGGAAGGGCATCCAGTGTAAAATTTTGCCAAATCAATATGCGGACAACAGTTTTGGATGATCCAGTGTGGCAACTCCTAACGGGAGCAGATAAAGAAGAAGAAGAAGAATTCATTGATTAATTTTACAATTACGTAACAGCACCCATTTTTATGGAACTTTTTATTGATTTATTTATTTAATGAGGAATGCATTGAACTTTATGTATTGGTGGACACTGTGGGGAAGTGCAAGGTACTTTTGCATTGCTTGTTGTTTATGTGTCCTCATTGCCCTGGTTCATGACTATCGACGGATCCGGGTTGAAGGAGTATGGCACCTATAGACACCCAGATCACCAAGCTATTCTTAAGGACCCTAACCACCCAGACCATTGACAAGAGACCCAAAACAGTCTTAGGTGTCACAGACCAGAAAGCTTCAGGATCTGAAAGAACAAGTTCAGAAAAATCTGATTGGGAAGGATTTAGAGACGAGAATAACAAACAGTAAATCTACACCCACCACAGCCTCTTTGGCTTTCACTCTAACACTTATCAGATTTAGTCTGTCTGTCAATTTATTTACACAATGTCTTTATTTGTCGAGTACAGCAATTCGCTTTTACCATATGAGATATTTCTTCATAGATAATATGAGTTTGACCAAAAATAATGAGAATGTTTTTTCTGGAGGCTGTGGGGGCATTAGTTCCTACGTGTGCCACTAGGTGTGTGTACTAGACTGCCCTCTGCATCATTTGGCCAAGCAGCATCCATGAATCATCCATTATCAGTATGCTGCTGCTGGAGTATGTGAATTTCCCCTTGGGATAAATAAAGTATCTATCTATCTATCTATCTATCTATCTATCTATCTATCTATCTATCTATCTATCTAT
>JANRMT010028174.1:4492695-4502738 GCA_026402145.1 Polypterus bichir lapradei
GAAAGAAAGAAAGAAAGAAAGAAAGAAAGAAAGAAAGAAAGAAAGAATGTTAATACAGAACTACTGTCACTTGTGGCATCTTCTTCATAATGTTCAGCCACCACACCGGTCACTCATAAAAATGTGTAACAACTCCCATCTCATTTACCTTTTAAGTTTAAAACCTCTGGTGTTCTTACTCTTAAAGTGTAGGCCACACCCAGGGGGAGTGTCTTTTGTAACCCCACCCCCTGAAGTATTGTGGCTCCGTCAGTGACAAAGGTCCAACACAATGTGTTCTGATTTGGCTTTGTTTTTAATTCTTGGTTGCCTTATATTCCATTTTTTCTTATTTTTTCTTTTTAGTTTTGTAGTTTTGAAGAATCTGCTTTTGAGGTTTAAGCACTTACTGTATTTAAAGAAGTTCCTTCTACCAAACATTTTTCATTAAAATCAGCCTCAACTCTCTTTTTTGACAGAATACTGTGGATCTCAGGTTCATTCCCAGGACTTTACCTCACTAATCATCCATGTCCGCAGAAACTTTCCGGCCCCTAGGGTGGAAAAGTTGTCCCCAAGTTCTGTTACAATTGACATTATTGAATGTTGATGCCCAGATGTGAACTGTTATCTCTGTTCTGTAGACAACTAGATAATAAAAAATGTCACACTTTTGATCACTGACAAACTGTCACTGTCGATCAGCGAAAATCTGCAAAGAGTTTTTTGCATCAAAATTTCTGGGTTCACCGGTAACCGTCTTTGCCAAATTTTTGGCTAGCTGTGCATTGCTCACTCTGAAAGGTTTTTGTGGTGCACAAGGCCTGTTAAGAAAGCAGACTTAACAGGCCTCCAGCTGCACAAAACCAACACTGGCATTCAAAAGTAAGTGACTGAACTCCAGCTTGTACCAGGATGTGCCTGGCAAACATGTAAATCAGAGGTGACCTGACCTGTCTACAAAGGCCCATCCTGAGCCTGAAGACACAAGGACAAAGACTTTGTCACACAAGTATGTATTTGAGCCAGCTTAAGGGTCTGAATGAGAGTAATTCCATGCCAGACCAGGAGGTGGCAGAGTGCACTAACTCTTTCTCTCACTTTCTCTCACCAGTTACAGGAAACCTTCCGGTCCCAGCCCTAATTATGCCACTTTCAGTTCTGGCCCTATTGATGATATCATTTCCGGTCACAGCCCCAATACCACTACGTCTGGTTCTGGCCCTATTGAGGACATCACTTCCTCCACTTAGCCTTAAAGCCGCCATCTTTGTGACAAGCAAATCAGTTCTGTTCTGGACTCTGATCTGTGCACTCCAGCACACTTATTTATTTAATTTACAGTCAGGAAATAATATACAGGTAGCAGCCCCAAACTAAGATGGAAAGAAGAACCCAAATTTGAAGACACTGGTTTTGTAACTGGAAGTGATTTTAATCCAATCAGGAGAAGGTTCAGCAACAGCTGGATGAAGCCTGACCTCAAGCCCCACTCAAGCTCCACATCTTCCATCCAACCGGCATGAAAGAGGTGAACATGCAGCAGGTGTCATTCAACCAGAGACACACCAAAGACATACCGCTACTCCGGCACTAACTCATCCATCACTACAAGATGCCAAAATGTTACTTTTTACTTTATTATGCCATCTGTGGATCTCCTGGTTGGACCCCCAAACCTTTTCGACAATGTTGTTTGTCCTTTACACCAAAAATGACTTTTCAGTTCATTGCCACCATCACAACTAGCATTGGTGTTTTAGGGGTCTAGTTCCTCTTCAGCTTTTGGATTGGAGAGGGTAACTGCTGCTATGCCCCTCTGAAGGTGGTGCCCACCATATAAGGTAAGCAATCAAATGCCACAGACAAATAGGTCACAGTGCCCCCACTTTGAAAATTTAATTAAAAAAAAAAAATTGAAAATTCAATTTTAATAAATTCAAATTGATAAATTAATTAAATTCAATGTCTTTACCTTGGAGAAGAAAGCTATGGATTAGTGGGGTGGATGACTGAGATTACTGGACTGCCCACCTCTAATTTTAGTGGAAGGTGCAGCCTGTCGTGTTAGATGGTGGTAACTATCTATGCTTTTTATTTCTCTCTTGTTTATGAATATTTTCATTGTCTCCATCAACATTAGGATCTTAGTTGAAGATGTTCTGGTTGTTTAAGTTGTTACAGTCGACCCTTGATATACGACCGGCCTGACATGCGAACAACTTGATTAACGACCAAAATTTTTGTTTTGATTCACGACCAACATCTTGCGTTACGACCCGAATGCGGTCACGTGTATCCGCTTGTGCGATTGTAAACAAACAGCCGAGAGCGTTCGTAAGCGTCAGGCGGAGCCCAGATACATGTGTTTGTGGACGTAATTTCGGTCAGTGCAGTGATTTATCTATATATATATATATAATTCACTAAGACCATGGCAAGCAAGACGCATAATTGCTAAGGAAGGAAGAGGAGGTAACGAAGGTAAAGAAAGCGATTGTTAAGGGATGTTAGCTAGCGGGCTGGCGCGGCACATGATGATGTCATCAGGCTGAGTCAGCACCGGCTTGCTTTGGAGCAGTTCACAACACGCCCAGCTTTGAACCGAGTGCTCGACTACTGTCAGTATTAACTTGAGAAACAGCGATCACAATCGAAACGAAGAGGGAAATTGTGCGGAAATATGAGAGTGGTGTTCGTGTGACCGATCTCGCTAATATGTACAGCATGTCGAAATCCACCATCTCGACAATTTTACAAAAAAATTATTATAGCATAAGGAGGCTCTTTCTAAACAATAACCACCTTCCGTTTCATTCTCCTCCTCCTCCTCCCTTCCTGCAGCCCAAAGATGTCAAATTAAATGGTGAGTAGAGTATGAAATTGTTGTTTCTGGTAGGATAGGCACTTTTTATAACTTTTTGGTTAGTACATTAGAAAAATTATTGGTGTTTTGGTAAATTATGCACATTATACAACCCTTTTTTATTATTAAAAAGGTTAAGTAAGTGTTGCTGTGGGAGGTTCGGAGCGCATTATGGGTATTTCCATTATTTCTTATTGGAAAAATAGTCTTGACTTACAACCAACTTGAGTTACAGCCAGCCCTCGCGAACGAATTGAGTTTGTAAGTCAAGGGTCCACTGTATTTCCTAATGAGCACACTAGTGGTCTAATGCTGTTGTAATTGCTGCCTTTTATCATTCCATGTCATTTACCCAGGTGTCTGTGCTCCTCATAGTTTTTTTTTATTTTTCTGTCCTCCCTGGCCATAGGACCTTACTTTTATTCTACAGTTTGTCACTTAGTGTTCCCTAATTCTATTTTCTAATTTATTTTGTCTTTTTTCTCATTCTTCATTATGTAAAGAACTTTGAGTGACATCATTTGTATGAAAATGTGTTATAGAAATAAATATTGTTGTCATAATAATAATAATAATAATAATAACTAACATTTATTTATTGCTTTTCTCACTGTTCAAAGCACTTTACACAGTGAGTGACCAGCCACTTTAACTGACACTAATGTGCAGCCTCCACCTGGATGATGTGACGGCAGCCATTTTTGCACCAGTATGCGCACCACACGTTAGCTGTTAGGTGGTGAAGGTTGAGATCCAGTTAGTCAATTAGAGACAGAGGATGATTAGGGTGCCAGAATGTCTAGGCCATGGTGGATAATTAAGCGTGGACATTGGGAAACACCCTACTCTATGTGATGGAGGCTCAGAGATCTTTCATGACCTCGGTTTTATATCTCATCTGAAGGAGGGTGCCATTTTTACATCACAGTGTCTCCATCACTGTACTGGGGCATTGGGTTTTCACACACAGACCACAGAGTAAGCGGCCCCTGCTGGCTTTACCAACACCACTACCATCAATAACTCAAACTTTTCCTGATTGGTCTGTCCAGGTTTGAGCAAGCTAAGCTTCCAGTGGCTGACCTCTTCTGAAGTTATTAGGATACAATTGAACTACATAAAAACAAGGATAACAAAAGAGCATTGAGTATTATGGAAAAATACAAATACATCTAAATTTACTATCAATAAAAATCTCACACTATTTTGCCTTTCTGAATGCAGAATGGTGGCGCAGTGGGTAGTACTGCTGCCTCGCAGTTAGGAGACCTGGGTTCGCTTCCCGGGTTCTCCCTGCGTGGAGTTTGCATCTTCTCGCCGTGTCGGAGTGGTTTTCCGTCCAAAGACATGCAGGTTAGGTGCATTGGCGATCCTAAATTGTCCCCAGTGTGTGTGTTTGTGTGCCCTGCGGTGGGCTGGCACCCTGCCTGGGGTTTGTTTCCTGCCTTGCGCCCTCTGTTGGCTGGGATTAGCTCCAGCAGACTCCTGTGACCCTGTGCTAGGATATAACGGGTTGGATAATGACTGACTGACTTGATTCTGGTCAATGTCTCCACTTTTTTGTCCATTACAGTGTTGCATCCTAAATAAATTAGCAGGGATGCACAGGGGGACAATTCGTGATTACAATAGAGGTAAAGCCACAGCTTTTTTGATTCACAGCAAATATGCCTGAGGAAGCATAAGCACCTGAGATTAGAGCAAACAAAACTTCATTAAGCAGATGCAGCACTCAGGTTCACACAGTAACAAGTCAATCAAACACGTCACCGGCACAAATACACAAAATCAACACATAGCACACAATATCCAGCATGATGCAATGGCAGATCATGAAATAAAGTAAAACAATAAATTAATACTAAAGTAAAACAGATCAGCCTACCACTGAATGACTTTAATACTGTTAATACTTATCTAATGTTAAAATGCTCCCAGGCTTTGGTCTTGTCACATCTGGTCTTCTGCAACTCTCTGTTGGCAGGAGTCCCAGCTTGTGTCACCAAGTTGAAAACGCAACAGGAATTCTGGTATTCGGCCAGCAGCGGCGGGCACACATCACTCCCCTCTTCAGATCACTACAATGATTTCTTGTAGCGGCACACATTGACTCTTGCCTACAGAATAGTCAATGGATTAGTACCTATGCATATGGAGACACTTGTGCGGTCCTATGTTCCTTCTCACTCACTCAGGTCGGTGTCTGGTGATGTTACCTCTGTGTGGTGTCAAATCTCAGTCCAGCTTCTAATTGGTGAAATAAGTTGCCCACCTCCGTCTCTGAAGCTTAAGAGACTCTTATTTTGGTGGATTTCGGTCCACCTGATCCCTGTGACCCTATAGTTAGGATATAGCGGGTTGGATGATGGATGGATGGATGGATGCAGAATAAAATAAGAACATAAAACAGTTAAACAAGGAGATCAATTATACTGTAAGGAAAGTTGACCGATGGAATGAAAATTCGGTTGCAGCCACAGAGCGGCACTAGGAGTGAGAATGGCTTGCACTGATGTAACCTGCTTGGCTTGTTTCTCATCTCTCATCGGTGGAAATCTGGCAGCTCATATATGGAAAGCAGCCAACATACTGTTGCTCAAAAAATGTGACCTTTAGTTATATGTAAGCAGGTAATACATCTGATCAAAGTAAACATATGAAGGCAAGTTAAACAAAATAGGTGTGGTTATAACACTGGCGAGGCTACAAAAAATGAGTACGGCTCAACAAGTCTAACTTCATATCGTTGTAATTCATATTTGCTGCTGCATTTCTATTTGATAGAGTCAAGTGGATGGGACTGGATGGTTAACTGGCCCTGAAATTGTTTCAAAAGTCAGATGGACAAACTTTTTGTTTTACTCTCCCCATTGGCCATCACCCATAATTGTTATTTATTAATATGTTGACAACCAAATACATGCCACCTACGAGTTATCTTATAAACTGTCTTTGGGTCAGCATATTGGTAGGCAGAGGATGTACGGTGCCTTCCATAACATTTTTCGCTGATTCCACCCTCAGATCCACCATTTGAAATTCCAAATCAAACACTTCAGACCTGATTAAAGTGCACGTTGCAGAGTTTTATTTAAGGAGATCTGCATACATTTCAATCACACCACACTTTTTCTGCACGGGGAGACCTGCGGACAAATGGCGTCACAGGTGTTTGTGATTCCTCAGGTATGTTTCATATGGTACCTCAGCTTTCTTCTACCCTTTGGAGTCTGTAGTTGCCATTGTTCAACATGAGGACAACAGCTATGCCAATGAAAGTCAAAGAAGCCATTATGAGGCTGTAAAACAAGAATAAAACTATTAGAGACATCAATAAAACCTTAGGGCAGTGGTTATCAATCTGTGGGGCGGGTCCCCCTGGGAAGGGCGCGAAGATGTGAAAAAAAGAAAACAAGAATCGAAAATATGAAAAATACATCTATTGAAACCAAAACAAATTAACTTAAACTACATTCTGATACTAGAAAAATAAATATAGAGTTAGATAAATGTCGATAAAAGTTAAGTAGGTATAATAAAATATGCATCTATGATATATCATTAATTAAAAAAGAACAAATTGGTATTAGTGGGCTCCTTTCAAAAAAACGTTAGGGGGGCACGATTAAAACTGTTATGAAAACTCGGGTTGCAAATACTTAAAGGTTGAGAAACACTGCCTTAGGATGACCTAAACTGTCCAGAATATCATGAAGAAGAAAGAACACACTAAGGAGCTCAGTAATCACAAAGGGACTGGTAGGCCAAGGAAGACCTCCACTGCTGATGACAGAAGAATCTGTGGTCAAGAAAAAGCCCCAAATGCCTGTGCGACAGACCAGAAACAGACTTCAGGGGGCCGATGTAGATGTGTGAGACCAGCAGCAGAAGACTTCATCAACAGAAACACAGAGGCCACACCACAAGATGCAAACCACAAAAACAGGATGGCCAGGTTACTGTTTGCAGAAAAGGACTTCAAAGAGCCTGCAGAAATCTGGGAAAAAGTCATGTGGACAGACGAGACAAAGATGAACCTGCTGTATCAGAATGATGGCAAGAGCAAAGGGTGGAGGTGATAACGAACTGCCCGAGATCCAAAGCAGACCACCTCATGTGTTAAACATGGTGCTGGTTGTGTTATGGTTTGGGTATGTATGGCTGCCACAGGTCCTGGCACACTTCGCTTCATTGATGATGTGACTGTTGACGGCAGTGGCACAGTGAATACTGAGGTGTAGAGAAATATCCGATCGGCTCAAGTTTCAGTAAAGACCTCCAAACTCATTACACGGCGCTTCACCCTACACAAGATAATGATCCAAACAGACTGCTGAGGCAACACAGGAGTTTGTCAAAGCTGAAAAATGGAAAATTGTTGAATTGCCAAGCCAGCCACCCGATTTCAATTCAACTGAGCAGGCCTTCCATATGCTGAAGAGAAAAAATAAGAGTGACAAGCACCCCCTTGAAACAAGCAGGAGCTGAAGATGACTGCATTACGGGCTTAGCAGAGCATCACCAGGGAAGATCCGCAGTATTTGGTGATGTCGATGAATGGCAGACTTATCATTGCATCCTGAGATATGCGACAAAGTCCTAAATATGACAATGGCTTTAATAGACCTGCCATTGCTGTGTCCCACACATTATTGTGCCCTGAAATGGGGGAACTGTGCAGAAAAAGTGCTGTCATTTGTACATGGTGTGACTGAAATTAATGCAAATCCCCTTAAAGACTGCAATGTGCACTTTAATCACATTTCAATTGTGTAATTTGTCATTTTAAACTGCAGACTGTGTACCACACTACTTGGTAGCTTATTACAAGTATCTATGGATCTCTGTATAGTAAAAACTTCGTAATGTTTTGGTGAAATTTCCTCTTGACATATTTCCAACTGTGTCCCCATGTTCTTGGTGAACTCATTTTAAAGTCACTGTTTCAATCCACTCAACTAATTCCCTTCATCATTTTAAACACTTCAGTCAAGTCACCTCTTAATCTTCTTTTGCTTAAACTCTAAAGGCTCAGCTCTTTTAATCTTTCCTCATAACTCATCCGCTCTAGTCCCAAAATCATCCTAGTCGCTCTTCTTTGGACCTTCTCTTGTGCTGTTATGTCCCTTTTGTAGCCTGGAGACCCAAACTGCACATAGGACTCCAGATGAGGCCTCACCAGTATGTTATAAAGCCTGAGCAGAACCTCCTGTGACTTGTACTCCACACATCAAGGCGCTATATAACCTGACATTAGCCTGTTAGCCTTCTTAATGGCTTCTGAACCCTGTCCGGCAGTCGACAGCTTAGAGTCCACTTCTTCTTTCGGCTGCTCACGTTAGGGGTTGCCACAGCGGATCATCTTCTTCCATATCTTCCTGTCCTCGTCATCTTGTTCTGTCACACCCATCACCTGCATGTCCTCTCTCACGACATCCATAAACCTTCTCTTAGGCCTTCCTCTTTTCCTCTTCCCTGGCAGCTCTATCTTTAATAGCTTAGAGTCCACTATGACTCCTAAATCCTTCTCATAAGGCATACTTTTGATTTTCAAAACCTCCCACTGTGTATCCAAACCTAACATTTTTACTTCCTATGTGTCATACTTTACATTTACTGACATTAAATGTCTTCAGCCACAAATCTGCCCAAGCCTGCCTGCTGTCCACGTCCTTGTGTAATGATATAATGGATTCCAAATTACCTGCTAATTCACCAATCTTGGTATCATCTGTAAACTTAACCAGCTTGTTACTAATTTTCTGGTCAATATCATTTATATATTAAACATATCAGTGACCCCGGTACTGGCCCCTGACGGGCGGCACTCATAACTTCACCCAATTCTGATGAGGTTCCTTGCACCAACACCCTATGTTTCCTGTGTCTGTGCCAATTCTGCACCCATCTACAAACAATGCCCTGAACTCTCACTTCTTTTAGTTTGATGCCCAACCTCTCATATGGCACCTTATCAAATGCAGATCTGAACATTTTGGAGGTGTGCACTGCTAGAACTTCATGGTGGTGGTCTTCCACCATCTACTTTTCTAATGCCATGGTCCTCCACCATGTGCGCAGCGGAAGCCCAGCTACTGCCCCATTTTAGTCTTCAGCCTTTTGAGAGGCTTGTGTGAGGCAGTAAGGCAGGTAGGGTCCAAGTCTGAGTGGACAACACTTACACATCACGATTGCGATGAGAACAGTCAAGATGAGCAGCAGTGCCAGAACGAGGAACACACGCTCGTTCACTGTGAGGTCAGTTGTCTGGCTGGAAGTGATGTTTGTAGTTTTTGAACTCTCTGCTTCTGGCCCTGTAGAAAAAAACAAAAATATTTCAAAATGTCTGCCTGCTCACAATGCAAAATTAGTTTAGAAGCATTCAGGAGTGATGCCAATAGAAAAATATATTCTTAAAGTTAACGATTTATCCATTAGGACTTGATCCATTAGGATTAAAAGTCAAGACAGAGGTCAAGAATTTAGGGGTAACTATTGACTCTGACCTGAATTTTAAATCGCATATTAATCAGATTACTAGGACAGCATTTTTTCACTTAAGAAATATGGCATAAGTTAAACCTCTTAAAACATTACAAAATGCTGAGAAATTAGTTCATGTTTTTGTTTTCAGTCGACTAGATTACTGTAATGCACTCCCCTCAGGACCACCCAAAAAAGACATCAGTCAATTGCAACGAGTGCAGAATGCATCTGTCAGAATCTTAACTAGGAAAAGAAAATCCGAGCACATCACACCAGTCTGAGCGTCACTGCACTGGTTTAGAATTGACTGTAAAACAGTGCTTATAGTTAACAAAGCCTTAATCTGCTCCATCTTATATTTCAGAATGTCTTACACCTTACACTCCAAATCATAACCTTAGATCTTCAAATGAGTGTCTGCTTAGAATTCTAAGAGCTCAACTTAACAGACGTGGTGAGGTAGCCCTCTGCTGTAAGGCACCTCAAATCTGGAATAGCCTGCCAATAGGAATTCGCCAGGCTAACACAGTGGAGCACTTTAAAACACTGCTGAAAACACATTACTTTAACATGGCCTTCTCATAACTTCATCTTAGTTTAACCCTGATATACTGTATATCCATTTAATGATCATTTTCATTCATGGTGGCTCCAAATATATTACAGTTGTGCTTGAAAGTTTGTGAACCCTTTAGAATTTTCTATATTTCTG
>JANRMT010028174.1:4507738-4544529 GCA_026402145.1 Polypterus bichir lapradei
TAATAATAATAATAATAATAATAATAATTTAATAATTCATTTACTTTAATAATAATTCTTTAATAATTTTCTCACTACTACTTACTCACTTCTGTGAGAGCAGAGCCACTTTAACCACCACTAATGTGCAGCACTCACCTGAACTATGCCACAGCATCCATTTTTGTGCCAGTATGGTCACCATAAATTATCTGTTAGATAGCCAATTAGAGAAAGGGGGTGATTAGGGGGGCAGAATGATAGGCTGTGTTGGGCAATTTAGCCAGAACATTGGGATACACCCTACAGTTCACGAAGGATGCTCAAGGATGACAACAGAGAGTCAGAACCTCAGGTTTATGTCTCATCCAAAGGACAATGCCATTTTTACAGTCCAGTGTCCCCATCACTGCACTGAGGCATTGGGATCCAAATTCACACCACAAGGTAAGCGCCCCCTGCTGGCCTCACCAACACCTCTTCCAGCAGCAAGCCAAGCTTTTCCTAGATGTTTTCCCATCTAAATACTGGCTGGGCTTGAATATGCTTAGCTTCAGGTGGGTGACCTCTTCTGAGGTGCAACTGGTATGGCTGCTAGATGAGTAGCACAGCTAGTTGATGGATAAAAAGTTTGGCGATTCAGTCACCTTCAGCCTATCGTGCCCTTCATTTCAGACCTGACATATGTTTCCTTATCATTAAAAATCTCAAAACTTCTGCTTGCGCTCTACTGTTGACTCTGACCCTAAGCACACACACTTACATTTAACATGTAAGTCACCTTTGAACTGTTAAGTGATTTAAATATTTTTCTCACCAATGCCAAACATCAGGAAGAAGAATCCGAGCAGAGATGTGACTAACATGATGTTGAAATCTGAAAAAGACAAAAGACAAACGTAATCTTGTTGCCCTGCAGTTAGTCACTTGTGAAATTAAACTGTCTCGGGGACTTTAGATAAAGTGACCCATGTCAGGTGACCTCAGACTGGACGATAGCTCAGAGCTCAGGTGTGTTCTGTTTTCCTGATGTGTCCTTCTGTGCATCACAGTCTTGTGTCACAGGTGGTGTTCATCAAATTCTCTTTTGAATCAGAGGGACGCTGTCAGGTGGGCTCTGGTGAAGCAGTGAGACAACCACCAAAAAGAGAAGGCCAGGAGCAGAGTGGGTCTGCAGTGAAGTGAGGAGAGGCTGTACAGCAGAAGACGCTTGATTTTAAACACACAGTCATTCATTGTTGTTCATTCCGGCTGTAGACATGGCAGTCACACAAGCTGTTCCACACCCCTGGACTTTATAAAAATTCAAATGTATCCTACAGAGTTCCCTGTTTGGTTAAGCGCACCGGCAAATAAACTTTTTGAGCACACAGAAAAACAAAAAAGGGTACGAGAGTAAAACGAGAGACAAGATTTACGGTCAAGAAAACAAGCAAGAGGTCAAAACCAACGGTAACACGCAAGTCTTTTCTGAGAGTTTTTGGTATCCTCAGATCAGATGAAGAAATGGCTTCCCAGCTGTCCTTTTACCCCGTCATGTCGATTAAGTACAGGTCACGACTTCAGAGGCCACGTCCCTAGAAAGACAGGGAAGCAGACCTAACAATGGGATTACAAAATGGCGGTGATTGAGAACCTAAAATGACATCCAAGACATTGCAAAACAAAACACAACTTCTGAATCATTTCAAAATTCAATGAATAAAAGGAACAGAATCCTTGATTTCAATAACCTCCAATACAAGTACAACAGTATGCCGAATAAAATCCAATTATGGCACTGCCTCATTAATAGAAGAGAAGGTGTTGTGCCCCCTACTGGCTTAAAGAAGAAGTCCCAAATTCAAGGCCAACACTACATGACCCCTGTGACCCCTATTATTCACCTACTTAAGTTCCAAATGTAAAATCAATCAATCGATTGCAGTGGGATTACAAAATGGCGGTGATTGAGAACCTAAAATGGCATCCATTGGAATTACAAAATGATAGCAATTGAGAGCCTAAAATGGCATCCAAGACAACAATTAAATCCCAAGTCCCAAATTCAAGGCCAACACTACATAACCCCTGTGACCCGTATTATTCACCTACTCAATCTCCAAATGTAAAATTAATCAATCGATTGCAGTTAATCACATTATGCTCTACTTATAAAGAGGCTTGGTGCGCTGTTCAGTACTGTAAGGCGCTATATAAAATTGACTAACCCTAATTTTTGTTTGTTCTGCTTCCTTCCAAATGACTGTCTGGACACTCCGATGTGTTCTACTTGTGTGTTTGTATGTGCCTTGTGCTTGACTAACGCCCCTCCAAGGATGGTCCCTGCATTACACCCAATGCTGTTGTGGTAGGCTCCTGTTTCTTGTGACACTGAACTGGACTAAACCAGTACTAATCATGGATGGACAAATGTCCAGTTCTATCAAACGATAGCTGAAAAGAAATGTGAAATCTTAATGGGGCAAACTGTCAAGCAGTGTGACCATGAGCGAATCATTTCACTATCAGTGTTCACACAGTTCGGTAAATCATTTCCACTTGCGGTGGGCTTCACTTGCTGTATGCAACAACATTTATTCACTTCCTGCTGGATGTCACACTAGGCTTTCAGACCCTCATCTCAATGACAGAGTCCATCTTCAGATCTTTGATTTCATGTCTTGCATTTGGAAGAATAGAAAAGTCAGTCAGTCAGTCATTTTCCAACCTGCTATATCCTAACTACAGGGTCACGGGGGTCTGCTGGAGCCAATCCCAGCCAACACAGGGTGCAAAGCAGGAAACAAACCCCGGGCAGGACGCCAGCCCACCGCAGAATAGGAAAGTCTTAAAGGTTATACTGATCCTGTGATTTAGTGGTTCCCATCTCCCTTCATTTAGGCTGCAGGTCTATAAGACTGTGTTTCCTGCCCAGGGGTTTGGTAGTTCCCCTCATAATTTTCTGGTCCTCAGGGCCATTTTATTTATTTATTTTTTACAATGAGTTTGGTTGTTCTCCTCACCCTTTTAAGTTTCAGGCCATTAATGCTTTGATATTTTGTGCCACTGATCAATTTCCAAAACTCTGTAAGCAGTTACTCGTAGCAGGGATGTTCTTAGGAATACATGAACTACGCATCCGCGTAGGGCCCTGACCGTGAAGGGGGCCCCCGGCCCGACCCCGACTTATAATTTTATTTTTTTGACGGGCTGTGGGCCCCTGTCATGCCCCTGGCACTGCAGCCGTCTGTGCCAGTCCCTCATGTCGTGTGTCACGATACCCGCCTCATTCTAAATTTTATCGTTCTTTTCCGGGCGTTTTATTAGAACACCTTCCTGAGCTCAAGGGCCAGACTCCCCCCCCCCCCCCCCATACGAGGCCTGCACATTTCTGAACCGTGTAGGGCCCCCAAACTGCTAAGAATGGCCATGCTTGTAACTTCCATCCCAAATAAGTGTGATGTAATTAATTACGAAAAGCATCAGGGGCCTCATGTACAGAATATACACTACAACATGGCGTACAGACAAGACTGGAACCGTGTATACACAGATGTGAAAAACTGTGTAAGCAAAGTACCCTGCACTTTCCCTTTATAAATCCCAGTTAACATGAATTTCAACATACATGCACATGCCTACAGCCCCACTTCGACTCCTCTCAGAATTACTGTGACCCGACATTTGCGCGATAGACATATGAGTGCCGACAAAATAGCGCCGATTAAAACGCGGCATCAAAATCGCGCCGACAAAATCGCGAAAGTTTCATTAAATATGAATTACTATTTTAAAGCATATATAATAATGTTTATTTTAGAAGTCAATATTATGAGACACGGCTCGCAGATAGTCCTTAAGATCACGCCCTGCATATGTAGGAAGAATTGCAGCAAGACGTCTTGATAGTTGAGCGTATTTAGACTTGCTGGCTGCCTGATCCAGGCATTATGCCAACCCTCGACTGAGTTATTTGTTCGCGGCATGCCATCAGCAGCTATAACAGTTATAACCTAGCACATAATGTGTACATAATGCGCACGTACGCGTCCCACTCTCTTGGCCTCTCTCGCGATTTTGTCGGCGCGCATTTGTCGAAAACCAGTTAGCGTGTTTGTCGGCGCTCATTTGTCCGTCGCGGTTTTGTCGGCGCTCATATGTCTATCGCGCTTTTGTCGGTGAACCAGAATTACACCTATTTGAATATGCAAATCAATATAAATTGCCCCTTCCAGTCAATGTTTTGTTAAATGGCAAAAGCACATGTAAAAAAGAACAATTTCTGCAAATGCGAAATGGAGGTCCTGCTCAGTTAAGTGGAGACAAAGAAAAACATACTATTTGGTGGCTTAAGCAGTGGTATAAGCAATGAAATTGATGGAGTGGCACAGCGGAGCGAAGGAACTGAAAACTATTTTCGACAGTGCCTGAAATAAAAAAAAGTGGCCATATATCATACATACATACACACACACACATACCACATACATACATTGACTCTGCTTTATATATTAGATGTTCTATTATACTGTTATCTTTCAATCTAGGACTTTTTTGTTAATCTCACTGATTCTTCTAACTTTGCACAGTTTTGATAAGCGGATCAGAATGCATTTCACAGCGTGTTGTCCCAATTAACTATGCATGTGACAAATAAAGAATATTGAATCTTGAGGAGAGAACATTAGAAAGATCCAGTGACTGCATGGTTTTATTCTGTTTTTTTGTCATCAGATTATTTATTGGATTTTAACTCATCTGTTTTTAAGGATTATTTATTTATGTATTTAGCGCTTATGACAACAGACAGAACTCCTCATATTCTGCAATATGGTCAAAAGACCTGCAGGAAGAACAAAGAAGCTTTGGCTGGATAACATTAGAGATGACTGTAAAGTAATACATTTGTTTGTAGTGGAAGCTGAACAACTGCTACAGGGTAGACAACAACGGAGAGTTGCTGTGGATAAGCTGTTGTAGCGTGCACTGGCATCGGAGTAGACAAAAGAAGAAGAAGATTTACATTCGTGTTGAGGGAGTACTGCACTGTTTCAACACTTTGTGGAAAATAAAAAGCAGTGCACTTTACACCTACTCTACCTCTTGACTGTCCTCATTTGTGTGTCTCATCCTCAGTTATGTTATCGACAGATCCAGGTTCAAGCTGCCAAGGAGCATGGAGCCAACCCGGACCATCACGCTGCTCAAGGTAGAAAGTGTTTGCCATCAAGAAATCAGGGATACGAAGATTAGCACAAAAGTATAACTGAAAGACGTCGGCAACTAAGGAACAAACAGCTTAAAAAACGGAGAGCTTTAACTACCTTGGATCCAAGCACATACTGTAGTGGGTGGTGACAACATGATGGGCACATCAATATGAATAGCTATAGCACTAAATGCTCGGATGACTTCTGGAAGAACATGAATAGGGGTGGAGAGGTTCCTGTTCTCGTCACTTATACTAACAATCGCTCCAGAACCTGGACATTACGAAAGGCTGAAGAAAAGAAGCTCCTAGTTTTTAATATGATGGTTCTTCGTTTGCATCTACTGGAAAAGATCAAGAACAAAGAGGTCAGGAAGTGTCTAAACCAGAGAGAGAGAACCATGAAGTTGTTACATCTAAAAAAATCCTCAGTGACTTACAGTGGAAAAGAACAGGATTGCAAATATTGTACTTCATGGTCATGTTGAAGACTCCATAGGAGAACAGGAGAAGACAGATGTGGTTCCAGTCAACTCTGGAAAGATATGACAGTTTGAGCCTCCCTGCCCTTTTGAGGACTGCACAGGACACTGCTCAATGACACTTTCGATTCATTTAAGAGCCTATGTCAATAAAGAGCAAGGAACACTGCACAGAGATATGGCAAAAAAGAAGAACGTCTATTGATACCACCCAACCAAAGAGTGACGTTATTCTACATGATAAACCACAAACCTGGAGTCTCGCGTTAAATACCAATGCCTGACACATCATGTGCAGTGATTACATGTGTCAACACATTTCTGAAGTCGCAGGCCACATTGGTGCAAGCCCCACAGGATGCCAGTCCAATCCGTCACCATGGGGCACACCTACACCAATATCAAGTCACGCATTCACCTAACATGCATGTCATTTGGGATTCAGGAGATAACCCACATTAGCACAGGGAGAACATGCCAGCTCCACACAAACAGATCAAGAGTCAGCTGTTGTGTGAACCCTGCTGTGTGGCACTGTGCCGCTCCTGTACTGATTCCAGCTCCCATCTTCAGAATGGCGCATATCTCTTATTTACACAACGTTAACGGCACAGATAAGGCACAACTGGTATTTCAATCCTGCCAAGTACTGTGGGTGTGAACGATGGCCGGCTGATGGAGGAAGAGATAACAGGTGAGGAAAACAAGACTCTGGGAGTCATGACTTAGAGGGCCAAAATAAATAAATAAATAAACTGGAGATACTGAAGGCACAAAAGGCCTTGGGGAGAGTGCAGCTATCTCTGACTTGGCATCACAAGTATGAATTCATGCCCAGTCACTATCTGTGTAGATTTTGAATGTTCTCCCCTTGTCTGGAAATGCCGTTCATCTCAAAGACATTGTGTCTGAGGTCTGTGAAGAGGCAATACCTGCTGTGCCTCTGATGCTACCAGGATAAGCTGAGGATCCCAGGACCCCAGACTGGATTAAACGAGAAAGTGTCACTTCTATGTTACAAAAGCACTGGGTGGCACAACACTGTTTCTATTTCCATGTTTATGTCCATTTCCATTTATTTACTTAGCAGAAGCTTTTGTCCAAAGTGACTTGGAAATGAAGTCACATAATCGAGTAAAGAACAATCTGGAGAACTGTTAAGACCAACTGGGACTGGACAAAGTGACAAAATCAATCATAACAAGTAAAGAGTTCAGAATAAAATACAAATGACTTAGACTTGCTTAGCAACAAAACAGCTAATGTCAGGTGGAATGAAATTCACCAAATAAGAGTCTCTAATACTTCAGTGACGGAGGTGGGCAGCTTATTTCACCAATTAGGAGCTGGACTGAGATTTGACACCACGCAGAGGTAACATCACCAGACACCGACCTGAGTGAGTGAGAAGGAACATAAGACCGCACAAGTGTCTCCATATGCATAGGTACTGACCCAATGACTATTCTGTAGGCAAGAGTCAATGTGTGCCGCTACAAGAAATCATTGTAGTGATCTGAAGAGGGGAGTGACATGTGCCCGCCGCTGCTGGCTGAATACCAGACTTCCTGTTGCATTTTCAATAACCTGCACCAAGTTGGTGACACAAGCTGGGACTCCTGCCAACAGAGAGTTACAGAAGTCCGGATGTGACAAGACCAAAGCCTGGGAGCATTTTAACATTAGATAAGTATTAACAGTATTAAAGTCATTCAGTGGTAGGCTAAACTGTTTTACTTTAGTATTGATTTATTGTTTTACTTTATTTCATGATCTGCCATTGCATCATGCTGGATATTGTGTGCTATATGTTGATTTTGTGTATTTGTGCCGGTGACGTGTTTGATTGACTTGTTACTGTGTGAACCTGAGTGCTGTATCTGCCTAATGAAGTTTTGTTTTCTCTAATCTCAGGTGCTTATGCTTCCTCAGGCATATTTGCTGTGAATCAAAAAAGCTGTGGCTTTATCTCTATTGTAATCACAAATTATCCCCCTGTGCATCCCTGCTAATTTATTTAGGGTGCAACACTGTAATGAACAAAAAAAGTGGAGAGATTGACCAGAATAATGTCAGTCAGTCAGTAAGTCAGTCATTATCCAACCAGCTATATCCTAACACAGGGTCACAGGAGTCTGCTGGAGCCAATCCCAGCCAACACAGGGCGCAAGGCAGAAACAAATCCCCGGGCAGGGCACCAGCCCACCGCAGGGCACACACACACACCAGGGGTAATTTAGGATCGCCAATGCACCTAACCTGCATGTCTTTGGACTGTGGGAGGAAACCAGAGTACCCAGAGGAAACCCACGCAAACACAGGGAGAACATGCAAACTCCACACTGGGAGGACTCGGGAAGCGAACCCAGGTCTCCTTTCTGCGAGGCAGCAGTAGTACCACTGCGCAACCCCAAAATAAAGTGTTGGAGGTTACTTATTTTCTACTTCAATACCTGTACCTGATTTGTTATTGACACATGTGATGTTCATAATGCCTGAAGTAGTGAACAGTATGTTAAGAGTGTTTTGGAGGTGAAAAGAGTGTCAGACAGAGTGATGATTACGAAGCTAGAAGTTGGAGGTGTGATGATGAAGGCTGTTAGTGCTGATGCCCTGCAAGTTGGGTGTGCGATGGAAGAAAAAGAAGATTTCTGGAGTGAGTTAGATGAAATGAAGGACAGTGTATCTGCGTTATCGTCTGTTTACCCCTTACACTTGTCAAGTTCATTATTGGAATGGTCTACTCCCGCACCCTAATAATAACATACACATACAGTACATAGATATACACATACACTCAGACCCTAACCACAACAATGCCCTATGAATGACACACACACAGCTGGTTAACTTCTAGCACTTTAAACCACATGAGTGCTATACGAATAACACAACTTGTCACTCTTTTAACACTTCAAGAGGCTTACTTATTATTGGCATGAGCATCATACAATGTTTTAAATATATCTCAAACCTAAATATTATTTTTGGTCTCCAAGAAAATATTCATACATATAAAAGCTCAGCATCCTTGACTATAGGCCATTTATCAGCCAATAATGCCTTACTTTACGTACTATTACATATTTTTGGGTGGAGCTCTCACCCTCAGCCTTAATAAACCACTCAGCACAGAGGTAATGGCAAATCTCCGGCTGCACCAAGTGCTCAAAGAAATCTACCTTATTACTTCAGTCATTCTAGACTTTAAGACAAAGCATAGAAAGATGAAAACAAGTTAATATTTATTAAAGAACCATAATAAGTAATAAAAAATAAGATTGATAGTAAAGTCTGGATAAATTATCTTAAAAAAGCTTACTGAAAGGAATCAGTGATGTCAAAGATGAACATCCCATGGCGGAGTTTGATTTAGCAGTTGATGTTCATGAAAATGCTGTTAACTGACGATCAGATGAAAACTGGTCACGCGTGTCTTTGTTTTCTTTTTTGACTTTGCTCTTCCATCGTCACTGCATCTCTTCTGACATTGCTTTCAGATGAGGCATATTTATTATAAAATTTTATGCCATGATTTCACAACACATGACTGTTGCATGCACCTGATTGGCTGGCTGTCAATATGATGGATACATTTTGCTCAAACTCTTTAATCAATCTTTTCCCAAATAATAAAGTTTTTTGATGTTGCCTGAGGTATCGGTATGTCTTCCTTTTCCAGTCTGTAAAACCAATTTAGCACTATCTTCTTCTTCTTCTTTCAGCTGCTGCCGTTAGGGGTTGCCAAGTTATAAAAGTGAGGCATAAAGGAAGAGGATATACTTTTGATATTATAATGCCTATACCGTACAAGTGTCCTGCATCTGAAATCATCTTGTTTGGATTGAGCAAAATATTATAAAAATATAGAGAATAATTTGTAGATTTTATACACAATAACAGTACCCAAGAGACAGAGAGTGATGATTGGAATGGATTTCAATGGATATGTCGGTGAAGGGAACAGAGGAGATGAGAAGGTGATAGGTAGGTATAGTGTCAAGGAGAGGAATGAAGAAGGTCAGATGATAGTGGATTTTGCGAAAAGGATGGGCATGGCTATGGTGAATATGTATTTTAAAAAGAGGGAGGAACACAAGGTGACATACAAGAGTGGAGGAAGATGCACACAGGTCGATTATATCCTATACAGAAGAGTCAATCTGAAGGAGATTGAAGACTGCAAAGTAGTGGCAGGGGAAAATGTAGTTAGGCAGCATAGGATGGTGGTCTGTAGGATGATGCTGGAGATCAAGAAGAAGACGAGGAGAGTGAGGTCAGACCCAAGGATCAAATGGTGAAAGCTGAAAAAGGAAGACTACAAGATTGAGTTTAGGGAGGAAATGAGACAGGCACTGGGTGGCTGTGATGAGTTATCAGATAGCAACTACTACTAGCAACTAGTAGTAAGGGTACTTGGCATGACATCTGGACAGGTCAAGGAGGAAAAGGAAATCTGGTGGTGGAATGGGGAAGTACAGGAGAGTATACAGAGGAAGAGGATGGCAAAGAAGAAGTGGGATAGTTAGAAAGATGCAGAAAGTAGACAAGAGTTCAAGGAGATAAGGCACAAAATGAAGAGAGAGGTGGCAAAGGCTAAAGAAAAGGCGTATGATGAGTTGTATGAGAGGCTGGACACTAAGGAGGGAGAAAAGGACCGGTGGGCGAGACAGAGGGGTCGAGCTGGGAAAGATATGCAGCAGGTCGAGCTGGGAAAGATGTGCAGCAGATTAGGGTGATAAAGGATAAAGATGGAAACATACTCACAAGTGAGGAGAGTGTGTTGAGCAGATTGAAAGAGTATTTTGAGAGGCTGATGAATAAAGAGAACGAGAGACAGAAGAGGTTGGATAATGTGGAGATAGTGAATCAGGAAGAGCAGCGGATTAGCAAGGAGAAAGTAAGGACAGCTATGAAGAGGATGAAGAATGGAACAGCTTTTGGTCCATGAAGACATACTTGTGGAAGCATGGAGGTGTTTAGGAGAGATGGCAGTGGAGTTTTTATTGAGATTGTTTAATGCAATCTTTGAAAGTGAGAGGATGCCTGAGGAGTGGAGAAGAAGTCTACTGGTACTGATTTTTAAGAAAAAGGGGGATGTGCAGAGTTGTAGTAACTAGAGGGTGATAAAATTAATGAGCCACAGCATGAAGTTATGGGAATAGTGGAAGCTCAGTTAAGAAGGGAGTTTATGATTGTGAGCAGCCAGATGGACTCATGCTGGAAAAGAGCATCACAGATGCTTTTTGTTCTGAGTGTGTTGATGGAGAAGTATAGAGAAGGCCCGAAGGAGCTGCATTGCGTCTTTGTAAGCCTGGGGAAAGCATATGACAGGGTGCCTCAAGAGGAGCTGTGGTATTGTATGAGGAAGTCGGGAGTGACAGAGAAGTATGTTAGAGTTGTACAGCATATGTTCGAGGGAAGTGTGACAGTCTTGAGGATTGCAGTAGGAGTGACGGATGCATTCAAAGTTACATCAGGGATCATCTCTGAGCCTTTTGTATTTACATTGATGGACAGGTTGACAAACGAGATTAGACAGGAGTCCTTGTGGACTACAATGTTTGCTGATGACATTGTAATCTGTAACGAGAGTAGGGAGCTGGTCAAGGACACCCTAGAGAGGTGGAGATATGCTCTAGAGAGGAGAAAAATGAAGGTCATTAGGAATAACAAGACAGAATACATGTGTGTGAATGAGAGGAAGGTCAGAGGAATGGTGAGGGAGTAGAGTTGGCGAATGTGGATCAGTTTCAATACCTGGGATTAACAGTGCAGAGTAGTAGGGAGTGTGGTACAGAGGTCAGGAAGAAGGTGCAAACAGGGTGGCATGGGTGGAGAAGAGTGTCAGGAGTGAATTCTAAAAGATGGGTACCAGCAAGAGTGAAAGGGAAGGTATACAGGATGGTAGTAAGACCAGCAATGTTATATGGTCTGTAGATGGTGGCACTGACCAGAAAGCAGGAGACAGAGCTGGAGGTGGCAGAGTTAAAGATACTAAGATTTGCATTGGGTGTGACGAGGATGGACAGGATTAGAAATGAGGACATTAGAGGGTCATCTCAGGTTGGATGGTTAGGAGACAAAGTCAGAGAGGTGAGATGGCGTTGGATTGGACATGTGCAGAGGAGAGATGCTGGGTATATTGGGAGAAGGATGCTAAGCATAGAGCTGCCAGGCAAGAGGAAAAGAGGAAGGCCTAAGAGAAGGTTTATGGATGCGTTGAGAGAGGACATGCAGGTAGTAGTTTTAACAGGGGAATATGCAGAAAACAGGTAGATATGAAAAAAGATGATCCACTGTAGCGACAGCCGAAAGAAGAAGACGAAGAAGACTGGTTTTACCGAAGGCAAATCTGATAATTAATTTACCAAATTAAAATTCCTTTTTCAAATCCCACATTGTTATTGATCCTCTAGGATAAATGTCTTATTGATTATTAATCATTAAAATTCCTACAGCTTAATCTCTTCTCTGGACTTTTTCTAGTGCTGCTATGTCCTGTTCGTAAACCTGAAGACCAAAACTGCACACAATACTCCTGGTGAGGCCTCACCAGTGCATTATAAAGCTTGAGCAGAACCTCCTTGGACTTGTACTCCACACATCATGGCATTATAAAATGTAATAAAGGAAACATATTCCTGAAAACTGTTTGCAGACTTCAGTGCAGCATTTACCACCATTGACCCTAAACTGTTGTTAGCTGAAATTCTACATACTGATCTGAATTCTTCTGTCTGTAAATGGATTTACAGATGTTCTACAGACAGGACACCATACATTTGGGGGTGCTTACACCTCTCAGACTGTCTCTGTATCAGCGCAGGTGCCCCTCCAGGCTGTGCTCTTTTCCCAAATACTGGAGGTCCACTTACCCTTCACTAAAGAATAATTACGTTTTCGGATGACGTCACCATAATTGGACTAATCACTAATGGCATATAGAATGGAAGTGACCCATCTTGTGTCTTGATATGTCACTAATAACCTGCTGCTTAATACCACCAAAACACAGATCAAGGTAACTGACTATTGCAAACAGCAGTTATAATCTCTCCCATTAGTAATAAATGATTGTACAGTTAATAAGGAATCCTTTAGGCACAACTATCACAAACACTCTCAGGTGGGACATTAACACCACTTCCATCACTAAGAAGGCTCAGCAGAGGATGTACTTTATACAGCAACTGAAGAAATTAAATATTTCCCATCCCATCCTAGTACAATTCTACAAATCCATAACTGACAGTGTGATCACATTATTCTACTGCTATCTAGTTTGGTTCAGCAATGGTCCTCCCCAAAAATAAATGACAGCGTGTTGTGAGGTCTGCTGAGAGAATAACTGGCTGTGCTCTTCTATCTGTTGCAGACCTGCATGTATAAACCATGGGGGAGTCACCTCACCAAGGTTAGCACTTGGTCCAAAAACTCCCCTTTGGTTAACGCTTTAGTGCAATTAAAACTAAAACTAACCCGTCATTTAGCCTGTCCTCCTCCTGTCTTTCATATACAATATGAAGGTGTGAGTGAGCCAGGGTGTGTACATGCTATCTGTTCATACAGTATATGTACATGTAGGTATGTGTGTGTGTGTGTGTGTGTGCATGTACATTATACACTGTAATGCATGAGCATTTCAGGATCACCTTCCGGACTCTGATAAGATATGCAATTCCACCCCGGGTGACAGGTGGCACTATAGCCAACTGTGTTGTCTCTTAAACTCCCAGCAGTTTCCTCATCAAGCCAACTGGACTCCACCCACAGTGTCACTGTGGCCCCACCCCTTGCACCAGGGAGGCTATAAACTGAGGCGCTCCCTCAGAGGAAGTCAGGGAGAAGCTCCCGCATGACAGAACACCTTGTGACTGACCCTCACGAGCAAGCTTTTTATAAAAGAAAGTCGAGTTGGATGAGTTTAAAAAGCCTCATTACTGCTGCACCACTGAGCCAAGCGCGTGTTTTAGTTCAGTTTTTTGGACTATTGCTTTAAAAGGGGTGGCCCAGTTGGCACCGCAACATTTGTTTGGGACTCCAGTCATCCTTCACAATACATACGCAAGCTTCTGTCTGCATGTTATTTGCACATCTCCTTTCTACTTATATTGTTCTGCACTTGAATATAAAGCATTCTGTTTAACTTCTATTATTTATGTTATTTGTGTGTGATGCTGTGAGGTGTCGTAAGCTTACCAAGTTAAACTCCTGTACGTTTAGGACTGGCTAATAAATGAGACTCTGATTCTGAGATGATATGATAGAATGCCCAATTTGTCTTGATGTCTGGTTATGCAAGACGTCAAGCTTTTTGAGGTCAACTCCCTATTTTTGTCCCTCAAGACATAAAACCCCCAGATTTGTGGGCCATATTTGGACCATATGTTGTGCCTAAAATGACACTCTTATAATAAACACTAAGCCAATAGGGATATTCAGAAGAAAAAAAAAAAATCAAAAGGACTTGAAGTTGCACATGCATGGTAGACAGTAAAACTTTAGGGACTTTCAAAACTAGACTTAATGTTTTTAGATGAATTAAGTGGACTGGACTGGTGAGCTTTGGTGGGCTGAATGCCCTGTTCTTGTTTAGATTGTTCTAATGTTTTAATGTGACATCAGCCAATCCTAGGAGTTTATCCCAAATGAAATATGAGAGGTCAAACTTACCCTTTTTCTCAAAATATGGGGATCAGTAATATTGGTATGCTACATCAAGGAAGCTGATCACAAATATTAGCATATTATATATCCATCCATCCAACCCACTACATGGTCAAGGGGGTCTGCTGGAGCCAATCCCAGCCAACACAGGGTGCAAGGCAGGAAACAAACCCCAGGCAGGGTGCCAGCTCACCACAGGGCACGCACGCACACCAGGGACAATTTAGAATCGCCAATTCACCTAACAGACATGTCTTTAGACTGTGGGAGGAAACCCACACAGACATGGGGAGAACATGCAAACTCCACACAGGGAGGACCCAGGAAGTGAACCCGGGTCTCCTCACTGCGAGGCAGCAGCGCTACCCACTGCGCCACCCCATATTATATATACCAGTGAACCCCCGATTCTCTAAAGAATCTCAAATCCAAGAATGGCAATCACTTTCTGTTCCCTCTGATCTTTGGAAGGATGAAAAATCATGGAGGGTGGGAGCGTCCTGGGAAAGTTTTAATTTAGTGAAATAAATATATTTGTACTAAAATTAACTAATTTATTAAAACTAAAATTGACATTCAATTGTTGTATCATTTAAATCCAAAATGTGTTTGAGTTGCTGAACTTATAAGTAAAAAATTTAAATGAAGTAAATTGGAAATAAAAAATTCATGTTAGGAAAAACATACAAGACTTCAGTGTCTGTATTTGAATTTTATATTTTAATTTAGACTATTCACGAAAACCTAACACAATTATAACAAATAGTGAAGTTCTAAAGTTAATCGTTAAAAAGGAAGAAAAAAGAACAATTATAAAACTAAACAATTGCTATTGCACTGATGTGCCATTCTGTACAGGACACTATTAAAGACAAAAAAAAAAAAAAATACGGTCTTTGTACACCAATGCATTTGTGAAGGATAGTAGTGGAGTGGGAGACAAATAAAAAGGGTGTATCTTTGAAAGCAGCGAGGTCTGTGACTTGTAAAAACAGAATATTACATTATAATAAATTGTACAGCGACATCTTCATAAATTCGACGGCGACCTCAGATCTCTCAGTATTGTGCCAAAATAAATTCTCTTCTCCCATGAAGCCTCAACAATTCTGAATTGTTTTGAAAAGAAGTCATTTTTCCTAGTTAAGTAAAGTTATGTTTATTCAATGTTTTTAACTACATTTTTAAACGCCTTTTGTTTGCAATAAGCGAGTTTTAAAATTACAAGTGTAGCGCCCTGCGAGGGAAGAAAACACGCCAGACAACCTTTTTTCGATGCAGGGAAAAACTAGTTAAGTTAATAATTGAATGTCAGTCAGTCAGTCATTATCCAACCCGCTATAGCCTGGAAGTAAAAAATTCATGTTAGGAATCATAATTCAACTTACTTTTAACACTGAATTACCCTGTAATGTGAATTACCCTAAATTGTCCCTGGTGTGTGGGTGTGTGTGTGCCCTGCGGTGGGCTGGCGCCCTGCCCGGGGTTTGTTTCCTGCCTTGCGCCCTGTGTTGGCTGGGATTGGCTCCAGCAGACCCCCGTGACCCTGTAGTTAGGATGTAGCGGGTTGGATAACGGATGGATGGATGGAATATCACTTCCGAACGGCTGGAGCGATTTTCATGAAATTTGTTCTTCATTGTTCGACTAATAATACTGTAGGGTGAAATCACCCTTAACTCACCCCCATCTGGCCCTAAGAGCCACTCCCAGAAGGTAAAAAAATTACAAATTTCAGAAATAAGCATATGGGATATCTTTTCAAGATCACCGATTATAAATATGAGTTTATTTTTTAGTTTTAACCCTTCACTAACCCCCCTATGCAACCCCGAATTAGGGCAGCTTGCACTAACTCGAAAATTTTGTGTTTTTACTAAACCTCGTTAAAGCTCATTTGGTACTACCGATATCAAAAGGCGTTTACAATTTTAGCTTTAAAAGTCACATAACCGAATACATACACCTTTACTAAACTGGCAAAAGTATTTGTTTTCAAAACAATTCGCATTTTCGAGTGTTTTCTTAGTGGTACAATACTGTGAGATTTTAGGTGGTCGTGTAAATAATGAAGGCGACTCTGCACAATTTATTTTAATATAATTTTGTGTTACACAAGTCATAGATCACGTTACTCAGATAGATACAGAAATTGTTTTGGAGAGCTGCCCACTACTAACCTTCAAAAATGCAGTGGTGTACAAAGATCGTATTTTACTAGTTTCTTTCTTTCTTTCTTTCTTTCTTTCTTTCTTCGCGAAGAAAGATAATACTGCATTATCAGTCGCAAGTCAATGTGGTAATCCATTGCTTGAATTTGCTCATTTACCCTTATTTATCGCTTAATTTTATTATTTCAGGAATTGCAGTTGTTGTTTAATGTTGCTGAGGATATTTACAGTAGGCTGTGAATAAATGTCGAAGAATTCGGAACTACCCTTCAGAAGCTGGTGGTCTAATATTGTTTGCCGTGACCTCCGATGACGTGTGCAGCTGCTGCGGCTCTGCAAATGGATGACTGGGGTGTTGCCCCGTCTTCGCTTCCCTTCTGCGTTTTGGGCTTTATCCTTTGTTTTGTAGCTAATGTTTCTTTTCCCAAGCGATATGTTACACTTTGCACGATGACGAGCAGACCGATACGAAATTCGACATTCCAGACTTCCTAAAAGGAAGTTAAAACAACAAATCGGCGCAGTTTGCCGAATCGCCCGTTGATCCCTCCTGTTATCGCCCACCCCACATGCCCGTTAACGGATAAATCATAAAAACTGCCGACGATCACTCACCTGTCCCATCTGCACCAGCCGCCTGCGCAAATGAGCTCCGTGATCTGTTGAGCCCGCCTCGCGCTCCCTTGCTGGACCCTTCACGAACTTTCACTTTTACCGTGTGACTTTCGGGAAGTCAGGCAGGTCTTTCTCGTCCGAAGCCCCCCTTTTCTGGGTGAAATTTGCACTCGATTCCTTCTTCAAAAAGTAAAGATCGTCCTCATCGAGAGTTGCAGGCGACGGCAAGATGCGTGGGTGAGCACTGGAAAAGCAACGGTCACCGCAGGTCACGTAAGTAAAAAAAGATGACGACGGGCATTGTGTGACTTTGTTATTTTTTATTGATCGGGAAGTGTGAAACTGTTTTTGCTCGGGATACCACATAGAATAGCGGAAAAAAAGTGCGCCGGGTGAGCGTCACTTTGATAACCCCGTGAAAAACAACAGTGGCGTGAAACAATAATTATTCATGTGGCGCCTTTCGTGCATATTTCACGGCTGGTTGGGTGTCGGTGGTGGCATTTTACAGATCTGCATTATGTGCGGCTACTCTTCTATTGGAGGGAAATGATTCTTAACAGATAAATATTTATGAAGGGCACACCGAGCCGACACTACTGAATTGCTGTTGTCGCCGTCTAGGACTTAGTTGCGGCGATCGGACCACACCAAAGACGCAAAGACCCCCAGCGACCCCCAAATATCCATACCGAGCACACAAGCATACATCTGCCAGTATTTCAGTTGCAGTCGTGAAATGTTCAGGGCAGGTCAGTAGGTGACAACAGGTACAATCTGAAGTGATTCTGACCTTCCAGTTTGGAGTAAAGGGGGCCGCCGTGTGTGGGTTCGGGGGGCTGCGGGGGCTTGTTAATGGTGGGGATAATATCAACATCCTAAATCTAATACAGCTATACAATCCAAAAATATTTCCTATTGTTCAATGAAGTAACACGCAAAATACAAATACATGTCGTCTTACGGTTTCTATAGGCTCTCCTATAATATGACAGAATCAATCAATGGCACTTACACATTTACCTAAAGAAAGATAAAATAATACCTTATCGCATGGGTGACCCATGAGCACATGATGTATGTGTGTGTGTGTGTATGTCCGGCTGCGTGTTGATGAAAATGCAATTCTGGAAAAAAAATAAATAGTTTTTAAGTACCCTCATTATTGACGAACTACTGCCAGCATTATACTTTTGGGCGCTATGACCGGAGGTGAGGGGGGAGTAGGGGGTGCCCCCTTAAAGACTGAGCGGTGTACTGTATTTTGATGTGCCGCCTGGGTATACGTGCGGCTTTACACTTGACCCTTACTCACAAAATTAATTAAAAAGGCGTTCTCCTGATTTTGTTCACTTAACCCACAGACGTCTTGATCTGTTGGAGTGGAACGCAATAAATCAGTAAAATAAACTGAATTTCAGACGCACACTTCATGGAATGACTTTTTGCTCTGATCAAATTCCGCTTTTTGTGTTTACAGTTCAAGAGCCGGATCAGATTATCGATCAGTATTGTATTTATATCTCCTTTTACTTAGCATGTCAAACACAGTGTAGCATAATGCGCAATATAATGTAGTGTATATAATGCGACAAATATTTCCATCCATCCATCCATTATTCAACCCGCTATATCCTAACTACAGGGTCACAGGGGTCTGCTGGAGCCAATCCCAGCCAACACAGGGCGCAAGGCAGAAAACAAACCCCGAGCAGAGCGCCAGCCCACCGCATCAAAGATTTCCTGAGATCTAATTTATTTATTTGAAATTCAATCAAGGAGTTCAGCACGGGGCGATAGGGTGACGCAGTGGGTAGCGCTGCAGCCTCGCAATAAGGAGACCAGGGTTCGCTTCCCGGGTCCTCCTTACGTGGAGTTTGCATGTTCTCCGGGTGCTCCGGTTTCCTCCCACGGTCCAAAGACTTGCAGGTTAGCTGCATTGGTGATTCTAACTTGTGCTTGGTGTGTGTATGCGTCCTGCGGTGGGCTGGCGCCCTGCCCGGGGTTTGTCTCCTGTGTTGGCTGGGATTGGCTCCAGCAGACCCCTGTGACCCTATAGTTAGGATATAGCGGGTTGGCGCTATATAAATGTATTGTAGCAGCAAGGAGAGCCGTTCCTGAACACAAGTTCGCACGTTGTTGACAGTTGTGTGCCGTGTGCGTTATTATTCTAGAAAACATATAAGACTTCAGTATCTGTATTTGAATTTTATATTTTAATTTAGGCTATTCACGAAAACTTAACAGAATTATAACAAATAGTGAAGTTCTAAAGTTAATCGTTTAAAAAGGAAGAAAAAAGAACAATTATAAAACTATCCATCCATCTTCCAACCCGCTGAATCCGAACACGGGGGTCTGCTGGAGCCAATCCCAGGGCACAAAGCAGGAAACAATCACAGGGAGGGTGCCAACCCACCGCAGGACACACACAAACACACCAAGCCCAATTTAGAATCGCCAATCCACCTAACTTGCATGTCTTTGGACTGTGGGAGGAAACCCACGCAGACACGGGGAGAACATGCAAACTCCACGCAGGGAGGACCCGGGAAGCGAACCCAGGTCTCCTAACTGCGAGGCAGCAGCGCTACCACTGCGCCACCGTGCTATCATACTGATGTGCCATTCTGTACAATACACTATTAAGAGAAGTATCTTCATGCTTCTCGAAGACAAATAAAAAAAGACGGTCTTTGTACACCACTGCATTTGTGAAGGATAGTAGTGGAGTGGGAGACAAATAAAAATGTGTGTATCTTTGAAAGCAGCGAGTTTTGTGACTTGTAAAAACAGAACATTACATTATAATTAATTGTACAGCGACATCTTCATAATTTCGGCGGCGACCTCAGATCTGTCAGTATTGTGCCAAAATAAATTCTCTTCTCCCTTGAAGCCTCAACAATTCTGAACTGTTTTGAAAATAAGTCATTTTTCCTAGTTAAGTAAAGTTATGTTTATTCAATGTTTTTAACTACATTTTTAAACGCCTTTTGATTGCAATAAGCGAGTTTTAAAATTACAGATTTTTTTTTACATTTTTTTTTTACAATTACAAATTACCTGCGAGGGAAGAAAACTAGCCAAACAACCTTTTCTCGATGCAGGGAAAAACTACTTAAGTTTATAACTGAATGTTAGTCAGTCAGTCATTATCCAACCCGCTATAGCCTAACACAGGGTCACGGGGGTCTGCTGGAGCCAATCCCAGACAACACTGGGCACAAGGCAGGAACAAACCCCGTGCAGGGCGCCAGCCCACCTCAGAAAATTGAATGTGCTTTAACTACAGTATATACATAACCGTTGCCTCTCCACTCATCACGCCTCCTCCTCCCACAATGCAGTGCGTGTGAATTGTGTCTTAACTGAGTCGCATCGCCACCGATCGCTACACAGGCATAAATAATGAAAACCTAATATTGATGTTTTAAATAAGGGATAGAGACAAAAATAAGACTGACGGTTAAACTGTTTATATGTTTAGTTTAGTATATTTTCAAAAATACGTACCTTCAAAAATCGAAAGTAAACTGGAAATCAAAATATTAAAACTGTAAACAACACAATATGAATTACACAATATAATACACCAAGTAATTCACATTCCTCTTGTACGCTTCAATCCAGAAACTAGGGGTCTAGACACGTGGGCAGGTGTGCTGCTGTAACTCTGCAAATGGACTTCAGGATGGGCGGGTTTATATGTGTGAGTGGAAGGAGGGTGGGTGTGGCTTTTGTACTTGAGTGGCAGGAGGGAGAGGGCAGAGAACGTGAAGGATCATTGAGGTATCAGCGCTAAACAGTGGTCTACTGTGTTGCTCGGATGTCTTCTTCTTCTCCTTATTATTATTATTATTATTATTATTATTATTATTATTATTATTATTATTATTATTATTATTATAGTGTGTGTCAAAGCTGCCATGATGGATCAGTGAGGTGGCAGGTCTAATCACTATGCTACTGTGTCGCTCATATTTCTTCTCCTTCTTTTTCTGATGATGATGATGATCTTCTTCTTTCAGCTGTTCCTGTTTGATGATGATGATTATTATTATTGTGTGTGTCTTGGGATTAGCAGAATGTCTCAATGTCAGTGCTATTGCCACTGGCCACATGCCACCAGGGTTTGAGTTCCGGCCCAGTGTGTGGTTTATAATGTTTAACACGGTCTGTGTGGTTTCCGCCTTCATGTGTAAGATGTGCAGGTTAGCTTACTATGTCTAAGAGTCACTCATAGTTTGCCTGTTATGGATTACCACCACAGCAAGGGCCGGGGTCCACCTTTCACTTTGTGTTTTTAAAACAGATACAAATACAGTAAAGGGTTTTCCAGAATTAGAATGTGGTGGAGATGTGCAGTTACTTTAGGCAACGTCTGTCTGCAAAAGTATGAGCTTGGAGCATAACATTTTGAAGAAACATGAAGGAATTGTGATGTATTACACTTCATGCTTTTCCATGATTGGTCGAATCTGTACCAAAGATATCTACAGCATACATGATTACTGAACAGGGAGCTCTCTATTAATCTGCAGGCCTAACAGGTAGCTTATTGTGATGGCGAAAGCACAAGCATCATTTTATCAGGCAGTCTCATAAACATCCATCCATCCATCCATCCATCCATTTTCCACCACTTATTGCAGCAGCAAGAGTCAAGGCTCTGAGGCCCAAATATCCTTTTCTCTAGCCACACTTGCCAATTTATACTGTGGGGTCCCAAGGCATTCCAAGGCCCTATGGCAGATATCATCCTCCCAGCGAGCCCTGGGTCTTTCCTGGGATTTCCTCCTAGCTGGTTGTGCCTGTAAAACCTCCACAGGGAGGCGTCTGTATCAGAAGTCCAAAATACCTCAGTTGGCTCCTCTCGTGGCTCTGCTGTTTGCCTCTTCTGGATGTCTGCACTTCTCACTTCATCTCTAAGGGAAGAGCCCAGCCGCCCTGCAGAATAAGATGATTTCAGCAGCTTGCGCTTGTGATCTCTTCCTTTAACCGAAGCTCATGACCATAAGTGAGGGCAGGGACGTAGTCTGACTGGTAAATCGAGTGCTTCGTCTTCTGACTCAGCTCCTTTTCAAGCACTACAGATTATTATAGCGACCACATAATTCTGCTTGGCACCCCAATCCATCTGTCAATCTCACTCACTCTATCCCTTTTCCTATCACGCATGTTCAAGACCCTGAGGTATTTAAAACTCCTCTGCTTTAAGGCAGTAACTCACCTCCAACTCAAAGAGGACAGTCCACCTTTTTCCTACTGAGGACCATAACCTCAGATATGGAGGTGCTGATCCTCATACCTGCCACTTCACACTCCCCCATAAACATATAAATTAAATTAGGGTCATTGAAATAAACTAACTAGCCTAATAAATCTCAAAATCCAATAACAGCAAAGTACAGTTGTGACAAAATATTTTGAGAAAGACACAAATATTAATTTTCACAGTGTTTGCTGCCTCAGTTTTTATGATGGCAATTTGCATCGACTCCAGAATGTCATGAAGAGTGAGCAGATGAAATGCAATTAATTGCAAAGTCTCTCTTTGCCATGAAAATGAACCTCATCCCAAAAAATAAAACATTTCCACTACTGTTATGAAAAAGGCTTCAGAGCTCCCAGGAAAGTTCAGCAAGCGCCAGGAGTTGATTCAGCTGTGGGCACTGCCAGTGCAGAGCTGGCTCAGGAATGGCAGCACGGAACCCAATATGACTCAGAGTCCTGTCACGTGCAGAAGTTCGCTGATGACACTGCTATTGTGGGCTGCATCAGGAGTGGGCAGGAGGAGGAGTACAGGAAGCTAATCAAAGACTTTGTTAAATGGTGCGACTCAAACCACTTACATCTTAACACCAGCAAAACCAAGGAGCTGGTGGTGGATTTTAGGAGGCCCAGGCAACTCATGGACCCTGTGATCATCAGAGGTGACTGTGCAGAGGGTGCAGACCTATAAATACCTGGGAGTGCAGCTACATGACAAATTGGACTGGACTGCCAATACTGATGCTCTATGTAAGAAAGGTCAGAGCAGACTATACTTTCTGAGAAGGTTGGCATCGTTCAACATCTGCAGTAAGATGCTGCAGATGTTCTACCAGACGGTTGTGGCGAGTGCCCTCTTCTACGCGGTGGTGTGCTGGGGTGGCAGCATAAAGATGAAAGACACCTCACGCCTGGACAAACTTGTTAAGAAGGCAGGCTCTATTGTAGGAGTAAAGTTGGACAGTTTAACATCTGTGGCAGAGCAACGGGCACTAAGCAAACTCCTGTCAATCATGAATAATCCACTGCATCCACTGAACAGTGTCATCTCCAGGCAGAGGAGTAGCTTTAGTGACAGACTTTTGTCACTGTCCTGCTCCACTGACAGACTGAGGAGATCGTTCCTCCCCCACACTATGCGACTCTTCAATTCCACCTGGGGGAGTAAATGCTAACTTTTTTCATTTTTATTACTATTTAATTTAATATTGTTTCTTTGTATCAGTATACTGCTGCTGGATTATGTGAATTTCCCCTTGGGATTAATAAAGTATCTATCTATCTATCTATCTATCTATCTAGTCATTGTCTCTCATGAATCCCCTTTCCGATTGTTTGAGAAGAAAAGGGGAGCGCTACCATCAGTCCTGTGTCATGCCAACATTAAAGCATCCTGAAACCACTCATGTGTGGGGTTGCTTCTCAGCCAAGGGAGTGCAGGGCTCAGAACACAGCCAGGAATAAAGAATGGGACCAAAACATCCTCCGAGAGCAATTTTCCCCAACCATCCAAGAACAATTTGGTGACCAGCAATGAACAATCTAGCATGGTGGAGCACCGGGGAATAAGGTAAAAGTGGCAACTTAGTGGCTCGGGGAACAAAACATCCAAATTTTGGCTCCATGTCCAGGAAAACTCCCCACACCTTAATCCCATTGAGAACTTGTGGTCAATCCTCAAGAGACGGGTGGACAAACAAAAACCCACCAATTCTGACAAACTCCAAGTATTGATTATGCATGAATGGGCTGCCATCAGTCAGCATTTGGCCAAGAAGCTGACTGACAGACAACATGCCAGGGTGTATTGCAGAGGTCTTGAAAAAGAAAGAAGGCTCAACACTACAAATATGGACTCTATGCATAAACGTAATGTTATTGTCAATAAAAGCCTTTGAAACTTATGAAATGCTTGTAATTCTACTTCAGTATATTATAGAAACATCTGACAAAAAGATCTAAAAACACTGAAGCAGCAAACTTTGTGAAAACCAACACTTGTGTCATTCTCAAAACGTTTGGCCATGGCAGTATAACAATTATCTTTAAACATTTACCCACAATCTTTTTTTTTCTTTTTTTTATTTTATTGATTTTATTGTAATCATTCCATACAAAAAGATCAATTTTTACAAAGATAGGAATGAAAACAAATCAACCCTTTGAAAAATATTAATTATTATTTAATTGATCATTAATAAAGCACCGTAAATGCAGTTATCAAAGACATTATAAATATGCTTTGTGATCAGTACTAAAGCATTTATAATGACATTTATAAAGTGGTTGCTAATGCCAATTAATGTGGAAGCGATGCTTTCTAAATGATGAACAAAGTATTTTCAACTGCACACTATGAAGCATTAGTTAATTGATCATTAGTAAAGCATCGTAAATGTAGTTATCAAAGACATTATAAATATGCTTTGTGATCAGTACTAAAGCATTTATAATGGCATTTATAAAGTGGTTGCTAATGCCAATTAATGTGGAAGCAATGGTTTCTAAATGATGAACAAAGTATTTAGTCATGCTTAACTAATGCTTCATAGTGTGCAGTTATTATAAAGTGTTACCAAGTATCTTAACATCATTATTCAGAAGTGAAATTGGTCTTTATGATGCACATTGTAATATGTCCTTATTTTGTTTAGGAAAGACGGTGAGTAATGCTTGGCAAAATGTTATAGGTAGAATGTTATTGTCTCTAGCTTCTGCTATGAATGTTGCTAATAAAATTCTTATAAAATTCGACAGGATAGCCATCAGGGCCTGCTGCTTTCACACTCTTAAGTGATTTTATAGCATCTAGTAATTCTGATAGCGCCAAAGGTTTACCCACAATCTCTGTTCACGATTTCCTCACCAAGGTATGAAAAAAGCTACATCACCATCCAAACAATTCAGAACCTCTGAGTTTTTTTCCAGCAAGAGAACAAATGTGGAGAGCCTTTTAGCATCGAGAAGTGAATGTGAAGAGTGGGATCAACCAATAACAGATGGTGTAGAATAATTGCTAAATATCTTTATGAAAATGTTCATTTAAGTCCATTTGAGAAATTCTTATATTTTCAATCAAATAGGCCATTAGAAATGCATTTAATGGCTGATTTAATTGCTGTCCTGTTTAATATTATTTTCCTGTGTCTCTTATGCGCCCCGGTTTGAGGGTTATGTCATGTCATTTTCTGACTTTCTTAATCCAGACCAGGGTTGCAGGTATAGCTGCGTTCATCTGGTTTCCAAATAGTCTGCACCTTCTTCTTTTTTATGGGGTTCAGGCGATGAGTGTGACTCTTTAACATGTATGCAAACAAATCCACAGTTCAAGTGTCATCATTAGTAGTAATTAGTGGCGGAGTGTGACTGATTCTTCTTTTTAGAGTCTTCAGCAGTTTGTGTTGGAAAGAAAATGTAATTTTGGTCTGTGTTTTTACTTTAATTAAGTTGTAGTGCACCTTGAATTTATTAGTCATTGTGATTGGCCTGTACTGAGTTGGAACTTTGCCAATCAGAGTGCTTCTCTTTGAACCTTGTAGATTAGTTTGGTGGCGTTATAGCAGTAGAGTAGGAGTTTTGTTTGTTAAACCAACTTAATTTTTCCCAACAGTCTGGTTCAAAGCAGATCGGTGTACATCAGAAACTCTGTGATGTACACTCAGCTGACTCATTCCCTGTTGCCTTGTTCTTTATAAATGTTGTCCATTGTGGATCAAAAGGGCAGGCACAAGTACTTGTCTGGACAATTGTGTTTGCGTGAACTCTGGAGGGTGCAGAGACCCAGAGATAGAAGTCCATCTGTCCTTAATATATAGAGCTTATCCAGTGACATGAGACCAAAAGACACCAATGCGTTGGGAAAGTGTAGCAAAGGAGGACTGTATCTGTGATGAGTTCAGGACTTGTAATGTTCACTCCGGAGTGTCGGTCAGGACACTGGTTACTGATGCAAAGAATCCCACACAGCAGTTCAGAATTAAATTGACTTATTTATTTTAGGATATATACCTGTATTTGAATAGGTATATATATGTGTGTGTGGTATTAAAAAACAATACATATAACTTATTGGTAAATTATACAAAAGTCCACTAGATGTCAGTATTACTCATGTCAGATACTAGCATATCATTCTGTGGTAGGAGTGACGGATGCATTCAAGGTGGATGTGGGATTACATCAGGGATCGGCTCTGAGCCCTTTCTTATTTGCAATGGTGATGGACAGGTTGACAGACAAGATTAGACAGGAGTCCCTGTGGATTATGATGTTTGCTGATGACATTGTGATCTGTAGTGATAGTAGGGAGGAGGTTCAGGAGACCCTGGAGAGGTGGAGATCTGCTCTAGAGAGGAGAGGAATGAAGGTCAGCAGGAACAAGACAGAATACATGGCCAAAAAATGACCAGCTAAATTAAAAAGTGAAACTCCAGCCAACCAGTTTCTAAATAAGAAGCCAATTCTTGCTGTTAATTAAAGCCGTTATTGAATATCCTGACTTGTTGCTGCTCTCATTCTGCCACAGCAGACTGTTGATTTTCTGTTTTTTCTAAGACCACCGTCAAGGTGTTTTGGTGACCAGAGCAGAGTAACATGACCGAGACCTTCACCTTTCTTTCTTTTCAGGTGAGCTGGTCATGTGGCGGCTCATTTTGTGTCTCATTATTGTTTGGCTGCTCATTAAGGAAAAAGAAACAACTAAGGGGTTCTGAGTCAGTCAATTAAAACTGAGGCAAAACAACTTAATCAGCAGCAAAAATGGCTCACTGATTAAGAAGATGGTTAGAATGTAAACCTGCAACCTCTGTGGCCCACCAGGACCGGGGCTGGACACCCCTGATGTATGGTTTTCCACAAAAGGTCACAAAACATATGCAATTATTGCCATTTGATTATTGAGGACAAACCTGCAGATAGGCGGATTTGCAAAACGTAAGTGTGCAAACCACCAGGCCAACCTGTAATTACATTTATTCTACATTTGTATTAACGTGAATAATTTGTGAAATTATTATAAAGTACAGACTGCTGGCCACTTCACAGAATCAGAAGGAAGTGAGCCGAGGGTCTGAGAGAAAGAGAGATGAGAAATGGAGCACTTTGGCGAGGTGGACAAAAAAGACATCAAACCAGACAGAAAGGAGTTCAAGGGCTGGTAAGGCAGGCTTGGGGAGGCAGCATAGACTTCATTCTGTTCTGTTTACTTGTATCCTTTTGTCTTCCCTCACATGGCTTTTGTCCACAAAGGCACCATTTTTGTCAATCAAGTTAAGGGATCACATGGGCCTACAAGGTTAGTGGAAGGTTTTCAGGTTGCACAGAAACTTGGGTTAAGGGCCCCAAGATAAGTTTACTACTTAGAGCCTCAGAAATGCAAGACATGGCACCCAATTATTGTATCATTGAGCCACCTTGGTGTTTTTTAGGGTAGCAGAAGAGGATTCGAATGTGTAGGAGCTTCACCACAGCGCCATTTGTAAGTATGACTATTACAGGGTCACCAACGTTTGGAGTTTATTCTGGCAATAGACATTCAAAGTGGGTCAGTTTACAGTCACCAGTAGGCTTTAGGATATGGGAGAAAATTGTAGAACCTTGAAAAGATTTTAATCAGATAAAACAGATGAAAGATGAGCAAGGTGTGGTCTTGAATGATCATGACAGGGTAAAGAATAGATGGAAGGGGTATGTTGAAAAGCTATTGAATGAGGAAAATCCGAGAGTAGCATTTAGGGATGGCCCTCTAAATGATAAGGAGGGAGGAAGTAGAGGAGTAAATGAAAAGAATGAAGAATGGAAAGGCATCAGGACCAGATGAAATACCAGAAGAAATGTGGAAGAGTTTAGGAGAAGATGGAGTAGATGTGTTTTGGGATCTAATACAGAAGATCTATGAAAAGGAAACAATATCTGAGGAGTGGAGAAACACTGGCATTGTACCCATATCTAAGGAGAAGTGGAAACTATAGAGGGATAAAGGTGTTGTGACACACAATGAAAATTTGGGAAAGGATTACAGATTGAAGGTGTAGCAAAAAGATCACTATAGGGAAGGAGTAGCTTGGTTTAATACCAGGGAGAGGAACAACTGAAGCAGTCTTTGCATTGAGACAACTCATGGAGAAGCAACAAGAAAAACAGAAAGGTTTGCATATGGCATTCATTGAGCTGGATAAGGCATATGATGGAGTGCCATGTCAAGAGCTATGGAGGAGCATGAGATAGAAAGAAAGGTCAGGAATGTATAAGGGAGCGAGGACTTGGGTTAAAAGCAGTTGTGGACGCTAGAGGCACTGTTGGCCCATTAAACCCACCAGACAGACGCCCAGGACACACATGTAAAAGTACCGAGAAGATTTCTTTAATATTTTTTTTCAAATAAAGTGCACAAAGTACCGTACACTCCACAATTCTCCAATAATAATCAATAATACAATAACAATAAACAATCCTCCACTCCCAGCAGCTTCATCACCCAACCTCCCAACTCCGGCTCTACTTGCTGGTTTTCCCATAGTCCTTTAAATAGTCTGTGACCTGGAAGTACTCCTTCCACATCCTCAGTTCTCAAATAGCCTGGAAGTACTGCGGGCTACCGTCCTCGTGACTCTGAAGTACTTCCGGGTTGTAATAACAATACAAGTCCCCAGGTTCTTTGTGAGCTCCCCCTGGTGGCACCCATGGTCCCCAACAGGGCTGAGGAAACGGACTCCATGTCCCAGGATGCCCTGAGGGAATCCGGGGAACCGTTGCCGTTCAGGGGAGCTGCCACCTAGCGGGGAGGCAGTATCCAGAAAAGCCTGCCTTCCTGCATTCTTCTTGTTCTGGAATGTCACGGCCATATTGAACAGCCAGCCAGCTATCACACAGTGTTGGGGAAACAGTATTAGAAGAGGTCTGCACCAGGGATCTTCTTGTAGTCCTTACCTATTTTGATTTGATTATGGACATGTTAAATCATGGGATAAAAGACTAATCCCCCAGGTGCTGCTTTTTGCTGATGGCATTGTGTTGTGTAGCACCAGAAAAGAGAAAATGGATAGGAAGTTGGCACAAAAGAGAAGGGCTTTGGAAGATAGCGGATTGAAGATATATAGGAAGATGACAAAATATGTAAGGCTTAATGATGATCAGGATTCAGAAGTTAGCATGGAGAATTGTGGAAAAGAGTGGATAAGTTTAAATATCTAGCATCAGTGGTAGCCCAAGATGGAGAATTAGATGCAGAGATAACCCATAGAGTGCAGTGTGGATGGAACAATTGGAAGAAGGTATCAGGAGTATTGTGTGATCAAAGAATTATGGAGAAAATTACAGGCAGTGATAAGACCAGCCATGATATATGGAGATGAGACATAGACAATAATGGGAGCGCAGGACTAGAAGATGAAAGATGTGGCAGAAATGAGAATGTGGAGATGGATATGTGGAGTTGCAAAAAAGGACAGAATAAAATATAAGATAATCGGATGTACAACAAAAGAGAAAGAGACATCTAAGAAAGTACAGGAAAGTAGGTTAAAGTGGTATGGACATGTGATGAGAAGAAGCAATGAATGTGTGGGCAAAAGAGTGATGGACCTGAAGAAGACAAAGTGAGGGAAGCCAAAGCAGAGATGAATGGATAAAGTAAATGAAAATCTGAAGAAGAAGGAAGGACTGGACAGGAGGTACAGGACCGAGCTGTATAAAAGAGGTCGATCAAGCATATCAATCCACATAGAAATGGCAAAAGAATATGAAGAAGAAGGAGAAATGAGGTACAAACATTAGCTTCTGTGCAACTGGTCCATAATTTAAGATCTTTCTGATAATTTGGCAGTAATATCTACCAGTCCTTAAGTGTATTTTCTGATGCTTATCCGCATCTAGCCTGTGGGGGCAGCAGTTTAAGCAAAGATGCCCAGACGTACCTTTTAAACACCGCATAGTTCAACTCCTCTAGGTGAATAACGGAGGCCTTCCCAGGCCCGCTAATAGATGTAATCTCTCCTTCATGTTCTGTGAGGACAGCTCAATCCCTCTCTTCACCCAGGTGTCCAAGACATAAGAGCATACTATAGATCTGATGACACTACTACAAAATCTATCATTGCAGCCTATGGATGTTTTAGTATCTAGAAAAAACTTACTAGCATTTGGGTTCAGATGAGGAAGTTCCACATTTCCAGATTTAACTGTCATTGCTGTCACATTGCTTCCAGCGCTCCCACCTAAGGTTTCAAAGATGGCTGAATACTCTAAGCCAATTTTTGACACATAAATACAAACAACAGTCAGATCCCCTCCCTCTACACAAAGTCACAGTGGGGCAATCCTCTCATCCACCAGGGTAAATTCCAACATACACATGAAGAGCTGGGGGGACTACAAGTAAGCCCACACCTACCCAATATCTCTTACTTTGGGGAACTCCAGATTGAAATTAGGTCCATCCCCTCTCCAGAACCTGTGCTGTGCATTGAGGGTGAGCCTGACTACATCTTAATGGTATTTTTCCACCAGAACCTGAGGTGGTCTTCTGGTTGCAATTCTTCCAAAATAGAAGGCAGCTAAAACAGACTGAAGGACTCTGCAACCACAAAATCTTCTTCTGATGTACCCTTAAAATCCTTCCCTAAAGAGTACAATTGGAGCCAGGATAGGTTAAGTGACTTGCTTAAGGTCACAATCTGGGTTAGAAGTGGTAGCCATGTGGCTTTCAGTCCAGTGTCTTAAGCAGTGCCCCCTGGATGGCTATGGTCACTCAATAGGACAGAAAGCTCCAATTTCATTAGATGTCTTAATTCTTTTTGCAACCCGTAACATCTGGTTATTTTTGTAGGTTCAGATGGAACTCTAGCACCCCGGAAATGTGTGACAAATTGGAGCCGCACCTTAGCCATGCTGAGCAGAGGTGAGATCAGTCATTTATTTGTATTATCTGTCATGAAATTAAATGATAAAGCTATTCTTGTGGTCTGCGATCATTTCATATAGAAGTGTGTGGTGTTATGGGTCCACAGCTCGCTAGGCAAAGGCCATTTTTTTTTTAAATAAATAATCACCGTTCTCGCGGCGATTTAGCGAGGGGGCGTTGGGCCGTAGCAGGCCGCGGGACAATCCGCAGTGTGGGCGTTTCTCACTGAGTGCACAGGTGAGGGACTGCCCACATTCGTGATTGCTCCCGTGGCTAATTTGTTATGGCCCCTCGCCATTTAAAAGAAGCGCGAGTCGGTTGGGAGAGTAAAAAAAAAAAGGAACGAGAGAAAGGATGACGAAGGTTACAGGGAGCGAGGAAGCAGGCGGTGCAAGAGAGAGAATGACACGCGGAGCGTGTGGTGAGCACGCGAACGAGCGCTCGAGGGCAGCTGCGAGGAAGGTGGGTGTTAGGCCGACACCCAGGCGTTTGAGTTGATGTTGCTCCCGCTGAGTGAGTAACCACGGGAAGGCGACGAGCCACAGAAGGCCGCGGAAAGGCAGCGGAAGTCGGGAGGCTTGGTGGTGGAGTCCCCAACGTGGGCAACCTGGCCGTTGGTGGAAACTAAGTCTCGGCGACTGGGATGAGTGCCAGACCGAAGCCAGGGATCGGGAGGTCTCCAGTCTCGCGAAAGTGTGTAGAAGAGAGCAGCTGCAGAGAGCGTCTTGCCTGCTGCTAAGCCCAAACGGGATAAGCAGGTGAGACGCTAACAGAAAAGAAGCACCGGACTTGTTTTTGTTGTTTTAAGAACTGCTTCCTAAAGAAGATTTTAACCTCTGGTTTTTAAAGGATTGTTTTTTTTTTTTCTATTTATTGGTTTTAAACCTCCACGTTTTATTGGATTATTTATTGAACTTGAAAGCACTGCACTTTATTTATGGACACTTTGTTTTGATTGTCTTTTTAATAAAAGCACTGTTTCACTTTTTACCATCCCTTTGCTTACTTGTTGCCTCCACTGACTAGCTCACTCGGTAACATTATCGACGGTGTTGGGTTCAAGGGCTTCCAAATATCAGATGGGAGCCTGGAGCCAGAACCCACATCGTCACAAAGTTACCTTAGCTGAGTAACCATGTGCATCCCAGGACTTGGGGACATGCCCTACTGTGACAGGCTCAGAGAAGTAATCCTTCTTAGTCTTGAACAGAGGGGACTGTGTGAAGACCTAATGCAGGACTTCAACATTCACAAAAGCATTGATAAAGAAGATCCAGCGGAGTTCTTTTAACTTAATGGTGACTCACATACATGACAGCACCCAGTGGAGAGTAAGGGGAAGTGCATTTAGGACTGTAGTCAGTAAGCACTTTATTCAAAGAGTTGTGGAAATCTGGAACAAACTATCAAGCCATGAAGTTGAAGAAGAAACCTTAATAACCTTTAAAAAATCTGGATCAGATATTGGGACAGCTTAACTATTTAGCTAAACAAAAATGGTCTCCTCTCATTTGTCAAATTTCTTATGTTCTTATGTACTGTGAGGATTGTGGTTTATAGTCTGACCCTGTAGGTGGTGCTAATGTTCATTTTTCATTTCTTGCAGTGTTAATGTCAGCCATTTTATGGGTGCCTTTCCATGTTTTTGCACAAAATGCTGAAGGTAAGTATTGAAGCATGAGATTCCTGGAAAGACTGAGAAACCAAAATACAACTTAAGTGGCCATAAGTGACATGAGAGTAATAAAATCATTGGGTGATTAATAGGAAGGTTCACACAGTAAGAACTGGAATGTCATGATTTAGCTCATCCTGCTCCCTTATGTATCGAGAAACAGAAGCTGTCAGTTACGTGAATTCATGTTGTGGCTTCCCTGAAAAATTCTTTCCTTGAAAAATTTGTAATTGTAATTAAAGGTGTTTATATAGTTTATTGTCTATTTATTTATTATGGTGAATGCTTTGTTCATGTTTTTTGTATAGTTTCCATCATTTTGTCTCTTACATTAGCTATGGCCAATTACTGGTCACATTATATGGAGGTCACATTGGCGTATTCCATGCCCATATAAGATGGTGGTGAACATCTGCTATTATCATAATGTTGAACTGTAGATTAACAAAAAGTTCTCATTTTATTTTATTAAATGTGTTAGGGTAAACAAACCCTTCTGTTTGAATGTCTCTTTTCTACGTGTCAGCAGAGCTCAACAGAAGCATCATAACAATATGCAGAATATCATCAGCGTCTAGGTGCTAAAAAGTGAATATGTATGTGCCACCCATGAGATTCATCATTCCCGTAATGTAAATTTCACTTAAAATTGTTTTAAGACTTATTACCGATGAATGAGAACTCGTCATTGATGATTCTCCTGTTCATCATAAAACTTAAAATATAGTTGCAAAACATTTATATCAGAAAATGATAATTGTTAATTTTGTTTAATTGGTTGGAATTGTTTTAAACAGAATACATTAATATAATATTGTCTCTTTGTACACATTAGTTACATAAAACTGAAAGTTAAACAAATTTTATTTTAACATGTAACAATTATTTAGAACTTCAACGCACACCTATTTTTATGTCATTTACCAATTATTTTGATTTCAAACTGAATCATTACACAAGAACGAGTATCACAATTCACATTTATTTGATTCACAAATGACCCAAGCATGATGTGCACAACTCATATTCACATATCATCTTGAACTGGATCGTTACCCAAGAATAGTGCACATGATTGTTGTTCATTTAATTCACAAACTGAATCATTACCTGCAAAATAGGACACAGTTTTCATTAATTTGATTCCTGATCTGAATCATTACCTGAGAATGAGTCTCATTTTTTGAATGGAATCAATATCCAAGAATTAGGTGCATGATCCTGGATCACTTATTATCTAGAAGTGAGTCATTACCCCAGAATAGGGCACACAATTCTCATTCATTTGATTTACAAACCGAATCATTACCTGAGAATGAGGCACATGATTTTTGTTCACTAATTATCTGAAATTGAATCATTACCCAAGAACGAGTTACACAATTGTCATTCACATACTGTATTTTTCTCAAACTGAATCATTACCCAAGTACAAGTCTCACAATTCACATTCATTTGATTCTCAAAATTCTGAGAATGTGTCCCATAATTGTTATTTATTTGATTCACGAATAGAATCAAAAAGAATAGAAATGAATAGAATTACTCGAGAACAAGGTGCACGATTCTCGTTCACCTATAGCTCACAAATTTATCAGCTGAATTACTCATTTTCACCATGTTTTTATGCTTTGAACTTTCAAATAGGAAATTATTATATAATACAAATTGTCAGCCTTTTGATATGCAATTTAATATATAACAATGAAATAATTATATGATTATATGTTTGCTATTCATTGAAATGGTACCTTCCCAAAAAAGCTTTTTACTTTTTTTTTATTTTTTTTTTTAAATTGCTGCCTTCCCTGGGTCCTATTGATGAATTAAACACTTTCAGGAAAGTAATTCATAATGTCCATCACTAAAGCTAATAAAGGTCCTGCTTGGCTGAAATCTTTGCCTGATATTTTAGTTTTAGTACGATGAGTTCTCTGACTTCCCGTCTATTTAAAGAGAATGAATTTGCCTTTCCTTTTGGTGCCTACCATTCCCAGGTACCACCAACTATTCCAAATAAAACGTCCTTGAGTTCTATCAGGCAGTGCTCATTATGAAATGTGTCAAATAATTTAAAGACTGATTGATGTTTATTACTTCAGACTAAATTCCTTCTACCACTCATTTCTAATTAAGTACTAGAGTGACTTAGTGTGTTACTTAGATGTTAATTGCTGTCTGGTTTTATGAAATGGTCCTTTGTGGTATGATGCTGGCTTTGACAGAGGTCCTATCAGGTGTGTGCCACCCTTTGTATTTCATTTATGTATTCAACAAGTTCATTTGAATCAAAAACCGTGGGTTTAGTTTGCATATTTGTTAAATGTTGTGCCCTCTTCATAGCCCTTTCATAACCATGTCCTCTATTTTCCTCAGCCACACTTCACATCATCATTGCGTCTGCAGGTGAAGATGTTCTTCTGCCTTGCACATTTCCACCTCTGGACTGGAGAGACCCCAGAAACTTCCTGATCATTAAGTGGCAGCATGGCTCCTCAATTATTTATCACTATGAAGATGAGGAGCACAGGCCAGAATGGGGACTGGAAAGGTTCAGAGGGAGGATCCAGATGTTTCACCAAGAGATCTCCAAAGGAAATGCATCTGCTCTTTTGACAAATGTCCACCTGGAAGATGCCGGGAAGTATGTGTGTATGGTTATCTGGGTAGCCAGTTATAAGGAAACTCAGCTGCAGTTATACGTGACTGGAGAGGACATGCCAAGTGAGTATCAGGAGGAGGGAAGTCCTTACAGAATTACTGGTCCACTTTGGGTCATGGCTCTGTAGGCTGTTGTCAAAGATGAGTCTTCATAATCTGCATGAGTCCTCTTAAGATCTTCTTAAATTAGATGGTATGCATCTCTGGACTACCATCTTCTTCATGTTCTATGTGGTTTAAGTCTGGGCTTTGGCTGGGCCACTCAGGGACACTTAGAGACTTGTCCTAAAGCCACTCCAGAGTTGCCTTGGCTGTATTCTTTAGTTCATTGAGCCATCTCCCCAGTCTGAGGTGGAGTGCTCTCTGTAGGTCCTCTCTGTATTTGACTGGATTAATCCTTTCCTTTATTATGACCAGTTTTCCTGTCCCTGCACCCCCACGGCATGATGCTACCACCGCCTTACTTGACTATAGGGATCATGCCAGACATAGTGCTCAAAGAGTTACATTTTTGTCTAATTAGTCCGGCAAATCTTTTTTCTCATGCTCTTGCAATCCTTTCAGCTGTCATATAGGTTTTACTCAATAGTGTCTTCTGTCCAGTCGCTCTACCATCAACACCTGTTTGATACTGCTGAGATGGTTTTACTTGTGACAGGTTCTCCCAGCAGAGGACATCTAGAGCTCTGTTAGAGTTGCCATTTAAATCTTTATCATCTTTCTCACTAAAACCCTTGGTGCCTGTTTTTTAGTTTGGCTAGTCAGATAACTCTAGGATGAGTCCTGGTGGGTCCAAGCTTCTTTTATTTCACAAATCCTGGAGCTGTTTTGCTCCTGGGAACACTCAAAGCTTCAGAAATGATTTGATCTCCTACCCCTAAACCAGAAATCTACAGAATGTTCCTTGGACTTCATGGCTTGGTTTTGTTTTGATTTGCAGTGCAAATTGTGGACCTTCTATACACAGGTACATGTGTGCCTTTCTAAATAGCATCTGGTCAATTCAATGTGGCACAAGTGGACTCCAGTCAAGTTCTGGACACATCTCAAGGAGAGTTAAAGCCAACATGATGGACCTTTGCACATTTTGGAGTGGCACAGGGAATGGTCTGAATACTTCTAGGAATGAGAGATTTCAGTTTTTGATCTCTCTCTCTCTCTCTCTCTCTCTCTC
>JANRMT010028174.1:4574529-4614694 GCA_026402145.1 Polypterus bichir lapradei
ATAATTTTAAACACTTCAATCATGTCACCTCTTAATCTTCTTTTGCTTAAACTGTAAAGGCTCAGCTCTTTTAATCTTTCCTCATAATTCAACCCCTGTAGTCCTGGAATCAGCCTAGTCACTCTTCTCTGGACCTTTTCTAGTGCTGCTATGTCCTTTTTGTAGCCTGGAGACCAAAACTGCACACAGGACTCCAGATGAGGCCTAACCAGTGCATTATAAAGGTTGAGCATAACCTACAACCTCCATCCATCTTGTCTTTTTGAATTTTATTACCAAAATCCAATCTTTTTAAGCATACCACATACACCTCATGACACCCGAGCGTTTTTGGCTTCACTTACCTCGTACTTTCTGCCTGAAACCTGCAAATTGAAGAAAAAAAGGGAAAGACAGTTAATTCAGAAAGATTTTCATTTGCAGCATCTGCTTCATAATGTCCAGCCATCACACATGACACTCTGATTCACACAGATACTAAGAGGTGGATAAGCCTGTAGGGGACCTCATAATGGACTATCTGTCAAGCTGACCTCCCGATCCTACAGATAAATGTGATCTACTTGAACGAATGACATATCAAAGTGACATGGTGTATTCATTTTCATAATCTACATTAACAAAAATTCAGATTTGCCGCAATAAAAAGGTAAACCCATCCCTACACTTCTCAGCACTTCAAATCCATCAAATTAGAATCAGGTGTTCCAGATGAGATGCTAAAGATTAGAACCTCCTTAGGGAGTCTGCTAGTGGACCTGACTGTGTTATTTAACCCATAGATACCGAGGGTCTTGTCTTCTCTTTGCTATGGAGAGTTTGGTGTCCTCATGCCAAGATCAAAAGAGCTTTCTAAGACCCTCAGAAAGAAGGTTGTGGATGTCTAAGAGTCTTGCGAGGGATTTCAAAACATTGCCAAATTATTTGAAATCAGTCATTCCGATGTAAGTGGTGTGGATTTCAAAAGACTGCTAATTTGGCCGAGACTGGCTGGCCTAGCAAATTCTGCCCAAGAGCTGACCATTTGATATCAAAGGAACTCTCCAAGAACCCCACAATTTTAACTTGTGCAGAAGCTGCTGTTGTGCGCATGTATCTACAATCCGAAAGAGATTGAACAAATTTGACCTGCATGTGTGTACCAGAAGAAAGCCTTTGCTGTCCAAAAAGAACATTAGAGCAAGACTAGAGTTTGCCATTAAACATCTAGAGATCAGGGCTTCTGGAACACTGTGCTCTGGACAGTTGAATCGAAGATAGAATTGTTTGGCAAGCACAGTACAGGCTGGGATATACTTAACACGATGTGCAGTGTGCGCTTCAGGAGGCTGCTGTTACGTATGCGATGTTCTAACCATACTAACGTGTGTACTTTACATAAATCTGGAGGATTCCAGCAGGTGGCAGTGTGAGAAATCATCACGGTGAGAAAACAACATCCAGTTTCACTGTGTTGTGAGTTGAGGGAAGAAAGCTGTTCAAGGTAAAAATTCTTTGCATTCTGACACAGAAAATGGTATGTGAGACATTTAAATGTATGCGTCATTATGATGGGGAATATCTCTTTGCGGGGCACATATATTGCTTAAATAATTACTGGAGTGGGGCAGGAATAAATACAGGCAGTCCTCAGGTTATGTACGAGATAGGGACTGTAGGTTTGTATTTAAGTTGAATTTGTATGTAAGTCGAAACAGGTACATAAATTTAATAAATGCTATTGTTGACCGGCTGTAACCAAGTGCTCTGCCAATAAATGATGGAGTTTCACCTCTCTCTGACCTTTTTATTATTTCTACTTTATTTTCAATGGTGATGGTTTTTCTCTTCTTTACTGTATCACCAGCATTTGCATCAGATTTGTGTTTCAGAGACAGTCTTGAAGGGTAAAAACAAAAGGTTAAGATGAGCTCTTCTGCACAGCACTGTACACGCTATCACAGCAGGAAGGCACCCGTCGTCAACACGTCTGATGTTCTGATGAGAGAAAACTTCCTGCTATGTATGTAACAGTACAAGGAGGCTTACTATTGAGAATGAATGGGGGCATCAACGGACGGTTCATCACCAGCCCACCTCATAGTCACCTCCACTACAGTATGCTGCCTGCAGCGTCCGCCCACCAAGAACGAACAGGGTGTGGCCAAAGGCGGGTAGTGAATTGCCCCCATTCAATAGGCAGCCATCCGATGCACACTACAATGCTACCCAACCAGTTCACCCTCAATGGCCTCCGTTCAGCCACAACCGGGTCACCGTTTTCAGCATTACCAGCCGCCCACTAAGAACGAACGGGGCAGCTGTGGGTGTGGGCAGGCAGTGAAACCGCTTGCCGCCGGGAGACACCTGAGGGATACTACACTGTGCAAGCAGCGAAATCGCCCCCCTCCAGCCTCCGTCCAGCCACCGCTTGCAGCGTCCCCAGGCCGAAGATGACGGAGCGGCAGTTACTGAGGCGCATGCGTCACAGCTGTGGCCCGTTCGTAAGTCGTAGGTCGGATGTCAGTAACCTGGGGACTACCTGTATTTACTTAAAATAATTTTGGGGGGCTTTCAATGCAATTATATTATTATTTTAACATTACACTTCATATTTTACAATTTCACATAAACAACAATGGGGGGTGGGGGTATAAAAATGTGGTCTTTTAACTAACCACTGCCCCAGTAAACTACCATCCATGTATTTTTTGTAAAAAAGAAAGACTTCATAAAATAAAAAGCTTAGTATTAATAGATCAGTAAAAAAATGAAACCATTGGAAATGCAGTATTATTTCAAAAAGAAAACAATTGTAGCAATTAAATGAGAATACATTTTATAAAATGAGAATAAAAACTATCCCTAATAGAAAACCTAATGTTGTCTGTCCACTCAAAAAATAGTACACAGTTTAATCCTAATTTTGTCTCTATTGGCTATTCACTTCAAAAACAGAAAAAAAATCATTCTTGTTCCTAAGAGGAAGTCTAACGGTGGCTATTTAGTCAGATATGATAGTTTTTAAAACATTCCTTTCCTGCTTTCAAACACGGTGCACATCCACACTGTGCGCACTGTTTTTTGTCTTGTGCTGCAATAGGCTCATCTTTGAGATGTTGAATGTACAGGCTGGTGCTTGCTGCTTTAATTGCGAATACTTTTGTCTACAAAAGGTTTCTGTGAGCTGGCTGCCACCGGAGAGCTCTCTTTACTTGCAGTGGAAGCTGCTGCTGTGATTGACACTATTCTTGAGGCTAGCACATCACATTCATCATCACTCCTATTTGATACGTTGTCAAAAGCATGACTGACATTACCGGTATCATTCATATTATTATTTACAAAAGTACGATCACTGTCACTATCGTCAGAATCCACTTCACTCTTATTTTCGAAAGGTATTTCCTCACAAAGCAAATTTCTTCATCAGACAAACCTAACTGATATTATTCAAGGGTGGTGGTTGGCTACATTGACCACATGGAAATACGGCTCTAAAGAGAAGAAACGCTTTTGTAAATAAAGAAAATGACATCTACGCATTTCCTGAATGAATACTTAATCAGGTCTTAAGACTGCTGTAGTTAAACCCCTGCTGAAGAAAAACAATCTTGACTCCTCTGCTTTTGAAAATTTTAGACCCATTTCTAACCTGCCTTTCTTAAGTAAAATCCTAGAGAAGGCAGTATTTATGCAGTTAAATAACCACCTCAATAAACCTGCTATTCTTGATAAGTTTCTGTCGAGTTTCAGAAAAAATCACAGATCTGAAACTGCACTCATTAAAGTAGTAAATGACTTGACGGTAAATGCAGACAGAGGCCGTTTATCTGTTCTCATCCTCTTAGATCTGAGTGCCGCATTTGACACCATTAATCACAATATTCTTAGAAATCACCTTAGTCAATGGGTGGGCCTCTCTGGCAGTGTCTTAAATTGGTTAGAATCCTACCTGGCAGGTAGAAAATTTTTTTGTTAGTTGTGGTAATTATACTTTGTGGCAAGCGGCTGGGGGTGGTACCCAGCCGGGATGCACAAAAGGACCGGAGGAGGGCTTACGCCTCCTCCAGACCACAAGGCGGTGACCACCCTGGTGGCTTTGGTGACCACAGGAACAGAGCTTAGAAGCTTTAGGGGCCCGTGGTCACCGCCAGGGGGTGCCCCAATGCCTGAGGAGCCCTGGCCCTCAGCACTTCCGCCACACCCTGAGGTGCCGCGGGGAAGAAGACTAGGGACACCCGGAGTGCTTCTGGGTGCACAGCCGGTACTTCCGCCACACTTGGGAGTGCCTGTGGAAGCTAATCGGGAAGCACTTGGAGCTTGTCCGGGTTAGCATAAAAGGGACCGCCTCCCTCCATTCAATGGCTGGAGTCGTGAGAGTAGCAGGACAGAGCTCGGAGGAGAGGAGTGGAGGCGGACCTAAAAAGGTATTGAGGAAGAAGGCCTGAACTTTGGGGTGAAGTGGGTTGTTTGTGCTTCACTTTATTGTATATATTAGTGTAAATAAACGTGTGTGGTGCATTTAAACGATGTCTACCTGTCTGTGTCCAGGCTGTTTTCCACAACTTCAAAGACCCCTGATATTCTAGATGGTGTTCCACAAGGCTCTATCCTGGGGACGCTGCTCTTTTCGATTTACATGCTTCCGTTAGGTCAGATTATCTCGGGGCATAACGTGAGCTACCACAGCTATGGCAATCACACACAACTGTATTTATCAATAGCGGTCAATGATGACCCCGACTCTTGATTCACTGAGATCAATGTCTCACTTGTGTTTCTGAATGGATGAGTAGTAATTTTCTCAAAGTAAATAAAGAGAAAACAGAAATTTAAGTGATTGGCAAAAATGGATATAATGAGGTTATTAGAAATAAACTTGATGCATTAGGATTAAAAGTCAAGATGGAGGTAAAGAATTTATGGGTAACTATTGATTCTGACCTGAATTTGAAATCACATATTAATCAGACAGTAGACAATTAGACAGCATTTTTTCACTTAAGAAATATAGCAAAGGTTAGACCTCTTATAACATTGCAAGATGCTGAGATATTGCTTCACGGTTTTGTTTTCAGTTGGCTAGATTACTGTAACGCACTCCTCTCAGGACTACCCAAAAAAGACATAAATCGATTGCAACAAGTGCAGAATGCAGCTGCTAGAATCTTAACTAGGAAACGAAAATTCGAGCACATCAGTTTTGATGTCACTACACTGGTTACCTGTGTCATTTAGAATTGACTTTAAAATTCTGCTTTTGGTTAACAAAACCTTTAATAATCTGCTCCATCTTATATTTCGGAATGTCTTACACCTTACACTCCAAATCGTAACCTTAAAACTTCAAATGAGTGTCTACTTAGAATTCCAAGAGCTAAACTTTAAAGAAGGGGCGAGGTGGCCTTCTGCTGTTATGCTCCTAAAATCTGGAACAGCCTGCCAATAGGAATTCGCCAATCTAATATATTGGAGCACTTTAAAAAACTGCTGAAAACACATTTACTTTAACATGGCTTTCCCATAACTTCATTTTAGTTTATTCCTGATGCTCTGTATATTCAATTAATTATCATTATTATTCATGGTGGCTCCAAAATCCATACTAACCCCTACTTTCTCTTCTGTTCTTTTTCCGGTTTTCTGTGGTGCTGATCGGCGTCATCACCGCCTGATCAAAGCACCGTGATGTCCCTACATTGATGGATTAAAGGCCAGAAGTCCGAATGACTGTCATCATCAAGTTCTTCCATGAGAACCCTGAATACCATGAGGACTGATTGAGGTCATTGATGTTAGGCAGAATTTCTAGAGGGGGCTGGGTGGTCTTGTGGCCTTGGTGCCCCTGCAGATTTTATTTTTTTATCCAGCCTTCTGGAGTTTTTGTTTGTTTTTTCTGTCCTCCTGGCCATCGGACCTTACTTTTATTCTTTGTTAATTAGTCTTTTTTCTCTTTCTTCATTATGTAAAGCACTTTGAGCTACATTGTTTGTATGAAAATGTGCTATATAAATAAATGTTATTGTTGTTGCTAATGATAATAAAACGTTTATTCACTCAAAATATTAGAAGCACCAGCAAAATATTCATAAAACCTCAGAAGTAACTACAATGGCATCCACCTGGCATCAAACTTCCACTCAAGATGTAAACATGTGACCGAAATGCGGTCCAGTACTTTTGCTGCCATCTGACGGGTCATAACTAAACCCAGGCGTGTGGTTAGTACGGAATGTTGCCCCCCTGAAGTGCATGGTAAAAAAAAAATGTGGTGAGCAGAACCACCTAACTAACCACCTATAGCAAGTGCTTTTATGGGCAGTGGTTAGTTACACTGAACACCGCCCTTTAAAGAGACATGCGACGGTTGTATTGGCTATAAGAAAAATAAATGAAGAAAAGCACAATGAATACATTTCCATTTAAATGTGATGATTTGCTTCACCACATCGAACCATTCATCAAATATCGAAGCACGCACATTGATCCTGTTGGAGCTGCAATGCGGCTCGCCATCCACCACATGTTGATAGTAAACGATGATGCTAGCGTCACATACCAACTTGAACACACACGTCGCCCATATTTTTGCACACACGTTGTGTTAATTTTTGACAAAGTGCTCAGAGGACCGGTCAAAAGAATGCTGGGAACACGTGGCAGCCGTGATGAGTGTGCTTTTACATTTTGAGTATGAAGTATAAACTGGCTCTACTAGTAGACATGTTTGACAGCATTTCAGGAGAACCACCTCATACTACTGGAAATGTCCTGGTTTTAGGGCTGCTTTGCTGCCTCAAGTCAACTACAAATTCTGTTTCAAAGTGTGCTTGAGAAGAATGTGAGGCCATCTGTCTGAAAGCTGGACTGGAAACAGACCTTTCAACACAACAATGATCTGAAGCAAGCCCACCAATAAATGGATCAAAAAGAAGAAAAGGAGGTTTATGGACTGGCCTAGTCAATGCCCTGAATTGACTCTTTCTGAAATGTTGTAGGACAGGCAGGACGCGCAAAAAAACCCACAAACATCTTGCAATTGAAGAGATTTTGTATGGATGAGTGCTCAAAAATGCCACCATGCTGATCGTGTTGATGTCAGAGACTGGTGGGCAGTTATACAAAACACACACAAGAAGTCATTTCAGCTAAAGGGGGCATTACCAGTGTAAATGCCACAGGGGCTGGACGGGCATTCCAACCATTGGAGGGGATGGTTCCTTACCTGGATGGGATGCTCCAAACAGATAGACGGACAGCCCACCAGAAGAAGACGTTGTTGGGGACTCCTTATTCCCCCAGAATTGTAGATGGCAGCGGCCTTGGATACAGAACCAGTAGGGCATGCTGGGAAATGTAGTCTGGCAACATAGTCCAGCTGGGGTCCCTGGGTTCTGCAAAGGAGGGCTGCAGGGAGATGTGCTCCCAACAATAGGACTTCTGTATGACCCAGATCTACTTCCATCGGGCAGTGGCCCTAACACCAAAAGTACTCCTGGGTCCTCAGCAAAAGGGACCACACTCCCTTGTCCAGGAGAGTCGGAGCTGGGAGGAGGGAAGGCGACACTCAACTGGTGGAGGGCAGTGCGGGGATAAGAGTATTGTAGAGAGAGGAATTATGATTTATAGACAGGGAGAGAGATCACTTGTACTTGTGCTACTTGTGGAAGATTTGGTGAATAAATCATCCTTTATTTGAACCCGGGACTCAGTATAGTGTTCATTTTGGGGGTTTAGGGCCGCTGACACCCTGCTTTCCATCACACCAGCCTCCTAGGCTAAGGGTGGACTTTCCCCCATTTTTGTTAAAGAAATGAGAAGCCAATTTTTCCTTGTGTTTTTATTCAGGTAGATCATCTTTATCTGTGGGCTCTGTTTGCATGAAGATCTGCTCTTTGTCGGTTCAAATTTGTTAAAAAGTCAACAGTTTCCATGGAGTGTACCTACTTTTTCATATGACAGCAACAAGAAATGTTTTTGTACGTTTGTAAGACTCAAAGCCTTGTGAGCAGGCATTTTATAGCATAGGTACCAGGGAAATAAGATATTTAGGAGTGCACCTCCACTGCTAGAACTTCAGAATGATGGCCTTCCCTTATCCCATTTGCAATGCCACCTTCCTCCCCGCTGTCCATAGTAGGCACCAGTTACTGCTTCAGTTCAGAGTCGACAGCCCCTAAAGGTCCCTGCGTGAGTCATGAGTCAGGTGGGATTCAAGTCTAAACAGATATACTTACATGTCAGGATCAGGATCAGGATCACTACTAACAGAAAGAGCAGCCCGGGCACAATGAGGTACATATGCTCCCTTGCCATACTATCCATTGTCTGGCTCTCCATGATGGTTTGCGGGGATTCTGTTCTTTCTGCTTCAGAACCTGTGGAAAAAAAAATACAAATAAAGTCTGTCAGTTCACAATGTTGTGATCTGTGGGGCTCCAGAAAACTCAAAATAGAGGCTTTTTCACAAAACGAGGCTTCACTGAGGCCTAGAAACCAAATTCAGCCTTACCTCAAAGTCAAGAAACAGGCTTAGTGGAAAAACAATAATAAAATAATGTTCCTTTACATTTAAAGAATGTATTAAAAAAAAAAAGTGAAAACAAGACAAAAAGCAAAAATGATTCACAAAAGGTGATATTTCTAAACAGACACACCTGAGTAAATAAATTCAAGTCTGAAATCCAAGAACAAAGCCAAAAACTAGAGTGAAAATATATATATAAAAAATAAAAATCACTTCAAGGAGATATTCAAAAAGTGAACCTAATAACATAAACTGCCACTGAAGCCAACCTATGGCGTAGTTAGAATTTGATAGGCCTGGGGTGGTCCTGCTGCTAAAGTATCAAGTGGTCCCAGCAACTTAGACTTAATATAAGAGGGCGAGGTACTTAATATAATAGACTAATAAATACATAATTAACATCATGCAACAAAACAATACACCTATAATAAAAGTAAAATGCAAAAAAATCATATCAAAAAATGTACAGAATAATTTGTAAAGGATAATAAAAGATCTCTCTATTATAAAAAAAAAAATCCTGGAGAGAAACATAAGGGCGTTGAGACGTGATCTTCACATTAAGATCACGGAAGACATTTAATAAAAACCGCGAGATGAAAGAGACTGACCACAGAGTGTCTTGCGGGGACCTTAAACATGAGACTTTGCGCCAAGAGATTGACTCAGGACTGTCTTGCGATGACATAGAACATGAGATTCTTGCAAGACACGCTAAAACATTCAGTCGTCTAAAGGATTTGAGCACACACAGATGCGGGGCTCTCAGCGCATATAAAGCGTATGAGGACAGTATGTTATAAATGAAACGTCGACGACTAAGCAAAGAAGAAAGCAGCACAGAGAAAAGAGACTCAAAAGTGTTGGAGAGAAAAGAGAGCAAAAAAGAAAAAGAATAATCTAGGTGCAAATTCAGAAAATAAGGAAAGTAATTATCATCCCGGAACAAGTGGAATTGAAACAAAGCACATCCAGTCGGGCTCAGAATTAAAAGACAGAGTAAAAAACAAAGTAGAACTTCATAAAGACGTTCACAAACGTTGGCGCTATACACATGCAGAGATAGATTAGATAGATAGATAGATAGATAGATAGATAGATAGATAGATAGATAGATAGATAGATAGATAGATAGATAGATAGATAGATAGATAGATACTTTATTAATCCCAAGGGGAAATTCACATAAAATTAGTAAAAATAGTAAAAAGTGGTAGAAGTGATCAGTGAAATAGATAAAAATAGAGATAAAAAGGTAAAAAGATAAAGTCATATACGGAGCTGCTGGAAAAGGCTGCCACTCGGATGCGGCGCCGGAAATATGTAAATATGTAAATGTAAAGAGCAGGTTAGAGATTAGGAAAGCAAGTAATTCGAAAGGCTCAAAAAAAAAAAAAACGTTGCGATACACATGTGGAGAATGCTCAGGGATATGAAAGTAGGAAAATTAGAAAATTTAAAAAAAGAAAGTAAAGATCGCAGAAGTGCAAACAAACAAACTGTCTCATTTAACTATGCACCAGTCTAACTTTGGTTTTGCACAGTAATCACTACACTATTGCATCTTAACACTTAATTCTACTTTATTCACATAATTGTACTTATTTATTATGTTCTACTATACATACTATACTATATGTTAATCTAACTGATATTCTTCTAACTTTGCACAGTTTTTGATAAGCGGATCAGGATGCATTTCACTGCGCGTTGTCCTGTATAACCATGCATGTGACAAATAAAGAATCTTGAGAATTTCAAAAATGGAGTTTACCTCACATGCATTTATTGGTTACTTTGTAAAAAAACGATTAACTGCTGATGATGTCGATCATTTTATCTGTGCTGAAATTCCAAACAGAGTAACCTGAATCAAACAGAGTAACCTGAATTAATTCAGACTAATCCTGAATTATGGTACAAAGTCATTAAACACACGTCTCACTGACCTCATTAAAAAGATTCAGCATATTGGGACTTGTAAGATTCCAAATATTGTTTTTACAGAAGTTCTGAAATAAAAGTGAAACTAATGAAATACCAACCAATTCAAAGGAAAAAAAATCTTAAAAGTGTGTATCCGGAAAACCAAACACAGGGGTTGGCAAGCAAAGCGAGCAGGAGGGCGAAGCCCCCTAGTTAAATAAAAAGAAAACATACCTGACTTAGGGATCAAACCATAGATATTCTTAAAGCATAAAGAGGTGACGGGTCTCGGTTCAAAAAAAGCATTTTATCAATTCTCCTAATTTAGAAAACTACTTCTAACTTCATCATGGTTTGAAAGAGCTTGTGAGCTGTTCTTACTCACTTAGGAGCTGCCAGAGGACGACATTTGTGCAGAGATCGGCACACACATCCAACGAAATGCATAATGTTTTAGAAACACTGAATAACGATGAAAAATGATGTGATTTTCAAGCATTTCTCTAGCATGTTCAAAGAAAAAGTTTGCAAGGAAAATAGTACTAGGGTGTTGTAACGTGTTAGCCATTATGAATGTACAGAAAAGCCAAGCAAAATGACTCCTTTTATTGGCTAACTAAAAAGATGCAAGCTTTCGAGGCAACTCAGGCCCCTGATCACATCTTGTCTGAAGAAGGGGCCTGAGTTGCCTCAAAAGCTTTCAAGGAAAATAGGAATGACATCATATGAATGTTGTAGGTTGTGAGACGCTGTTGTGCTGTGAGGTGATTGTTATGTTTCCAGAATGTCTTCTCGGACTTTAGCGCTCTTAATGCTGGCGAGCAGGTGTCTTCAGAGCCATGAAAGTACATAACGGGTCCCTCTCTTCTGCAGCAAAGGGAGTCAAGAGGATAATTCTGGACCCTCTCGTAGCATCCTGAAAAGCTCCAGTATTACACATGAGTGTCAATAAGCATGTAAGTAGTGAAATGTGAAAATAAATATGATTGCATTATTTTGCAAAAAATATATATATTTTCTGCTGCTGCTGGAGGAACATTATGTAAGTGCATGAATCGAATGAATAATAACAGCTGGTGAGGAAAGGGTAATTGTGCATAGCAGTAATCGACTCAAAAGAACTGAACAGACATGATATTTATGTACATTTAGTCCCGCATGTGCTGAGGGCTACATTTAATTTGCCCAATTTAGGGTCACTGGGAGCCAGTGAATATTGTAACATTGCTGGGTGTAAGGCAATAAGTTTCGAATTTTTAGTTGGTATTTAACAATCTTTCACAATTTATTACAAGTGCAGTGGCGTACAAAAGTTCTCAATGCCCTTAAACGTCATCCTAATTTTCTGCATGACAAAAATTTGTCCATATATTTATCCATTTAGCATTTTTAATGTGAACTCTTATGCTGTAACAATTCAAAGTCCAAATAAACCATTTTCTGTAGATATTTAACTGAAGAAGAAAAACTGCAACGTTGGTGTTTGCATAAGTATTTAAACTTCTCTGATTTGGAAGCTCCAGGTTTATAAAAGTACCAAATGAATCACAAACAACACAAAGGTGACAGCCATTTGACAGTCGTAATTAAACACAATGAGGTACGACTCGTGAGTCCTTTACATCTCTCTGCAAAAATGAAGAGAAAGGAGCATTCTGCTGATGTAAGAAACATCCATCCATTATCCAACCCACTATATCCTAACTACAGGGTCACAGGAGTCTGCTGGAGCCAATCCCAGTCAGCACAGGGTGCAAGGCAGGAAACAAACCCTGGGCAGGGCGCCAGCCCACCGCAGGGCGCGCACACACACAGGACAATTTAGGATCACCAATGCACCTAACCTGTATGTCTTTGGACGGAAACCCACTCAGACACGGTGAGAACATGCAAACTCCTCGCAGGGAGGACCCGGGTCTCCTAACTGCGAGGCAGCAGCACTACCACTGCACCACCGTGCCACCCGATGTAAGAAACAAAGTCATTGAAATGCACAAGGAAGGAAAAAAATATCGAAGTGTTTGAATGTCCTGTTAAGCCACTGTGAGATCTATCATCAGAAAGTGGAAGAATCATCACAGCACTCAGACTCTTACTAGAACAGGCTGTCCCTCCAAACTAAACATCAGAGCAAGGCATTGGTTAAAAATCCTACTGTCACTTTCAGAAGTCTGCCATGTTCTTTGGCTGACACTGGAGTGAAGGTGCAGGCATCCACAACTTTAAGAACTCTCCATTAAACAGGCCTCTATGGTAGGGGAGTAAGAAAGAAGCCGTTCTTTAAGAAGGTCCACATTGTATGGTATTTGCTACAAAGCATGAGAAAGACCAGATAAGATGTGGGAGAAGGTTTTACGGTCAAATGAGACCAAAATAGAACTTTTTGGTCAAACTTCAAAGAGGCATGTGTGTCGTAAAACTAACACTGGCCAGACCTCAAGAAACACCAGACCTATGATGACATATGGTGGTGGTAGCACCATGCTATTGGGGATGTTTCAATGTGGTTGGACTGGGAATCTTGTCAGAGTTGAAAGAACAATGGATGGACACAAATACCACACAATATTGCAGGAGAAGTTGTTCCAGTCTGCTGTGAACCTACTGTGGCAGGGAGAAGATTCATCTTTCAACATGACAAGGACCCTCAGGATAAGGCCAAAGTGACACTGGAGTGGCTCTGAAACAGAAAGGTGAAAGTTTTGGAATGGCCAAGTCAAAGTCCTGATCTTCACCCTATTGAGAATCTGTGGCACTATCTGAAAACTGCTTTCCAGAGGTGCCATCCCACCAACCTAGAGGATCTTGATAAATTCTGCCAAGAAGAATGGGGAAGAGTCACTCGTGAACAGTGTGCACAACTGAGATATACCCAAAAGAATGAAGGCTGTTATTGCGACAGTAGGCCTTGAATATTGAGGCAAACACTAGCTATGGAGTTTTTCTTCTTCAGTTAAAATTCTACACAAAATGGTTTATTTAGACTTTGGAAATGTATTGTTACAGCATAAGAGTTCAAATTAAAAATAATGAATGAGAAAGTGGACAACTCTTTTGTCATGCAGAAAATTAGGATGACTTTCAAGGGGATCAGATACTTTTTCACACCACTGAATATACTATATAAATGAAACCTTAACAGAATTAATTTTTACACTCAAGGAGAAGGACTGAATGCAGCTCAAGGGTTAACTGAGTGCTACTTAAAGCTGAAAGCACAAGAGGCCTCTGCCTCACATTACAGATGATTTTCCAAGGTTAGAATGATGTTCATGAGTAATGAGCACCCCTCCAGAAAGCGGGGATAAACTGATGGGAAAGCCCAGCCATCACTCTCCACGAAGCGGTGTTGAGGATAATGGGAGAGTCAACATTAGTCAGAAATAACTCCTGTCTTTAGTTGATTGGAGGAGGTAATAAAGTTCTCCATATTAAGAGTCAGATGATGTGATGCATTAGATGAGGTAATGGCAATAGAAAAGTATAAAAGAAGATGAATTGTTTATTTGATTGTTCAATCCATGGACTGAGACACTTGTGTATAATTCTGTGCAAATAAAGAAATGTTCTGCATCCTCATCTGGTCTCCATAACTGCCTTCTTTGAAGATCGAGAAAAAATTTTTCCATGACAAAAGCAAATGTGGTGGATGATGCAGTGATCCTTTTCAGGGCTCAATCACATAGCCAAGCACATGTAATACAGAAATGGAAACCTACTAATAAAGGGTCTGTTTCATTTGAATTCATTAATTTACTTAAGATATTTTGAAACAGTGTGATCTGGTAGCATAGTTTCAAATGTTGACCTGGAGACTCGTGGATTGATAAAGGGGACTGGTGTTATTTCCTTCACAAAGAGCTTAACATATTTTCTTAATTGAAAAGTACAACCGACACATCTACAGTATTCAGAGTTAAAATATAGATAAAGTATCTATCTATCTATCTATTATATAGTTCCTATCTATCTATCTATCTATCTATCTATCTATCTATCTATCTATCTATCTATCTATCTATCTATTATATAGTTCCTATCTATCTATCTATCTATCTATCTATCTATCTATCTATCTATCTATCTATCTATCTAGCTATCTATCATATAGTGCCTTTCCTATCTATCTATCTATCTATCTATCTATCTATCTATCTATCTATCTATCTATCTATCTATCATATAGTGCCTTTCATATCTATCTATCTATCTATCTATCTATCTATCTATCTATCTATCTATCTATCTATCTATCATATAGTGCCTTTCACATCTATCTATCTATCTATTATATAGTATCTATCTATCTATCTATCATATAGTGCCTTTCACATCTATCTATCTATCTATTATATAGTTCCTATCTATCTATCTATTATATAGTGCCTTTCATATCTATCTATCTATCTATCTATCTATCTATCTATCTATCTATCTATCTATCTAAAAGAGGTTGTCACACACGTGTGCATGGGAGGCAGCTAAAGTGCTTGAGTAAGGGCAGCTCCGAATCATACCAGGATGTGGTAGATGCACTGATTCTTTTTCTCGCTTTCCTGCAGACCGTTTACGGGAGATTCCACCTGGCCCTGTTGACGTCACTTCCGGGACCGAGCCTATGAAGGAAGACCTTGCCGGCTCCGGCCTCTGTGATGTCACGTCCGAACCTATGGCTGAAGACCCTTATGAGCCCGACCCCTTTGACCTCACTTCCTGTATGCCCCTTTAAAGCCTCCACCTTTTCCCTATTCCCTCAGTTCTGTTTTGGACTCGGTTTTGTGCACATCAGTGCTGTTATACATTTTGTAACTTTGCAGCCAGGATACCAATTATACGGGTGGCTGCACAAAACCTTTTTATGACTCTTATGTCTGGTTTTTGTGACAAGGTAATTAAAGTCCGTTAAACACTCTCACTAATAACAATCAATACACAGATACACGAGAAAAGAACATGCAAACCGCATACCGCTGGCTGTGTGGGGAAGAAATGCCAGATCTTCACTACCACTCTACATTTATGTTAGAACATTTGTACTGAACTTTAACCTGATTACAACTAATTGCATACCTAGAACTTTTGAATTGAATTGAATTCTTGTCATTGTATTGCAAGTTATGTGTGTGCTTGTTCTTCAGTTCCTGCTACTAGACGACTAAATGTGTGCATGTGCATGACAGCACCAGCATCATTTTTTCAATGAGCTGCTCATGCAAGAGGAGAATGTGAATCCAAAACACTATTTATCAATGTTTTATAAGAATTACTATTGATTTCAATGCAACAAGTGTGTGGCTGTAAATGCTCAAAAACTTCTGCATACAGGAGTTTTCTAAACTGCTCACTGTTAAAATTCTTAGAAGTGAACAGTGTTATTGAAAATAATACCAAATAACTTTTCAAGAAGTTTAGTTGCATTCTGGTCAACTGCTAACACACAAGACAAATGCTTAGGTGTGAAAGGGCCCATGGTGTTAGTATAAGAAAACTATAAAATGTTACCATGATTGTCAATTTGTGGCTCAGATGCCGTAAAATTGTGATGTCATTCATTCTCAAATGAGACCTCCTAGTCCTCACTGGAAGTGGGCATAAGATAATTCATAAGTACTTCTCATGTCCTGTTCTGAAGTATGACAAAATCTTTTCCTAGTCTGACTTTTAGTATTATACCTAGGAGTAATTCTGAGACAAATACAGGCACAGATCTGTACTCCTCACATAAGGTAGGCCTATCAAGCCTGGCTCCAAAATTAAGAAACAGGCTTGGTGACCTGCACGTGTCAAAAGAAGCCAAAGCTTAAATTTCACAAAAAGTGAGAAGGAAATTGTACAACCCCTGGCCCAATGACAAAAATAATGTGCAAAGTTTTACACCAACAACTGTTGTTTTTTTTTCCTACTGTGGAATAAAAACCTACCTTTTTTTGTACATCTGCCTCTTTTATTACTCCCTCAGTCCTGGTTCGGTCCCGAACTACCAGCAGGCCATCTGCTTTAGTAGACGGCTTGTGACAAATACCAAATCCAAAAATGAGGACTGAACAGCAGAAGTGTGAAAATGAATGTCTCAGCAGTAGACTGAGGCCTCTCAGGTCTTTCTAACGGCTGGGGTGTTTCCCATATCTGATACATTAGAGTCCTCCCCACTTGGGGTCAGTATATAAAACACAATGAACATAATTAAAAAATAATTAATAAACATGACATTGTAATTGACAGAATTATACCATAAAGGAAAACCAAAACATATTTAACATTTGGTGCAAATATGAAAAAAGGCACATGAATTGGGGTGGCTAAAGAAATATTTTTATGAATTAGCACTGACTATATATGTACGTTAAATTTATTTTGAGCTTTAATCATTTTTCTTAGTTTTACTTAACATTTGAAATGACATTCATATTTTATATTATTTGATAATAAAACTTATATTTAAGCTGTATTTATATACTTTTTGGTTTGTTTTGAATTTTCTGTAACCCCACAGAAAGCTGGGTTTAGTTGGGACTTCTATTTTAGATTATGGTTGCTATGACACGGTGATCCACCACTAGAGGGTGTGGCTTCAGAACTTGCATTTAATTATGCTATAGGTGCAATGGTATAAAGGTCACCATTATTTTGTTGAGTACCCAGCAGACTTTCAAAAATTGTGCATACTTTCCCAAAGAATAAGTGTGTGTGTGACTATATGTTGCAATTTGGCAATACCATCCATCCATTATCCAACCCGCTATATCCTAACTACAGGGTCACGGGGGTCTGCTGGAGCCAGTACCAGCCAGCACAGGGCGCAAGGCAGAAAACAAACCCCAGGCAGGGCGCCAGCCCACAGCAGGGCACACACACACACACACACACCAAGGATAATTTAGAATCGCCAATGCACCTAACCTGCATGTCTTTGGTCTGTGGGAGGAACATTCGGTCGGGACAACAAGAAGCGGTTGCTGCAGCTGAGTGATCTCAGGAGCTGGAGTGATCCAGAAAGTGTTTGGCTCGCCGCATAAGGCCACGGTAAGCAGTGGGAGTCAGGAAGGCTTGGGAGTGTGAGCCCCAACATGAGCGCCCTGATCACTGGGGAACCTGAGTCTCGGTCCAGTGACAGCTATACGGAGGCAGGGGACGGAAGGTTACCGGATCAGCAAGGGAAGGTCAGCTGCAGCTGCAGGTAGGGCGACTCCCCTGTTGCAAAGCCCGATGGGAGAAGCAGGGGAGCTGCCAAGTAACAGGAAGAAGGCACTGGGTTTTTATAAAAGGGACTGTTTCCAGCCATTATTTTTAACCTCATTTTTATGGATTTATTTATTTGGGATTTAATTATTTTTAACATCCACTTTTTTTTTTTGGATTATTTATTTATTGACGTTTTGATGAACTGCACTTTAGTTGGACACTGTCTGAATGTTTTGTAATTAAAGCACTTGTGCACCTTTAGCACCATCCCTTTGCTTCATTTAGTGTCCTCATTGTCCAGCTCATCTGGTACATTTCCGACGGTGTTGGTAACGAATGTATTAGTCTGTCATCAATACACCAAGTCAGAAGTTCACTTTGAGCGGATGTCCAACAAAAAAGAGAAAACATTAGAACATTAGAACATTCTAGACGAGAACAGGCCATTCAGCCCAACAAAGCTCGCCAGTCCTATCCACTTGTTTCCTCCAAGAAAACATCAAGTCGAGTTTTGAAAGTCCCTAACGTCTTACTGTCTACCACACTACTTGGTAGCTTATTCCAAGTGTCTATCGTTCTTTGTGTAAAGAAAAACTTCCTAATGTTTGTGCGAAATTTACCTTTAACAAGTTTGCAACTGTGTCCCCGTGTTCTTGATGAACTCATTTTAAAATACAAGTCTCGATCCACTGGACTAATTCCCTTCATCATTTTAAACACTTCATTCAGTTCACCTCTTAATCTTCTTTTGCCTAAACTGTAAAGGCTCAGCTCTTTTAATCTTTCCTCATAATTCAACCCCTGTAGTCCTGGAATCAGCCTAGTCGCTCTTCTCTGGACCTTTTCTAGTGCTGCTATGTCCTTTTTGTAGCCTGGAGACCAAAACTGCACACAGGACTCCAGATGAGGCCTCACCAGTGTGTTATAAAGGTTGATCAGAACCTCCTGTGACTTGTACTCCACACATCGTGCTATATAACCTGACATTCTGTTAGCCTTTTTAATGGCTTCTGAACACTGTTGGGAAGTTGATAGCTTAGAGTCCACTATGACTCCTAAATCCTTCTCATAAGGTGTACTCTCGATTTTCCGACCGCCCATTGTGTATTCAAACCCAATATTTTTACTTCCTATGTGTAATACTTTACATTTACTGACATTAAATTTCATCTGCCACAAATCTGCCCAAGCCTGTATGCTATCCAAGTCCTTCTGTAATGATATAACGGATTCCAAATTATCTGCTAATCCACCTATTTTGGTATCATCTGCAAACTTAACCAGCTTGTTACTTATATTCCTATCTAAATCATTTATATATATTAAAAATAGCAGCGGCCCTAGCACTGACCCCTGCTGGTCACCACTCTTAACATCGGCCAGTTCTGATGAGGTTCCTCGCACCATCACCCTCTGCTTCCTGTGTCTGAGCCAATTCTGTACCCATCTAAACAGTTGGGTTCAAGAAGCTCCCATAAGAGTGATGGGAGCATGGTGTAGGACCCGCATCGTCACAGGATTCCAGCAGGTTTGGGCTCACCTCAGATGGCCTGGCCCTTAACTCAAAAGGCAGGCTTCCTGGCCTGCACAAACCAAAATGTGGCTGTCTATTAAAGATTAAGCAACTTCACAAAAATGTCCTTTAAAGGTTGAGTGTAACCACAAACCTCTTGCCTTTAACACATAATTGAGAACAATTTACCATTGCATGTCATTCATTTTCTTAAATAATGAAAAAGCAGAATCAGAAAGGCAAGGCAGGGAACAAATAAGGTATAATGTCCTGTTCTCCTTGAACCCCAGCATATTTACATCCCAGGAATCTTGTATTTCATGAAAAGGGCTAAAACCAGAGTGGTAGAGAGAGATAGGCACAGAATATATAAAAACAATTCCGGTCCTGAGTCAAACATTAAATAATCGATAAAAAATGTTCAAAATGCAATGACGCCATCAAAAATTTTAAAGTGCAAAAGGTAAACAAATAAATAAATGATTAAACAAACAAACAAACAAATAAATACATGAGAATCTGATTCTTTTACCTCCTGTCTTTTGAAAGCTATTGAAAGAAAACAGTTCTCATAAAGAAAAGCTAAGCACAAAAATAAAAACAAGCCATCGACTAGACTAGCGTTTCTCAACCTTTAAGTATTTGCGACCCGAGTTTTCATAGCAGTTTAAATTGCGCCCTCCTAATGTTTTTTTTAAAGGAGCCCACTAATACCAATTTGTTCTTTTTTAAGTAATGATATATGATAGATGCATATTGTATTATACCTACTTAACTTTTATCGACATTTATCTAACTCTATATTTATTTTTCTAGTATCAGAATGTAGTTTAGGTTCATTTGTTTTGGTTTCAATAGATGTAGTTTTCATATTTTCTTTAACTTTTTGTTACTTCGTGCCCCCCGCCCCACAGATTGAGAACCACTGGACTAGACCTCCACACAATCCCAGAGTCTATCCAAGAGATTTTTTGAGGTTTTACTGCAGCCACTATCACCTTTACCATCACTCCCACAGAACAATCAGATGATCGCTAAAATGGAAAAAGGATGACCTCCAATATCTGCAGCATCATTTTTCTTGTCTGCAGGATTTCTAGAGCCAAGCACAGCTGACACATCTCCAGTTCCTTCCACTGGGCTCACACATTGCCACAATCACAACGTTCCATGCTTCAATCAGGAAGGAACTTCTTATATTACAGGGTTCAGACATTTGTACAGACACATGCTAACATGCAAATGAATCCTTCATCCAAGTAACTTTACTACACTTCCTCTGGGTCCCTTATTCATTCACAGCCCTTTCTTTGCCAGCAGCTCTTTATCTACCACACTTCCAGCCTCAACCAAATTTGTAGCTCGGTCTCCTCTGGTGGTCAGTCAGTCTCCTTGCTGCTCGTTTTATTTTTTTAATTCTTCTTCCCCAAATAAATCTGGTTGTTCTTAACAACCTTGTACACCCCAACTCATAATCTCACACAAAACAGGCCATGAAACACTAAGCAAGTGACTCTTACGTTTGACGACTTGAAGGTGACAATATTTTGTCGAGTGCCCAGTAGAAATATAAGCCTGACATGTGTAGGGTCCAGTGTCATCCAGCTTGACATCCTTCAAAAGCAATGAAAAGTTTCCACTTGGCAGCTCCCTCATAAACAACTCTGTTCTTCCCCTGAAGTGCTCATGTTGATGCTCGTGATCATCAGCGCCCTTCTCGTGCCTGTGGACCACTGTGGTGCTGTTGAAGAGCCATTCAAGTACCTCCACTGAAATCGACGTGCTGCCCTTCACTGGAACACTGCAGTTCAGAATGACAGTGGAGCCCTCCATGCCCGTGACCTCTGCCACTTTATCACCTGAGTCCAACTCTGGAACAAAAAAGAAAAATCAGCTTTGATGGCTCACCTGGGACCCTTGGACTATGTCACCTATGGCCCCTCTGCTCTGTTACAGCTACTTTCCTCCTTTGCAATTTCTTCTACTAGTTACTAGACATTTCCTCTAATCTCTACCACAATCAATTGCTTTGTCAAGACACTTCTGGATGCCAGACAAAATGCTGATGTTGATGCTGTTAGTAGTTTAAGACTCACTGAGCATTGAGTCCATGCAGAAAATGCCTGTGAAGAAATCACACAGGAACACATTGAAGTTTTGAGGCTGGACGTTCTAGGTGACACACTTTCAGGTGACATTCAATGTGGACTTGGTGCTAAGAACATTTTTTTGACTGGGTATTTTTACTTTGCCTTAAAACAGGGTCATATCAAAGCTGACAGACTGCTCTTCAGACTGGTGTGACTAAGTGCTTGAGTGACAGTAACGCATTAGAAGGGAATACGGAGGGAGGCCTTGAATTTTTCTAGCCTTGAGAACATTCAAGACGATAGGCAGAGACTTTCAGAGAGAGGATAAATAACCCCATGCAGGAGTTGAGGGTTGACAGCAAGTATGACAGTGTGAAGGGGCAATCAGATACACTGATGGCAGTAGCACAATAAGGAGGAGGACAGAGCAAGACTAGCAGTGGGCCTTCTTTTTCCAGGCATTATAACAGTAAAAATGTGCAAAAAGATTGTTACGGTTTTAATGTACAGTTTATTAGAGTTTAATAAACAGCCCCATTGCATGGTACAGTTACAACTATTTTAAATTACTTCTGTACTGTATATTTTGCCTGCAAAACTAACTACGGCAACTTTAACTGCCATGGTGTTTTGCCAGTTTGAATGTGAGAAAAATTGCACTAGAGATCTTCAGAATCCTGCAGAATCAGCCACAGAATATTCAAACCACTTCCATGGTGAAGTGAATACCTTTGATGGCACCTGTCAAGAGGTGGGATTAATTAGACAGCAAGTGAACAGTTAGTTCTTGAAGGTGATGTGTTGGAAGCAGGAAAAATAGGGAGGGGTAAGGAACTTTGACAAGGGTCAAACTGTAATGGCTGGATGACTGGGTCAGTTCATCTCCGAAATGGCAGGGTTTGTGGGTTGTTCTTGGTATGCAGTGGTTAGTACCAACCAAAATTGGTCCAAGCTAGGACAACCAGTAGACCACTGACATGGTCATGGACACCCAAGAGTGCAGCTTGGTACGTAGTCACAGACTGGTCAGAGTGCCCATACTGACCCCTGTCCACCACTGAAAGGTGACCTGGTCTAATGAATCACATTTTCTTTTAGATCATTTGGACAGCTGGGTAGGTAAGCATCATTTACCCAGGGAAGAAATGGCAGCTGAATGCGGAGGCAGTGTGATGCTCTGGGCAATGTTCTGCCTTGGATGCTGGCATTCATGTTACTGAAAATCTTGCAGACTACATGATGTAGATAGATAGATAGATAGATAGATAGATAGATAGATAGATAGATAGATAGATAGATAGATAGATAGATAGATAGATAGATAGATAGATAGATAGATAGATAGATGCTATATAATATGTGAATGGTCTTGATGACTCCCTGCCCTTTAGCCCATCCCCATGTTCATTACAGACCTGTCACTCAGGTGTAGTCTTTGTTAGTTACAGAGGTCTTTAAAGAACCTGAACTGCAATACGTGTTGTAATAAAGTTCATTCAAATATGGAATATATGAATACATAAAATTACATGGTTCCTGTGTCATTTCCACTCATGTTCCATTGTGTCTTTTCCCCACCTGCTACTGCCCACTATGCACATGTATACTGCTCAAACAAATTAAAGGAACACATTGAAAACACAACAGCTCTCAATGGGAAAAAAGTCCTGCTGGATATCTCTACTGCTATGGACTAATATGGTGATGTGTGAGGAATGGAATGATGCCACATTGTTTGATGAAAATGATCAACCTACAGAGGGCTGAATTCAAAGACACCTAAAAGTGAAAAAATGATGCGGCATGCAGGCTCATCCATTTTGCTGAAATTTCATTGCAGCAACTCCGAATCATACTCAGTAGTTTGTATGTATGCTCCTAATGAGACGACGGATGGTGTCCTGGGGGATCTCCTCCCAGATCTGGACCAGATCATCACTGAGCTCCTGGGCAGTCTGAGGTGCAACCTGGTGGCGTCAGATGGACCAAAACATAATGTCCCACCTAGAGGTGTTCTATTGGATTGAGGTCAGGTGAGTGAGTGTGGGGGGGACAGTCAATGGAATCAATTCCTTCATCCTCTCACCACAAGAGGCCGGGCATTGTCATGCACCAGGAGGAACCCAGGACCCACTGCACCAGCATAGGGTCTGACAATGGGTCCAAGGATTTCATCCCTATACCTAATGGCAGTCAAGTTGACGTTGTCTAGCCTGTAGAGGTCTGTGCATCCCTCCATGGATGTGCCTCCCCAGATATACCATCACTGACCTACCACCAAACCGGTCATGCTGAACAATGTCACAGGCAGCATACCATTCTCCATGGCTTCTCCAGACCCTTTCACATCTGTCACATGTGCTCAGGGTGAACCTGCTCTAATATATGAAAGCACAGGGCGCCCGCCAGTGGTGGACATGCCAATTCTGGTATTCTATGGAAAATGCCAATCAAGCTCCACGGTGCTGGGCAGTGAGCATAGGGCCCACTAGAGGACGTTGGGCCCTCAGGCCACCCTCATGAAGTCTGTTTCTGATTGTTTGGTCACAGACATTCACACCAGTGGCTGGCCTGCTGGAGGTCATTTTGTAGGCTCTGGCAGTGCTCATCCTGCTCCTCCTTGCCCAAAGGAGCGGATAGCAGTCTTGCTGAAGGGTTAAGGATCTTCTACGAGGGGCCCTGCCCAGATCTCCTAGAGTAACTGCCTGTGTCCTGGAATCTCCTCCATGGCCTTGAGACTGTGCTGGGAGACACAGCGAACCTTCTGGCAATGCCACGTGGTATTGATGTGATATCCTGGAGAAGTTGGATTACCTGTGCCAGCTCTGTAGGGTCCAGGTATGGCCTCATGCTACCAGTAGTGACACTGACCGTAGCCAAATGCAGAACGAGTGATAAAACAGATGAGGAGGGAAAAATGTCAGTGGCCTCCCTCCATCTGTTAAACCATTCATTCCTGTTTCGGGGGTCATCTCAGTGTTGAACCTCTAGTGCACCAAAGCAGCTGAAACTGATTAACAAGCCTCTCTGTTACTTAATTGACCAGATCAATATCTTAGAAGTTTCATTGACTTGATGCTATACTCTGATCATTAATTAAAGTGATCCTTTCATTTTTTAACAGATTATTTAAACCCCCACACATATTTTCCCTCTTCAAGTAAAAGTGTTAAGGAAGTCTTTTTTTTTTTGCTCACCTTGACCAGACATCAGCAAGAACAATCCAAGCAGAAATGTGGATAGCATGATTTTAGAACCTGAAAAAGACATACGAGAAGTTGAAGGGACAATCAGTAATCTGCTGGTGAAGTTTTTAGGCATTTGTCAAGTAAAACTGTCCCTGAAAGTGACAACAGTTGAGATTCACTGGGTATCCTCAAATGTAACATGGCTGGCCTGCCTCAGGGAGTCTGAAACAATGTGACCCATATCGAGTGATGGCTCCCAGGCGTATCCCCCTTTATACATTACAATCGTGTGTCACCAATATCAGTCTGTCAAGTTCTCTGTAGAATCTGAGAGATGCTGTCAGGACAGAACAAGTCAGCCATTGAAGCTTTAAGTAGAACCATCGTCAAAGTGTGAAGGCCAGGAGCAGACTAAGCTTTTAAGTAGGGCCTGCAGTGAAATCCTGCACACTTAACCTAAATACAAGGCAACAGATTGTGAACACACACAGTAATCGATTTGTTAATATTTGCAAAAGTTACAAACACAGTAGTCAGAGAAAAAGTTTAATACTCTTGGACTTTATGAAAATTCATTTGTGTCTAAACATATGTTGCAAATTCAATCCCAACCTCTGAAATGAGTCCCTTCTACAAAGAATTAACCAGATGCAGGCAAGACTTCATTCTGCACTTGTACAATACAATACAATACAATACAATTTATTTTTGTATAGCCCAAAATCACACAAGAAGTGCCATAATGGGCTATAACAGGCCCTGCCTCTGGACAGCCACCCAACATTGACTCTCTAAGAAGACAAGAAGAAACTCCCAAAAAACCTTGTAGGGAAAAAATGAAAGAAACCTTGGGAAAGGCAGTTCAAAGAGAGACCCCTTTCCAGGTAGGTTAGGCGTGCAGTAGGTGTCAAAATGAAGGGGGTCAATACAATACAATATACAGAACAAATCCTCAATACAGTATACAAATAAAAAAAATTACAAGTACGGAGCAGAATTTAACAGTAGATGATATCACATAATATGATTTGGATTTGTTTAGAGTCCTGGAGACCTCAGCCATCAAGCTGTCTCCCCCATTTGGCCATTCCACAGCTGAAACAGCGCTGGTCCAGCCAATCCGATGAAAGGACCCCTCTACTCCACGATTCCTGCGATCCTCCATCAGGGATGACTTTACCTTAGACAGGCAAAACAACTTGGCAGGTGGGCCGTGGCACCAAGTGCCACATTTGAGTACCGAGAAGAGAAACAGAATAGGTGAGGGTCGGTAACAAATTATAACTATCATATTGCTTATGTTTTAGTGCTAATGACTGACAACAGAGATGCAGTCTGTAGAGTTAATCAGCAGCTCTAGTCAGGGTGTGCTGAACTGAAGTCGTGAGTCTTCAGCCTGAGATTGAAGGGGCATCTCTTATAGTAGAATTATAAGCAGACTGGCATCTTGAGATCTTAATGTGTGCTCTGGTTTGTAAGTCATGATAAGTTCAGACAAGTAAGCCGGACCTTGGCCATTTAATGCTTTATATGTTAAAAGGAGGATTTTAAAATCTGCCCTAAACTTAACCGGGAGCCAGTGTAAGGATTTAGAAACTGGAGTTATGTGTTCGTATTTTCTTGTTCTTGTAATAATTCTTGCAGCTGCATTTTGGATTAACTGGAGGCTGAATAAAGAACAGTTTGAACATCCAGTGAACACCGCATTGCAGTAGTCAATTCTACTAGAAATCAATGCATGAATTAATTTCTCAGAATCCTGTTTATTTAGAAAACGCCTTAATTTCCCAACATTTTTAAGACGGAAGAAACATGATTTGGACAGCTTTGTAATATGCACTTTAAATGACATGCTAGAATCAAAGATAACTCATAGATTGCGGGCTGATTCAGTAAAATTAATTGGGATTCCAACTGAGTTAAATGATGACAGAATATTGCTGTGATCAGCGTCATTCCCTCCAACAATTAACATCTCTGTTTTATCTGTGTTTAAAGATAAGTAGTTCTCATCCATCCACTCCTTTAATTCACTAACATAACTAATTAAAGCCAACATCGGAGAAACTTAATTTGATCTAAATGAAAGGTATAACTGGGTGTCATCTGCATACGAGTGAAAATTAACATTATGTTTCCTAATGAGAGATCCCAGTGGAAGCATGTAAAGTGAAAACAGTAAAGGTCCGAGTACTGAGCCCTGCGGGACACCATATCTCACTTCTGTGTATAATGATGGAGTCCTGTCAGCACACTTCTGTACATATTGGAATCGATTTGATAAATAAGAACTAAACCAAGCGAGCACGGTAAGCCCAACATCAGTTTCTATCCTGTGCAGTAAAACAGAATGGTCAATGGTGTCAAATGCTGCGCTTAAGTCCAACAACATAATTACAGTGGAGTTTCCTTCATCAGAGGATATCAGAATGTCGTTTACAACCCACGTTAAGTGCTGTTTCTTTACTATGACCACTGCGGAAACCAGATTGGAATTTCTCAAATAAATTGTAATGCGTAAGATGTGACTGAAGATGATTAGCGACAACTTTTTCTAGCATTTTAGAGAGAAAGGGTAAATTTGAAATAGGCCTATAATTATTTATTATATGTGAGTTTAGGTCTGACTTTTTAAGTAATGGTTTAATGACTGACACTTTCAGTGCTTCAGGTACTGTGCCATGCAATAATGAACTATTAATAATGTTTAGAATAGGCGCTGCAAGAACATCCATGGCACTTTTTTTTTTATTTTTTATTAATTTTATTACAATCCATACAAAGCAATCAAGTTTTTACAAAAAGAAAAATTAAGTTAAGAACAGATCGATCCCCACCCCTGAGAGAGAGAGCAAGCCAAACGGCGTTAAATTTAAGGCTTGTAAACATACCTAAATTAATTCTCTGTGCTTTAGGAACTTATTTTAAAATATTACTGATTAGATCCTGCCATGTTTTGAAAAAAGTCTGTACGGATCCTCTAACAGAGTATTTGATTTTTTCCAACTTCAAATAATATAACACATCGGTTTCCCACTGACTTAAAAGAGGAGAGTTTGGGTTCTTCCAGTTTATCAGAATAAGTCTGCGTGCCAAAAGTGTAGTGAATGCAATCACAGTTTGTTTGTCTTTCTCCACTTTAAACCCATCTGGAAGAACCCCAAACACAGCTGTTAATGGGTGTGGAGGGATTGTAAGTCCAAGGTTGTCTGAAAGGTAATTAAACATTTTTGTCCAGAATAATGTTAATTTGGTGCAGGCCCAGAACATGTGACCCAGTGAGGCTGGAACTTGATTGCAGCGTTCGCAGGTTGGATCATGCCCTGGAAACATTTTGGAGAGTTTTAGTCGAGACAGATGTGCTCGATATATAATTTCAAGTTGTATAATTGTATGCTTTGCGCATATGGAGCTCGAGTGAATTCTCTGCATTGCTACTTTCCACTCCTTTTCTGATATATTAATTGAGAGATCTTTTTCCCAGTGTCCTCTTGGATCTTTGAAAGGGAGGGATTGTAAAATGATTTTATATATTGTAGAGATGGTGTCTAAGTCCTTGAGATTGAGCAATATTTTTTCCAGCATGGATGAGGGTGCAAGATGAGAAAAATCTGGAAGGTTCTGTTTAACAAAGTTTCTGATTTGAAGATAGTGAAAGAAATGTGTAGCTGGAATGTAATTGTTCAATGGGGCTTAGTAATTTTAGCTCCAAGATCATAGGTGCATGGTCAGAAATAACAATAGCATCGTATTTGCAAGATTTAATCTTAGGCAAGAAGTTATTATCTATAAAGAAGTAATCGATCCTTGAGTAGCAATGATGTACTGGTGAGTAGAAAGAATATGTTTTTGAATTTGGGTTTAAAAACCTCCAGGGGTCTGATAAGTTGCGATCAGTTATAAACTTTGTAATTATCTTTGCGGTGTTAGATACCGTTCCCCTTGTGGAGGAAGTCCTATCTAAAAGTGGATTTAGAACACAATTGAAGTCCCCAGCCATTATAACTTTATGAGTGTTCAGATTGGGAATGGATGCAAATAAATTTTGTATAAATTCCTTATCATCAACATTAGGTGCATAAACATTTATCAAAATCATTTTACAGTTAGATAAGTCTCCCATGACCATTACATAACTCCCTTCAGGATCCAATACTACATCTGATGCTACAAATGGTACAGTTCTATGTATAAGAATTCCCACACCTCTAGTTTTCTTCATAAAACTAGAATGGAACATTTGGCCAGTCCAGTCTTTTTGCAGCTGGAACTGATCCTTGCTTAGTAAGTGGGTTTCCTGTAAAAATACTATTTTAGCATTTAGACCTGTTAGGTGAGAGAGTTCTTTCTTTCTCTTTAATTCGTGATTCAGGCCTTTAACATTCCAGCTTACAAAGTTAACTGTCCCATCATGGAGGCACTGATTCTGAGTTTTTGATGTCATTTTATATTCTTAACTGGAAGTGAGACAGCTTCGGTCTTAATTTCCTATTTCCCCTAGAGTTGTTGCCATGCAGCTTATTATTACGTTGGTAGTTATAATTATAAAGATTGAGAGGATAGGTTAGGTATAGATCAAGCCTGCTCTCTTTCTCTCCACCCCTTAACCCCCCACTCTCCCTTTTTGCCTCCCCAAGTGAGGCTAAAACCCACTTCACACAGTCCCAGTCCTCTGACATACCCAGAGACAGAGCACGTCCAAAGCAAAACAAGCTCCAATGCAGCGGCGCTTTAGGGTTAAAAGATAGAGATATCTCTTACCAATATAGTCTTAAAAAAAATAAATAAATAAAAAAAAGAGTTTTGCACTTAAATTATATATATAGTCCTCAGCAATTTTAGTGCATTAAGATGATACACCCTGATAATAAACCCGGGGGATGGTGTTAAAAATGTGTCCAGAATAAGCATAACAAGTCTTAATGCAGTAATAGCAATAACAATAAACCAAGGGTATGATATTGAACAGTCTCGTTTAGGGTAGAGATTAAATAATTAGAAAAGAAAAAGAAAAAAAAAGAGAGAAAAGAATAATTAAGCACAATAAAACATAAACAGATAGCGCCCTAGTAATACTAAGTAATAATGAAAATATATGCTGATAAAAACCCGTATTTTAAAACGAATAGATCAGACAGTAGATTATTAATCCTTGCCATATCATTAACGGCCATGACTCACTATTATGTATCAGAATAGTCCCAGGATCATCTTTCTTAATTCCTTTTCTGCTTCTTCCTTGCCAGCGAAGACATAGAATTGACCCTGCCATTCCACTTTCAGTTTTGCTGGATACAAGAGGCTGTATTTGACACTGGCTTGCCGTAACCGCTGTTTAATGTTGTAGAAGGCTGCGCGTTTAGTAGCTGTTGCTGGAGAGAAGTCGGGGAAGATACGAATGTAACAATAATATCTTCCTTGTTTCTGAGGAGTGCCATCACCTCTAGCTTAAATGATAATCGTTCAAAACGAACTATAAAAGATCTTGGTCGGGGTCTAACGGTGTTTGATCCGCATAGGCGGTAAGCCGCTGCTGTCTCAGATTCTGCTTTAAAGTCGTCCCCGATTATTTTAGAAAAAAGTTCAGCTGTGAATTTCACAGGGTTTGAACTTTCTCGATTCTTAGGCAGACCTTCAATTCTGACATTATACCTTCTACTCCCATCTTCCAAAGCAGCCAGTCTGTCTCCGAGTTTTTTGCATTCAGAGCTGACATTTACTGCTTTTTCCTCGGCACTGGCAGCTAAATTTTTGGCCATTTCAATCCAATTCGTGAATGTCTCCTTGAGATCCTCCAGTTGATAAGTAAGTGTGCTCAGTTTAACCGAGTTTTCCTGAATGCGCTCTTCAATTTTACCCAGCACCTGTCGAAGCTCAAGTTGCACCTCTTGACGCAGCCTTTCATTTGCCTGTTGGAGTTCCTGTCGCAGCCATTCATTTGCCTGTTTCAACTCCTGTCTCATTTTTTCGCTTGCCTTTGCCCTTGCTTTCTCATTAGCCTTCTCGCTTTTCTTTATATCTTGCGTGAGCTCATCGAGCAACACCTTCAGTTCAGACAGTTCAATTGTGCTTTCTTGTACCGTAGATGAAGCAGCAGACTTTGCTGTAGCCGGTGTCCCCGCTGCTCCCGGCTCGCGTAATTGTGTAATTGAAGCCGCGGACTTCGAGGCCCTTTCCAGTTTCATGTGATCTTCTCCGATCGGCAAGCTATCCAGATCTGCACTCACGATCGCACCTTCGCTCCCCTTTTCGCTCTCAGCCGGCGACGATGTAGCGGACCGTGGTCCCGAGGAGTCTGTACTTTCGCCCATCTGATCCAGGTCTGTCTCTGAAAGGCCGTATCTTGAACTAGGGCTTGCTGATCGTAGCTTGAGTGTAGCTTTAGTTTTCGATTCTTTCGGACCCCCCTTCTTGTTGGCCATGTTTATATGTGCTTACATATACTGTAGCAGTCCCTCTCGGGTTGAATAAATACAGGATATCTCAGGATAATAAGCAAATAATATGAAAAATAACACCGCTGCTAGCGGAGCTCCACTTCAGACGTCCATCTCTCGCATCGGACGAGACCCTAATGACCCTCCATGGCACTTTTTACTAGTTTTGTTGGCACCGGATCAGGGAGCAAGTAGTGGGCTTCATTTTAGAAATTAAAGTTAAGACTTCCTACTCAGTTATAGGATTAAAATTAATAAAGTGCTGAATGCAATGTGAGGCAGGGTCTGCTAAGCTAGTGTGCGGTTTGTACTGTGATGCTGAGATCTGGGATCTTATATTTTTAATTTTCTCATTGAAGAATTTCTTGGACTTGTACAAACCTGGTTTGCTCTTCACATAGTATGGCACAGTATAAAATGAACTATTTTTGTCTGTCTGTTCTGCTTCCTTCCCAAACACATACTTGTGTGATTGGTTGGTGAAGAGAATGGTAATAAGGATGGGGCCAAGACCCCTTTATTTAACACCAGGAACCCATTTAAATGCTGAAAACCAACATTGTGTGGGTAGGGAATCCCCGAAAATAAACTTATAAACATATTAAAGTATACAAAATCAGTCACTGTCCATTATTAAAGGAAGAAAATATTTGAATTGATTGTAGAAACTACTGCACAGGCAGGAGTAACAGAAAGATGGTAGTCTGAGAGTGGGCGGGTCTAATCACTTCAGATGTGGCAATCTGGGTGTGGCTAGACATTTGAATGGCAGCAGCCTGCAACAGTCTCAATGCATAGCAGACAGCAGCTGGTCCGGTAAGAAAGGAAAGTTTCCAATCGAGTCAAGTTAGGGAGCATGCACTGGTACAGTGCGTTGCCGGACCCACCACATGACGAAACAGCTTGGGATCCCGGATGGTAATCCCCCAGGTAGACACGCGGTCCAGTCCCTCCCTCCGGAAATGACCATCTATCTGCCGCAGCCAGGTGTTACGTGGGCGACCCCATGGCCTGGTCCAACTGCTTGGGTCCCCAACAATAAGGATGCTGCGAGCTGGATCACCCTCTGGGAATCGCGCCACTTGGCCATAGTGCCGTAACTGACGCTTCCTCACAATGCAGATAATGTGCCTCAATCGGGACTCCATTAGCAACTGCTCATTGGACACAAAGTCAAACCAGTGGTACCCAAGGATTCTCCGAAGAGACACAGCACTCAGGGAGTCCAGTCTTCATCTCAGCTCACTGGATAGCGTCCATGTCTAACAACCATATAGCAAGACAGGAAGTAAATTATATTTCATGTTGCCTTAGAGTTATTTGTTGCGTAATACGTTTTCATTCTGTTTGGCTTTGAAATTAACATGCAAAAACTTTTTTAAACTTACACTTTTACTGTAATACTTCAGTTAAAACCATTTTTTAAATTAAATTAAATTAAATTAATGAAATATTGCATTGAATTTTGATTCTGTGTTTGGAATTTCATAGTGACAATGCAACATATAACTGCCTGTGATTGAATTTCGTTTCTTTCTCTCTATTAAATAAAATGGCTTTTTCGAATTCTAATGTTATCCACGGAAGATGTACTACATTACCTTTCTCGGACACATCCTTCTTTCTACAGTAATTCTTCTGGATATTGTAAGTTGATATTTTCATCTTCCGCACAATCACCACCTACAGTTTCAGCAGAGTCTATTGATATGCATTTAACCAATTTGCCATTGTGGATGATAGGAGGTGCTGTTGCCCCGTGAAACCCAACAGACAGATGCTCCGGAAACAAGCTTAAAAGCACTAATCAGATTTTTAATCTTTTTTTCAATTTAGTGCCTCCAAAGCACCACATCCACCAAACACACCACAAATCAATACAATAAATTTCCTCCTCTCCTCCCAGCATGCTATGTTTCACTCCCTCCCAACTCCGGCTCTATTGCTGGATCTCCACCAGTCATTTTGATAGTCCTTGACTATAAAAATGGGTCAGATGGAGAATTGTATTTTTCTTCTTTTCTGGGCTATTTGAGAAGTAGAAATCCCTGTGTCTCCCTGCAGTGTCACATGGTGGCACCCACGGTACCCAGCAGGGCTGTTAAGCCAAACCCCATCTTCCATAGTGCCCTGCAGGACTCCGGGGCACCGCTAAGCTGCAGGGAAAGTGCCATCGAGCGTCCTGGATGTGTCGGCCGGGATGAGTGGCCTGCTGTCCATCACACTGTGTAACCGATCGACATTTTTGGAATTAATTCGTTTGACTTTTTCATTTTTCTGTGCTAAGATTGCCCGTGTACTCATTTTTTCTGTTGATAATCATTCATGATGAAATCTATACTAATAAAAGGCAAAGCCCTCACTGACTGACTGACTGACTGACTCACTGACTCATCACTAATTCTCCAACTTCCCGTGTAGGTAGAAGGCTGAAATTTGGCAGGCTCATTCCTTACAGCTTCCTTACAAAAGTTGGGCAGGTTTCATTTCGAAATTCTATGCGTAATGGTCATAACTGGAAGCTATTTTTCTGCATATACTGTAATGGAGTTGAGCTTGAAAGCCGTGGGGGGCGGAGTTTCGTGTGACATCATCACACCTCCCATGTAATTACGTGAACTGACTGTCAACGCACTACGTAGAAAACCAGGAAGAGCTCCAAAACGTGCTGAAGAAAACATGCATTATATAATTGAGAAGGCAGCGAAACCATAAGAAGCGAGCGACTGACATATTCATAAGTACAGCTACTGCGGAAACAAAGCACGGCGTGAACCGTAAGTTTATATTAAGTTTATAGACACACTCCCACTGCCGTTTGACATGCCTACAGCGAATGACGCTATTCGCGAGATACAAGTTTACTTTCTAACGGAGTTAAAATTGCTGTAGCAAGAAACTGAACAAAACGTTAATGTTTTACTTTTAATAACTTATAGACTACATTTTATTTTTTTCCCTTGCACTCAGTGAGCGAGGCCAATGCATATTCATAAGTGCAGCTACTGCGGAAACAAAGCACGGTGTAAACCTATAAAGTTTAAATTAAGTTCATAGACAGGCTGCCACTGGCGTTTGTCATGCCCACGGCTAATGCGGGATACAAGTTTAATGAGAGGACGCAGGATATGAACAAGAGTTTTGATCACTTTGTAACTAAGTTCAAATTGATGGTGAGAGGCTGTGCTTATGCAAATTCCGAGAGACTGTGTTTGTGGGGAGATTGACAGTTAAGGCGGGTAGAGGAGTGACGTCATCATCTCCCCTCCCATTCACCTCATTTCGCTCTAAGCTGAGCACCGCGGCTAACACCGTCTTCCGAAGCAACTTCGTCACACTGCCACCAAATACTCACAGAAAAATCCACAAGTTAATACACACGCTGTCTCTAGAGCTTTTCCACACTGTATATTTATATATATATATATATATATATCATGTGACGGACAGCCGGGTCCCATGCCCGGCCGGGATGCCTCTGCTACATACGTCCCGGGGGAGCCATCAGGGACATTGCAGTACCTTCCCCGGGGCGCTTGGGGGCAGCCTCCCTGGCTGTGGATCCCTCCTCAATCTCCCCCGTGGCTCCATGGGACATGGAGTCCACCACAGCAGCCCGGTTGGGAGATGGGGTGGCCGCTAGGGGGTGCTGCGGACGACCAGCCACCACGCTGGACAGTTTATCAGCCCCACCCGGAGGTGCAATTAAGACCAGCTGGTCAGGCACCTGGAACACTTCCGGGTGGGGTATAAAAGGGCGTGCCTTCCAGCAATCTGGGCCAGAATCGGGAGGAATAGGACGAGGTTGCCTGGGAGGAGTGGTGGTGCCAGGAAGTGTTTGGTTTGTGTGGGGTTTTTGTGCTTGGACTGTGTTGGGCCTGTGGGACACGGGGAAGACGTGTGCCCACGGCTGAAGAAAAGAAATAAAACCCTTGAGTGTGAACACGTGCCTCTGCGTAGTCTGTGCCGGGTCGGGCGCTATATAGCGCCTTATCACACTGGCGTAGCCGGCAGGATCCCGGCCCGTCCATTTGGGTCGGAACCTGCGTTAAAATCTCTTGCTGACCCGGCATAGTGAAGCGCAACAGCGCGGGGCACGGTTCTCGGCTCAGCGGCGTCGGAGGGCGCGCTCCCGACGCAGCTATAAGCAAGCAGTCAGGACTGCACAGCACAGCGCACGAAAGCGCGCACACGCGGCAGGGGCCGCGAGCCAGCACACGCGGAACAGCGCGAGGAAGGCGCGAGGCGCGCACACGCGGCAGGGGCCGCAAGCAGGCACGCGCCACCCAGCGCGGGAGCACCTAACCGAAGCCGCCAAGGAGCTGCTGCAGGCGCCTTTGCAATGGGGAAGAAAAAAGCTGGGCGGACACAGAGGCCAACTGGCAGACGCCGCCACGCCAGTCCGCCGCACGGGATGCCACCTGAGGTAGGTGACGGGCCGCGGGTTTGTTTTTCCGCATGTGGGTCGACCTACCTCCTGGACACCGAGGGGCGAAGCACCCGGTGCGGGCAGGGGGACGGGTGTCCATGGCGTGACGGCGGAGCCAGCTCGGGAGAGAGCGAGGCGGCGCTGTGTCTTCCCTTCGGCCTGAGCCAGCGGCTGGCGGAGGAGAGCCCGGACGAGCTTCCCAGCGCGGTGCCCCTGCAAGTGGAGCAGGAGCGGCTCTGTGAAACAGGTAAAGGGGGGGACTCCCTTCCCTCTCCTCCAGATTGCCCGAAGGGGCCCGTGGGGGATCCACAGGGTCTGGCCGAGATGCGGTCGGCGGGGGGTGACAAGGAGAGCCCTAATCCACCGCCGACCGCCGTTATTAACATCTCTTGGGCTGTAGGGGAGGTGAAGTCCATTGTCCTCGCCCTACAGTCCCTGTTACAAGTTTTTCAGGTCCTGTCGGAGGCGAAGGAGAGGCTGGAGAAGAAGCTCGGTATCCCGTGCGGGGCCCTGGCTGAATGGCTTCGTGACGGCGGGTGGCCAGCCTCCCACCGGCGGGACAGAGCGGTGCAGGTAAGTGAAGCCGGCACCGCAGAGAAAAGGGGGCGGGACGCGACGGCAGCGGTGTTGCTCAGTACTGCCTGTCAGGCGGACCCGCCCACCACACGAGAGGCTGCTGTGATACTGACAGCAAGGCGGACGAGCGTGCGGGGAGGCAGCAGGTGGAAGCCGGCTGCCAAACAACCCCGCCCCGACCGCCAGCACCGGTCTTGCGGCAGTCCAAAGGGACGCAGGCGGTGCGGGGTCCCTCCTTTTCTCATAGGGAGACTCAGACCGTCAGTGCGTCCCAAAGGAAAAGGGGGAACCAGAAGAGGAAACCGGAAACCCCGTACATAGCGCAGTGTATGCCTGACGGCTTGGAGCCGAAGGAGGGCTGCACTGCAGAGGGGCGGAACCGTCACAAGCCCTCCTCGGAGGGGGCGAAGGGGCAGGCGTTCCCTGCCTGCTTCCACATGTACCGGGGCTGTACTGGAGGGGGTCGGTTATGTTATAACTGTGGCCGCGGTGGCCATGTCTGGAGGGGTTGTCCCGAGGGACGTCGGGGCAACGCCCCCAGACCTGTTTATTCTATTTTTACAGGGCGCAGCCGCGGAACCAGGAAGGCCGACTCCCCGTCCTGGAGAAGACCGGCCCTCGCGGGGCAGGCCGATGAGCCCCACAAGCCTCATCTGAGGGAGGGGCCATGTGACGGACAGCCAGGTCCCATGCCCGGCCGGGATGCCTCTGCTACATACGTACCGGGGGAGCCATCAGGGACATTGCAGTACCTTCCCCGGGGCGCTTGGGGGCAGCCTCCCTGGCTGTGGATCCCTCCTCAATCTCCCCCGTGGCTCCATGGGACATGGAGTCCACCACAGCAGCCCGGTTGGGAGATGGGGTGGCCGCTAGGGGGTGCTGCGGACGACCAGCCACCATGCTGGACAGTTTATCAGCCCCACCCGGAGGTGCAATTAAGACCAGCTGCTCAGGCACCTGGAACACTTCCGGGTGGGGTATAAAAGGGCGTGCCTCCCAGCAATCAGGGCCAGAATCGGGAGGAAGAGGACGAGGTTGCCTGGGAGGAGTGGTGGTGCCAGGAAGTGTTTGGTTTGTGTGGGGTTTTTGTGCTTGGACTGTGTTGGGCCTGTGGGACACGGGGAAGACGTGTGCCCACAGCTGAAGAAAAGAAATAAAACTCTTGAGTGTGAACACGTGCCTCTGCGTAGTCTGTGCCGGGTCGGGCGCTATATAGCGCCTTATCACACTATATATATATATATATATATATATATATATGTTTGTGTGTGTGTGTGTGTCTGTGTCTGTGTCTATATATATTACAGCAACACTCATATCAATAACAAAACAATTACATTAACAATCATCTTACATTATTTTTAAAATGTTTCCTTTTCTTTTTCATAACTTCTTTAACACACTACTTCTCCGCTGCGAAGCACAGGTATTCTGCTAGTTCTTCAATAAGATTTGGATATAATATGTATTCTTTAATTGGGAACTTAAAGTGAGGAAAACGTTAAAACTTATAAGAGCTAAGAGAACAGGATATCTGTCTGTCAAAAGCATTCACATGAATGAGAGTTGATAGTTCCGTGTGTGTGGTTGAATATGGTTGAGAGGAGGGCGGGACTTGAAAAATTTCTCACGGCCAAAGTCTCTTCTTGTGGGAATTGAAAAAATCTTTTTAAAAAGTCTTGTCTAATCCAAAGCTATTTTTATACAATAGAGAGACATCAGGAGTGCCACACACCCCTTAACGACTGCTGTGGCTAAACCCCTGCTCAAGAAAAATAATCTGGACTGGAACAGAAAAATTCTCAATATGCAGATGATATGGTACTGTATACTGTATATCGGACCCAGAAAATTCTTTGCCTACAGTCTTAACAGCACTCACATTTCAAAAGATCTCTGGTCTCAGAATTAATCTGAATAAAAGTGTTCTCTTTCCAGTGAAGTATGCAATATTAGATTAGACACCCTACCTTTTATCATTGCAGATCAGTTTAAATACCTCGGGGTAAATATCACAAGCAAACATAAAGCTCTTTATCAACAAAATTTTGCCGTTTGTATGGAACAAATTAAGCAAGACTTGCATAGACGGTCAACCCTTCATCTCACTCTAGCTGGAAGAATTAACGTTGTTAGGATGAATATTCTTCCTAAGCTTCTTTTTTTATTTCAAAACATTCCAATATATTCTATATATTATATAAATAAAAATGTAAATGTTCGTTTGTTCAAAATCTTAAATCTCCGACAGTTCTTCACCGATTGCTTTGAAATTTTGACACAACGTTGCATTCGAATATGCGCGTGTTTTTATTTACCTACTATTATATAGATGTCACACCTGTGAGAGGCAAAACATGATTTTTTTGAAAAACAGCTCCATCTGTTGGACATAAAAGCAACACACGCTATACTAAATATTTCAGCTGCGACATTGCTACCAGGTGGAAGAACTGCTCGTTTAGCTTTGAAATTGCCATTGAACATGCAATTCATTGAAACTCCCACGTGCAACATTTCCAAAGCATCCGGTATGGGAAAAGTATTGCAGAAATGCAAACTTATTGTTTGGGATGAATGCACAATGGCGCACAAAAAATTGCTCCAGGGTCTTGATCGATCATTGCAAAATTTGCGTGGAAATATCAGACCATTTGGGAACGCATTAATATTGCTTGCAGGATATTTCAGGCAAACATTACCTTTAATTCCTCGATCGACACCAGCGGACGAAATAAATGCTTGCCTGAAATACTCTACTTTGTGGCGACACGTAAAGACATTAAAATTAACTACAAATATGCGTGTCCAGCTGCAAAACGATTGATCAGCTGAGATATTCTCACATCGATTGCTGGAAATTGGGAACGGAAAGGTGCCGGTTGATCTGACCTCAGGACGAATTGCATTGCCTGATAACTTCTGCACTTTAGTGACGTCAAAAGAAGAATTGGTTGAAAAAGTATTTCCCAATATTCAAACCAAATATCTGCCAGGGATGCCACCGCACATTCTGCAATTGAAAATCGTCATGCCAATTATCATGTTGCGAAATATCAACCAGCCAAAGCTTTGCAACGGCACGCGGCTTGCAGTAAAAAAAATGATGACCAACGTCGTAGAAGCAGCAATCTTGACAGGACCTTTCAAAGGTGAAGATGTCCTCATTCCTCGCATTCCGATGATTCCAACGGATATGCCATTTCAATTTAAGAAAGTGCAATTCCCAATTCGATTGGCGTTTTCAATCACCATCAACAAACTCAGGGCCAATCTTTAGAATTGTTCGGTTTAGATCTAGACATGGATTGCTTCTCACATGGACAATTATATGTTGCGTGTTCTAGAGTCGGCAAACCAGACAATCTCTATATCTGCACAGACAATGGAACAAGAAAAATATTGTATACCCACAAGCATTGTGAAATTAAGCATATTAGAAACGTGCGCTTTCTCTTTCCATTTAACCAGACTCTGCCACAGCAACGTGTAGCCGGGTACAGCTAGTACATCAATAAATCATTTTTTAAGCAATTAGATTCAACCATAACCTCATTTATTTGGAACTTAAAACATCCACATAGCCAAAGAGCGACCCTACAAAGACCTAAGACAGAAGGCGGCATGGCTCTACCTAATTTTTAGTTTTATTACTGGGCAGCAAACATACAAAGTATAAAAACCTGGACACAGATAAATGAACATACACAGGCTTGGTGCTCAATAGAAGTAAAATCCTGCAGTACTTCTTTGTATTCCCTACTTTGTGCCCCAATAAATGCAAGTTATCGCCAATATACTAACAACCCAATTGTACTTCACTCACTCAGAATATGAACCAATGTAGAAAGCATTTTAAGATGGAGAATCTTTTATCTGTGGCAACTCTGCAAGAGAACCACCTCTTTCAACCCTCGCAAACATATGCAGTTTTTAATATCTGGAAAAGATTTGGGATTAAATTGCTTAGAGATCTTTAAATAGACAACATCTTTGCATCTGTGGATGAAAGTCGAGACAACACCAGGGGAGAAACCAATAAATAGTAAAAAAGCAATTTCTTTATTCTTGGAGGCAGAGAGACTATGCAGCCCCTGTCAGCCAGTTCCACTGACAGTTAGATCAGATAGCCTAACGAAAGAAGGAGTTAGCTCAATTTTATATCAGTTTCTTTACTAAACAAAAAGATTAAGTATGGCAGTTCAATCTGAGGTCATGCAGAGTTTGCAAGTAGCTTAAGGTGACACATCAGATCAGTATTGGAGAAGTAGATAGATAGATAGATAGATAGATAGATAGATAGATAGATAGATAG
>JANRMT010028174.1:4624702-4637252 GCA_026402145.1 Polypterus bichir lapradei
ATAATAATAATAATAATAATAATAATAATAATAATAATAATAATAATAAAGTAATACAATAAATGGTTAAAATAATGATCTTGCATATTTAAATACATGTTTACATTTAATCATTGTTTTAGCTGTCAATATCAATTGTTTCAATGTGCAAGACTAAATTCCTGTAAACTCATAATGTACAGAATTCTACATTTGCATAAAGTTAGTATATTTGCATAAGGGCCACTCCCTTTTCGGGAACATTTCAACTTCTTCCTGATAACCCACAATCCTTTGCAAAATATTTTTTCAGTGTGTTCTGAATGCATTTTGTGGTTATTGAAGCTGGTTTATGCAGTATGACTGACAAAACTTTAGCAGATCCTTTATTCTTTAATGGAACTTTATAGTTCTTTACTGGGTTGTGTGGATCTTTGTTGAACGATTGCTTGATCTAGTGCCATTTTATTCTGGGAAGGTTTCTCTGCATATGAATGTGGTTCTTTGTGCTTTGAAAAAACTTCTTAATGTGTACAAAACACTGAAACCTTTATGGTGGGCCACCTAGCAGGACATTAATATATGAAGAAAACCTGGACTTAGCCAGTGTTGATGAATGAACCAATAGTTCTTTTCAGATCTGGAATCGGTGGTATTTCAAAAATCTGATGTCATCTATTCATGGTCACTTATGAAGCCTATTATGGATCTAAATAAATAAAAGATTCTTTCTGGAACCTTCATGTGGATGAGTCTTTTGGGAACCAAAAATAATTCCCTTATGGCATCTCTCGGAAGAACCACTCTGGTACCTTTTATTTTTAAGAGTGAATATCAGAAAAGCAATGTTTTCTTCTCCACCGGACAACATGAATTACACTCTGTAAACACTGAATCACGTCCAATAACTAAAATAACTGTGTTGATTTCATTTGTATATTTTACTGTTTAGTCGTTTTGCTATTCTCATACATATAAGCGAACTGTGAATTGCAGGTATATTTTAAGTTAAAACTTACATCACTGAGCTATTTAGCTTCAGTTGGTTTGATCTGATGTAAGGATAAGGTGTACATTAAAAACAGAATGAAACAGTCCAATTGAATATTAATGATGATAGAAATATAATTGTTAACAGCATTTATTTTACTTAAACAACCAGTACACTAATCTCTGCACCTGACTGTGTTTTTGACAGTTAAACGAGCTGCCAGTCATTTAAACCTTTCAAAGCAGGACCAGATTATTAGAGTACAGAGAAGTTCTATATAAGTCAGAGAATGTGCATGGTTGGTTTCTTTGCATACATATATAAAACTATTAGATTGACACATTTATTTTGTTTCCTTTTGATTTAGATCAATATTATATGCATTGATAAATGATCTAATTTGCTAAATTTTAATTACATTTCTTTTCAATTATGTACTTACAGGGCAGCACGGTGGCACAGTGGGTAGCACTACTGCCTGGCAATTAGGATACCTGGGTTCGCTTCCTGGGTCCTCCCTGAATTAAGTTTGCATGTTCTCCCTGTGTCTGCATTGGTTTCCTCCCACAGTTCAAAGGCATGCTGGTGCATTGGCGATCCTAAATTGCCCCTAGTGTGTGTGCCCTGTGGTGGGCTTGCACTCTGCCAGGGGTTTGTTCCTGTGTTGGCTGGGATTGGCTCCAGCAGACCCCTGTAGTTAGGATATAGTGGGTTGGAAAATGACTGACTGACTGTGTACTTAAATGTGAAGTGACAGAAGCATTCTAATTTTATTTTGTTCATGGATGCAAATCCAAATAGAAATAACATTTCACAATTAAAACATGTTATTTTAATTTTGCAGAATTGCTGTAATTGTAAACCATTTACTATTACAATTATTATAGACAAGTCACTGTGTTTCCACTTTTTTTTTTTTTTTTTAATCGTTTTAATGAATATGATGCCTATGATACCATGGTCAGGGCGGCACAGTGGTAGCGCTGCTGCCTTGCAGTAAGGAGATGTGGGTTCGCTTCCCAGGTCCTCCCTGTGTGGAGTTTGCATGTTCTCCCCCTGTGTGTGCGTGGGTTTCCTCATAGGTGGCGCAGTGGTAGTGCTGCTGCTTTGCAATAAGAAGATTGTGGGTTCGCTTCCCGGTTCCTCCCTGTGTGGATAGCGCTTTGAGTACTGAAAAAACCGCTATATAAATGTAATTAATTATTATTCCTCTCACAGTCCATAGATATTCAGGTTAGGTGCTTTGGCGATTCTAAACTGTCCCTGGTGTGTGTGGGTAGTTAGGATATAGCGGGATGGATGGATACCATATTCATGTTAAAGCCACGTGGTCACCCTTGGACTTGTAATGCATTTCAGTTCGGGTGGAGGAGGGTAAAAAAGGAAACTCTCATTTCTCAGTAGCTGTTAAATGTCACCGCAACACATCTTTGTAACAATGAGCTCGGTAATAACTTCGTGTTCCTTTACTGTTAAGATTGAGTAAAATGCGTCCTCTGTCTCATTCAAGCAGAAACTTCCTGCTGAGGTGTTCCTTTCCTTTGGGCGTTTCCCACTCTTCCATTTCTACGCACGTTTTTTTTCCGCTGGCTTAATCTTTATTTTTCTTTCAAACTATTCTTACCCTATTATTTTACACTTTGTACGGTAATCAACAGGTGAATCCGAAACGCGATATTCTGTTTCTCCAAAAAGAAATAAAAACTAAAAAAATTGGTGCAATTGCGATATCCCCCGTTATTCAGTTCTATATCCCCTACACCCGCGCGCACATCATATAATCGATAAATAATGAAGGCGGTTATCAAGCACTCACCAGTACCCTCCGCCTCCAGCCGATGCTGCAGTTCAAGTGAGATGCGGTCTCCTGGCCACAATCAGTTGATCCCGCCTTACACTCTCCGAGTTTACTTTCATTTTCACAGTGTGACGTTCGGGACGTCGGGGAGGTCAGTACGGAACTGTCCCTTTTTGAGAGTTAAGCTTTTATTCGAATCGCAATTCAAAAGGGAGTTGCTGTTAACGTTGGACGGGCGACGGCACCTGCTCGGGTGGAGACAAGGAACGCAGTGGTCTCTGCCTCGTCCGTAAGTAAAAGAATATGATTTCTGTTGTGCGATGTTGTTGTTTTTTATATTATTCGGAAAATTTGAAAAAGATGGTGTCCATAGGATAGTGTCTACTTGATGCTTAATGTGTACACTCGGGGTTTGGCTGTCATCACCACAACCCCGCAAAAGCCGAAACTGACGTGAACCAATTGTTCACAAGGTGCCTTTCAGGGTGCGCACTTCAAGTCGGTGGTTGGGTGCCTGGGTGCCTCTTGGTGGTATTTGCCCAGAGGGGACTGGGCGGTCTTTTGGTCTGGAATCCCTACAGATTTTTTTTTTTTTTTTTTTCTCCAGCCTCTGGAGTTTTTTTTTTTTTGTTTGTTTTGTTTTTTTCTGTCCACCTTGGCCATCGGACCTTACTTATTCTATGTTAATTAATGTTGACTTATGTTTATTTTTTATTGTGTCTTCTATTTTTCTGTTCTTCATTTTGTAAAGCACTTTGAGCTACATTTTTTTGTATGAAAATGTGCTATATAAATAAATGTTGTTGTTGTTTTGCGAACATGCTTAGTGTGCGGTTACACTTTTATGATATACTTCTAAAATTAGGGAAAAAATGCATGCGAATGATTAGATATAAATATTTGCGAAGGGCGCGCTGCTGCATTGTTGTCGCTGCCGCCTGTGACTTAGTTCTCGCAATCGGGTCGGCTGCGTGTTGATGGGACCACAGTTCCGTATTGTTATGTTGAATCCGCACTCACAAAAAGTAATTAAAAAGGCAGCGTGGAGACCTGAATTAGTTCACTTACTGTAATTCACATGTGTCTTTGCCGTCAACCCGTCTGATGGAACTGGAACAATACAATGAACTGAATTTTATACTCACAGAGAAGGCTCTTTATCATATATGGTTTTTTGCACAAAGGTCCGCCATGTACAATTGGAGTTATGACTCAAGTACCGGTCTGAAAGGTATATATCGCCTTTCACTAAGCAGGGAAAACAACATAATGCGAGAGAGTAAGACAGTACGCCATATACGTCACTTTGTTGTTAGCAATGTTGTTCGCACTTTGAAGACTGGCACAGTGCTAAAAAATAAATTGTATCGTTAGCAGGAAGCAGGGTGGTGTCTCGAGCACTGTAATAAGTCCAGGCATTGTTCTGGAGTGACGGGTTGATAGGCGTGGTTATTTGTTAAATCAGCCGGAGAGTAGAGACACGGAGGCGGGCACTCAGACTGTTGCCATGGAATTCAAATACAGCACGATGGACCATAGAGGAGGCAGCGTTAACTGTGCAGCCCAATCAGACGTCTTTTTATTTATTTCGTTGGCAGAGTGTCTAAGCAGTTAGCCCAGGTATCTCACTTCACCATAGATTTGTGTGGAGTCAGTATACTGTCTACCTATGTCTGTGTTGTTTTCTTCCAGTTGTTCTCCCTCCCAAAAACCGTCGGTACTGGCAAAAAATGCAGGTGTCGGGTCATTTTAGGACGTTATGTCATGTAGGTTCAGGTGCCGTACAAATTTTTGAAAATGCTGGTCGGTTGGGGGTAAAAATCTTTTAACACTACAATAACAGACAATGTATTGTTGTTTTCTGTATCGCATTGTTATCCAACCTTCTCTTTGACAGCGCAGTGGGCTGGGAAGTTCAGTCAATAGTGCAGAGTAAAAATAATTGTAAAAAAGAACACAATGTTTGATAACACTAAACACTAATATCAAAAACATGGTGGTGGTAGTATCATGGTTTGGGCATGTTTTGCTGCATCTGGGCCAGGATGGCTTGCCTTCATTGATGGAACAATGAATTCTGAATTATATCAAGAGAATTCTAAAGGAAAATGTCAGGACATCTGTCCATGAACTGACTCTCAAGAGAAGGTGGGTCATGCAGCAAGACAACGACCCTAAGCACACAAGTCGTTCTACCAAAGAATGGTTACAGAAGAATAAAGTTAATGTTTTGGAATGGCCAAGTCAAAGTCCTGACCTTAATCCAATCGAAATGTTGTGGAAGGACCTAAAGCGAGCAGTTCATGTGAGGAAACCCACCAACATCCCAGAGTTGAAGCTGTTCTGTACGGAGGAATGGGCTCAAATTCCTCCAAGGTGTGCAGGAATGAGCAAAAGTTACCGGAAATGTTTAGCTGCAGTTATTGGGGGGTCACACCAGATACTGAAAGCAAAGGTTCACATACTTTTGCCACTCACAAATATGTGATATTCAATCATTTTCCTCAATAAATAAATGACCAAGTATAATATTTGTGTCTCATTTGTTTAACTGGTTTCTCTTTATCTACTTTTTGGACTTGAGTGAAAATCTGATGATGTTTTAGGTCATATTTATGCAGAAATATAGAAAATTCTAAAGGGTTCACAAACTTTCAAGCACAACTGTAGGAGTTTATTATACAGTATAAGAACTGCTAGGCAAGCTTTTTAAGACAAGACAAGTTAAGGACAAACTGCGAAATGGCCACTGTACTATTTCTGTGTGTCAGAGTCAGCATGACATTGGATCTTCTTTTCCTTGTTTGGAATGGCATGATTTACCTGAGTGAGGGCCTGCACATGCTGGAGAAAGAGTATAAAGCCTTGGAACATTGCCCGGCACACCTTTGAAGCCGATGGCCGGATGGGAGATAATGTAATCCGATCTTGAAAATCCTTCCAACACAGTGATGAAAATGGCAGACTCTACACATCTGGGGCCTCATGTATAAACGGTGCATACGCACAGAAATGTTGCGTAAGAACTTTTCGATGTTCAAATCGCGATGTATAAAACCTACACTTGGCGTAAAGCCTCGCACTTTTCCATGGTACCTCATAGCTTGTTGTACGCAAGTTCTCCGGTCGGTTTTGCAGACTGGTGGCACTCAGCGTCAAAGCAGTGCTACTGTTCCTGTGTGGTTACTCTTTATTTTCCTGACACGGCTTTATAAATACACTGAAAATAACCACATATTGTTTATTAGTGTAATGCATCTGATTGTAATTAACTTGTAACAATATAATGGTCCAGGGAATAGTCATAGTATTCCAAATACCATAACTGTTTTAGCGTTGTTACTCTCACTGCACCTTCTTCTTCTTCTTTCAGCTGCTCCCGTTAGGAGTTGCCACAGCGGATCATCTTTTTCCATATTACTCTCACTGCACAACTCGGAGTATTTCTATCACTGTATCTGAGTGTGAATCACAGCAGCAGCTGATCGGAAAGAGAATTATCGGTATACAGCTTCAAGCACACGCTGTCTCAGCCACTGCAAAACGTTTTAAAGCCTTTCCTGTACGGACCTCGTGGTTCAGAAACAGTTTCATCCCAAGAACTATAAACGCACTCAATCAATTGCTCCTTGTAGAACTACTTGTACTTATAAGTACAATCACCCCACTGTAAACTTGCACTACAGTTATAATATTACACAACCTGAGCCACAATATAAAGCGCGTATTTACATATGATGACAATATCATTTTTAAGATGAAATGCAGCAAAATATGTTTATTATATTATACAGATAAAACTTTAACTTCATTTAAATAATCTATATTCTTCATTGGGACTAGCGTGAAGGATAGAATAATTAAACATGTACTACGAAGATATTTCACTGTTCCTTAAACGTTTTGAAGAATCGGCGCTCTAAGCTTACAAGTGGCTTAACGTCTATTACAGAGCTGATTGTGTGTCGATCGGTTGCTTGGAGAAAGAAAAGCAAGGACTGCAGGGGCGGCCACGCCAATTTATACTGAATATAAAACAGAAAGAAAAAATAACGACACAGCTAAAAACGCAGCGGCAAATTTCGACAAAAGTTAAACGCTTGTGTCATGAGCACGGCGGCTATGCAGTATTCGCAACAGACATGGCCATCCACCGTGCATAAGATACCATATTGACATTGGCGGGCGAAGGGGCCACCGATTCTTTCTCTGCCTAGAGCCGCCTCTGAGTACTGCTGCAATAAATAATTTAATCGAATGTCGCACACAATCACTGCGCCATGAAAACCATGTTTAATAATGTGCTTTAACTCCTATCATCATGAAAATGATATCACGTATACATCTCAGTATTTTAGTTATTCAGAGAGCTGTAATATCACAAATGTAATGGATTCTGTGTCCAGTCGGAGGAAGAGAGCCGGTTTAAGAAGCACGTAGTGATTCACACACACAGAGCAAATAGAAGATCAAATACAAAACAAAGCATTTAACGTGCTACTTTAATTATGATGTTATTTGAGAAACTGGTTAAGTAAACAATTTTAAGATGAAGTTTATGATGTTCTACTTTAATGATAAAATAAACTACATGATTAAAGTGGAAATTTCGAGATTGAAGTTTGACATTTCGTGCTTTTTTCCCCACTGTGTACCGATTTTTTTTTTTCTCTGTGTTCTAATAAGCTTTCATATGACACTCAGACGGTGGGCTACGACTCGCCTTAACATGGTGACTGATATCTGAGCTTTCGAGTTTCTCCAACATGCTATGTCACTCGATCAACTTCCTTTTGTTGATTACACCACGGTTTAATTAAACAAATAGTATGTTTTTCCTTTGCCTCCACTTGGTATTCGCTGAAATTCTTATATTTTCCCCAGTGCTTTTCCCATTGTCTTTTCACAGAAGGCTGAGTTTAAGGGCGATTTATATTGATTTGCATATTCAAAGAGGTATAATTCTGGGAGGAGTTGGGGCGGGAAATAAGGCGTGTGCAGGAGCGTTAGTTTTCACGCTGATCGGGATTTATGTAGCGGAAGAATGTGGAAGTTGGAGTACGCACAGATTCCTGCATCAGGATTTTTCTGTGCATAAGCACATTTTGGATTTTGTGCTTACGCAATGTTATAGTGCGAATTCTACGATGTCTACTCGAAAGGTCTTGCCATGACTTCCTCATCTGTTATGCCACGTAAACCACCATTGAAGAAAGCTGTTATTTCTCCTATGTGATTTCTTACTGTCGTATCACTAAGGGAGGGGCATCGCCTTTTAATATCATATCTATATAGTTTCAGGTTATGTAACACCCTGCAATTACAAAAGAACTTATTCCAACCAGGGAGCTAGCACCACCTGCTGGATACACAAGCCAACTTAGAGTCATCTGTAGGTTTTATGATTTCTACAATGATCTTGAAGAGATACTCTTCATAAACTGTATAAAGCAGAAAACAAACACCTCGGCATCTGGGGGTCTGTTTGCCATGACACTTACCTTCAACTGCTCCCCAAACAACAATGTAACATGTGCTTATAGCTCCTTCTGCATCTGGTGGGCCAACAGGAGGACAATCTCGACCGCCGGTCGCTTACCAATGACTGTCCCATCAGGTCTGGCTCCAAGGTGGTTTAAAATTTCCCTTTTCCAGACATGGTTATCGGGTCTTTGATAATTCTTTTCATAGAGGTCATGTGAACCTCACAATCTGATCCCTCACCAGGACTAATTTGCTTTTTGGTGATACTACCAGGCGCTATTACCCCAAACAACATAGCACCTAGGATCACTGAAATGGTGTCACCAGGGTTGGTGTCAGCCCTCAGGCTTCTTCCCGTACCAGACCTTACAGAATCCTTGAGGTCCCTGAGTGTTTCTCCATGTAAGAGTCCACTTGAATTTTGTGCTTGTGGCAATTGTAGTGATTCTGATCAGCTACTAGTAGGACAGTGTGCTGGTTCAGGGGGTGGTCTTCTGGTTGAAGCTCTTCCAAACAAGAGGTGCTTAAAGACAAAGTGAAAATCACTGCACCAGAAAATCCTCCCCTAATGACCCCTCAAAATCTTACTCTAAAGGGGAAACACATGCCTCACACTTTGACAAATGGTACAACTGTTTAATTACATCTTTTCTATTTGTTAAATTTAGAGCCATGGAAGGTTTCGTGATTTTCTTAGGGTCATGTAATGGCTCAGAAGTGGCAGCATTTTGGCCTCCCGTCTAATGCCTTAAGTAGTGCCCATCCTGGAGGCCTGCGGTAACTAAACTGGGCACAAAGCTCCTATTATCTGTCCTTATTCATCTAATTACCGGTAACATCTGATTTTTGTTATTTTGTAGGCTCACCTGGAGCTCTTAGTACCCTGGAAATGACCGATGTATTGGGTCTACAACCTAGAAATGCTGAGCAGAGGTGAGGCCTTTCATTTATTTGCGTTTTCTACAGTGAAACTGGGAGACAAAAGTATTCTTCCTTGCTAATTCCCTAAATTAGGCTTTCATGAGTCATGGATGTGATCTCGGATTTCAAATGAGTGGCCTGAGGTTCAAGTATTCATTACCTAGAGTTACCAAAGCACATTACTAAAAGTGTGACTTAACCAAAATCACAAACCCTGCCATTCTCACTCAATCACTTAAATAAAGGTGTCAATGTCCCAAGTCAGTATTTTATGATTTTTTTTTAAATCCCAGGTGATGTGACTCCTTTTGTGTTACCCAATTAAAAGGTCACATTTTTCTTTACCTCTGCACTCCTCCATCACTGGGGGGGGTCATGGCGCCCTTGCAGAGTGTGCTTATGTGCCATTCCAGGGACAATCATGAGTCTGTACTGTGAGGTTTGTGGTTGACAATGTGAACCTGTAGGTGGTGCTAATGCTAATTTTCATCTCTTCCAGTGTTCATCTCCACAGTTTTATGTCTGCCTTTTCATGTCTTTGCAGAAAATGCTAAAGGTAAGTATTGAAGCAATATATTCTGTCAGTCATCAGTCAGTCATTCTCCAGCCCGCTTAATCCGAACACAGGGTCACGGGGGTCATCTGGAGCCAATCCCAGCCAACACAGGGCACAAGGCAGGAACCAATCCCGGGCAGGGCACCAAGCCACTGCAGGACACACCCACACACCAAGCACACACTAGGGACAATTTAGAATCGCCAATACACCTGCATGTCTTTGGACTGTGGGAGGAAACCCATGCAGACACGGGGAGAACATGCAAACTCCACGCAGGGAGGACCCGGGAAGCAAACCCCGGCCTCCTTACTGCGAGGCAGCAGTGCTACCACTGCACCACCATGCCACCCAATATATTCTGGAAAGATAGAGAAACTAAAATATAGCTTAAGCGACCATAAGAGAGACAAATTTTGAGAAGTTCATTTAATTGGCTCATTAATAAGAAGTTTCATAAGTAAATGCATTTACAGATTAGTTTATCCTGCTCCTAATTGTGTCCACTTTCCAGCCCAGGCGTCACAGGTTTGAGTGAAGGACTAGGATAAGGTACAAATTTTTGTTCTCATTTTGTGCCTGACCTGGAACCTACAGTCATGGCCGAAATTATCGGCACCCCTGGAATTTTCCCAGAAAATGCACCATTTCTCCCAGAAAATTGTTGCAATTACAAATGTTTTGGTACACACATGTTTATTTCCTTTATGTCCATCGGAACAGCACAAAAAACAGAGAAAAAAAGCCAAGTCTGTCATCATGTCACGCAGAACTCCAAAAATGGGCTGGACAAAATTATTGGCACCTTTTCAAAATTGTGGGTAAATCGTTTTATTTCAAGCATATGATGCTCATTTGTACTCACCTGTGGCAAGAAACAGTTGTTGGCAATATAGCAATCACATCTGAAGCCAGTTAAAATGGAGAAAAGTTGACTCAACCTTTCTGTTGTGTGTCTGAGTGTGCCACACTAAGCATGGAGAACAGAAAGAAGAGCAGAGAATTGTCTGAGGACTTGGGAACAAAAATTGTGGAAAAATATCAACAATCTCAAGGCTACAAGTCCATCTCCAGAGATCTTCATGTTCCTTTGTCCAATGTGCGCAACATAATCAAGAAGTTCACAACACATGGCACTGTAGCTAATCTCCCTGGACGTGCACGGAAGAGAAAAAATGATAAAAGACTGCAATGAAGGATAGTCCGAATGGTGGATAAACAGCCCCAATCAACTTCAAAACATATTCAAGCTGTTCTGCATACTCATGGTGCAACAGTGTCAGCTCGAACTGTCTGTCGACATCTGAATAAAATGAAACGCTATGGCAGGAGAGCCAGGAGGACCCCACTGCTGGCACAGAAACATAACAACGCCAGACTGGAGTTTGCCAAAATGTACTTGAGGAAGCCAAAATCCTTCTGGGCGAACATCTTGTGGACAGATGAGACCAAGGTAGAGCTTTTTGGTAAAGCTCATCATTCTACTGCTTATAGAAAACAGAATGAGGCCTACGAAGAAAAGAACAACACAGTACCTACAGTCAAACATGGTGGAGGTTCTAAGATGTTTTGGGATATGTTTTGCTGCCTCTGGCACTGAATGCCTTGACTGTGTGCAAAGCATCATGAAATCTGAAGACTACCAAAACATATTGGGGCACAATGTAGGTCCCAGTGTCAGAAAGCTAGGTCTGCGTCAGAGGTCATGGGTGTTCCAGCAGGACAATGATTCCAAACATACCTCTAAAAGCACCCAGAAATGGTTGAAGACAAAGCGCTGGAGAGTTCTGAATTGGCCAGCAATGAGTCCGGATCTAAATCCGATTGAACACTTATGGAGAGATCTCAAAATTGCTGTTGGGAGAAGGTGTCCTTCAAATCTGAGAGAACTTGAGCAGTTTGCAAAAGAAGAGTGGCTGGAAATTCCAGTTGAGAGATGTAACAAGCTTGTTGATGGTTATAGGAAGCACTTGATTTGTTATTTTTTCCAAAGGGCGTGCAACCAAATATTAAGTTGAGGGTGCCAATAATTTTGTCCAGCCCAGTTTTTGAGTTTTGTGTGACATGATGTCAGATATGGTTTTTTTTCTTTGTTTTTAAGTGTTGTTCCCATGCACATAAACAAAATAAACATTTGTATACCAAAACATTTGTAATTGCAACAATTTTCTGGGAGAAATTGTGCATTTTCTGGGAAAATTCCAGGGGTGCCGATAATTTTGGCCATGACTGTTGACATTTCTGGAATGATAATTATGGTTGCTTATTTATTATACCATTATTACAGTGACTAAGGGGTTCTGTTTGATATTTGCCCTCATTTTGGCACAATTTCTGAATGGTGAGAACCTTGTTGTTTACAGCTGCTATGCCCATTGCCGACCATAAGATACGAGGTGTGGCAGAAAAGTAATGAGACTGATTTTTTATTTACCAAAGTTTTTATTTTTTTCAAACATCAATGTTATCCCCTTCAAAGTAGTTCCCTTGGGCAGCTACACACCGATGGAGACGTTGTTCTCACTGTTGGTAGCAGCGCTGGAAGTCTTCAAACGGTATGGTCTTCAGCATGTCCGTTACACTCTTTTGGATGTTTTCTAAAGTCCCGAAATGACGTCCTTTGAGGACATTTTTCAGTTTAGGAAAAAGGAAAAAGTCACACGGACTGAGGTCAGGTGAATAAGGGGGCTGGGGAACCACAGGAATGCGTTTTTTCGATTGTCCTTCTGCTCAATTGTGAGGTTTTTCGGCACCATTTTGGCACAGACCTTTCACATGTGCAAATGTTCAGTCAAAATTTGATGAACGGTAAATCTGTTCA